>CM057162.1:7984375-8010243 GCA_029962745.1 Echinometra lucunter
AAACACTGTTCCAGTAGCCAATAGGTTAACATGGTGAATTTAATGATGGTAAATTAAGACCATTGGCTAACTTTGTGAGCAGCTGATTTAAAAAAAAAATCTCAAACTAAGATGAAACATGTGTGTGAGTACTTGTATTTGTACTCAAAAACCCTGAAACCAACCATAATTTGGAATGAAAAGCTGTAAGACGCAAACCGCGATTTTATTAGCTTTCGTCTCGAGAGACAATGAACTAAGAGGACCGTTTGCATGAATTAAAAAATACCGTTACCTGCCTTCCGCCGCGTGATACGTCAATACACACAGTGCGGTCTGTTGAGTCATGCACGCATGCGCACTCCTTACGTTTGGTCATTTTTAAAAATCATAACAATGTAAACCAATGTCTTCAACAAATACTCTCAACCTTCATCTTTCTCCAGGCATTAGCTGCTGGTGCTTTTGACCCATCCTCATCGAGAGTTGAACTGAGAGTAGCTGTTCGGGAAGGTTACTTTAACAAATATGCAGACATCATCTCGGGCCAATGGTTGACAGACACCTCGGCAGAATACACCTCGGATACCACAGAAATACTCAACTACTGCAAAAAGGTAGGCCTAGATACTGATATTTTCCTTCCAAAAATTGTAGTTCACCTCCACAAATGTGGCTGCAATCATATTTTCCTGATAAGGAAGGTGACTGTTATTATTGTGATAACACAGAAAAATGAAATTATTCAGAGATATGTACATACTGCAAAAAGGTACGGGCAAAATTTCAACATTTAGTCTTATCATTTGTCGGTTTTCTAAAGGGTGTTAGATGTAAGCATGAACCACTTTCTTACATTCTGCAGATCATTAGAAATACCAGACTACTGAGATAAGATGCTGAAATCTTTGGACATTTTTTTTTAACATTAAAGCAAAATGTGTTTTGAGAGCCATTTGGATGCTCACTCTCTATTATGGCAATAATTTAATGCTATTCTGCAAATCAGAAGAAATAACTGTGAAAAACTACACCACAACGTCCTTCAAATGTCCTTCAAGTTTCATGTTGTAGTGCTTCATAATTGTATGGCAGAATACAGCACATGCTTTAATCTACCTGTACATGTAAGTGGGAATTGACTTGAATTTTATTCTATAGAAATACACATAATCTACCGGTAGACTAAAATAATACTTTCAGTTTAGCCAAATAAGCTTCTGAAAAGATTTGACATATTTTATCACAAATTCAAATGTCAAAATTACATCTATGTGTGCATACGCTTAAGGGATAGTAAGTGGGAAACATCTTACCGCTTGAAAGGAAAATAAAAACTACTCTCATAACTCTTGGAAAGCTTGGAGACACAAAAAGAAATCTGAAACTTTAAGTACATGACTGTGAGTGGTGGCAGAGCCTCCAGACCATACTCTATTTGCAAAGTTGTGACAGACTACATAATACTTGCATCAGGAGGGCCCTGGCAGTGGCCAGTCAATGTGGCTCTTTGTTGCTTACTTCACGCCATTTGGTGATCAGGTTTATGTCACGTTACATGACCTTTCGTGAACGATAGGCCCTAAATCTGTGAAGATCAAATCGGGTCCAGTTTACCTGACGCTTTATGAAAAAGCTACAGCAAATCTACTTATATACTCATGTCTCGAACCAGACACTTTGCAAATAAGAATGGTTAAACAGTGAGTATGATCCTTTCATAGCTTTGCCAATTTGAGGATTTTAGCACTTATATTTCTGTAAAAAAAATCAGCATCAAACAACAAACACGTCATGACACTACCAAAATGGGCTCTGTTTATGTAGAATTTTTGTCCCTTTCTGCTCATGTATTTGGTATATTTTAGGGCTCTGCATCGAAAGATATTGGGCTTAACTACAAAATGTGAACCCTATGTCACAAATTAGTTAATGCCCTTTTTGCTCTCAGCTGTTATGATGTACAGTTGGAGCAGAATTTTAGTATCTTTTCCACATGTGATTGTGCTTCTGGATGACAATGAAACGAAGCGACACTGTTTTAAGATGTAACATTATCCATCCATCTAGTTCGGGGATGTTTGGGAAAGGATCGGTGCTCGGAGAAATTCTGCATCTCGAACTGAAACAATCTTTTAAAGTGAAAGCGATATGCATGTCATGGGCCCGAAATTCACTTCTCAGTAATCTAGCCTCTTGACTTTATGCAAGGAGTGTGCTCCTAAAATGCAAAAAGGGAGAAATGCCCTTGAAGTGGCGCCGCCGAAATAGGCGTTTTTAACTTTTTACCTGCCCGATGCTTTGTTGCAAAGTGAGACTCTTCTGTGTGTAGTTAGGGGCTACGTGTACCCACATGCATTATAGTGGTAAGAATGACTGAATAATTTAGAGGGATACTGACTCAGTGTAGCCATCTTTCTCTGACAGTAGCATGGATGAGTCATCCGGTAGAGCCGGGATGCGATCCGCCATGCAGATGCTAATTTAGGGCATACTGGAGGGCCTGAGCAAACGAAATGTTGCTAGCATAGAGTTTGCTCAAGTACAGAGTTCGGGTTGTTGTCATGGTGATGATGTAGTTAGAGATGAAGTGGGGGAGGGTGAGATTGATGTGTGGTAGGAATGGTAATGTGCTGCATATAAATTAGACAGTGATTCCCAATGCAGTGGTATGAGATAGGATTGTTCTACATATAGGTTGTAGAGAGATTCAGGGATAGGAGTTGCCATGCCAGTAATAAACTTCAGATGAAGAGGTTTAAGAAAATGGGGTTGGTTTGGAGACTTAGATCTGTAATGGAGAAAAATTTTAAAATGAAGCAAAAACTCAAAAGAAGCAATTTAAAGACAACTTTGTTCAAAAATTCTGTTGTTAAATATTTCGAAAAGAATAAATACTACTTGTACTTAGTTCCTGGACATGTTAACTCATTTCAGTCTGTATGAAAGGGATGTCTCATGTTGTTTATTTGTTGATAATGTCAATTATTATAGTGCCACAAGTGATAAAGAGAGGTTAACATTCAGAAATTTGCATTTCACTCCATATATATATTTTTTTTTAGGGTGAGGGATGTCAGGTGGCCAGGATGATTATAACTGAAGCTGCAATTGCATTTGACAACTTATTACAGATTTCAGGTTCATTATGGACCCTTGTCGATTCTCCAAATTTCAGTTCAAATTTTGGTGGAAATACACTCTTTTGCTTATTAGTAGTAAGACAGAGATTGAAAGGCCAGTTCAGTTTAGGAATTGGGAGTGCTTGTGCAGGTAGGTGCACGGATGGCATCTTTCTCATAAACGTTAGTAAAATCTAATCTATTGATAAAGAGCTGTGTGTGCCCTGTAGCATCAAATAGAGCACCATTGTTCGTGAGTGAAGCGTTTTGGGGGTTCTCCGTTTAATATCTGGAGTGGTCGCACGCCGGGAGGCGAGAGTCTTACGCATGGGTCTGTCAGCATGAAATATGCCTCACTGATAGTCTTCGAGTGCAGACTCAGCATGAAGCACACCTCATTGGTAGTCTGTATATGTATGTGCAGAATTTTTCGAGTGACAGAATTGATTGTAGCTTACACAAATGAATAAATTTTGTTTTGGACTCCATATGTAGCACCAAATATTGATTTAATACATTTTACGTACTTAACATCACCCTACATGTATTTAAGATACAGTGTAGATATGGTAGGCCTAAAATGAGTGAAATGAAAATTAAACTTTAGGACATAGTACTAATGAATAGAAAATTATTGCAATTTATATACCAGTTCTTTTACATAGCACTAAACAGTATAAACTGACCAAAAAATATTATCATTACTATTTAAACTTCATATTAAATAAGTTAAATCCATAGATAAAAAATCCATAGATTACATGGATTAGTCAATATTGATGAATAATTGATGAAAAGGAAACAAAAAGATGTATCAAACTGAAAATGAAATTCAGAAATCCGAAGCTAGACTGTAATATTTTATGGAATATTCATGGATTTCATTGTTGCTGTATAATATTTGTTCATATTCTTCATCTTCACACATCTGGTTTCCTGTTTGTGTGCGCTCATACGGTTTCACATATGAACTCACCACGCATTATCACCTTCCTCGTAGCAGGGGGTTTGACAAGCCTTGCTTTCTGACTGGATCACGTTACAATCAAAACACCTTTACATCTGGCCAAAGAATCGTCTATACTGGACTGTGAATAATCACTTCAGTATCACTTTTTTAAACTCTTTCACCACCGTTAACCTATAGTCTGCAGGCTCAGACTCTATTTTGACATTTGAACATGATTGTATGTAAGAGGATGGTATTTCAGGGGTTAATAGATTATGCAACTTGTAATATTGCACCGTTATTTCCAGGCAAAGATTCAGTAACTTGGACGTGGACTAGAGAATAATCAGTCTCAGTTTGGACTGAATAATAAATCGCTATGTAATTTACCCTGTATGGGATATCCTTTAAAGGATTATGCAACTTGTAATATTGCTCTGTTATTTCCAGGCAAAGATTCAGTAACTTGGACTTAGACTAGAGAATAGTCACTCTCAGCTTGGACTGAATAATTAATCTCCATGTCACTTTACCCTCTATGGGATATCCTTTACAGTCAGTAAGGTATTTCATTTTAAGCAATGAAGGATTGATATGCTGATCGTTGTCGTGCTATCCCATACAGTGTAATATAAGTGGTCAACTGTGGGAAATTATAAACAATATTAGGTCAACTTTCTGAGCCTTCTCATTTTTCTTCATGTGTTTATTTATTTATAGTTTTTATTATTAATTGATTGATAGATGAGAAGAAAGACTGTGGGTCAAGTTTTTAACATCAATTATTGACACGTTAACTGAAACTGATCCAATTTGGGGGTTCAGCACTTCTTGACAATCACTTCACAGTTAGGGATTGTGTATTTGCAAGAATCCAGTCACGCAGTGTAAATACTGGTTGACCCAACAGTGCAGTTTGTGGAAAGCTTTCTCATAAAGATGACAGGGGTCTTGAAGGGCAAGTCCAAGCTTTTTGTTCCCTACGATACTGAGCAAGTGCATTTTATATTTTAGTAGGCCTTCATGTATATCAATCTGGTACAATTCTCAAACCAAAATTTTGGGCTTGACATTGAATAGGCAAAGGTATACATACATGTGTGACCTAAAATTGGAACCACCCCCCTCCCCATTTCAAAATTCAACAGAAGACCTGTGCATTAAATATGGACCCTTGTTTAAAAAAAGAGTTGGTGTAGGCAAGTCACATACATGTAAAATATTTGTTTGAATAGTCAACCAGCAAATTTCTCGATCTTGTCCATATGGAAGTCCATATGGTAAAGTTATCAATCATTCAGAAGCTTGAATTTTTGGTAAAAGTGGAAATTAGTTTGTGAGCTTACCTATCATTTTTTGAGGAATATCGTAATGGAAATTTGCCTTGAAAAGGATTGCTTTTTATATTCTGTCATATTTTGAATAGTTTGAATATTGTGTGTAGTCCTCCAGTGTATGTGCTTTTAGCATGATAGCTAATTTATTGTAATGTTCGTGTTTTAAAAACCTGAAGGTGAACACCAGTTTTTAGGTACTATACTTAGACAGCCTTAGCCAATTACTTTGAAACAGTTTCTTACACATTTCAGATGTAGAACTAGACTATAACCAGAAGTCTAGAACTCATGTCATCCCCTGTTCAGACACAAAACGTTTATACCAAAACTTGATAAAGAAATGTCGTGTGAAATGTATATCCATTTATAGCCTACGGACCGTTCACACACATATCCTGATCTCTCGGAAAAAAAATCATACAGATGCGCATTTTTCAACTGCGCATGTTGTCATGGCACGGTCCTGTCTCCTTAGACCATGCTCATGTCAAGCCCAGCCCAGTTATACTGTTCTGTGGTCGCCATACATTCAGACACAAATGGACCATGATTCTTTATCGAGTTCTAGCTCAGACCCTAGTTTCGTTATATGATGTTTCTTTATACATTGTTTCATTAGTCAGCGTTCAGACACACAAATCCATCATATAGCTATAACTTTTAGGTTTAGCTATACCGCTTTGGTGTAGCCATACGGTGATTTTTTTGTGTCTGAACACAGGGTGTATCTGTTAGAGTAGCAGGTAGAAGGATGATACTGATGCCCTTGAGAAAATCTTCAAGACTTATGTGAGGTGAAGTGAATGATGAAATGTTGCTTGTTAGGTAGGTGACATAAAGATAACAGGTCCCATTGAAAGTGAAATGTCAATCGGTTCCTGAAGTGATTTGAGAACTCTCTTTCAGCCTCCAGTAAGCCTACATAAGAGGTGTCTTCCCACATATAGTAGGCACACATCCAGTGATTTTTTTTCCCTAACGTCTACATTGAATGAAAAATTTTTGTGGGGTGATCACTTGAAAGGCTGACAAGATTTGGGTATAGTTGCATTCAGAACGATTCTCTTTTCTTAACATCATGGTTTTGGAATATGTTTAGGCTAAAATGCAGTTAAACATTTAAGTGCATGGATGCAAGTATGCAATCTTGATTTACATTTAATACTGCTTCTTGCAGTGATGCCCTCTTCCGTTTCTGCAGGTTTTTGTACTGTTTATAGGGAAAATATGGGGTGTTTCAAGCAAAATACTGTTTTTATGAACTTTATTTGCTATGCATTGCTGTTGCTTGTAAAGTAGGGTATACTCTCTTTGCACTCGTAATACTTCTTTTCAGGTAGAAAAATACTACAGTACTTGATAAAAGTTTTGCCAGGGAGATGGGAGTTTGATCATGTCCTTGCTCTGACTCTACACTTGGATTTTGTGAAAATTTTCAGTAAAAAATGTAAAGTTTCAAAATTTCTGGGGGGGGGGGGGGGGACAACTGCCCCCAGCCCCCCCCCCCACTGCGTACGTCAGGTTATGAATGGAACTTGTATATTTGTAAACACACATTATAGTGAGATGGCATCAAGAGATGCTACATGTAGGATATTTGTTCAGCCGAAAGAACCTATAGGATCTGTTCATGAATTAGTAGGAACGTGCTCCAGACAGCTTTTTTTACATTGCACAATAGGGTCTCATCTTAACATGAAAACATGTTTTGACACAACCATCTACCGGTATCAAAAAACTTTTTACCAGATCTAAATTTAGTATTACGTTGAAATGCCAGGCCCAGTGAGAAGAGAGGATTTTCAAAATAAGGAGACTTCTTGAAAAAAATAGAAAACTGTTCTGGTACCCAGCTGGGTTTAAGTGGCAACAAAGTGCCTGTACATAGCTCTGCATGACCAGTTTTCACACGCTCTGACAAGGAACGTTGCACCTCCAGCCGTGTGTACAGGACAAAGAAACATCAATGGAAAGTGAAGAGGTCTGGAGTTTAGCTATTAGTTAAGCAATGAACCATACAATATTTGTTATATGTAGGACTGTTACAATAGTTGTGCAAACCTAGAGGTGAAATATCAACATGTTAAAACCACTTGTCATGGCAAGGGAATAAGGAGATCATTTTGAATGTAAAGGCTTTAAGTCAAAGGGAGGTCACTGAAAATTGGAAGAAGGAACCATTATCTTTTCTCTTGCATGAAAGTTGAGATTTCTAAATGTAGGCCCTATATCAAACAAAATATATGTGTCAAAATTTAAATATTTATGTTGAATATATGTAGTGTATCTAGTGTCGCATTCATGGTTTTGTAAGCGATGTACATGTATTTCCTGATGGAAAACCGAAAGAGATTTTCCCAAAGAGAAGAATAAATAACATACAACAAATATCAGAAGTGGCAGATACAAAATGGGACTAAATTGTGGGGAAAGCTCAGGACATTTTTAAAAAAGATATTCATATCGTTACATACAGCTGGAAATATATCTGTTTTTAAATAAATTATCTGTTTAAATAAACAGAATGGCCTGGAGAATCAGAACAAATAACTTATTAAAAAAGATAAGGAAATGGCAAATAAAATGATTATTTTTTAGCTCAAGCCTTAGACATTTGTGAAGCAGGTGGAAATGTATCTTCCTTGTTGTAAAAAAGTCTGAAAATAAAGAGAATTGCCTAGGGAAGTAGGAGAGAGAGGAGATGAAATACCTAACAAGAAAGATAGTTCAAAATGGCCAAGAAAACAGGACTATATATAGCTGAATCACAGACATATGTGAAATATTTATATCATGGATCTGTTCATGTAATCCTTCTGTAGGATGATAAACATGTTTCTGTAAAAATCATACCGGATGAGCCCAAGGCTTGTTTCATGACCAAAAAAAAATGTTATTAGATCGAGCATGAGTGGAAATACATTTCATGTGATGTGAGAAAAAAATGGATGACAGATTGGTACAATGTGTTGATTGAAGGACTTATAGACCTTGGAGGCATTGCAGTGGGGGGGGGGGGGGGGGAGTATCCAAACAAGGGGAAAAGAGCCCCTCTGAAAATTTTGTACACTGATGCTATATAAGTCATACTACCACTATGATAGTCTCCAGCTGAATGAAAAGCAACCTGCAAATTAAAGACATTGGTTAACATTGTTATGATTTTAAAAAAATCTTGTTTTGTTACTTGAAAATGGGATAAACATAAGGGTTATAGTGTAAAAATACCAGTCTGAAAGTTTCAAGGTATAATGTCCACAGGAAGTATTTTTAAATATCAAAAATGTGAACCAATGTTTGAAAAATATACGAGGGTCGGTTGCACAGAATAGACATAAGGAGTGCGCATCCGCGTATGACTCACCTTACTGTACTGGGTGTATTGGTGTATCACGCGGCGGGAGGCACATAACGGCATTTTCAAATTCAAGCAAAGTGGTCCTCTTAGTGATTGTCTCATGAGACGAAGGATAACAAAATCGCCGTTTGCGTCTAACTTACACTTTTTCATTCCAAATTATGGTTGGTTTCAGGGGTTTTGAGTACAAATACAAGTACTCATACACATGTTTCATCTTAGTTTGAGAATTTTTTAAATCAGCTACTCACAAAGTTAGCCAATGCCTTTAATACAGAAGTTTTACTCTGGTTAATATGGAATAGAATTTGTAATGAGGAAAGGTTCTAATAGATCTATACATTTGAAATAACTTGACACCCTCTCAATCAGCTTTTGAGGGTCATGCATACCATCCCAAGCAACTTCTTTTGTTACAGGTGAGAACCTAACAAGCCTCACTCAGCAAAATAACATCATTAAGTTGCTAAAGCACCTTGGATTGTTTGTTAGACAAACTTGTGCTTCCATTGTCCAAAGTGTCCCTATTGTGCTGTGAATCTGACATTGAGTTCACACTTTTGTTTGTGCATGCAGTGCAGATTGCTTTTTTTTTTTTTGTAACCTCTTGGTAGTTTACTAGTTTCCCTATTTTCAGGTTATGGTTGATTGAATGACCCTCTGTTTATGATAGGGTTACATGTAATTTTTCTGAAAGTTTGTCCATAATTCTGAAGGTATTTTCTGAAAATGCAGTAGAACCATCTTGTGGAGTCAGTGCTTCTTAAATTATGATCCTTATTTCATTGTCAGAATTACATGTATGAACCTTCAGATTAAGGAACTTGCAGAATAAAAAATGAACCTCCGGAGTAATGCATCAAATGCCTAGAATCATGAATGCTATTCCATCTGTGGAATTTTAGATCCAGGGCCCTGTTTCTTAAAACTTGTCATGAATAACAAGTTGCAGTAACTGTTACAAGCTACTGAAATCCTTGCATCTGATTGGCCGAGTGCAAATTTGTCATAGAAATATGGCAATTGTTACTGACGATAAGTTTTGTGAAACGGGGCCCAGACTTATGAATCTTCATGAAAGCAAAGCTTTGAAAACACCAACAGAATTTTGCAACATACTGTATCTAAGCCTATGTATCATTTAGGTAGGGTGATAGAATATGCTTCTTCCTTAGATTGTTTCTTGATTCTTCTATGACACAACAAAATAGAGTACCAAAGTGTGACGTCATCGTATTTTGTTTTTGGCATTTGAGCATTTCCATGACTATATTCCAGCAGAGCATGATGAAAAACCTCCACACACCAAATTTGACGTGAATTGGTTTACAGTGGCCGAAGGTATGGCCACATGAATGCCCATAATTATCCCCACTGACATCAGTGTAAATTGGCCTGGTTCAGACAGTGGGGCTAGATAGGTATTCATGTGGCCTCATATCAGGTCCCCATGAGCTGATTCCCATAAAATTTGAGCTGTGGATGTTTTTCATCATGCTCCATCGAGACATGGTATCCGAATTCTAAAATTTAAAAAAAAGTTTTTTGTGATGTCATCGCTTCGGTGCTCTATTGGGATTTAAGTTCCTCTGCCAGGCGTGTGATGGATCCTCTTTTTTAATGTACCTGTGCATGATCCATAACCTTCTTCTTTAATTATGTGCATGTAACTCAGTAGACATGCATAAGTAATTCATAGGCATGCACCCATCCCCTCTTTTATGAGAGAAAGAGTATTAGCTTTATCTTCTGAATAAATACTCGATATGTTACGGTAACAGCTCCTCTGAGATATGAATGAAAAAGAACAAACAGAAAAACATTGAGGATCTTTCATTTCAGGGTCTGTCATATTTGCACACTTGCATTGCATTCATTGGGGAAGAAATTACTCTGTGTCAATACAATAAATGTGTTTCTAGCATGTACAATTGCCTTCTACGTTTAGCTAAGTAAACAATCCTTTTTGAGAGAAGTGTTACTTTGGAAGATGTATTTCTATTCATCCTTCACAAATTCAACCATGGTTATGAATTACTCAAGGATTTTAAACATGAATTGCTTTTAAATGAAGGTAATTTACCATGCTAATGAATTCTTTATGAATGGGTACAACTACCAGGTTTAGTACATATGTACATGTAAGTTTATAATCTTTTTGAATGCATTGCCTTTTTAAGAGTCAGAAGGATATTTGGGGCCATTGAAAAGTGAATATGTCAGTGCCCTTCTAGTACTTATCAAGGGCTATCATGATTGGAAAATGTGTCTAGAACAAACATGCAAACAAGAACTATCATTTAGGGCATGGTTGTTTGCTTGTTTAAATGTTCGTATTCCACATTCTCAAATGCAGAACTAAAAAAAATATATGCCGATATGTTATTTTTTTCAGAATCAACATTCCAGCTTTATAGTTTTCTTTCTCTAAAGACAGCCACACAATGATTGCACCAAAAATGACCCCCATAAAAATTTCCCTCTGTTACTCAATCTTTTTCTAGGTTAGTAGAATAAACAGCTATCAAGATCAAACTAAGCAAGTCACAGGACATGCTTTTTTGCAAGCTTCAGATGTTCTGGAACACTGCATACAACCATTGAGCTGTATTTGGTTCCAGTCACAGTCCCACGCATATCATAGAATGACAACAAGTTGAACTTTAAATAGTGGAAAAAATGCATTTCAGTGCCTGGAGGTACCCCTTTGTAAATAGTTAGTTCCGCATTAATTAGTTCTTTACCTGAAATGTACCTTATTGAAAAGTCCTTGAACTTAAAGTTAATGCATTTCAGTCTAAAAATGGTTGAAATGAACACAACAGCTTTCAAGAAATCAACTTAAGACAATGTCAAATGATCAGTAGCCTTGTCCATGACCTTTTGAAATGTTCAGTCATTATAGTGACATATTTCGGAATCCAAGCAAAATTCCAGTGACAAAAGGAAGCAACTCAAAATTTTTGTCAAAATTGACTCTTTTTGGGGAGGGATACTTTTTTGTACAGTAAGATAAGGAAGAAATTAAGGTCACATGACTTCCAATTTCCAAAATATGGACACATCAAAAGGTAGAAACTCCATAGGTTTCCACATGAAACAGTAACATATTTTCTTTCTTTATTACTATCAGAAACTCATTCTACAGTGTTGCTTCCTTTTGTTATTAGAGAGCAGTATTGTCTTAACATCACAAGCATGGTCTCATTAATGTCTTTTTAATCTTTTTAATTTTTCAATATCCATATCCCTTTGGAATGCTTTGTGTTGTATGTATCCTTAAGAATATTCTTAGCGCTGCTAGCAGATGGGTCGTGTAAAGCTACCTTTATAGTTCATGCACTACATGTTACTCTAAAATCTTACATTGTAGTATTAGTTCAAGTTAAAACTCCAGCATGTTTGTCTAATTTTGATAAAACCCATAGCATTAACATGTACATGTAGCATTTAAAATGCAGCCAGCTTCTCAAACATATTTCTTTCTAATTTTTTTCCTCATTCGTTTTCCCCATTAAAACTTACATGAGTAAACCTAACTATCATCAAAGGGTATTCCACTTATTTGATGTTTGCTAGAGGTATTTAAAAAGTAGAAAAGGTCCAAATTTTAGGGTTTCCCTCTTCAATCTAGAAAGTGGAAGAGTTTACAGGGAGGTCACGATTCAAAGAACTTTTAGAATCTGGTTCTATTGTAGTGTAATTATGGCCTCTGGTCTTCTACAGTACTTAGCCTGTTTTCATTATCCCAAGATTCTTGAACAGCCTATATTTTCTGATATGGTAGGATATAGACCTGGCCGTATTCAATTCAGTACTTCTATTAAGCAAAACTTTTACTATTTTGCTTGGCTAAGAAATTTGCTCAAGTCGTGTTCAATTCAGTACTCTGAAGTTTATTAAGTCAACTTTAAGCCCAAATTCTTACTGATAAGCATTGTGACGTTATATTTTCAATGTGCAATTAGCATGTTGCATCAAATACGCTATTATAATTTTGAGTAGCTCATGTCATGATGGCTGCGTGTAATATGCCTGCCAATCAAGGCTCTCCAAAATAATTGGCTTAAGTCTCCTAGCCCTAGGTAGGTATCTTAGATTGAGAGTAAAATACTTGGTCCAAATGTTGAATTGAATACCTAATTTTGCTAAGTATTTTATCTAAGTTAAAAACTGTGAAAAGTACTTGTATTTCTGACTTATCAAAGTATTGTAGGTTCTTGTAGTTTTTGGCCCAAATTCACAGAAGAGATTTATTTTTAGTAAAACCCTGGTTTATGTAAATAAAATGAGTGTAAATAATAGTATACAAATAATGAATGTTTATGAGTGCAATGGACAGAATATTTCATGAGGTGAAAGATGAAATGATCCATTCAACGAGGCATTGCACGAATGAAAAAACATTCATTATTTGTTTTATATGACCCCTAAAAATAGATCAAATCACAATAAATCAATGGCGCTGTACGCTAGCGCGCTGTTCGCGGTGCACACTGCAAACGCAAGCGTTTTACATACGTAGTGTGCCGGGCTCTTGGCGTTTGTGCAATGGAGCAAATTGTATGGATCCAAGATTGCACGGTAAATGGAGCCACAATTGCACGAATGATGACGTCATAGTGCAATGGGACAAATGATCAGTATCAAACAACCAATCAAATGACAGGGATATATTTACATGAAGGTGTTATATAATAAATAAGCATAGATGATCGTAAGTGAGGGTATAGAAGTGTGTTTGCCAACTTTGCCCGATGGACAAGAGGATATGCACGTTTACACTTTTGCAGGTTTAGATAGACCATGGTTTAAATTTTAAAATGGTTTAAATATAAACCTTTGTGTGAATTCAGGCCTTTGAGTCTAGTAGGGATCCACCTTGCAGGATTATTCCATTGCCCCCTAATGGGTTTTGTATCTCCCAGTCTTGTGCCCTTGAAATCCTCAAACTAGAATGTTATGAAAAGAAAAGAGTGACCATTAGTAGCCACTGGCCAGACATGTTTTCTTCTTCAAATTTTGAGTGTCTCTACTAAGTTTGTCACAGATGTGTAGCCATTTGAAATTGGAGCCTGACATTCATGAATGCAATATATTTTATTAGCTTGAGATTTAATCCTTTGTCATATAGAAGTTGATATTCATATTAAAAACCTGAAGGTTTTTCAGTTGGACTCTTGAAAGATCAGAATTGTGAAGATGTGGTATATTGATTGGAGGATTTTATTGAAAAACATCCATTCTCGCAGTCCGAAGACTGAATTGCAATGGTTACATTAAAAAGCAATACAATACTCAAACTCAATTTCGAACAGATAAAGGAATTTTAGTGTAAAAATCTAACGACAATTAAATAGCAAATAATATAAAATAATATAATGAATAATTTTATCAATGCATCTATGTTATGTTATTTATTATTCTTGTCAATGAGTTTCTGTGCAATTCCGTATTTAAATATTTGTAAAAACATGTGCAATTCGTTTTTATTGCTGCAAGACATGTTTTTTTAAATAAACCATGAATTGAATTCAATTGAATAAAAATCATGTTGAAATATGTAATGAAAAGCAGTTTCGCCAATAGAGTCGTCATATATGTTTATTATAAGGCAACAGTTTTGAATTGTCTAATTTAGGAAACAAGATAGAAAAGAAAATTACAAATTATTTCTTCGAGCTCTACATTTGAGCAAAAGGCCTGTGGTGGATACACTTCAAAAATGTCTACAAGCGAGCCTTAGGATCTGACCGGGGGGGGGGGGGGGGGCACGCACCCCAAAAAGTGGTAGCTATATGCTGCGGGTGAGACAAAAAACGGGGGCTTCCGAACAGGCTTATTATGGAAAGGATGGTCTGCAGAACGGGTTTTGGAACTACAAAATGTTTGTGAAAACAGGGGTCACTGTAATGGTTCGCCTGTGTGCTAGTGTGTATGCATCTCTGTGAAGCAGGTATACATGCATGCAGCTGGCCTGGCGCATGGCCACCGGGTGCGCTTGCGCAGAGGTGATGGTCGGGCAGCTCTAGCTGGCCTTGGCTTCGTACTTGTGGCACGTTGTGGGCCACTTTTCACCTAAATTGATGCTCATTGGAACAGATCATTGCGGCTGGAATAGTGAAACAAAGAACACGCGAAGCTTTGGAACGGTTTTCTTTCTTCTTTTTGTCAATAAGAGAAAAGTGTTATGGATTGGAAAGGAAATAAAGTGGGGGTCTTCTCCGAGGCACATACTCACCACACATTATATACTGAGTGCCCCCCCCCCCCCCCCCCCGCTCTGAAGGGATCTGCTCTGAAGCATTCCTAATTTATCTTTTCCAAACACATCAAATCCAGGGGATTCAATCCATTATCAAATCAGCTGTTACTTGAGATGTGATGTGGATTCTGTGCCAATAATAGATATGCAAAAGTCATGGTATAAATTAGTACAGTTGAGATAAAGTGGTGTTATCATACACTTACATTGTAGAAAAATCTTTATAAAAAAAAAAAAAAACTGGGAAAGATAGATTAGTTGAAGAATTTGTATGCAAAAACTCATAAATGCCTTTTTCAAAAATTTTAAAGTAAGGTCACCATCACATAGTACAAAATAAAACCTTTCAAATGATATGTTGGTCATGACATATAAAGATATATTGTTGATGTAATTGTCAAAGGTAGCACATATTTTCTTATTATTTTCTTATTTTCTTTCTTTATTTAAAATTAATTGCAAATATCTCAATTTGACAAAAATGGATATATCTGTTTTTACATTCAAACTCTTCAGTTGTAGATAAAACAGGTGTCTGTTTTTTGGAATTGGTCAATTTGATAAGAAATTCATTCACTTCATCAAAAAAATGCTTTAAACTTATAAATCTGTTTTCCCTTTAAAATGTATCTTAATCTCGAGACAGAGCATTGGATTGTAGATAGAATGGGGACACAGTTTTACTGTGCTTATTTATCATGTGTCATGAAGTTTCAGACTGCACGTAATTCATCAGGCATTCTTTTAACACCTCCCGATATCCATGCTAAATATCACTGCTCAGATTCTATTCAATCATTCTTCAGCAATGAAAAAGAAAGAAAAACCTGAGGAAAAGAACAGACAGAACACAAGAAGAAGGTGGAAATGAGAGGAATGAAAGAGACTTTTTTGAGACATAAAAAAGCATTATGAAGTGTAGAAGTGATTTTTACCGTATAAATGTGGAAAGAGGGAAAATAAAATTATTCAAAGTAAAGAATAATTTTCTAACATGCTGTGTGTGAAGTTTGTACAGTGAAACCTGTTTGTAAAGACTATGTAAGGGAGACAAAAACAGTCTTTATAAGCAGGTAGTCTAAAGTTTATATACAGGTTTCTCTACTACCTATTTCAAGGGAAAAAAGATATTCAAGGGAAACAAAAATTATGGCAGGTTGGACGAATATTATGTAGCAAGGCTCTGCTAACTTTCAAAGAGTGATGATCTGTATGTCATGCCACTGGTTATATGGAACATTAGACACTTTGAAAGGTATACTGTTTCTGTATAATATTTCATTTCATAATTGGATTGAAGTGTACTTGTATGAATTAATGATGAATGTGTTTAGTGATACATGTACCGTGTCCTTATTGTATGTACATTGTGCATGTATTCCAGGTTTTGCTATGGTGTATGACAGGTATTACAATAAAATTTGAAATGAATGCAGTTTCCTTAGTGGCATGATGGAATGATTTGAAATTCCATCTGAAACCGTGTGAGAAAAAATAGCATTTTGTAGCAAAAAGTGCAGAATGTTGGAAAGGAAAGAAGAAGTATCTTACTTTTTGCAAGAGTAATGCAGAAATGAACATGAATACGGCAGTACTGAAGAGTTTGATGGAAAGATGTTCAGATTTTCATCAGAGTTTCATCTGAACAGCTGTGTAAAAAGACAGTTCACACTTCACCCCTGAAGATGCCCAATTCACATGTGCAAATTACCAGCTACTTAAAATTGGATGGATCTCTTATTTTGGGGTTCTTTGAGTGAATGTGAAAGAACAGTCATCTCTGGAAATGCCCCAATTTTTAGAACTACCTGTGGACAATGTAGAGCGTTCAGACGTTCAAAATTTATACTAGAACGGTATAGCTATACAATGAATTTATATGTCTGAGCATCGTATAAAGAAACGACAGTCAGAGCATCGTTTCGAACTAGAACTCGATAACGAATCAGCATTCCGTGTACGTCTGAACGTATGGCAACCATAGAACGGTATAACTGGGCGGGGCTTAATGTGACCGCGCGCGAAAGGTGACCTGTGATTCGTGGAAGTTGAAGGCCAGCAGCGCTGACATCATGACCATAAGCATCTATACGACGTTTTCCAGAAGGGCCGAGATTATGCGTTTGAACGGTCTGTCAGCTATACGATGATTGTTTATGCGTCGTTTCTTTGTCGAGTTCTAGTATAATTTTTTTTGCGTCTGAACATGGGGATGGTCGAAAAAGTAAGCTCTGACAAGGCACTTGATTTATTGCTGGACACGGTGGACTGTTTGGGGAATGGTTTGAAAAGAAAGTTCCTATTTTTGGGTGTGAATGGGTTCAAGATCATTTCTGACTGCATCCATATCTCATAATACTTGACATATTATGTATTCTGGTTCCGCACAGCTGCAGACTGAATTAGGATAAGGCTGTTGCTGATATTCCCCCAAGTTTCTGATGTGCACGGGAGATTATATGCTGCTTTCCTTTTTCTCTCCATTATGGTCGCTGGTCTCTTTTTTGCCTGCCAACTCAGAACTCCCTTATCCTGTCAGACTTGCCATTCCTTTCCCTTGATAATTTCATCTTCTAGCTGCATGTGTTGGGCTTTCCTGATCATATTCTTTCTCCTTTTCTTGATTCCATTTACCTTTCCCCCTATCATTCTTTCCCTTTATCTCTATCTCTCCCTCTCTTTCTCCTCTGTCACACTCTTTCCTCTTCCTTTTCTCTCTCTCTCTCCCTCCTCTTTTTCTTTCACATCACATACCTGAACTGCTCATTTTATGACATCATTCTGATTGAAAACATTTCATGTTTCCCATGGGAACTCATTACTGTAACCGTACCCTTGTATTTAGTATCAAGTTTACTGATAACACAAAACTCCATTTATGTTTTCTTTTAAGTTTTTTAAATTCAAGAATTTTAACAATCAGCAATGTGTCATGCAAAGTGGAAGAAGCTCATGTCTCTTTTTATATGGGAATGTAGCTAGAGCCTCTTGCGACCCTGTAATTACATTTCATTATTATGTTTCTGTCTAGCTTGTCAAGATGTAAGTTGATATACGAGATGGTTTTAACCGCACTTTGTTGGAACACTTGGAAATTGGGTTGAACACTTGGAAATTGGATGGTCTGAAGGCAATGACTGTAGTACTATTTACTTGTTCGTGAAATATTACACCATTAATTTGTAAACAAATTGTCGGCACTACTCCCAGTGTTAAAAATTGTATGTTCTATCTGTAATGAAAATCACAAATCAGAAAAAATTGGAACCAGCGGGATTCGAACCTGCCATCTACTGCTTGCCAGGCAGCGACTTAACCACCAGGCTATTTTGGTTCATAGCCAAGTCATGATGAACTGGAGTCAAATACCCACGATCCTCTTGTTTCTGACTCATTAATATGCAACGGTCTGCCGTGGACAATAAATAGTAAATTAAGAAGCTTAATGGGAGAAATTTTTATAATATATCTGTATACTATTTCACCAGTATTGTCTAGATCAGTATGAGATTTCTTTTTTATTACATAAAAATTATTTTGTGACAGCTGTGTATGAACATTGCACTTGAGCCTTAAGCCCCCCCCCCATCCCACCCCAAGAATGAAATCTTATTGCTGTTTTCCAGGATTGCAAATTTTGCAGTCTACATCTCTGAGGTTTTCCGCTGGTATGATATAAGCTGAGCTTATTTAAGTACATCTTTGTGACAGTAACTGTAAATATTCTATTGTGTACTTCAATATAATACTATCTTCACCATAGGGAGACTGTGAGGTGACACAGATATCAGAGTATGGTCCGAGTATAATCATGTTTCAGAGCATGTGGCCAGACATCATAGTTTTAGAATATATGAATATTATCACGAGTTGGGATTGCGCATGCTGGGAGATCAAGAATCACTCTCGGAATATCATGATCGGGGTCATGATCCTAACTGCATGCTCATTTCATATTCTCCTTACATAGAAGAGAAGTGGAAATCCGATCTTTGGGAAGTTATATTCAGGAATGAGGATCAATTATTAGTGCTTAATATGGAATCTACTCTCAAAGGAGTTGGTTTAAAACACTACTTTGGAGGGAATTCCACTTTTTAAGAGTACATTTATTATAATAATTATTTTTTCTTTATTATTATTATCATTCATTTATGCTTTATTTGATTTAAAAGTTGGAGTGGTACATGGCACAGAAAGAATAAGATATTTTTAATAGAATACATGGAGCAACAACATTAAGAGATTTACAATTTTTAACATACAAAATATGAGTAAGAAGAGGAAGAAGAAGAAGAATAAGAAGGAGGAGAGGAAGAAGGAGAAGAAGGAAAAGAAGAAAGAAACAAGAAAGGAAGAAGGAATACTTAATATGACTCTTTAAATAGTGGAATTCCACATTTTTCTGGAGAGTACACCAAAAAGACACAAGAAGATGCTGTATCCTATAACAAAGCAATATCTTCTCCATTCAATTGCAATTTTGTCTACTTAGAGCCGCTAGGGTGTTGACTCCTTGACATGTTATACACCCGTATGGCTCCTTTCAGACATTATCATGGCGTGAATTTGTTTCCTTTTTATATTTATCGCAAACTTACATTTTGTGAGTGATCATTAATGTGATGGAAAGTAGCAGAAGTTCTACTATGCTGTTAAAGTCTGCAGAATCATATTGGGGGAGGGGGGTCAAACTTTGAAAGTAGGGACTGTTTATATGAAATTATCTCTCAGAATTATGAATCTTCTGAATTATAAACCTTTGGCAGAATCAACTTTCTGATAATAAGGAACCTTCTGATAATAAGGAACCTTCAGAATTATGAACCTTCAGAAAAATCTTCTGAATTGAACCTTCAGAAAAATGAATCCTCTGAATTATGAACCGTTGGGAAAACAAACCTTCAGAATTATGAAATTTTGGAAAAACAAACCTGAATTATGAACCGTTGGAAAAACACACCTTCAGAATTATGAAATTTTGGAAAACAAGGGAACCTTCTGAATTATGGACATGCAGAAAAACAGACCATCTGAATGGTGAACCTTTGGAAAAACAAGATGTAACCATTTCAGATGAGAGCCCAAGGGGTGTTAACTTTGTGCCAAGTGATACCCTTTTCTGGCTCCCAGCAAATAAGTTGATTTATTTTTCATTTATTTTTCTTTCTTTTTTTTTTTTTTGGGGGGGGGGGGGGGTGGTGGGCACTATCCCCTTCTTGCAGAAAGCGTACGCATGGTCTGTTAGGAGCCAGAAGGGCATTAACACGTAATGTATACAGCACTTTAAAATTACAGCAAACTGACAGAAGTTGAACAGCACCATCTTACGGTTATTCATATATAGCTTCAGATATTTAGAAATTAATTGAATTTTAGTTTTAGTGTTGATCAACAGCAGCTTGCATAATAACACTTTTTATTTCAAATTATTACTATTTACTTTAAATTTTTTTTAATTGCCTTTGAGGTTCATTCAAAAATTTTTAAAGGAAGAATGGTGCATGACGGGAAAATAAAGAGGCTCAGCATCTTCCATTCCTGTTAAAAGATGGCATTCTTTGGGAGGCTCAGTTTAATGTCACTTTAACACAGAGTTTCAAAAATATCCTTCTTACTCTCCACAGACAACTTTATAAGTATTGATAGAAATCTGATGAAAATTAGTCCTTTTCTAGTAGCATAATAACATTTTTGAGGAATACTTCTAAAAATCAGTTCAAAAATTTTGGGGTATGTATATACGTACATCACCAAAGCCTAACTTTTGTTTAAATGAAATGAATTATATCTACTGCAATATTGACCACAATCAGAAGCAAAAGGATATTAAAGCTAACAATAAACAAGAGGACAAACTGCATCACAGATTGGAATGAGCAATGTCAAATTTCCTATGCCAGTAATGAGTTCCAGTGTCAGGCAAGGCCAAGGTCGAAGTCATTACATTGGGGAGGACGAGGCATCTCTTTCTGTTACCCGGTGCAGCCTCCTGAAATGCTTTTCGTATGCAAAGGTAGAAACCGAAAACAATGAAAATGTGTACCCTGGACGAAGATACGTCTAAATTAAATTTTGATGTCCACTTTCACGGGCCATTTCTGCAGATCCCTGAGGCCAGGATTTCTTTCGGTGTCTTTCCCCTGCCGACAGACATAATTGGCTTTTTTCCATATGGATGTGTGGGGGTTGCACTGCAGGATGAAATTTGGAGCACTGTTTTCTTGGTATTTTGATGGCGGGAGTTGCTTTAAAGCCTTCTCCATTTGTGACTTGATAAACTGCCGCACAAACTGATGTGTCAGAAAAGACAGTACACAGTACACACACACACACAGCAATCCACAGAGCGTTGTGCTCCTTGAATCCAAAATTGATATTTGCGTGAGCAAGGGCCTCAAACGGTTGTTTTGTCCTTGGTCATAATATATTTATATACCACAAAGGCTTATGAATTTGTTATTTATGCTGCCTTTGTAATAAGACTCGAAGCGTCATACTAGCATGCAGTGTGTGATCTGTATAGGTGCATTATGCAATGGTACTTTCTCATTGAAGTTGATATGTCAGAAATAGTGTCACAACAAAATCTTATTTCTTGAGTTTAGTAGTTACATTTTAAAGGTATTGAAACGCTGATATGGTATGCATAGATAAATTTTCGTGAATAGAAGAATATGCAGTAAATTGTGGAGTGCAAGATAACTCCCTTATACAAGCTTAAGCTTCTGTTGGGGTATCCCAGCCATTTTATTTTACAATTTGAATATGCTGTGCATGTAATCATATTACATGTATATTTACATGTATGTTTTATGAGGATTTCTGTAAAGTTATCAAATCACTGAAAATGAAATGAAATGGGGAAGAAACCTCTAAGCTCAAACTGAAAGGGAACCCAAAATCTTGTTTACAGAGATCTTTGTAAGGGCCATCATCTCATGCATATGAAGACAATGTTTACTCCCTTTTTGATTTCAACAGGTAATGGTTTTCCATGTCATTGTGCTATTTCTGAGAAGACTATCATTCTGTCGACAGAAATGTATTGTCGTGAAAATGTTCAGAAGCAATAGCACATTCTTCATATGATGATTTGCTACTCCATCACATACACAGCGAACACATGTGGGCCTGATTATATTTTGATGATGTACGTGTACATGGCAACACAGGGAGTGGTATCAAATGGCCGACTCATCATGCTCACGCAGCCTCCGTCTCTCTTCCATCCTGGATTCGCTATTGATTTTGACTTCATTCAGCTCTGACTGAATGCACACACCTGCTTCATATGCCTGGTCTGTGAAGGAAAACATGGCCACTTTGTAAAGGCTGCTCAACATGCACTGTGGTGGATAAATGAATTTTCTGGCCATCTCTCCCGCTCCCTCTATCCTGTTATTCCTCCCTCTTCTCTCCATATCTCCCTTACTATCCCTCACTCTCCTTCTCTTACAGTTACTTTATGTCTCACTCTTTCTTTCTTTCTCATCCTACTCTCTATTCATGTTTGATTTATTTATGTATTTTGTAAATGTATTTCTGTAGGTCTCCAAACCTTTCACCCTTTCCGCTTTGTATTTCAGTCTTGTTTTCTTAAAAATCATTTCCATGAAACATTCATCTCTTTTCATCTCTCTATCACTTTTGAAATGCATATATCATTTACAAATCTCTGCTATTTTTGCTCTCTCTTTCTCTCTTTTTTTTCTCTCTCTCTCTCTGTTTATCTTCTCTTTTTCCTTTTGGATTCATTTATATCTCATTGCACTTGTATAAAAGTTTGTGTCTACAAATCTCTATGTATTTCAACTGTCTCATGGGTCTTTCTAATAACAATGTTCTAGCATCTCTTAGTAACTCTCTATCACGTTTTGCAAATCCTGCGTCTCTTTTATTTCTGCTCTCTCTCTCTCTCTGTCTTTCCTTAGCTCTCTGTTTTTCTGCCCCTCTTCTTTCTGTCCAGCTCTTCATAGCTCCTCACACTCTTTCTCTCTTTATAATCTCTTAAAAGACACCTTCTTCACTTTCTCATACCTCCCCTTAGCCCTGTTTCTCAAAACTTGTTATCAATAACAAATTGCGATAACTGTTATAAGCTACTGAAATCCTTGCATCTGATTGGCTGAGAGCAAATTTGGTCAGAGAAATGTGGCAGTTGTTACTGATGACAAGTTTTATGAAACGCGGCCCTGGTCCCATGTGAACTTGAAAGCACTCAGCGTCAAGTGCTGGGCTGGGTCAAGTATCACAAGAACGTGATATATATTATTTTGGAGTTTGGATGGTAGAGCGTGATTCATGAACAGATTGTTGATTATGAGAGAGAGAAACTGAAAGAGATGAGAGAGACGGAGAGGTAGGAAGAGAGAGAGAAAGAGAGAGAGAGAGAGAGAGTAGGATAGAGAGGATGCTAGTAAGTTCAAAGTTTAGTTCAAAGTTCATTTATTTCCAAACATCACATTCACTTATATCATAAAAATCATTCAACAGAACATTATATTGAAATGAAACATGAGAGTGAAGGGGAGAGCGAAAAGGGAATAAGATCCTTATACTAGAGGGCAACCCTGGTGAGAGAAAGAGAGAGGGAGAGAGTATAAAGTATAAAAGGAAAATGTACAGGTATGTGGAAAAGATAGAGGAAGAAAGAGAGAGAGAGAGAGAGAGGTAAGATACAGAAATTTTTTTTAAAATGCACATGAATGATAATCGCTATGCAGTGATCAATAAAAGTTATCCGATCATTTTCATTTTGCTTTCTGAACACCTGTCACATATATGAAGTGGATAACGATGTGGTTTACTGTAGTGATTGAAATAAGGAAAAAGGAAATAATGAAATTGGCCTTCAAAAGCAAACAGATGTTCTTAGATTGGTATATATATATATACCATATCTTTAATATAATGTACACTTATGAATGCATGCATACAATTTTTTTTAAAATATACACTGGAAAATATTTTGTCTGTTTATATTTATATGAGAAAAAACTCTTGAATATGCAGTAGGTAGTAATAAGTAATGCTAACCTGCATTTTTCTATGATTCTATCTTTCCAGAAATACCCCAACACAGAGATTAACAACATAGTGGATAGCAGTCAGCCCGTACTGATTGAGCAATGGTGTCCAGTGAATGGGGATGAGTGTACAAGCTCAGCAAAAGTCACCTACTATAGATGTCTTGGTAAGATAAAGGGATGGGAAGATATGGGGGAGGGGAGGAAAAGTTGATGGAATGGAGAGAGGGAGGGAGAGAAAAGAGAGACAGGGGAGAGGAGTGGGAGAGAGAGAGAGAGAGAGAGAGAGAGAGAGAGAGAGAGAGAGAGAGAGAGCTCACAATGATTGAGCAATGGTGTTCAGTGAATGGAGATCAGTGTACAAGCTCAGCAAAAGTCACCTACTATAGATGTCTTGGTAAGATTAAGGGATGGGAAGATATGGGGGAGGGAGGAAAAGTTGATGGGATTGAAAGAGGGGAGAGAAAGAGAGAGAGGGGGAGGAGTGGTAGAAAGAGAGAGAGCTCACACTGATTGAGCAATGGTGTCCAGTTACCTACTATAGATATCTTGGTAAGATAAAGGGATGGGAAGATGTGGAGGGAGGAGGAGAGGTTGATGAAATGGAGAGAGGGAGGGAGAGAAGGGGGAGAGGAGAATAAGATGGGGTGAAAAGGGAAATAAGATGGATGAAAGATTGAACAATGATATTTGAATGAAAGGAAAATAATGATGCAAGGAAAAAAAAAGGGAGATGTACATGTAATATGAGCGGAATTCACATACCACAGATTCCTTTGTTAACTCTTACCGTGCCAAGGGGTTTTGCTTGTTCTCAAATTCTACCAAATCATGAACGATGCTTGCATTTCAAATGCCCGTAAGTTTTCAACAGCAATTTCTGTACAGATAAGTTGTACACAAAAGTTGCAGAAAATTCATTACTCCTTCAAATGATACCAGATATTTCCATTAATTCAATGTCTTGCATGAAAATTATTTGGAAATAGAAATGAGCTTTCATCTTGACCTTTTTCCGTTGTCATTCCTAATTTGTTTGCTATTGTTTTATGCTAAAATAAAAATAGTTTTCTACAAAATATCCTCTGGTAGCATATAGTGACTGATAGATATTTTAAATACTATATTTATCCTCTAAACTTTAACATATTTTCATGACCGTATCCATTATTCTAAGTGGAGTAATGGTCGATTCAAAATGTAAAGTCTTTTGGGCACATATACATGCCACCGGCACTGTAAGAGTTAAGATAGAGAAACTGAAAAGTAGGGAAGGAGGAAAATGAGATGGAGTGGAAAGGCATGTAATGATGATGAGAAAGAAGGAGATAAGAAGAGAAGAAAAATATATTGGATATAATGTATTCAGATTTTGAATTGATATTGGTAAGAAAGGAAGATGTTAAAGATGCATAGGGAGAATAGCATAGCAGGGATGAAGATAGAAGAAAAGACTTTGAAATACATGTTAGTAGACTGGATTTAGAGAAAATGTGTAGAGAATGAATAAGCTCTAGATTTCAGAAATGGACTGAATTTTAAGACTGATTAATTAAATAAATTGGATGTTTACTGTACCTGTTTATCTCAATTGATATTGTTCATTATCTGTGTTATGTGATATATTTTTTACACAAGACAAGTGTCAATCTCCATTCTGTTTCTTTTGTTTTTAATAGTTTTTACCTCAATAAATTTTCAAAGCCAAACGAATGAATTCATTTCTGAATTGACATCAGCAGTTTTTCATACCTGATGGATCCATTTGAATGTACAACTATGATAATTCTGACATTCATCTCTTCCTTATGCAACAGCTGGTCCATTTG
>CM057162.1:8010743-8133158 GCA_029962745.1 Echinometra lucunter
CACTTGTCATTTATTTTGATGTGCCAATCCACAGTGAAACCTATGTATAAAGGTCATTCAAGGGAGACAGGAAAAAGCACTTGGTCTTTATAGGCAGGTGGTCTTTATGGACATGTTTCCTTCAGTACATGCTCCAATGAGAAACCACATTCAATGGAAACAGAAAATGTGGCCTTTATAGACAGGTGATCTTGATAGACTGGTGGTTTGCTAAAGCAGGTTTGGCTGTACTATACATATCACTTCTAGAGTGCCAATATCTATAGAAGACAAGATAAGAGTATTGTGAAGTAGATGTAAAAAGAATGTACTTTTCAACCTAACCATACACATTTGAACTCCACAGCCAGCCATAATCCAAGAATTGGCTAGAATGGCCGCCAATTTGGCCTATATATAGCCATGGTATTTACAGGCCCATTCGCTTATTGGAGTGATTGATTTCGAGGATTGATTCGCAGGCAAAAACTCCTCGTATGCGATCGCTTTCTATACTGATTTGCAAAACTTCAGAAGGAAGTTTGCAGTTGGCAATGATTTTTGTCTGTCTGGTTTGAACTTTTGGAGTAGGTATTTTGTTTAGGTATGAATTATAGGAAGGAAGTGTAATATAAACTATAAAGGACATTCAAATACATTAGAAATTTTATATACATGTATGGTGTATAATTTGAAGAAAGGAATTTTTAGAAAAAGATTGTACAGTTTGTGGAAACATTTGCCATGTTTGAACAAATTTTTCCCTTCACAGATTTAATGTGAAAATTTACTTCTGAAATATAAAATGGTTGTATTGCAAATTTGTTTCAGACTTATTAAAGCATTTGGAATAGAAAGTTCAGGATAAGATATTTTGGACGTACTCTTCAATTATACTTTACTTGGTATTTGGTTCTCTTTGGAGAAAGTAGTATTCTCAGCACTTTGGGAGTTCAGATTGATTTCCTGATTATGAATCATAGTATCTTTAATCATTTTCATACAAGACATTGATCATATGAACATGTTTGTAGAAAAGACATCTCAAAGTATGTTCTTTGTCATCAAATGGAATACAGCATTGAATGAGTTCAACAAGAAAGGAAAGATTGAGCAATGCTAGACAATAGAATAATAAACAGGGCAACACATGCCCTCGAATAGCAGACACTGGGTGAACAATGATCCCAGACAGAACTTCATTATGTATTCCTTATTACTAGGACAACGCAGCACATTAGCCTATGTTCCGCCGCTTTCCCAGGCTTCCCTCCCATCTTATCAAAGCCTGTATTGATTAGCGATCGAAGACAACGGGGCTACATTAGGCCTGACGGCTAATAGCTGGGCTTTCACATTCAGGGGCCGTAAAAGGAAATCATTCTTGATTTCTCCCAGCCAGCTTATATCGTCTGCTTTGAGCCATAAGAGCATTTTCCTTGTATATGAGGATGAGTTTATGCCATTCTGGCTCTAAACATACAATATCAACTGTTTTAAGCCAAAAGGTCATCATCATCAGCATAACTGTAGTCGGCATCTTCCATCTTACTAGGGTTACTGACTTCCGAGCCATGCTGACACTCCCTCGCTATCTTCCTTTCACTTCTTGTCTTGAGCATCCTCCTTGTTTAGACCAACCGTACTGCTTCATTTCTTCACAATATTGCCCAGAATTCACAAAGGTGGTTTGAATTTAGACCATGGTTTAGGCAAATTTCATGGTATAAGTGCGCTTGATTTAGCGGGTACACCAAGAAAGGTCCAATAATAAACGTGCATGTGTTCAAAGGGCGCTAAATTCACGCTGGTTGCCATGGTTTAGACCACGGTTTATGTAAATTGATGCATGGTTTATGTAAATTTCATTTACATAAACTGCGGTCTAAACCATGGCAACCAGGGCAAATTTAGCACCCTTTGCCAAACAAGTGTGCTCATTTTTGTACCTTTCTTAGTGTACGCGCTTAAACAAGCGCACTTTTACCACAAAATTTGCCTAAACCATGGTATGAATTTACAGTAAACCACCTTTGTGAATTCTGGCCATTGTCTTTGGTGTTCTGTTGTGCCATCAGCTTCCAGATCCCATGCTCTTTTCACAGGCTCATCATCTGACATTCACAGTACACCATGACCCATCCATTTCAACCCACTTCTCTTGACCGCTTCCTTCACAGTTTCTTCATTAACTTGTGTTTTATCATGGATCCTACTAGAACTAGATTGTGATTAATGACCTTCTGGCTCCAGTCCTAACAATATAGTCTGTTCTAAGCCAGAAGGTATTAACTCTCTACATAAGGACATGAGTGCTAGTGGAATAAATGAATGTGTAAAGAACTCAAAATACATATATTGTCTGTATTAGTGTTCTGGGTGGGTCTTTTCGTGTCACTGGAATTGCTAAGTGATGAATGAGCAATTAAAGTGATGATTAGGCCTACAGTTGATGAGTTGATGTAATTATAGCTGTTAAAGTGAGCAATAAGGATTCTCAATTTTTATGACATATTTTTTTCTTGCATATTCAATGCCAAGAATATGATTGATACCTGAGAAATAATGAAAAAACCCAAACTGTTTTCTCTGTAGTTCACCAATAGCGTTCTTGAGTATATTTTGAAAATCCTTTATCAAAATGTAGCTGGTAATATTTTCTACTTGCAGTAGTATACACAGTAGGCGAATTGCAAATACATGTATGTGCTTCCACCATAAGCTTCATGGCATTGTGTACACAATTCTTTTTTCAACCCTGTCAAATCTAGACAGTAATGCATTGGTAATTTGCCATCAGATAGGGTTTTAATGCATATGCTGCTGGAGATCGGAGTAATTTCTGGTTCCCATGGCAACAGGAATTAATACCACTCCAATTCTCCCTCTTTTTTAATTATGGTCGCCAGCGAGCAAGCGAGCATTCACTGGAGGCAGCGTGTATACGCAGGCTCCAGTGTGTCCGCGACGCTTTTGAATAATTGAAGGCTGCCTTTTCGGTGGGTTGCAAAGTGCGAATGCATTGACGTTTGGCAGAAATTTGGATTTGTTTACGTTTGTGTGATATTGTAAGCATGATTCTGATCAGAATTCTCTCGGTTTCTGTTCTGTTTTATTTTGTTTTTATCTTGGAGAATGAGGTAAAGAGAGAGAAAAGAGATACCTAGAGAGAGAGAGAGACAGAGAAATTGAAAGAACAGAGAGGTGAGAGAAAGTGAAAAAGAAATACAGACAGCTTGGAATTACAATTTACACTTATACAGAGAAGAGGAGAGTGACAGAGGTGCACAGAAACATGAGATGAAGGGAGAAGAAAGACAGATTGATGAACAAGAAGAATATTTAGGTTAGGAGAGAGAGATAGAGAGAGATGGAGAGATGGTGTGAGAAGAAGATGAAGATGGGGACATGGCAAGAAAAAGGCTGAAAAAATAAGCAGTGAAAGTAGAGTAATGGCCAAGCAAGGAAAGAGAGAAAGAGACATAGAGAGGAAGCTCAAAAGGGAGAGAGAGAATGATAATGAGAGTGATAGAAAGTGAAAATTCAAATTGGGACATATTGTGAATCTTACAAATATTATGTATGATGACCGAGGCATGGGAAGAGAAAAACGTATGAGAAAAGAGAGAAAGAGGGGTATACAAACAAATAAGAAAGAGAGAGAGGGAAGATAGAAAAGGCAGAGGGACAAACTCAAATGCAGCGGCAAAGGCGTAGAGAGGGGGATAGAGGAAGAGAGAGAGAGAGGGATTTGTATGTAGACAGAGAGTCAGAAAGACAGAGAAAGAAGGAAAGAAAGAGAAGGCTGAGACATGAAATGGTAGATCCAGAGTAGAGTAAGACTTGGAGAGTATACATATTGCATGGTGATGAGAAGAGGCTAAAATTTCCCCTCCGAAATGGGAGATGCCACGCATTGCAAATGAAATGGATGAGCGTGACAATTTTGCGGGTGTCCTGTTGAATTTTAGAGGCACACTTTCAGGATTCATCTAGTGTTAAGATTTAGGCTTGCCACAAGGCACTCTTTTGTCTTTTTTAGTATTGCTGGTATCAGTCTGCTGGACATTTTATTTGCATTGCGAGGTCATTCCTTGGGGTATATGTAATTCTGTTTGTGATGACGGTGATAATGATGACAATGGTGAAGAAAAAGATGATATTTAAAATTACAAAGTAGATCAGGAGTATTATAATAACATGAAATGACTATGGTGATTACTAAAGAGGGTGCTGGTGGTGATGGTGGTGGTGACGAGCATGATGATTATCTAAATTGAAATTCAGTTTATTGTGATGATGATGATGATGAATAAGATGATGACTGTGAAGAGCATGATGATTATCTTGATTTGAATAAAATGTATTTTAAGGATGTTGATGATGATTGTGATAATGAAGATGATAATAATCCTGATCACAACAAAGTTTAATGATGATGGTGACAATAATGCATGAGACAGTTATGTTTATGAAGGTGATAATGAAATGCTGCTCTACGATGATAATGGGACTGATGATATTAATGATGATGATGATGATGATGATGATGATGGTGATGGTGATGATGATTATTATTTTAATCATATCACTTATGATGTACATGATGAGTGAAAAAAATAAAGATGATTTCGAAGATCACAGTGACATGATGATGATGATGATGATACTGACCATAACATGGGTTTATAATTAAGCTGTTGCCTACTGAATTCTTTAAATTCCATACGTTTTATACAGGAAACACTGTTCCAGTAGCCAATAGGTTAACATGGTGAATTTGATGAGTTTGAATAAAGACCATTAAAGGCATTGGCTAACTTTATGAGCAGCTGATTTAAAAAAATTCTCAAACTAAGATGAAACATGTGTGTGAGTACTTGTATTTGTACTCAAATACCCTGAAACCAACCGTAATTTGGAATGAAAAGCTGTAAGTTAGATGCAAACCGCGATTTTATTAGCTTTCGTCTCGAGAGACAATGAACTGAGAGGACCGTTTACATTAAAAATACCGTTACCTGCCTTCCGCCGCGTGATACGTCAATACACACAATGCGGTCTGTTGAGTTCAAACATTGTTTCACATTTCTAATATTTAAAAATACTTCCCGTGGATATTATACTCTGAAACTTTCAAACTGGTATTTGTACACTATAACCTTAATTTATCCCATTTTCAACTAACAAAATGAGATTTTTAAAAATCATAACAATGTTAACCAATGTCTTTAACAAATACTCTCAACTTTCATCTTTCTCCAGGCATTAGCTGCTGGTGCTTTTGACCCATCCTCATCGAGAGTTGAACTGAGAGTAGCTGTTCGGGAAGGATACTTTAACAAATATGCAGACATCATCTCGGGCCAATGGTTGACCGACACCTCGGCAGAATACACCTCGGATACCACAGAAATACTCAACTACTGCAAAAAGGTAGGCCCAGATACCGATATTTTCCTTCCCAAAATTGTATTTCACCTCCACAAATGTGGCTGCAATCGTATTTTCCTGATAAGGAAGGTGACTGTTATTATTGTGATAACACAGAAAAATGAAATTATTCAGAGATATGTACATACTGCAAAAAGGTACGGGCAAATTTCAACATTTAGTCTTATCATTTGTCGGTTTTCTAAAGGGTGTTAGATGTAAGCATGAACCACTTTCTTACATTCTGCAGATCATTAGAAATACCATACTACTGAGATAAGATGCTGAAATCTTTGGACATTTTTTCTTTAACATTAAAGCAAAATGTGTTTTGAGAGCCATTTGCATGCTCACTCTCTATTATGGCAATAATTTAATGCTATTCTGCAAATCAGAAGAAATAACTTTGAAAAACTACGCCACAACGTCCTTCAAATGTCCTTCAAGTTTCATGTTGTAGTGCTTCATAATTGTATGGCAGAATACAGCACATGCTTTAATCTACCTGTACATGTAAGTGGGAATTGACTTGAATTTTATTCTATAGAAATACACATAATCTAGACTAAAATAATACTTTCAGTTTAGCTAAACAAGCTTCCTGAAAAGATTTGACATTTTATCACAAATTCAAATGTCAAAATTACATCTGTGTGTGCATACGCTTAAGGGATATTAAGTGGGAAACATCTTACCGCTTGGAAGGAAAATAAAAACTACTCTCATAACTCTTGGAAAGCTTAGAGACACAAAAAGAAATCTGAAACTTTAAGTACATGACTGTGAGTGGTGGCAGAGCCTCCAGACCATACTCCATCTGCAAAGTTGTGACAGACTGCATAATACTTGCATCAAGAGGGCCCTGGCAGTGGCCAGTCAATGTGGCTCTTTGTTGCTTACTTCACACCATTTGGTGATCAGGTTTATGTCACGTTACATGACCTTTCATGAATGGTAGGCCCTAAATCTGTGAAGATCAAATCGGGTCCAGTTTACCCGACACTTTATGAAAAAGCTACAGCAAATCTACTCAAACCTGACACTTTGCAGATAAGATGGGTGCACATGTATTTCATGAATGTATACAATCTGACTTGAAAATTTGGACCTATAATTCACGAAATGTCACGTAACACGTAACGCGATATTAAAATGTGAACCTGAAGTGGTTTGAAGTAAGGTGCTCTTAGTATACGGCTAGACATTAGGAAACAGTTTAGTGTGCTGACTTGAAATAATGATGAGTACATGTCATCAGCTGAGAGCCAGATCGATGTTAAATTCAGTCCATTCAGGACTGCAGGAATTATTGAAAACCTTAATTTGGTCAGCTTTTCTTCTTCAAATAGGTTATTTTTCTCTTCTTGCTACATTTTATTGGCCTTGAAAAGTTAAGGTGGTGATTTGAATGGTTAAACAGTGAGTATGATCCTTTCATAGCTTTGCCAATTTGAGGATTTTAGCACTTATATTTCTGTAAAAAAAACAACCCAGCATCAAACAACAAACATGTCATGACACTACCAAAAGTGGGCTCAGTTTGTGTAGAATTTTTGTCCCTTTCTGCTCATGTATTCGGTATATTTTAGGGCTCTGCATCGAAAGATATTGGGCTTAACCACAAAATGTGAACCCTATGTCACAAATTAGTTAATGCCCTTTTTGCTCTCAGCTGTTATGATGTACAGTTGGAGCAGAATTTGAGTATCTTTTCCACATGTGATTGTGCTTCTGGATGACAATGAAAAGAAGCGACACTGTTTTAAGATGTAACGTTATCCATCCATCTAGTTCGGGGATGTTTGGGAAAGGATCGGTGCTCGGAGAAATTCTGCATCTCGAACTGAAACAATCTTTTAAAGTGAAAGTGATATGCATGTCATGGGCCCGAAATTCACTTCTTAGTAATCTAGCCTCTTGACTTTTTGCAAGGAGTGTGCTCCAAAAATGCAAAAAGGGAGAAATGCCCTTGAAGTGGCGCCGCCGAAATAGGCGTTTTTAACTTTTTACCTGCTCGATGCTTTGTTGCAAAGTGAGACTCTTCTGTGTGTAGTTAGGGGCTACGTGTACCCACATGCATTATAGTGGTAAGAATGACTGAATAATTTAGAGGGATACTGACTCAGTGTAGCCATCTTTCTCTGACAGTAGCATGGATGAGTCATCCGGTAGAGCCGGGATGCGATCCGCCATGCAGATGCTAATTTAGGGCATACTGGAGGGCCTGAGCAAACGAAATGTTGCTAGCATAGAGTTTGCTCAAGTACAGAGTTCGGGTTGTTGTCATGGTGATGATGTAGTTAGAGATGAAGTGGGGGGGGGGGGATGAGATTGATGTGTGGTAGGAATGGTAATGTGCTGCATATAAATTAGACAGTGATTCCCAATGTAGTGTATGAGATAGGATTGTTCTACATATAGGTTGTAGAGAGATTCAGGGATAGGAGTTGCCAGGCGGTTAATAAACTTCAGATGAACAGGTTTAAAAAGATGGGGTTGGTTTGGAGACTTAGATCTGTAATGGAGAAAAATTTTTAAATGAATCAAAAACTCAAAAGAAGCAATTTAAAGACAACTTTGTTCAAAACTTCTGTTGTTAAATATTTGGAAAAGAATAATACTACTTGTACTTAGTTCCTGGACATGTTAACTCATTTCAGTCTGTATGAAAGGGATGTCTCATGTTGTTTATTTGTTGATAATGTCAATTATTATAGTGCCACAAGTGATACAGAGATGTTAACATTCAGAAATTTGCATTGCACTCCATATATATATATATATATTTTTTTTTTTAGGGTGAGGGATGTCAGGTGGGCAGGATGATTATAACTGAAGCTGCAATTACTTTTGAAAACTTATTACAGATTTCAGGTTCATTATGGACCCTCATCGATTCTCCAAATTTCAGTTCAAATTTTGGTGGAAATACACTTTTTTGCTTATTAGTAGTAAGATAGAGATTGAAAGGCCAGTTCAGTTTAGGAATGGGGAGTGCTCATGCAGGTAGGTGCACGGATGGCATCTTTTTCATAAACGTTAGTAAAATCTTATCTATTGACAAAGAGCTGTGTGTGCCCTGTAGCATCAAATAGAGCACCATTGTGCGCGAGTGAAGCGTTTCGGGGGTTCTCCGTTTAATATCTGGAGTGGTCGCACGCCGGGAGGCGAGAGTCTTACGCATGGGTCTGTCAGCATGAAATATGCCTCACCGATAGTCTTCGAGTGCAGACTCAGCATGAAGCACACCTCATTGGTAGTCTGTACATGTATGTGCAGAATTTTTCGAGTGACAAAATTGATTGTAGACCACACAAATGAATAAATTTTGTTTTGGACTCCATATGTAACACCAAACATTGATTTTATATATTTTACGTACTTAACATCACCCTACATGTATATAAGATACGAGTGTAGATATGGTAAAATGAGTGAAATGAAAATTAAACTTTGGGACATAGTACTAATGAATAGAAAATTATTGCAATTTATATACCAGTTCTATTACAAAGCACTAAACAGTATAAACTGACCAAAAAAATATTATCATTACTATTTAAACTTCATGTTAAATAAGTTAAATCCATAGATAAAAAATCCATAGATTACATGGATTAGTCAATATTAATGAATAATTGATGAAAAGGAAACAAAAAGATGTATCAATCTGAAAATGAAATTCAGAAATCCGAAGCTAGACTGTAATATTTTATGGAATATTCATGGATTTCATTGTTGCTGTATAATATTTGTTCATATTCTTCATCTTCACACATCTGGTTTCCTGTTTGTGTGCGCTCATACGGTTTCACATATGAACTCACCACGCATTATCACCTTCCTCGTAGCAGGGGGTTTGACAAGCCTTGCTTTCTGACTGGATCACGTTACAATCAAAACACCTTTACATCTGGCCAAAGAATCGTCTATACTGGACTGTGAATAATCACTTCAGTATCACTTTTTTAAACTCTTTCACCACCGTTAACCTATAGTCTGCAGGCTCAGACTCTATTTTGACAGTTGAACATGATTGTATATAAGAGGATGGTATTTCAGGGGTTAATAGATTATGCAACTTGTAATATTGCCCCGTTATTTCCAGGCAAAAAATCAGTAACTTGGACTTGGACTAGAGAATAATCAGTCTCGGTTTGGACTGAATAATCAATCGCTATGTCACTTTACCCTGTATGGGATATCCTTTAAAGGATTATGCAACTTGTAATATTGCTCTGTTATTTCCAGGCAAAGATTCAGTAACTTGGACTTGGACTAGAGAATAATCAGTCTCAGTTTGGACTGAATAATCAATCGCTATGTCACTTTACCCTGTATGGGATATCCTTTAAAGGATTATGCAACTTGTAATATTGCTCTGTTATTTCCAGGCAAAGATTCAGTAACTTGGATTTAGACTAGAGCATAGTCACTCTCAGCTTGGACTGAATAATTCATCTCCATGTCACTTTACCCTCTATGGGATATCCTTTACAGTCAGTAAGATATTTCATTTTAAGCAATGAAGGATTGATATGCTGATCGTTGTCGTGCTATTCCATACAGTGTAATATAAGTGGTCAACTGTGGGAAATTATAAAGAATATTAGGTCAACTTTTCTGAGCCTTCTCATTTTGCTTCATATGTTTATTTATTTATAGTTATTATTATTAATTGATTGATAGACGAGAAGAAAGACTGTGGGTCAAGTTTTTAACATCAATTATTGACACGTTAACTGAAACTGACCCAATTTGGGGGTTCAGCACTTCTTGACAATCACTTCACAGTTAGGGATTGTGTATTTGCAAGAATCCAGTCACGCAGTGTAAATACTGGTTGACCCAACAGTGCAGTTTGTGGAAAGCTTTCTCATAAAGATGACAGGGGTCTTGAAGGGCAAGTCCAAGCTTTTTGTTCCCTACGATACTGAGCAAGTGCATTTTATATTTTAGTAGGCCTTCATGTATATCAATCTGGTACAATTCTCAAACCAAAATTTTGGGCTTGACATTGAATAGGCAAAGGTATACATACATGTGTGACCTAAAATTGGAACCACCCCCCCCCCCCCATTTCAAAATTCAACAGAAGACCTGTGCATTAAATATGGACCCTTATTAAAAAAAAGAGTTGGTGTAGGCAAGTCACATACATGTAAAATATTTGTTTGAATAGTCAACCAGCAAATTTCTCAATCTTGCCCATATGGAAGTCCATATTGTAAAGTTATCAATCATTCAGAAGCTTGAATTTTTGGTAAAAGTGGAAATTAGTTTGTGAGCTTACCTATCATTTTTTGAGGAATATCGTAATGGAAATTTGCCTTGAAAAGGATTGCTTTTTATATTCTGTCATATTTTGAACAGTTTGAATATTGTGTGTAATCCTCCAGTGTATGTGCTTTTAGCATGATAGCTAATTTATTGTAATTTTAGTGTTTTAAAAACCTGAAGGTGAACACCAGTTTTTAGGTACTATACTTAGTCAGCCTTAGCCATTTACTTTGAAACACTTTCTTACACATTTCAGATGTAGAACTAGACTATAACCAGAAGTCTAGAACGCATGTCATCCCCTGTTCAGACACAAAACGTTAATACCAAAATTTGATAAAGAAATGCTGTATGAAATTGTCATTGTATAGCCTACGGACCGTTCAGACATATATCCTGACCTCTCAGGAAAAAAAATTGTACAGATGCGCATTTTTCAACTGCGCATGTTGTCATGGCACGGTCCTGTCTCCTTAGACCATGCTCATGTCAAGCCCCACCCAGTTATACTGTTCTGTGGTCGCCATACATTCAGACACAAATGGACCATGATTCTTTATCGAGTTCTAGCTGAGACCCTAGTTTCGTTATATGACGTTTCTTTATACATTGTTTCATTAGTTAGCGTTCAGACACACAAATCCATCGTATAGCTATAACATTTAGGTTTAGCTATACCGCTTTGGTGTAGCCATACAACGATTTTTTTTTGTGTCTGAACACAGGGTGTATCTGTTAGAGTAGCAGGTAGAAGGATGATACTGATGCCCTTGAGAAAATCTTCAAGACTTGTGGGAGGTGAAGTGAATGATGAAATGTTGCTTGTTGGGTAGGTGACATAAAGATAACAGGTCCCATTGAAAGTGAAATGTCAATCGGTTCCTGAAGTGATTTGAGAACTCTCTTTCAGCCTCCAGTAAGCCTACATCAGAGGTGTCTTCCCACATATAGTAGGCACACATCCAGTGATTTTTTCCCTAACTTCTACATTGAATGAAACATTTTTGTGGGGTGATCACTTGAAAGGCTGACAAGATTTGGGTATAGTTGCATTCAGAAAGATTCTCTTTTCTTAACATCATGGTTTTGGAATATGTTTAGGCTAAAATGCAGTTAAACATTTAAGTGCATGGATGCAAGTATGCAATCTTGATTTACATTTAATACTGCTTCTTGCAATGACAATGACAATGACAATGAATTTTATTCTTGAACGGCCCCGCCAGGGGGCATGGAAGAATAACAAACAAGTAAGATATAAAGATAACACAGAAAGCATGTACATATACTATTTACAAATCATGAACTTCATAAGGCAGTGATGCCCTCTTCCGTTTCTGCAGGTTTTTGTACTGTTTATAGGGAAAATATGGGGTGTTTCAAGCAAAATACTGTTTTTATGAACTTTATTTGCTATGCATTGCTGTTGCTTGTAAAGTAGGGTATACTCTCTTTGCACTCGTAATACTTCTTTTCAGGTAGAAAAATACTACAGTACTTGATAAAAGTTTTGCCAGGGAGATGGGAGTTTGATCATGTCCTTGCTCTGACTCTACACTTGGATTTTGTGAAAATTTTCAGTAAAAAATGTAAAGTTTCAAAATTTCTGGGGGGGGGGGACAACTGCCCCCAGCCCCCCCCCCCACTGCGTACGCCAGGTTATGAATGGAACTTGTATATTTGTAAACACACATTATAGTGAGATGGCATCAAGAGATGCTACATGTAGGATATTTGTTCAGCCGAAAGAACCTATAGGATCTGTTCATGAATTAGTAGGAACGTGCTCCAGACAGCTTTTTTTACATTGCACAATAGGGTCTCATCTTAACATGAAAACATGTTTTGACACAACCATCTACCGGTATCAAAAAACTTTTCACCAGATCTAAATTTAGTATTACGTTGAAATGCCAGGCCCAGTGAGAAGAGAGGATTTTCAAAATAAGGAGACTTCTTGAAAAAAATAGAAAACTGTTCTGGTACCCAGCTGGGTTTAAGTGGCAACAAAGTGCCTGTACATAGCTCTGCATGACCAGTTTTCACACGCTCTGACAAGGAACGTTGCACCTCCAGCCGTGTGTACAGGACAAAGAAACATCAATGGAAAGTGAAGAGGTCTGGAGTTTAGCTATTAGTTAAGCAATGAACCATACAATATTTGTTATATGTAGGACTGTTACAATAGTTGTGCAAACCTAGAGGTGAAATATCAACATGTTAAAACCACTTGTCATGGCAAGGGAATAAGGAGATCATTTTGAATGTAAAGGCTTTAAGTCAAAGGGAGGTCACTGAAAATTGGAAGAAGGAACCATTATCTTTTCTCTTGCATGAAAGTTGAGATTTCTAAATGTAGGCCCTATATCAAACAAAATATATGTGTAAAAATTTAAATATTTATGTTGAATATATGTAGTGTATCTAGTGTCGCATTCATGGTTTTGTAAGCGATGTACATGTATTTCCTGATGGAAAACCGAAAGAGATTTTCCCAAAGAGAAGAATAAATAACATACAACAAATATCAGAAGTGGCAGATACAAAATGGGACTAAATTGTGGGGAAAGCTCAGGACATTTTTAAAAAAGATATTCATATCGTTACATACAGCTGGAAATATATCTGTTTGTAAATAAATTATCTGTTTAAATAAACAGAATGGCCTGGAGAATCAGAACAAATAACTTATTAAAAAAGATAAGGAAATGGCAAATAAAATGATTATTTTTTAGCTCAAGCCTTAGACATTTGTGAAGCAGGTGGAAATGTATCTTCCTTGTTGTAAAAAAGTCTGAAAATAAAGAGAATTGCCTAGGGAAGTAGGAGAGAGAGGAGATGAAATACCTAACAAGAAAGATAGTTCAAAATGGCCAAGAAAACAGGACTATATATAGCTGAATCACAGACATATGTGAAATATTTATATCATGGATCTGTTCATGTAATCCTTCTGTAGGATGATAAACATGTTTCTGTAAAAATCATACCGGATGAGCCCCAGGCTTGTTCCATGACCAAAAAAAATGTTATTAGATCGAGCATGAGTGGAAATACATTTCATGTGATGTGAGAAAAAAAATGGATGACAGATTGGTACAATGTGTTGATTGAAGGACTTATAGACCTTGGAGGCATTGCAGGGGGGGGGGGGGGTATCCAAACAAGGGAAAAAGAGCCCCTCTGAAAATTTTGTGCACTGATGATATATAAGTCATGCAACCACTATGATAATCTCCAGTTGAATGAAAAGCAAACTGCAAATTAAAGACATTGGTTAACATAGTTATGATTTTAAAAAATCTTGTTTTGTTACTTGAAAATGGGATAAACATAAGGGTTATAGTGTAAAAATACCAGTCTGAAAGTTTCAAGGTATAATATCCACAGGAAGTATTTTTAAATATCAAAATTGTGAACCAATGTTTGAAAACTATACAAGGGTCGGTTGCACAGAATAGACATAAGGAGTGCGCATGCGCGTATGACTCACCGTACCGTACTGTGTGTATTGGCGTATCACGCTGCGGGAGGCACATAACGGCATTTTCGAATTCAAGCAAAGTGGTCCTCTTAGTGATTGTCTCATGAGACGAAGGATAACAAAATCGCCGTTTGCGTCTAACTTACAATTTTTCATTCCAAATTATGGGTGGTTTCAGGGGTTTCGTGTACAAATACAAGTACTCATACACAGGTTTCATCTTAGTTTGAGAATTTTTTAAATCAGCTACTCACAAAGTTAGCCAATGCCTTTAATACAGAAGTTTTACTCTGGTTAATATGGAATAGAATTTGTAATGAGGAAAGGTTCTAATAGATCTATACCTTTGAAATAACTCGACACCCTCTCAATCAAGCTTTTGAGGGTCATGCATACCATCCCAAGCAACTTCTTTTTGTTACAGGTTAGAACCTAACAAGCCTCACTCAGCAAGATAACATCATTAAGTTGCTAAAGCACCTTGGATTGTTTGTTAGACAAACTTGTGCTTCCATTGTCCAAGGTGTCCCTATTGTGCTGTGAATCTGACATTGAGTTCACACTTTTGTTTGTGCATGCAGTGCAGATTGCTTTTTTTTTTTTGTAACCTCTTGGTAGTTTACTAGTTTCCCTATTTTCAGGTTATGGTTGATTGACTGACCCTCTGTTTATGATAGGGTTACATGTAATTTTTCTGAAAGTTCGTCCATAAGTCTGAAGGTATTTTCTGAAAATGCAGTAGAACCATTCATCATTATGTGGAGTCAGTGCTTTTTAAATTATGATCCTTATTTCATTGTCAGAATTACATGTATGAACCTTCAGATTAAGGAACTTGCAGAATAAAAAGTGAACCTCCGGAGTAATGCATCAAATGCCCAGAATCATGAATGCTATTCCATCTGTGGAATTTTAAATACAAGGTACAGGTATAAGAAATTCATGTTTCAGAATTCCAAACCTTTCAGGGCCCTGTTTCATAAGACTTGTCATCAGTAACAAGTTGCAGTAACTGTTACAAGCTACTGAAATTCTTGCATCTGATTGGCCAAGTGCAAATTTTTCATAGAAATATGGCATTTGTTACTGACGATAAGTTTTGTGAAACGGGGCCCAGACTTATGAATCTTCAGAAAAACGAAGCTTTGAAAACACCAACAGAATTTTGAAACATACCGTATTTAAGCCTGTGCATCATTTATGTAGGGTGATAGAGTATGCTTCTTCCTTACATTGTTTCTTGATTCTTCTATAACACAACAAAATAGAGTACCGAAGTGTGACGTCATTAAATTTTGTTTTTTGCATTTTAGCATTTTCATGACTATATTCCGGCAGAGCATGATGAAAAACCTCCACACACCAAATTTGACGTGAATTGGTTTACAGTGGCCCAAGGTATGGCCACATGAATGCCCATAAATATCCCCATTGAAATCAGTAGAAATTGGCCTGGTTCATACAGTGGGGCTAGATAGGTATTCATGTGGCCTCATATCGGGTCCCCATGAGCTGATTCCCATAAAATTTGGGCTGTGGATGTTTTTCATCATGCTCCATCGAGACATGGTTTCTGAAATTCTGAAATTAAAAAAAAAAGTTTTTTGTGATGTCATCGCTTCAGTGCTCTATTGGGTTTTAAGTTCCTCTGCCAGGCGTGTGATGGATCCTCTTTTTAATGTACCTGTGCATGATCCATAACCTTCTTCTTTAATTATGTGCATGTAACTCAGTAGACATGCATAAGTAATTCATAAGCATGCACCCATCCCCTCTTTTATGAGAGAAAGAGTATTAGCTTTATCTTCTGAATAAATACTCGATATGTTACGGTAACAGCTCCTCTGAGATATGAATGAAAAAGAACAAACAGAGAAACATTGAGGATCTTTCATTTCAGGGTCTGTCATATTTGCACACTTGCATTGCATTCATTGGGGAAGAAATTACTCTGTGTCAATACAATAAATGTGTTTCTAGCATGTACAATTGCCTTCTAAGTTTAGCTAAGTAAACAACCCTTTTTGAGAGAAGTGTTACTTTGGAAGATGTATTTCTATTCATCCTTCACAAATTCAACCATGGTTATGAATTACTCAAGGATTTTAAACATGAATTGCTTTTAAATGAAGGTAATTTACCATGCTAATGAATTCTTTATGAATGGGTACAACTGCCAGGTTTAGTACATATGTATATGTAAGTTTATAATCTTTTGGAATGCATTGCCTTTTTAGAGTCAGAAGGATATTGGGGGCCATTGAAAAGTGAATATGTCAGTGCCCTTCTAGTACTTATCAAGGGCTATCATGATTGGAAAATGTGTCTAGAACAAACATGCAAACTAGAATGATCATTTAGGGCATGGTTGTTTGCTTGTTTACATGTACATTTGCTTGTTTAAATGTTCATATTCCACATTCTCAAATGCAGAACTAAAAAAATATATGCCGTTATGTTATTTTTTTCAGAATCAACATTCCAGCTTTATAGTTTCCTTTCTCTAAAGACAGCCACACAATGATTGCACCAAAAATGACCCCCATAAAAATTTCCCTCTGTTACTCAATCTTTTTCTAGGTTAGTAGAATAAACAGCTATCAAGATCAAACTAAGTCACATGACATGCTTTTTTGCAAGCTTCAGATGTTCTGGAACACTGCATACAATCATTGAGCTGTATTTGGTTCCAGTCACAGTCCCACGCATATTATAGAATGACAACAAGTTGAACTTTAAATAGTGGAAAAAATGCATTTCAGTGCCTGGAGGTACCCCTTTGTAAATAGTTAGTTCCGCATTAATTAGTTCTTTACCTGAAATGTACCTTATTGAAAAGTCCTTGAACTTAAAGTTAATGCATTTCAGTCTAAAAATGGTTGAAATGAACACAACAGCTTTCAAGAAATCAACTGAAGACAATGTCGAATGATCAGTAGCCTTGTCCATGACCTTTTCAAATGTTCAGTCATTATAGTGACGTATTTCGGAATCCAAGCAAAATTCCAGTGACAAAAGGAAGTAACTCAAAATTTTTGTCAAAATTGACTCTTTTTTTGGGGGGGGGGGGGGGTTACTTTTTTTGTACGGTAAGAAATTAAGGTCACATTACTTCCAATTTCCAAAATATGGACACATCAAAAGATAGAAACTCCATAGGTTTCCACATAAAACTGTAACATATTTTCTTTTTTTTTTTTTTTATTTATTATCAGAAACTCATTCTACAGTGTTGCTTCCTTTTGTTATTGGAGAGCAGTATTGTCTAAACATCACATGCATGGTCTTATTAATGTCTTTTTAATCTTTTTAATTTTTCAATATCCATATCCCTTTGGAATGCTCTGTGTTGTATATATATATATATATGCAGCAAGCTTCTCAAACATATTTCTTTCTCATTTTTTTCCTCATTCGTTTTCCCCATTAAAACTTACATGAGTAAACCTAGCTATCATCAAAGGGTATTCCACTTATTTGATGTTTGCTAGAGGTATTTAAAAAGTAGAAAAGGTCCAAATTTTAGGGTTTCCCTCTTTAATCTAGAAAGTGGAAGAGTTTACAGGGAGGTCACGATTCAAAGAACTTTTAGAATCTGGTTCTATTGTAGTGTAATTATGGCCTCTGGTCTTCTACAGTACTTAGCCTGTTTTCATTATCCCACGATTCTTGAACAGCCTGTATTTTCTGATATGGTAGGATATAGACCTGGCCGTATTCAATTCAGTACTTCTATTAAGCAAAACTTTTACTATTTTGCTTGGCTATGAAATTTGCTCAAGTCGTGTTCAATTCAGTACTCTGAAGTTTATTAAGCCAACTTTAAGCCCAAATTCTTACTGATAAGCATTGTGACGTTATATTTTCAGTGTGCAATTAGCATGTTGCATCAAATATGCTATTATAATTCTGAGTAGCTCATGTCATGATGGCTGCGTGTAATATGCCTGCCAATCAAGGCCCTCCAAAATAATTGGCTTAAGTCTCCTAGGTAGGTATCTTAGATTGAGAGTAAAATACTTGGTCCAAATATTGAATTGAATACCTAATTTTGCTAAGTATTTTATCTAAGTTAAAAACTGTGAAAAGTACTTGTATTTCTGACTTATCCAAAGTATTGAAGTTTTTGTAATTTTTGGCCCAAATTCACAGAAGAGATTTATTTTTTAGTAAAACCCTGGTTTATGTATTAGTGTAAATAATAGTATACAAATAATGAATGTTTATGAGTGCAATGGACAGAATATTTCATGAGGTGAAAGATGAAATGATAAAATTGTTTTATATGACACCTAAAAATAGATCAAATCACAATACATCAATAGCGCTGTATGCTAGCACGCTGTTCATGGTGCACACTGCAAACCCAAGCGTTTTACATACGTAGTGTGCCGGGCTCTCGGTGTTCGTATGGAGCCACAATTGTGCGAATGATGACGTCATAGTGCAATGGGACAAATGATCAGTATCAAACAACCAATCAAATGACAGGGATTTATTTACATGTAGGTGTTATATAATAAATAAGCATAGTTGATCATAAGTGAGGGTATAGAAGTGTGTTTGCCAACTTTACCCAATGGACAAGAGGATATGCATGTTTACACTTTTGCAGGTTTAGATAGACCATGGTTTAAATTTTAAAACGGTTTAAATATAAACCTTTGTGTGAATTCAGGCCTTTGAGTCTAGTAGGGATCCACCTTGCAGGAATATTCCATTGCCCAGGGTTGGGCGGTAAATACCGGTAGCGGTAATTACCGGTGGTAAATACCGGTAAATACCGTCCGGTAAATAAGATGGGCGTCCGGTAAATATGTAAAAAACGGGAAATATGATTTATAATTCTTTGTTTTTCAATAATTTTAGTTGTTTTTAACCTCAACAAATGAAAATAGTGTTCTAAAATAATTAGAATCACAAAACTCATAGTAGAAACACACAAACAGATAAAATCCATACTGCATACATGTACATAACCCAAACATACATAGGATCTAAGTCCACACGTACGTAACAACACACATACACAAACTCAAATTATGTTCCTGGAAATTGAATAATCATAAACATAAACAAACATTTCTCCCGGGGTTTAACTTTTTACATGCCATTGTATCTCATTACAATATGATTTTTGTTTTTAAGTGTGAATAAAGCTCAGAATTCTACTGTATGTAAGGAGTTTTAGTGTGTACATGTATCAGTGTGTACTAGTGGTTGCTGGTTTTGAACTTTTGATATTGCTTACAGAAAAAGATCTTTTTGTAGCCTAAATGATTACACAACTCACATTATGCTATTTTTCATGTTGCAATTCTTTTATAACTTTTAAAGTTTATTCCAAACAGTTTAACAAACAAAGCAAACAAAAAAATAAAAGGCATAACTTATACAAATTTACACAAAAGTGATAAGAGGTGTCAAAAGTTGTCTCCTTTAAGAAATGCAAAATGAATACAATAACAACATAATTGCCATACTTTTAGCTACTGAATGTTTCATGGGAAATGTAAAATAAATAACTTGCAGTTTGTCATATTCAGAGGTAACGTCCTGAATCACTTCCCTTCTTTGGTATTATTCTGGTTTACACCAATGATTTTTGTAATATACTTTGCTTATTAATCTTCATAAAAAAAACCCTTGAAGCTAAACCTAAAGCTCCTGTGAGAAGCGTAGAAACTGCATTTAACTTGTTTAAATTGGTATTTATCTAAAGAGGAGACATATATTAATTGATGCAAATCAATCATTGATGCAAATCATAACATATCAGCTGATGGAGAATTTTCAGTTTAGAAATGAGGACTTCCAGGCATCAAAGCCAGATCCCCGAAAAATGAATGATTACATCTTGGATATTTGTGACTTAATTATGCAGTCATCTCATGAATATTGATTGAAAGCTATTGTAAACAAATCAATCTTGGAGCACGCTCCATTGTTTCCCTTTACAATAGCTTCTCTTTTTAATCTAAATTCAGTCATAGTGAGATCAACGAAATTTCAAAAGAATGTCTGGTGCACATTGAGACAAGGATATCCTCGATATGTATATTGAAAATGACGAAGAAGGATATAGCAGTGATAGTGACATCAATGAGGATGACAGAGAAATTGAAGAATTTGACAATGAAAATGGGGGCATAGGTGTAATTTAATCTTTTGTTATTTAGTCCCAAATGTTTATGATAAATATTTATGTATTTCATTGTCATTTGGGGGAATTTACACCTTTTTCTAAAGGTGGGGCCCGAAAAAATCCCATACTTAAAGTGGCCCTCGAGTTAAAAAATGGCTATTAAGTGTTGAATAACACTGAGTCTACACAATTTTTCACACATTGCAACTGTGACTCTATGACGAAAAAGTTGAAAATGCCCCCCTCCCCCAAAAAATGTGCTTTACCAATTCCTCCCCCTAAAAAATGAGATATACAGTGAATGTAGTTACCTGAGTACTATTTGAAATTGACAATAAATATATCTATGTTTTCTCCAAAAAATGTACACAAATGACAGATTTAACTGATCTGAATAGAGTCAATAACTAGGCAAAAAACACACAACATCCAAAGTAAACGCTACATGTATGTGAGTGCCCGCAGGATGGGATTTGTTTACTGTCTGCACATCTAAATCACAGATCTATTACAAAATTTGTTGTTTTTCTTACAACTTGAGTTTTGACGATATTGGAGGCATTTTTAAAATACAATTTGGGGTTTCAAGTGATGATGTCTTGAGGTAAATCAAGACGTATGGTGATTGCTTTTGTGGACTTTTCAATCACGTGTCTTTGTGTCCTGAGATGAGGTGTGCTCCTTGCTGAAACAGAATCACTAGTGGGCTACACATGGATCTAAAAGTACATAGTTTTTGAAGCACATGGCATTTTGTTCATATGCTAACACAAGTTTATGCTCATTAATACATGTAGGTATTCATGAATATGGTAATTATCAACTGATTTAATGAAGAACATCATATCTAAATTAGATGTATATTTGGGATCTTTTTAGTATTTTACTGTATTTTTTTCCAGCATTTCATAATAACAGACATAGATAACACCCAAACACAAACATAAACACACACACAAACAAACAAACACACACACACACACACACTCACACAAATGGTACACACCAGAGCAACCATACCACCTTTGTTTTTATGTTCAAAATTTGACAATCCCTATGGACAAGTGAGTGGAAAATTATATTTCCCGGTATTTCCCGGTGAAAAGTGGTAAATACCGGTAAAAAGCGGTAAATACCGGTAAATACCGCTTATTTCCCGACGTCCGGGAAATAAGCCTCCAAAGCGGGAAATATGCCAACCCTGCCATTGCCCTCTAATGGGTTTTGTATCTCCCAGTCTTGTGCCCTTGAAATCCTCAAACTAGAATTTTATGAAAAGAAAAGAGTGACCATAAGTAGCCACTGGCCAGACATGTTTTCTTCTTCAAATTTTGAGTGTCTCTGCTAAGTTTGTCACAGATGTGTTGCCATTTGAAATTGGAGCCCGACATTCATGAATGCAATATTTTTTATTAGCTTGAGATTTAATCCTTTGTCATATAGAGGTTGATATTCATATTGAAAACCTGAAGGTTTTTCAGTTGGACTCTTGAAAGATCACAATTGTGAAGATGTGATATATTGATTGAAGGATTTTATTGAAAAACATCCATTCTCGCAGTCTGAAGACTGAATTGCAATGGTTACATTAAAAAGCAATACAATGCTCAAACTCAATTTCGAACAGATAAAGGAATTTCAGTGTAAAAATCTAACGACAATGATATAGCAAATAATATAAAATAATATAATGAATAATTTTATCAATGCATCTATGTTATGTTATTTATTATTCTTGTCAATGAGTTTCTGTGCAATTCTGTATTTAAAGATTTTTACTTGTAAGTGTATTTTGTATTTGTATAGTATTCAAAACTTTGTAAAAACATATCCAATTCATTTTTATTGCTGCAAGACATGTTTTTTGAATAAACCATGAATTGAATTCAATTGAATAAAAATCATTTTGAGATATGTAATGAAAAGCAATTTCACCAATAGAGACATCATATATGTTTATTATGAGGCAACAGTTTTGAATTGTCTAATTTAGGAAACAAAAGTATCCATTTCTTGATGTGGAATTTGATAGATAAGAAAATTACAAATTATTTCTTCGAGTTCTACATTTGAGCAAAAGGCCTGTGTTGGATACACTTCAAAAATGTCTACAAGCGAGCCTTGGGATCTGCCGGGGGGGGGGGGGGGGGGGGGGGGCACTCAACCCAAAAAGTGGTAGCTATGTGCCGCGGGTGAGACAAAAAAACAGGGGCTTCCGAACAGGCTTATTGTGGAAAGGATGGTCTGCAGAACGGGTTTCGGAACTAAAAAATGTTTGTGAAAACGGGGGTCACTGTAATGGTTCGCCTGTGTGCTAGCGTGTATGCATCTCTGTGGAGCAGGTATACATGCATGCAGCTGGCCTGGCGGCATGGCCGCCGGGTGCGCTTGTGCAGAGGCGATGGTCGGGCAGCTCTAGCTGGCCTTGGCTTCGTACTTGCGGCACGTTGTGGGCCACTTTTCACCCAAATTGATGCTCATTGGAACAGATCATTGCGGCTGGAATAGTGAAACAAAGAACACACGAAGCTTTGGAACAGTTTTCTTTCTTCTTTTTGTCAATAAGAGAAAAGTGCTTTGGATTGGAAAGGAAATAGAATGGGGGGTCTTCTCCGCAGCACATACTCACCACACATTATATACTGAGTGCCCCCCCCCCTGCTCTGAAGGGATCTGCTCTGAAGCATTCCTAATTTATCTTTGCCAAACACATCAAATCCAGGGGATTCAATCCATTATCAAATTAGCTGTTACTTGAGATGTGACGTGGATTCTGTGCCAATAATAGATATGTAAAAGTCATAGTATAAATTAGTACAGTTAAGATAAAGTGGTGTTATCATACAATTACATTGTAGAAAAATCTTTCTAAAAAAAAAACTGGGAAAGATAGATTAGTTGAAGAATTTGTATGCAAAAACTCATAAATGCCTTTTTCAAAAATTTTAAAGTAAGATCACCATGATATAGTACAAAATAAAACCTTTCAAATGATATGTTGGTCATGACATATAAAGATATATTGTAATTAATTGTCAAAGGTAGCACATATTTTCTTATTATTTTCTTATTTTCTTTCTTTATTTAAAATTAATTGCAAATATCTCGATTTGACAAAAATGGATATATCTGTTTTTGCATTCAAACTCTTCAGTTGTAGATAAAACAGGTGTCTCTGTCCACTTTATCTATAGTCTCTTAGGACTTACCACATGGTGAACCGTAAACCCTTTCTACGAATACCCGTACCACCATGCAAACCTTCAAACGTCATCTGAGGTGTCTGTTTTTTGGAATTGGTCAATTTAATAAGAAATTCATTCACTTCATCTAAAAAAATGCTTTAAACTTATAAATCTGTTTTCCCTTTAAAATGTGTCTTAATCTCGAGACAGAGCATTGGATTATAGAATGGGGACACAGTTTTACTGTGCTTATTTATCATGTGTTGTGAAGTTTGAGTCTGCACGTAATTCATCAGGCATTCTTTTAACACCTCCCCATATCCATGCTAAATATCACTGCTCAGATTCTATTCAATCATTCTTCAGCAATGAAAAAGAAAGAAAAACCTGAGGAAAAGAACAGACAGAACACAAGAAGAAGGTGGATGAGAGGAATGAAAGAGACTTTTTTGGGACATAAACAAGCATTATGAAGTGTAGAAGTGATTTTTACCATATAAATGTGGAAAGAGGGAAAATAAAATTATTCAAAGTAATGAATAATTTTCTAACATGCTGTGCATGAAGTTTGTACAGTGAAACCTGTTTGTAAAGACTACGTAAGGGAGACAAAAGCAGTCTTTATGAGCAGGTGGTCTAAAGTTAATATACAGGTTTCTCTACTACCTATTTCAAGGGAAAAAAGATATTCAAGGGAAACAAAAATTATGGCAGGTTGGACGAATATTATGTAGCAAGGCTCTGCTAACTTTCAAAGAGTGATGATCTGTATGTCATGCCACTGGTTATACGGAACATTAGACACTTTGAAAGGTATACTGTTTCTGTATAATATTTCATTTCATAATTGGATTGAAGTGTACTTGTATGAATTAGTGATGAATGTGTTTAGTGATACATGTACCTTGTCCTTATTGTATGTACATTGTGCATGTATTCCAGGTTTTGCTATGGTGTATGACAGGTATTACAATAAAATTTGAAATGAATGCAGTTTCCTTAGTGGCATGATGGAATGATTTGAAGTTCCATCTGAAACCATGTGAGAAAAAATAGCATTTTGTAGCAAAAAGTGCAGAATGTTGGAAAGGAAAGAAGTAGTATCTTACTTTTTGCAAGAGTAATGCAGAAATGAACATGAATACGGCAGTACTGAAGAGTTTGATGGAAAGATGATCAGATTTTCATCAGAGTTTCATCTGAACAGCTGTGTAAAAAGACAATTCACACTCCACCCCTGAAGATGCCCAATTCACATTTGCAAATTACCAGCTACTTAAAATTGGATGGATCTCTTATTTTGGGGTTCTTTGAGTGAATGTGAAAGAACAGTCATCTCTGGTAATGCCCCAATCTTTAGAACTACCTGTGAACAATGTAGAGCGTTCAGACGTTCAAAATTTATACTAGAACGGTATAGCTATACGATAAATTTATATGTCTGAGCATCGTATAAAGAAACGACAGTCAGAGCATCGTTTCGAGCTAGAACTCGATAACGAATCAGCATTCCGTGTACGTCTGAACGTATGGCGACCATAGAACGGTATAACTGGGCGGGGCTTAATGTGACCGCGCGCGAAAGGTGACCTGTGATTCGTGGAAGTGGAAGGCCAGCAGCGCTGACGTCATGACCATAAGCATCTATACGATGTTTTCCAGAAGGGCCGAGATTATGCGTTTGAACGGTCTGTCAGCTACATGTATACGATGATTGTTTATGCGTCGTTTCTTTGACAAGTTCTAGTATAATTTGGTCGAGAAAGTAAGCTCTGACAAGGCACTTGATTTATTGCTGGACACGGTGGACTGTTTGGGGAATGGTTTAAAAGAAAGTTCCTATTTTGGGGTGTGAATGGGTTCAAGATCATTTCTGTCTGCATCCATATCTCATAATACTTGACATATTATGTATTCTGGTTCCACATAGCTGCAGACTGAATTAGGATGAGGCTGTTGCTGATATTCCCCCAAGTTTCTGATGTGCAAAGGAGATTATATGCTGCTTTCCTTTTTCTTTCCATTATGGTCGCTGGTCTCTTTTTTGCCTGCCAACTCAGAACTCCCTTATCCTGTCAGACTTGCCATTCCTTTCCCTTGATAATTTCATCTTCTAGCTGCATGTGTTGGGCTTTCCTGATCATATTCTTTCTCCTTTTCTTGATACCATTTACCTTTCCCCCTATCATTCTTTCCCTTTATCTCTATCTCTCTCTCTCTCTTTCTTGTCTGTCACACTCTTTCCTCTTCCTTTTCTCTCTCTCTCTCTCTCCCTCCTCTTTATTTTCTTTCACATCACATACCTGAACTGCTCATTTTATGACATCATTCTGATTGAAAACATTTAATGTTTCCCATGGGAACTCATTACTGTAACCCTACCCTTGTATTTAGTATCAAGTTTACTGATAACACAAAACTCTATTTATGTTTTCTTTTAAGTTTTTTAAATTCAAGAATTTTAACAATCAGCAATGTGTCTTGCAAAGTGGAAGAAGCTCATGTCTCTTTTTATATGGGAATGTAGCCAGAGCCTCTTGCGACCCTGTAATTACATTTCATTATTATGTTTCTGTCTAGCTTGTCAAGATGTAAGTTGATATATGAGATGGTTTTAACCGCACTTTGTTGGAACACTTGGAAATTGGGTTGAACACTTGGAAATTGGATGGTCTGAAGGCAACGACTGTAGTACTATTTACTTGTTCATGAAATATTTCACCATTGATTTGTAAACAAATGTTCGGCACTACTCCCAGTGTTAAAAATTGTATGTTCTATCTGTAATGAAAATCACAAGTCATAAAAAATTGGAACCAGCGGGATTCGAACCTGCCATCTACTGCTTGCCAGGCAGCGACTTAACCACCAGGCTATTTTGGTTCATAGCCAAGTCATGATGAACTGGAGTCAAATACCCACGATCCTCTTGTTTCTGACTCATTAATATGCAACGGTCTGCCGTGGACAATAAATAGTAACTTGAGAAGCTTAATGGGAGAAATTTTTATAATATATATATGTATACTATATCACCAGTATTGTCTAGATCAGTATGAGATCTCTTCTTTATTACATAAAAATTATTTTGTGACAGCTGTGTATGAACGTTGCACTTGAGCCTTAAGCCCCACCCCCCTATCCCACCCCAAGAATGAAATCTTATTGCTGTTTTCCAGGCTTGCAAATTTTGCAGTCTACATCTCTGAGGTTTTCCACTGGTATGATATAAGCTGAGCTTATTTAAGTACATCTCTGTGACAGTAACTGTAAATATTGTATTGTGTACTTCAATATAATACTATCTTCACCATAGGGAGACTGTGACGTGACACAGATATCAGAGTATGGTCCGAGTATAATCATGTTTCAGAGCATGTGGCCAGACATCATAGTTTTAGAATATATGAATATTATCACGAGTTGGGAGTGCGCATGCTGGGAGATCAAGAATCACTCTCGGAATATCATGATCGAGGTCATGATCCTAACTGCATGCTCATTTCGTATTCTCCTTACATAGAAGAGAAGTGGAAATCCGATCTTTGGGAAGTTATATTCAGGAATCAGGATCAATTATTAGTGCTTAATATGGAATCTACTCTCAAAGGAGTTGGTTTAAAACACTACTTTGGAGGGAATTCCACTTTTTAAGTGTACATTTATTATAATAATTATTTTTTTCTTTATTATTATTATCATTCATTTATGCTTTATTTAATTTAAAAGTTGGAGTGGTACATGGCACAGAAAGAAAAAGATATGTTTAATAGAATACATGGAGCAACAACATTAAGAGATTTACAATTTTTAACATACAAAATATGAATAAGAAGAGGAAGAAGAAGAAGAATAAGAAGGAGGAGAGGAAGAAGGAGAAGAAGGAAAAGAAGAAAGAAACAAGAAAGGAAGAATGAATACTTAATATGACTCTTTTAATAGTAGAATTCCACATTTTTCTGGAGAGTACACCGAAAAGACACAAGAAGATGCTGTATCCTATAACAAAGCAATATCTTCTCCATGCAATTGCAATTTTGTCTACTTAGAGCCGCTAGGGTGTTGACTCCTTGACATGTTATACACCCCTATGGCTCCTTTCAGACATTATCATGGCGTGAATTTGTTTCCTTTTTGTATTTATATCAAACTTACATTTTGTGAGTGATCATTAATGTGATGGAAAGTAGCAGAAGTTCTACTACGCTGTGAAAGTCTGCAGAATCATATTGGAGGAGGGGGGGTCAAACTTTGAAAGTAGGGACTGTTTATATGAAATAATCTCTCAGAATTATGAACCTTCAGAAAAACGAATCCTCTGAATTATAAACCTTTGGCAGAATCAACCTGATAATAAGGAGCCTTCAGAATTATGAACCCTCTGGAAAATCATCTGAATTGAACCTTCAGAAAAATGAATCCTCTGAATTATGAACCGTTGGGAAAACAAACCTTCAGAATTATGAAATTTTGGAAAAACAAACCTGAATTATGAACCGCTGGAAAAACACACCTTCAGAATTATGAAATTTTGGAAAAAAGGGAACCTTCTGAATTATGGACATGCAGAAAAACAGACCTTCTGAATGGTGAACCTTTGGAAAAACAAGATGAAACCATTTCAGATGAGAGCCCAAGGGGTGTTAACTTTGTGCCAAGTGATACACTTTTCTGGCTCCCAGCAAATAAGTTGATTTATTTTTCAATTATTTTTCTTTCTTTTTTTCGGGAGGGGGGGGGGGGGGGTGGGCACTATCCCCTTCTTGCAGAAAGCGTACGCATGGTCTGTTAGGAGTCAGAAGGGCATTAACACGTAATGTATACAGCACTTTAAAATTGCAGCAAACTGACAGAAGTTGAACAGCACCATCTTACGGTTATTCATATATAACTTCAGATGTTTAGAAATTAATTGAATTTTAGTTTTAGTATTGATCAACAGCAGCTTGCATAATAACACTTTTATTTCAAATTATTACTTTTTACTTTAAATTTTTTTTAATTGCCTTTGAGGTTCATTCAAAAAATTTTAAAGGAAGAATGGTGCATGACGGGAAAATAAAGAGGCTCAGAATCTTCCATTCCTGTTAAAAGATGGCATTCTTTGGGAGGCTCAGTTTAATGTCACTTTAACACAGAGTTTCAAAAATATCCTTCTTACTCTCCACGGACAACTTTATAAGTATTGATAGAAATCTGATGAAAATTAGTCCTTTTCTAGTAGCATAGTAACAATTTATGAGGAATACTTCTAAAAATCAGGTCAGAAATTTGGGGGTATGTACATACGTACATCACCAAAGCCTAAATTTTGTTCAAATGAAATGAATTATGTATACTGCAATATTGACCACAATCAGAAGAAAAAGGATGTCAAAGCTAACAATAAACAAGAAGACAAACTGCATCACAGATTGGAATGAGCAATGTCAAATTTCCTATGCCAGTAATGAGTTCCAGTGTCAGGCAAGACCAAGGTCGAAGTCATTACATCGGGGAGGACGAGGCATCTCTTTCTGTTACCCGGTGCAGCCTCCTGAAATGCTTTTCGTATGCAAAGGTAGAAACCGAAAACAATGAAAATGTGTACCCTGGACGACGATACATCTAAATTAAATTTTGATGTCCACTTTCACGGGCCATTTCTGCAGATCCCTGAGGCCAGGATTTCTTTTGGTGTCTTTCCCCTGCCGACAGACATAATTGGCTTTTTTCCATATGGATGTGTGAGGGTTGCACTGCAGGATGAAATTTGGAGCACTGTTTTCTTGGTATTTTGATGGCGGGAGTTGCTCTAAAGCCTTCTCCATTTGTGACTTGATAAACTGCCGCACAAACTGATGTGTCAGAAAAGACAGTACACAGTACACACACACACAGCAATCCACAGAGCGTTTGTGCTCCTTGAATCCAAAATTGATATTTGCGTGAGCAAGGGCCTCAAACGGTTGTTTTGTCCTTGGTCATAATATATTTATATACCACAAAGGCTTATGAATTTGTTATTTATGCTGCCTTTGTAATAAGACTCGAAGCGTTATACTAGCATGCAGTGTGTGATCTGTATAGGTGCATTATGCAATGGCACTTTTTCATTGAAGTTGATATGTCAGAAATAGTGTCACAACGAAATCTTATTTCTTGAGTTTGGTAGTTACATTTTAAAGGTATTGAAATGCTGATATCGTTTGTATAGATAAATTTTTGTTAATAGAAGAATATGCAGTAAATTATGGAGTGCAAGATAACCCCCTTATACAAGCTTAAGCTTCTGTTGGGGTATCCCAGCCATTTTTTTTTTACAATTTGAATATGCTGTGCCTGTAATTATATTACATGTATATTTACATGTATGTTTTATGAGGATTTCTGTAAAGTTATCAAATCACTGAAAATGAAATGAAATGGGGAAGAAACCTCTAAGCTCAAACTGAAAGGGAACCAAAAATCTTGTTTGCAGAGATCTTTGTAAGGGCCATCATCTCATGTATATGAAGACAATGTTTACTCCCTTTTTGCTTTCAGCAGGTAATGGTTTTTCATGTCATTGTGCTATTTCTGAGAAGACTATCATTCTGTCAACAGAAATATATTGTCGTGAAAATGTTCAGAAGCAATAGCACATTCTTCATATTATGATTTGCTACTCCATCACATACACAGCGAACACATGTAGGCCTGTCTATATTTTGATGATGTACGTGTACATGGCAACACAGGGAGTGGTATCAAATGGCCGACTCATCACGCTCACGCAGCCTCCGTCTCTCTTCCATCCTGGATTCGCTATTGATTTTGACTTCATTCAGCTCTGACTGAATGCACACACCTGCTTCATATGCCTGGTCTGTGAAGGAAAACATGGCTACTTTGTAAAGGATGCTCAACCTGCACTGTGGTGGATAAATGCATTTTCTGCCCGTCTCTCCCGCTCCCTCTATCCTGTTATTCCTCCCTCTTCTCTCCATATCTCCCTTAATATCCCTCACTCTCCTTCTCTTATAGTTACTTTCTGTCTCACTCTTTCTTTCTTTCTCATCCTACTCTCTATTCATGTTTGATTTATTTATGTATTTTGTAAATGTATTTCTGTAGGTCTCCAAACCTTTCACCCTTTCCGCTTTGTATTTCAGTCTTGTTTTCTTAAAAATCATTTCCATGAAACATTCATCTCTTTTCATCTCTCTATCACTTTTGAAATACATATATCATTTACAAATCTCTGCTATTTTTGCTCTCTCTTTCTCTCTTTTTTTTTTCTCTCTCTCTCTCTGTTTATCTTCTCTTTTTTCCTTTTGGATTCATTTATATCTCATTGCACTTGTATAAAAGTTTGTGTCTACAAATCTCTATGTATTTCAACTGTCTCATGGGTCATTCTAATAACAATGTTCTAGCATCTCTTAGTAACTCTCTATCAGGTTTTGCAAATCTTGCGTCTCTTTTATTTCTGCTCTCTCTCTCTCTCTCTGTCTTTCCTTAGCTCTCTGTTTTTCTGCCCCTCTTCTTTCTGTCCAGCTCTTCATAGCTCCTCACACTCTTTCTCTCTTTATAATCTCTTAAAAGACACCTTCTTCACTTTCTCATACCTCCCCTTAGCCCTGTTTCTTAAAACTTGTTATCAATAACAAATTGCGATAACTGTTATAAGCTACTGAAATCCTTGCATCTGATTGGCTGAGAGCAAATTTGGTCAGAGAAATGTGGCAGTTGTTACTGATGACAAGTTTTATGAAACGGGGCCCTGGTCCCATGTGAACTTGAAAGCACTCACCGTCAAGTGCTGGGCTGGGTCAAGTATCACAAGAACGTGATATATATTATTTTGGAGTTTGGATGGTAGAGCGTGATTCATGAACAGATTGTTGATTATGAGAGAGAGAAACTGAAAGAGATGAGAGAGACGGAGAGGTAGGGAGAGAGAGAGAAAGAGAGAGAGAGAGAGTAGGATAGAGAGGATGCTAGTAAGTTCAAAGTTTAGTTCAAAGTTCATTTATTTCCAAACATCACATTCACTTATATCATAAAAATCATTCAACAGAACATTATATTGAAATGAAACATGAGAGTGAAGGGGAGAGCGAAAAGGGAATAAGATCCTTATACTAGAGGGCAACCCTGGTGAGAGAAAGAGAGAGGGAGAGAGTATAAAGTATAAAAGGAAAATGTACAGGTATGTGGAAAAGATAGAGGAAGAAAGAGAGAGAGAGAGAGAGGTAAGATGCAGAAAATTTTTTTTAAATGCACATGAATGATAATCGCTATGCAGTGATCAATAAAAGTTATCCGATCATTTTCATTTTGCTTTCTGAACACCTGTTACATATATGAAGTGGATAACGATGTGGTTTACTGTAGTGATTGAAATAAGGAAAAAGGAAATAATGAAATTGGCCTTCAAAAGCAAACAGATGTTCTTAGATTGGTATATATATATATACCATATCTTTAATATAATGTACACTTATGAATGCATGCATACAATTTTTTTTTAAATATACACTGGAAAATATTTTGTCTTTTTATATTTATATGAGAAAAAACTCTTCAATATGCAGTAGGTAGTAATATGTAATGCTAACCTGCATTTTTCTATGATTCTATCTTTCCAGAAATACCCTAACACAGAGATTAACAACATAGTGGATAGCAGTCAGCCCGTACTGATTGAGCAATGGTGTCCAGTGAATGGGGATGAGTGTACAAGCTCAGCAAAAGTCACCTACTATAGATGTCTTGGTAAGATAAAAGGGATGGGAAGATATGGGGGAGGAGAGGAAAAGTTGATGGAATGGAGAGAGGGAGGGAGAGAAAAAGAGAGACAGGGGAGAGGAGTGGGAGAGAGAGAGAGAGAGAGAGAGAGAGAGAGCTCACACTGATTGAGCAATGGTGTCCAGTGAATGGAGATGAGTCTACAAGCTCAGCAAAAGTCACTTATTTTAGATGTCTTGGTAAGATAAAGGGATGGGAAGATATGGGGGAAGGGAGGAGAAGTTGATGGGATTGAGAGAGGGGAGAGGATTGGTAGAAAGAGAGAGAGAGCTCACACTGATTGAGCAATGGTGTCCAGTTACCTACCATAGATGTCTTGGTAAGATAAAGAGATGGGAAGATGTGGAGGGAGGAGGAGGAGAGGTTGATGGAATGGGGAGAGAGGGAGGGAGAGAAGGGGGAGAGGAGAATAAGATGGGGTGAAAAGGGAAATAAGATGGATGAAAGATTGAACAATGATATTTGAATGAAAGGAAAATAATGATGCAAGGAAAAAAAATAAGTGAGACGTACATGTAATATGAGCTGAATTCACATACCACAGATGCCTTTGTTAACTCTTACGGTGCCAATGGGTTTTGCTTGTTCTCAAATTCTACCAAATCATGAACAGTGCTTGCATTTCAAATGCCCGTAAGTTTTCAACACTAATTTCTATACAGATAAGTTGTACACGAAAGTTGCAGAAAATTTATTACCCCTTCAAATGATACCAGATATTTCCATTAATTCAATGTCTTGCATGAAAATTATTTGGAAATAGAAATGAGCTTTTGTCTTGACCTTTCCATTGTCATTCCTAATTTGTTTGCTATTGTTTTCTGCTAAAATAAAAATAGTTCATTTCCAAAATATGCAGTTTTCTACAAAATATCCTATGGTAGCATATAGTGAATGATAGATATTTTAAATACTATATTTATCCTCTAAACTTTAACATATTTCCATGACCGTATCCATTATTCCAAGTGGAGTAATGGTCGATTCAAAATGTAAAATCTTTTGGGCACCTATACATGCCATCGGCACTGTAAGAGTTAAGATAGAGAAATGGAAAAGTAGGGAAGGAGGAAAATGAGATGGAGTGGAAAGGAATGTAATGATGTTGAGAAAGAAGGAGATAAGAAGAGAAGAAAAATATATTGGATATAATGTATTCAGATTTGGAATTGATTTTGGTAAGAAAGGAAGATGTTAAAGATGCATAGGGAGAATAGCATAGTAGGGATGAAGATAGAAGAAAAGACTTTGAAATACATGTAAGTAGAACGGATTTAGAGAAAATGTTTAGAGAATGAATAAGCTCTAGATTTCAGACATGGACTGAATTTTAAGACTGATTAATTAAATAAATCGGACGTTTACTGTACCTGTTTATCTCAATTGATATTGTTCATTATCTGTGTTATGTGATATATTTTTACACAAGACAAGGGTCAATCTCCATTCTGTTTCTTTTGTTTTTAATAGTTTTTACCTCAATACATTTTCATAGCAAAACGAATGAATTCATTTCTGAATTGACATCAGCAGTTTTTCATACCCGATGGATCCATTTGAATGTACAACTATGATAATTCTGACATTCATCTCTTCCTTGTACAACAGCTGGTCCATTTGAGAGTGATGCCCTTATGGTCTACAATGTATGCAAGTTTTACCACAAGCATGACGAAGGCACATGCAGGGAGCCTGCATACTGGAAAGGGGTTAGTGTTCCTTTCTCCTTTTTTCTAAATTTTTACCAAATCCCATTTCTTAAGGTTTTAATGTTTATAAAAATTAAATGTTTTGGGAGATACAATCTTCAACTTTTCATTTTTTCAAGGCACTGATGAGTGATGGATCTTAGTTTGAGTGAAAAATAAAGTGGCCTACAATAGTCGAGCTTTTAGTTTATCATAACTTTGTGTTTTTCCATCAAAATAACTGCTGGAACAATCATGATGGATAAGATCCACCCCTTCCAAAATATTATCTGGAGGAATATGGACTTTAAATTGAAGAAATTTACAAAAAGCATATTTCATATTTTGAATTTAGCACATTTTGATGGTACTTATTTTTAGGGGATTAGGACAGATTTATTTGAAATTCATCGCTTATGATTTGTTTTTACACAAGGAGTTGAAATGTATCTCAAGTCACTTTCTTATTCCATGTCATGTCACTGAAACAGGTAGCAGACGAGGACTGCCGGGGGAAGAAGATGGCCATCAACTCCACCGGGATGCTCCTCCCGTGCGAGACCGACAAATTCAAGGGGGTCGAATACACCTGCTGCCCCCCGCCCACCTACAGACCCCTGACCGCTGGGGAGGAAGAGACTGAAGTAGAAGAGGAAGAGGAGGAGGCCGAGGCTGAGGCCGCTGCAGAAGAGCAGATGGGGCAGGTCCAGGAGGAGATGCCGGTCCAAGCACCAGCTCCGGAGAGAGATAATGTTGGTAAGTAAGATGATGATACTCAACATATTTAATTATCATATTATATTACCAGCAAATAGATACTTTTATTTATTTCACAATTCCTGTGTGATGATGCACTCCAGTACATATACAGTTAGATCTAACAGTGTGATACATGTTTGTTGCCATTTCTGTACCACTGATCAATGCTCTGTTAACTATCATTGAAGAGACTGTAATCCCAGTATCGCTGTCTCTCGAACAGAAAACTTAAAAAAAAAAAGAATCAGGAAAGTTAGACTGTTACTATATAAAGAGAATTGGGAGCTTTGATTGTATATTCTAACAATGATCATTATTTGTTGCTTTTTTTTAGTTTCTAAGCCACAGATCACCAGCAATATCTTAGATGACCCCTACTTTTCGGAGCAGGGACTCACAGGTAGCCTGGAGAAGAAGGAATATGCCAATGCTAAGAACCGTCTCTCCACCAACCAGAAAGCCAAGATGGCAAGGGTCATGCAGCAGTGGCAAGAAGCCCAAGAGCACTATGAGACTCTTAAAGCCAAGGACCCAGAGGTAAGATGTAAGAGGGTTTCAAGAAAATCACATAGAGAGATAAGAAATGCAGGCAGAATTAAGGTTTGGAGAAATCAGGTACAGATGGGATAAGGTCATTGGAATTTTATAAGATGTTGCTGGATGATAAAGTTTGGTATTTTATTCTACGTATCAGAGACAGGAATGAGGTATAAATACACCTGAATTGAGGAGTGAATAAGAAATTTTTATCGCAAGGTCACAAATGCCATTGATATCATTTCTTGCTTTTAGGTACGATTTGAATTATTACTGCTACATGTAAAAGGTATCAGGATGGCGATTATAGTTTTGTTACTGCAGATGTGTTGCCATTTTTCGTATATCGGTTTTGGGCTATATCTGTGTGTGAAACCACAGTTTCTTATTCTTCAGCTAGATCATTGGCAATAATAAGTTGTCAGTTGACTAAAGTTTCCTTCATTTGTAGATTACTTCAAATTTTAGGTGCCAATTCAATGAACTTTGTCACTCACAGGGCAGTCAGTATAAAAGGCAGTGTCAGTTAGGAAGGGAAGGGGATACGGGGTACGTCGGACACTTATTTCCAGTTTGATTTCACGAAGAATATGCTTCAAATATGATTATATCACCATAGCATTTGTCATGCATAATATTCTCCATCAAAAACCATAAGAGATTCCTGAAAAACAGCATGCAAACTTGTTCAAATTCTCTGAGGTAACTTGTCCAGCCAATTGATCACACATACCGTCTGTGGCCGCACGTGTGTACATAATATGCGAGCGCTTGCTCGTCCCATAGAGATGTAGAAATAAATAATGGCAACACGTCTGTCGCTAGCCGACAGTGTTTTGTTGGTAATGTTGCTTTCACGCTATTCCATCATCTCTCTCTGTCTCTATCTCTATAGGCTGCTGAGAAGATGAGAAAGGAGATGACCCAGCGGTTTGAGCAGACGATTGGTACCATGGAAACGGAAAATGCAGAGGAGACAGAGGAGCTGAGGGAGGCCCATCAGGTCCACATTGCTGTCAGCCTTAGGGAGAAGATCAATGCATCCTACGAAGCTTACAGGCTTATCGTCGATGTCCCTAAACCAAAGGTATGTCTTCCAAGAACTGCAGCAATCTGACACATGCTCCGTCAACCTTGCTCCTGCTTTAGCTATTTGATTTGATTGATTGATTTGTTAATATACCGACAAACCATCATCATCAGGAGTATAAAACAAAACAAAAATTGAAGATGTGGAGTTGGCAGTAGGGTAGAGAAATAAAATTGGCCACACTGCATTACAAATGCTTCTAGCAGTTTTCTATCAATTCTTTTGAGCCAGTCCATGAAACCTTACGATGTTTAAATCGTCATCACATATATATCATCAGTAACATATAATCAGTAAAATGTTGTAAACATACATGAATGGACATCATTAGATGTGTTAAATGCAAGATGAAGACATCCCCCTAAAAAGTATCTCTACATACCTAACCAACTTCTTACTATAGAGCTACAGGGTTAAATGCCCTCCTCTTATTACCACTGGCAAATGCACTCTGATACCTAACAAATCATAGTCATTTAGGGTGATATAGCTCTATGAGTAGTCATTGTGACCATGGCATTAGGGTTAGGGTTGCCATAGGATTTTCGGACTGGTTTAAGGGATATGAGTAGGGCTAGGTAATGTGCACGACTCCATGGGTTAGTCCTTTTGGTTAGAGTTAGGAATTGACCAAGCATTTAAGACCTTATGCTTGCAATGTACTGTTCCTTACGTTTGCATAGGAAATACTTCTTTACAAGTTTGTCCATATTCAACAAAATTTTCAAAATAGACTCAGTTGACACTTTCTGTCTGCTTGTCAAAGATAATCTTTCATGCCATCAGTGCAATCCAGAAGGCATTTCAACATAATCTCTCTCACTACAAGCACATAGAACTTCATCCTTCCAAAGCACCCTTCCATATATTGAAATTATTACTTCCTCCATCTTCACTCCAAATTTGAGCAACATCAATGTACCTTTCCTGTCTTCTAGTCCAAGAAGATCCTCCATGCTCTCAGGCGATACCTTCACGCTATCCAGAAGGCCAGACAGCATTACATCACCCACTACAAACACCTGCGCAAGACGGACCCCATGAAGGCCAACCAGCACAAGCGCTTCACCCTGCAGAAGCTCAAGAGCTTGGACCTGGAAGTGGCACAGAGCATTGATCTCCTTCAGAATCTGCCAGACCTTTATGCTGAACTCAAGCCTAAAGTTGGTAAGTTAGACTATGTTCAGAATGTCATTGAAGATCAATTCACATTGTAATGATACAAGATGATTCACATTGTAATGATACAAGATGATTCACATTGGAATGAAACAAGATGTTTGAAATTTCTCAAGACGAGAAGACTTACACTGATACTTATTTACATCATGTTTTGGCTAGATAATTAGTCTTATCTAGTCTGCTCTGTTAGCAGGGTTAGTACTTTGTTTTTCTTCCCCTTTAAGAAACTATTCAACATTAGATGATATACATGAAGGTGTTGCAACATCTCAAGCTTGTAGTGTCATATAAGTATCTCTTTATGTTTCTCTGTTATTTACAATGGTAAATGTATAATTATCATAATTTCCTTCTGTGTTTACTGCAACTATTAGTTCTGATCATGATTAGTGTGATGAACCATACAGAAATAGATTATTGAATGAATTGATAAATGCAAACTTCTAAAGCTCACAACATGTTCAACTTCGTCAGCTATTTCAATATAGAATTTATATTTTTGAAGTGGTTGGGGAGGGGGAGGGAAGAGAGAAAAAGATTCATGATGATGACTATAATTTCAGGATTGAGGGTGTCCTAAGGCACCCTCGACCCAAGCTTTTGCTTTTAGAGGTGTATCCTCCAATTATTTATGTAATTACAATTATTGTATATTATGTCATATTTTGTTATTAATACCATGAATGTTAATTTGTTGTTTCATTATTTTGCTGTTTATGTGTTAGATGTGTTTGAACTTGAACTTGAACTTGAATTATTGTACAACTAGATGTAAATTGACATCAAACAATAAATGCCCTAAAAGGTTGAGAGATATGAAACTTTTTACCAAGTAGGCCTGGATTTGATAAAGCATATTTAGCTAGATAAATGTATTTTGCTACGCTCACCTTGTGTCACGTCTGGCATAAGATGTCAGGACAGAATTCTAACTGCTTCCCAAATTATTATCACACACAACAGACGTGTTCAAAGGGCATTCATATAACCAACCCTAACATTTGACCTGTGATCTTTGCAGATGCTCTCCTGGACAGCACCCACGACAGCCCCGAGGATGCAGCTCTCATCCGGGCCACTGAGGAGGAGGAGGAGGAGGAGGAGGAGGAGGAGGAGATGTCTGAGGCAACGGAAGCACCACCTGCCCAGCGCACTGAGCTGGAACCGGTAGCTGAGATTATGGAACCGGAGATAGAGGAAGGCACCAAGCCAGAGGAGGAAGAGGAATTAGAAGAAGTGGTGAGTGCGATGGTTGAATTGAGAGTGAGGGAAGAAAAAAAGAGATAAAAAGATATTTTCAAAAAAGAGATAGCTAGGCTACAATTGAAGTAATTTAAAAAGAAGATTTGCATGAAGTTGTGTAGGGAAAACAAAAGAGGCACCCAGTATATTGATCTGGAACCTGTAGTGCAGATCATGGAATCCAAGGTAGAGCAATGCACCAAAGGAGAGGGAGTAGAATAAGTGTTTAGTGTAATGGTTGAATGCAGACTTAGGGAAAGTAGGATGAGTGAATTTGATAATCATAGTTTGCAGGATGGTAAGAGCAAGCCAGTAAGGAAGTAGTATTAGATGTGGCCAGTGAAAACAACAGAATAAAGAAGATTGGAAGGACTGAACTTTTTATCATTTCGTCACACAGGAGGAGATCCTTGAAGAAGACACCGAAGCTCCAGCTGTTTCCAAGAGCTCCGACGCCAAGACCAGCACCCAGGCCAAGCCCAGCCCTGCCCAGACTAAGCCCAGTCCAATCCAGACCAAGCCCAGGACCTCTACAGCTACACATACTGAACCAGAACCACCCACACCCAGCAGAGATGCCGAGTTGGAACATGAAACAGAGATCCAGGTCCCATCTGAAAAAGGACAGATTGTTGCAGGCAAGTAGTGGTGTACTCTTATCAAAGCTGGTGTTGTAATAGTAGAAGAAGAAGAAGAAGAAGAAGTAGTAGGAGTAGTGGTAGTAGTGATGGTGGTAGTAGTAGCAGTGGCAGCAGTAGTAGTAGTAGTAGTAGTAGTAGTAGTAGTAGTAGTAGTAGCAGCAGCAGCAGCAGCAGCAGCAGCAGCAGCAGCAGCAGCAGCAGCAGCAGCAGCAGCAGCAGCAGCAGCAGCAGCAGCAGCAGCAGCAGCAGCAGCAGCAGCAGCAGTAGTAGTATCAGCAGTAGCAGCAGCAGCAGCAGTAGTATTTATGTGTTTTTTAGCAGGATCGAAGCATCAAATTGTGACCTGGAAGACCAAGAGCAATACCTGAATGAAAAAACAAACGTTGATGAACATACAGAAAGGGCAATATGTATATGTACATGATTACACAGTCAAGTTCAAATTCACTTTTATTTAGTTCTTTCATTTAAAACATTTTATATCACTATGGATAAAAACATGTAATTCAATATAACATAGAACATATTAAAATGAAATACACATACATGTAAAAATGACGGTGGAATTAAATTGGGTACAGGGTCTTGTCTGGACCGCTTCCCAAATAATGCATATACATTTGAGCCTGGCAATGCATATACATTTGAGCTAGATTTCTAAATTCATTTCTTTATCTTTTTTTCATCTTTTCACACAAACGAATTGACAGTTATTCAGATGAGGAACTGACTGGTCCTATTGACACTGAGGTAGTCCATCTGCAGAAACTAAAGGTTAAGGCTAAGGCCTCAGACGAATTCCTGAACTCATCTCCTCCTTCATCTTTTTATTCTCTCTACAGTTAAACCTATTGACAGTTATTTAGATGAGGAGCTTACTGCACCTGTTGATAGCGAGGAGGTCCAGCCCCAGAGGCTGATCATTGCCAAGAAACCTAAGGCCAAGGTGGAGAAATCGGCAGCAGCTGCCAGGGTAGAGAAACAGAGATTGGTTAGCAGACAGGACGTCAATAGTGTTGATAATGTAAGTTGTAACACTCATCTAAGCTTAGTAGCAGATTTGTCAGTTACATGTGAGTGATATTAACTTCGTTGACAATCTGAGATTTTATGCAAGTCATTAACCCATTGACTACCGAATTTTTAAAATGCCATTGACTTAATACAGAGACCACCTAGTTCCCGCAGGCAACAAGTTAATTTTCTTGTCTTGATATTTTAATGTGCATAGGCTTCTGTTGCAACCAATGTGCAACTGATTTCCTTTTGATTTTACCTGCATTCCCATGTAGTTTAATCTAATGTTATTGGTAAGTTTTGAAATGCACATGTACATATCAGATCTGGGGGGTGTTTCATAAGGCTGTTCGTAAGTTACGAACGACTTATGAACGATTGGAACATGTTCTTGGGTGCTAATCAGATTCTCATTCAAGTACATGTAGCATAAGAAGGTATCACCAGTCGTGCATAAAGTTGTTCGTAACTTACGAACAGCTTATGAAACACCCCCCCCCCCCCTGTTATACTTTCTCGCTAATGTATACACTATGTTCATAAGTGTCTGTTTGCTGTCAGTTACAGTATGTGATTTTTTTTTATAATAATACTATTACACTGTATTGTAAATAATTTTACCACTTCCTTTCTTTGTCTCTCTCGTTTTTTAATTGGTTTAATTTTTGTCATTCCACCACCCTTCAAAAATGATGATGATGATGTGTCATGCTTGTAAAGCACACATCACATTATGATATACTGTTTCAATGCATTTCCAAAGGACTTTGGATATTTTTACCCTGGCTGTAGCTTGAGCAACCATATATAGTGCTTTGTGCATTGGGGGAATAAATTCTACCAGGTACCCACTTACTACACCGGGGGCGAATGTGGCAAATATAGATTAATGTCTTGCCAAAGGACGTTAGAGCTGTGGCAGGGATTTGAACCCAGTACCTTGTGGTTAATAGTCCGGAGACTTATCCACTGGACCACCACACCTCTGTTAAGTGTGTCTATACATTTACATGTGTGATGTATACCAAATGGCTTTCTTTTATCTCTTTATTGTTCCTTTTCTTCTCCCTTCCACTCAGTCTGTCACTAAAAAGAGAATGCAGCTGAGATCGGAGCCCATGATGGCATTTGGGCTCGCGTGCGGGGTCCTCGCCGTGGCAACCGTTCTCGTCATCGCAGTCCTCATCGTTCGGAGGAAGACGCGACGGACGCCCGTCAACAGCGGCTTCACGGAGATCGACCCCAACTTGACCGTGGAACAGAGGCATATTGTGGCCATGCAGCAAAACGGATACGAGAATCCCACGTACAAGTACTTTGATATGCAGTAGCTTATGACCAGAGCTCACACACACACAAAAATGTGATTCTCCTGTACAGCTGAACTGTGAATTATTGCACTTACAGCATCCTTCTTTGGAAAGAAAAAAGAAACATGAAGCACAGCAATCACATGATATTCTTGTTTATAAGCCGATACCTAGCTCTCACTGTATTGGCTCACTTAATACGATAGGAGATACTCTTCTGTGTAGTACTACTACTCGTATCTTTATATTAATGAATATATAAAGTGTGTATACTTACAGCAAGGATTACCAAACAGACCATGTGTATTTGCATACTTTCATGGATATTCAATTCATTCAATAGCACAGTATATTCCTATTATTCTCAATATTCTTAATAATTCATTCAAACTGACTTGCCCATTACCATTATGTCAGCATTACCTATTGAAATATGCCTCTCTTTGACAACTGTTTCTCGGTATCTATGGAAATTAAGCATTTTGAGCATTGCAATATTGAATGTATAGTAAGATACCTTATTTATTGTAATAAATCATTGTAATTTAAAATTCTAAAGTCACCTCTTCAACACTCATTCCATCGTTCTACCGTCACAATAGAGACAAAAGTTTCAAGTGGTGTATGTATCATAAGATATCTATTTGTAACAAAAATACCAATAATGAATTGCATGAGGAATCACTGTGAGTCGTATTAGGACTAGCTACTAAATGCAGTATAGCTTCACAACTGTGCATCAAATTGACTAGATCGCTACTTTAAATCTCAAGTTTAAATATAAGCTAAAGTCCTGTTCTGAATAAACAAGTTTAGTGAAAAATGTACCATTGTAGTGTAACTTCCAATGATTGTAATCAACTCATTAACATATTAAGCATGTTTATCCTGCATTTTAACCAAGTCTTTTGACTCAATGGTCTCGTAAAGATGGAAAAAGAGTGTGTTGCATCATAAAAAGGACATTGATTGCAAGCTAGACTTGCAATTATATTTAAACTAAAATCACTAATGTATATTTGACATGAGTATTTCCTGTTTTCGATGATAAATATTGAGAATGGTCTAATTATAGCAATTTGGAAGTTGCATTCACAATTAGTTTAGCAAGAAAAACTGCATATTTTTGTCTCGGTGGAAAAAGGGATAAAACATGCAGCCCATGCAATGCAAAAACAATGCATTATTTAGATGTGTGAATCCATTTTAACACAGTGGCAAAAAACAGGTGAATGTATTTCTATCTATTGCGCAAGTAAAGTGGCCTATCGGGTGGGGGGGTGACAAGCGGGCACATCTAATCTAGGTGTGAAAGCTTGAAATACTCTTCATAGAATTTTATCAAACTAACCACTCTGTCAAAACAAAAAAATTGATGTGAAATCTAAGAATAACACATGACCCGTTTCTTAACTTTGAATGTATGTGTGAAATACCATGAGAAATTATTTGATTTTTGTGTGATATGATAATCATGATGTCTATAATATCAAATTAATAAAGAAAAAAAAGGATCATTGTAAATCTTTTTTCACGAAGTAGATGATGAGTGATGTGTGAGATAGTTCGTTGTTGTACAAAATTTAGCCAACTTTTGAATGTCTTGTCAACAATAATACATTTCATGTGAGCTAAATGGCTGTAGATATTCTGCTACATATAGATCCACATCAGAGTAAGACTCCATAGAAAATAAGAGTAGAAAATATTAGAACTGTACCAGTTGTGTATTGTAGTACATGGACGTGCCCTACTTGACTTTCAGGTTGTCATAGCAACAAAGCAACAATGCCATTATTTAATCATTAGGGTTATTTGCTTTTATAGTCATAGGGGATGAAGCCTTACAATGTGACAGGTATTGGACGGTTGACCAAAGCTCCACAAGACTGCAGGTCCCCAAGATGCAAGGGGCCACTGTTCCAAAGGTCTACAAGGTAAGAAGGTCCACAGGCATGCAGTTCCGCAAGATGTGGGGTTCACAAGCCTTAGGTCCATTAAACTGCAGGTCCGTAAAAACAAATATTTACGAGAACGTATTTCCCGGTGTTGTGAAGCACCTAGTCGGAAGTTTTTATATGGTCCTTGATTCCCAGTTGTCATTTCCCTGATCCAGGGAACCTTCAGTCTCATGGAACCTTGGTTACTTTTGATTTGTCTCAAAGAGAATAGGGGTTGTGGACACATGGATCTAAAAGGCATTCAACGCTGTTGTAAATATTAGATATAAATTATAAAAAAACACTTGCTATGATGTCAACATTGTGGTATATAGCTTGCTACTATAGCTCTCAGCTAGTGTATAATCTCATTGCGTGAGTGTCTTGTGAAAACTGAATAGCAATGGATATATACCAATGTCTCATTAGTATTCATATTATTCAAATGAGTGCTGTACAAAGGTCAATTCAGTGTATACTATGTGTGCTTAATGAATATTCATATATTGATGTTCCTTACTGATGATGGAAAGAAGTGAAATTAATTTTTAGTGGGGTGAAGGGTTAGGTCTCTGACCAATATTTTCATGAATTCATCTATGTTTAAGCATGAATTGGACATTTTAATACAAATTTCAGGAAAATCCAATAGGGGGAGAATTCACAACTGCAAAAAAGAAAATGCTTTGGTTTTTATATTTTGGACGGAACATAGGGATTTTAATGTTAACAAATACCCCAAGTAGTTCATTTGGGAATACGACTAACTTGTGATTTTCCTTACTATCTGTTCATATGAAACAGTACTTTTTGTGACCATTGCTTATTATCATTATGTAAGAATAATTTATTGTATTTTTCATCCATTTTAAATCATGTTTCAGTGTAATTCTGTTTCGAAAAATATGCTAAATCTTGTCGTTTGACGTTTGTAGTCTAGAAGTGTGTTAATGATATATTGTTCTTGATTGAGTTTTCATACACATCTTCTGTGTGTAATACATTTTAATTGAGAAATATCTTTTTCAAGGTTGGAATAATGGTATAACAGTATTGATGTTGTATGGCTAAACGTGTATGAGAGCATTGTGTTCTAAAAACTCAATATGTATGGAGCACCCTTTGTGGATAATATTTCACTGATTACCAGAAGTAGCCTTTTTGTTTTCTTTACACTGTCAGTCGTCAAGAATTTTGTTACTCGACTTAAATGCAAGCAGTAGTTATAAATGCTGGTTGACTTCAGTAAAACTTGTATCCTTACATAGCAGCATTTTGTGGAGAACCATTGATTTCTGTTTAACGAGAAGCAAAAATCAGGTATTTTTAAGTGCTAATATTTTAAACCAGCATTACATGTGAATTTCTGTGTGGCCGTTAAAGCATATGAGCTGAATTTCTGTGTGTTTTTTGCCTGTTATGTGTTTTTTTTATTTGTTGTATATAAGAAGCTTAAAAGTAATATTCCTCTAGGAGTAATATGTGTATGTCATTATTTGTTGTATTCTGTTTTGCCAAAAATGTTATACACTTAGTACTTGAACTATCTTGTATTCTTTGGCTTGTATGCAAAAAGGAGGCTTGTATGCAGGGACGAAAAGACCGCATAGTTGTTTCAACTCGCGTGAAGTGGATGTCAGATTTGAGTAAACCATTGAGGATGGACCACTGTTCGACCTTAAGATACAATTAATAAAATTATGAAGTGAATGCATGGGGTTACTCTGAAATCTGATTATCTGTGGTGTCTTATCAAGTATAAACCTCCTTTCTGCAAACTTGTCTCTTTTTATTTTTCTTTTTATTTATGGACAGTGGGTTAGAGGAAGAAGATGGATATTTCAACTTGTAAGGGCACTTCCGTCAAACTACAAAGATTATAAAGATATATATTTTAAAGACAATATTTAGTTCATATTTCCAGGTGGCTTAAATGAAGGGGAAAAATGTATTCAATCTCCATATAGAGTTGGTTATCCACCCAGAATTTTTATTGTAATTCTTTTGTAATTATTAGCATTAATCTGGACAATTACGTTTGTAATGGACTTTTGACTCATGGTAATTGTGGGGTTTGTTGATTTAATTTCAATTTTTAATTATTTTGAAATTTGGACATTTAACCTCAAAATTCATTTCTTGGACTGAAATATTCCATCATTTTGAGGAATAGTATGGGGCTTTAAGAAGGGTACAATTTCAAAAATAAATAATAATCAAATAAGCCCCAATAAACATTTTCCTTTATACCATGAACTAAAGATGTTCAGTTATAAAATGGGATTTGAATGAATTACGAGTATTCTCGACTTAACCACTTTGAAAACAGTATAAATGCATTACACTGATTTTATAGAAATTCAAGGGGTTTTTTTTGGGTTTGATGATTGATAGTTCTTGTAAAGAAGTTCTCTGATAAAAACTTTGGGATTTTGTAATTCCAGAATGGCCACTTTTTGAACAGAGAAACTCTAATATGGAAAATTTGGGAATTTGTGATCCAAGATTGGAAGTTGTTTACACACAAACTCTATGATAGAATATTTGGTGTTCTGTATTCTTTGATACTTTTTACTCCCGGGGGTTATTATCGGATAGACGGGGGTGGTGTTTTTTTTTTCCTGTATCAGAAGCTTTGTTCCTTGTTCATATTAGTGTAGTAAGGAGGCAGAAAAATCTGATATTTGAAGAGGGTGAATTCCTCATTTCAATTTATTTGAGTTAATTGTGTATTTATGTATTCAATCCCATTTGAACCCTGCATTGAAAGAAAAAAAAACTTGCTTCAGTATTTATGGTTATTTGAGTTTATTCTGTGTAAAATGCATTGTCCAGAGCAGCGTATTCTGCATATTTTGTATCATTTTTCTCCTTTAAGGCAATCTTGCCTTGAAAAAAAAGTGGAAAATTAAAAAAAGTTTTCATTGTGTTTGTCTTCAGTATTTACTGTCTTCTATTTTGTGTCGTATATTTTGTTGTCAGAGTACATCTTGAAGTTAGGGACAAATGGGAAATCTCCCTTTCCAAATGACATAATGAACTATATGCATCCATGCTGCTTCCGATAGTTGTCCATTGAACCTAACAATATCTGGCAACCTCTTAGCACTCTCATATTATATAAACACCTAATATACAAAAATTCTTCTTGATTTTTGTCTCGCCTGCGTAGCGTAGCGAGACATAGGTATCACTATTTCCGGTGTCGGCGTCGTCGTCAACAATTGTGTTGTACACCCAATAACTTTCTATAGCTTTAAGGTGGGATCACCAAATTCATACCAGAGGTCCATCTCTTGAAGGCGCAGGTCAAGTTCGAATATGAGTCGAATTTGAATAAGGTCAAAGGTCAAAGGTCAATGAACTTTCCATGACTGGCACTGTGCTATATTGTACACACAATAACTTTTTATACCTTCGAGGTAGGATTGCCAAATTCATACAAGAGGTCCATCTCTTGAAGGTACAGGTCAAGTTCGAATGTGAGTTGAATTTGATTAAGGTCAAAGGTCAAAGGTCAATGAACTTTCCATGACTGGCACTGTGCTGTGTTGTACACACAATAACTTTCTATAGCTTCGAGGTGGGATCACCAAATTTATACCAGAGGTACATCTCTTGAAGGCACAGGTCAAGTTTGAGTATGAGTTGAATTTGAATAAGGTCAGAGGTCAAAGGTCAATGAACTTTCCATGACTGGCACTGTGCTATGTTGTACACCTAATAACTTTCTATAGCTTTGACGTGGAATCACCAAATTCATACCAGAGGTCCATCTCTTGAAGGCGCAGGTCAAGTTCGAATATGAGTCGAATTTGAATAAGGTCAAAGGTTAAAGGTCAATGAACTTTCCATGACTGGCACTGTGCTATATTGTACGCACAATAACTTTTATACCTTCGAGGTAGGATTGCCAAATTCATACAAGAGGTCCATCTCTTGAAGGTGCAGGTCAAGTTCGAATGTGAGTTGAATTTGATTAAGGTCAAAGGTCAAAGGTCAATGAACTTTCCATGACTGGCACTGTGCTGTGTTTGTACACACAATAACTTTCTGTAGCTTCGAGGTGGGATCACCAAATTTATACCAGAGGTACATCTCTTGAAGGCACAGGTCAAGTTTGAGTATGAGTTGAATTTGAATAAGGTCAGAGGTCAAAGGTCAATGAACTTTCCATGACTGGCACTGTGCTATGTTGTACACACAATAACTTTCTATACCTTCGAGGTAGGATTGCCAAATTCATATGAGAGGTCCATCTCTTGAAGGTGCAGGTCAAGTTCGAATGTGAGTTGAATTTGATTAAGGTCAAAGGTCAAAGGTCAATGAACTTTTCATAACTGGCACTGTGCTATGTTGTACACCTAATAACTTTCTATAGCTTTGACGTGGAATCACCAAATTCATACCATTTTTCAAACAATAAGTTTGCCATAACACCTTAATAATTAATTTAATTTTACAATTTTACTCACATTATTATCAGTTACATTCTTTTTCACTAACATTCATTTCCTTACTTGCATGGAAATAATTATAGCTTCATAGTATTAACAGCATTCTTAGTGTTATCTGATTTCCTAGGGATAAAGTAGGCTTGTACCATTATTGCATATGTAAACTGTCAGAACCACAATTCACTCCCTAAACTGCTGACAGCCTCAGAAGTCATATAGCATAGTTTTGACATGCAGTCTCTTCATGACTGCAATATGCAGGCGAGACAACGCTTGGCGTTTGCCTTGTTTTTTTTTAGGAGTTTCTGCATTTATTGTCAAATCAAATAACAAATTTACAAACAATAGTAATAAATATACAATATAATTGATCGAATTACAAATGTGACAGTTAAATAACAAATGACAACAGAATAAAGACATGATTATAAGTAGAAATGAACAAGTAGAAAAAAAAGAGAGGGGCCAGCTATCTTAAGCAAAATGCTTGAATGAATAGCAGCCGGTGGAAAGAGCTTCATGGAAACCATAATGAATATAAATGTCTATATCATAAAAGCGATGTCACTAACTGAAAAAAAAAATTACTACAAAAAAGGGGAATAGGGGGAAGGGATGGGGTGAGGTGTAGTGTGTGCAAGTGGGTGCACATGCAGGTGAAAAGATGATGACAAAGTCTTGTTAAAAGCTTGGCTGACATAGCAACAATCAATGTAATCAATAGTGATCTCATCTATGCTGATGCACTCGATGACTGAAAAGTGTGTGTCCTCCAAGTCTGATCCAGTGTGAAATATGAAATAACTTTATTAAACAGATTCAAAACAATATTCTGACACATTTCCAATTAAAAGAATCAAGCATCGCAATGACAACAAAACAACAGAACGAATTAGTCCGTGGGCCAGAGGGGGCTACCGTGCACCCCCCCTCTGACCCTCCGCCATGGGTATCATTTTGTTCGTTGGTATCTCTAGTGTCAGAAAAACCAATGTTTCCATGAATAAACTCAAATGGCCTATGATTTCTAAGCCATTCTTTAAATCAATGTCAAAATCCACGTTTTTCAAATTTTCACCCTTTTCTTGAGGTATGCCATTTTTAAAGATTTTAAATGGGCTCTATCTCAAATAAAATAGGCTCAATTTGGTTGAACTTTCTATCATATAGTCTTCATCTCATGAGCAATCAACATGCAAAATGTTATCTATCTATATTATCGTTCTCATATGCAAATTAGGCCATAAAATTAGCATATCATTAAATATGGAGACTTCCTGTTTCAAATATTTTAAAAAATCGATTTCAAGTTTTATTTTCTTTTTCATGCACCACCAATAATATATTTTCTGCCAAACATCACATCATTCTCTTCATCTATATCTCTACTTATGGAAAAATGATGTTTCCAAGGTCACATGCTCCCCTAGCCTATGTTTCCAGCCCCTTTTCCGACTAAGGTCAAGGTACTTTTTTCGAGGTTTTTGCCTGTTTTTTAGATTCTAGCTATGGAATGTACCTGAAATGTCCGGTAGATATTATCAATACTTCATTAATTATTGAGCAATGCTTTTTCCTTGTTAGTAGAAGGCCACTACATGTTTTCTTTTTAATAAATATAGTTTTTTACTGCTGTACCCGTTGTTAATATAACATGAATAGCATATAAGTGAACATCAATATTGTGTTATATAATTATCGATCTATTTTGGAAGACTATGTGAGCAGTTGTTATTCCTTTGATAATTAGACACATAACCATTTTTTGTAGCTAGAAGCTGAAAACAATTATATCCAAAATCAATTAACCTGTAATACCACCATAATTTAATATATATTAACATGATTAAGTGTAACATAGTTTTAGCCTTCATTTCCAGCCCTTATTCTGTGATATTATGATATGAATTCATATGAGTAACTAATAACCCATGGTATAGTCGGCGGTTTCAGTAGGATATATTACATGTAGATTGTATTAAAACTCAGTAGAAGAAATCACTCGTATGAAATGACAATTTATGGAATCTTTCAATCAAACATATGTCATATCAATCAGAGAAATGTTATTAGTCTATACTTCCAGCCCTCACTGTAGTCTAGATAAGTCGATTCATGATAATGTGTTGATACCACACTTCAAAATAGTCCAACATGTTATGAACCTACATGTATCATGCATCCTTATTATTACACATCCATTTGCATCCATTACTGCATTAGCAGTTTTCAAAGATTGGGACTGAATGAAAGAATATTTAAACAATTCATGACTGTACCGATCTCTGAGGAGGAGGGGGGGAGGGCAGTTACATCCTCTCTCCTTTGTACGAATCATGTCTTTTTATTGAAAAATCCAAAAATTCCCCGGGGATAAGAATGTGTGAAATATGTGAGAAACAAACGCGAGAGTAGGGGAAGGGGGTGGGACGGATGTGCCCCTCCCCCTCCACACACACACAAGATGATATGGTTCAAAAGCTGCTTGGAAGGAGTTGATTTTCATAAAAGGATGGGCTACACTTTTTACTTCGAAGAAAGGAAGGGACACTACAAACAGATGGAAAAATGATGTTTCCAAGGTCACATGCTCCCCTAGCCTATGTTTCCAGCCCCTTTTCCGACTAAGGTCAAGGTACTTTTTTTGAGGTTTTTGTCTGTTTTTTAGATTCTAGCTATGGAACGTACCTGAAATGTCCGGTAGATATTATCAATACTTCATTAATTATTGAGCAATGCTTTTTCCTTGTTAGTAGAAGGCCACTACATGTTTTCTTTTTAATAAATATAGTTTTTTACTGCTGTACCCGTTGTTAATATAACATGAATAGCATATAAGTGAACATCAATATTGTGTTATATAATTATCGATCTATTTTGGAAGACTATGTGAGCAGTTGTTATTCCTTTGATAATTAGACACATAACCATTTTTTGTAGCTAGAAGCTGAAAACAATTATATCCAAAATCAATTAACCTGTAATACCACCATAATTTAATATATATTAACATGATTAAGTGTAACATAGTTTTAGCCTTCATTTCCAGCCCTTATTCTGTGATATTATGATATGAATTCATATGAGTAACTAATAACCCGTGGTATAGTCGGCGGTTTCAGTAGGATATATTACATGTAGATTGTATTAAAACTCAGTAGAAGAAATCACTCGTATGAAATGACAATTTATGGAATCTTTCAATCAAACATATGTCATATCAATCAGAGAAATGTTATTAGTCTATACTTCCAGCCCTCACTGTAGTCTAGATAAGTCGATTCATGATAATGTGTTGATACCACACTTCAAAATAGTCCAACATGTTATGAACCTACATGTATCATGCATCCTTATTATTACACATCCATTTGCATCCATTACTGCATTAGCAGTTTTCAAAGATTGGGACTGAATGAAAGAATATTTAAACAGTTCATGACTGTACCGATCTCTGAGGAGGAGGGGGGAGGGCAGTTACATCCTCTCTCCTTTGTACGAATCATGTCTTTTTATTGAAAAATCCAAAAATTCCCCGGGGATAAGAATGTGTGAAATATGTGAGAAACAAACGCGAGAGTAGGGGAAGGGGGTGGGACGGATGTGCCCCTCCCCCTCCACACACACACAAGATGATATGGTTCAAAAGCTGCTTGGAAGGAGTTGATTTTCATAAAAGGATGGGCTACACTTTTTACTTCGAAGAAAGGAAGGGACACTACAAACAGAGGTATCAGTCTTAGAGGCAGATGAAGAAGAAACAGAATTGACCAACTGGTGGTTTTCTACTGCAGTTGCAGGAAGAAACAGGGACATGACAGTGTGCAGGTCAGGAGCCCGGACGACGACATCTTGTAACACAAAACCATGTTGTAGCAAAATGCATTCGTGAAACTTCAGAAAGATCGCAAACATGATCGGTACATGTTGTATAATGGGTTTTGTACAGAGCGGTATTATATACTGCGCCTTTGTAATATCCGTTGCTGATATGTCCATTTGAGAAGTGTAATCCTAAACACAAAACATTTAATATTCGTTTTGGATCAGTGTAAGTAAAGTGTTATGTCATCACTCCATCAATCGGGTTGCGTAGAACTCGCGAGATCCATGGATAATTAAGTTATATCCTTTGTCATTCATGCGTTCAGTGATGCCTCCTCTCTCCCGGAGACCAGTGCCCATCATTACTGAATCGATATATCCTCCTAGGCCTTCCTCTTCTTGCCTATCTTTAAAAGTTTTATACAGAGCCACTGAGTGGACCGTGAGCTATGAATGCCTTTGAGCAAGACCTGATAGCTTCACTCTCCTCTGGGTCACTTTTGAGATGACCTGACATTTGTAAGGTTCCCATACAGCTCAGAGTTCCTCATTCTCGTTGCAATCTGGATGACGCTCAGAGCCGTCCTCAACATTCTTGTGTATCACCTATCCACCATCTGAAGTCTTTTTGTAAGGGTCCCGGTCTCTGACCCGTACAACGAAACAAACTCCACTGTGCTGTGAAGAGACTTATTCTTAAGTCTTTAGGAGGTCTGATTTCCATACAGACTTCAGGCTGTGGTATGCTGCCCAATCCTTCTTCACCTTATCCACAACATCCTCATGTGTGTTCTTGATCGTTGCTCCCAAGTCCGAGCCGGAGTTGCAGTGAAACCAGAGTAGTGGTGGTTATCGAGTGCCGGACGCATGACAAAGATGTATAGAGCTAATGTATCACCCCTGGTACTCCAGCAAGTATATCAACGAACTCTATCTTCCCATCACGTTTCATGACCTTGGCTCTGGTGTTTGGACATATCAGGGATATCAGGCCCACTATCTTAAGGATTCCGTAAGCCCGTAGGATCTTCACCAGGAAGTTTTGGTCCACAGAAGTGGAGGAAAAGTGTTCTGGACAAAGACACAGAGCCCTACAATTACTTCAGTCCATTGGGTAATGATCATTCGGCTTGTTATGAGCGATGGAGAGCCTAAGAAAGAGCAAATCTAAGCCCTGAAGAATTGCATATGATTGGGGAGCATTCAAGGAAGATCGGGAGCTACAGGTGAAATACACTGTGGAGTTGAGGTAGGGTTCAATGTTTTGTGTAGAGGGAATGATGACTGCGAGTAGGAGGCAAGTAGTGAGTGTGCGACAAGAATGTATGGATTCTTCATTACTGCATAAGCAGAATCAGGAGAGACCCTGGTGCTGGAGAGCAAGAAAGAGATGAGAGAGACTACTCTGATGATCCCAGAGTGTGTGCAGCCAGAGAACACCTGTGAGCTACTAGGGACGATTCCATGCTGATCCTTCAGACTAGTGAAAGAGTGTGTTGAGAATAGGAAGGAGGAACTCTATGGGAGCGACACTGAGACGAGGGAGGAGGTGCTGATTGAGAAGATCAAGAGTTGGGAGAATAGCAGACATGTGTAAAAGAAGAGCTGGATGATCATCAAGGAAGGGGAAGAAGAGAGAGAGAGTTCAAGTGAGACCCAAGGTATAGGCCATGCGGATAGGAAGGGGAAGTGGCTGGAACATTTCAAGACCCTACTAGGACAACCCCCTGCCATGGCCCAGAACATCAGGGAGATCAGTCATCTATTCAAGGAGATGGATATCGAGACAGGGAATCAAGGAGGGTAAGGCGTATGGAGAGGATGGAGTGGTATCAGAGGTGATGAAGAGGTGTGATTTTGGTGATATATCATCACCAAAAATAGGTAATCAGGCACTGGAAAATGGTTTTGTCCCAGATCAATGGAAGATTAGTCCCAATCATCATCATCCCAATACCAAAGAAACGTGACTTCCGTTAACATGTTTATCAACAACAACATGGGGAATCTCACTGATATAACTTTTTGCAAAGACCCTCAGCAGGATGATTCTGAACTGTATTGACCCAGAGATTTACAAAAAGCTCAGATACAACCAGAATGGCTTCAGATTAAAGGGAAGATCCCCCACCAGTCACGTTCTATAGGAGGATTCCTGTTTGTACCAGAGAGAAGAGACTCTGCATTGTCATGGTGTTCATTGACTTCAGAAAGGCCTTTGACTGCCCGATGAAGATTCTATGGGCTTATGGAATCCCCTCCCTTATAAAAACAACACAAACACAAGAATGTTGAGGATGGCTCTGAGCATCAACCAGATTGCAACGAGAATGAGGAACTCTGAGCTGTACAGAAACCTTATAAATGTCAGCTCAAAAGTGACCCAGCGGAGAGTCTTTCGGGTAATGCTCAACCGCATCCAGAGCTCATAGTACACTCAGTGGCCCTGTGGAAACTCTTCTTGGATATGCAAGAGGAAGGCCTAGGATGACTTCATTAAGGATGCACTCCGTGAATCTTGGGAGTTCTACCCTACTTTATTGACTGATTGATTTATTGATTGATAATATTACGGTCTACTTACACTAATACTTGACAATAATGTTTAGGATCACACATCTCAAACTGACATATCCGCAACGAATGTTACAAAGGCGTTGTATAACTTAGTGCTCTAGACCAAAACAAATTATAGTTCATACCGTTTGCGACCTTCTGAAGTTTTTCAAATGCATTTATTATAGACAAATGTCGTGCTACAAGATGTTGATCTCTGAGCTCCTGACTTGTACATAGTCACGTCCCTGTTCCTTGCTATAGCCCAACTGCAGTAGAAAACAACTCGCCAATTCTGTTTCTTCTTGAATTGATACCTATGTTGTGTTTCCTTTTTCCGTTCTTTGAAGTGAAAACAGTTGCGTCTCCTTCTATTAAGAAGATCAGCTTCCTTCCAAGCACCTTTGAACATATATCTTTTGGGAAGGGGGGGGGGATACACCTGTCCAACACCCTTCCCTTGTTCGGTCGCTTTACTATACCTTGCTTGCTTGTGTCCTCAAATATTTTACAGATTCTTGTCTCCGCCCAGAAGAAAAAAAATCCCTTTGCAGTTTTAAAGTTGAAAATGAAGCATCTGGTGCACATTTTGGGTGGAATTTTTGGAAATTTCACAATAAAAAGACATTTTTATACGCAGCGGGGGGGGGGGGGGGGAAGGCAACTTTCCACCCCTGATGAGTACGGTAAGGCCATGAACTGTTGAAATATTCTTTCATTCCGTGTCAGTCTGTGAAAACTGTAAATGAAATGATAATGGTAAAGTTTGCTATAACTGGAATATGGACGTGTAATAAGCAGGATACCTGGAAGGATGATTGTCATTATGCAAATTTCATATAGTAAGTATAAAATGTAAGACTATTTTGAAATGTGGTATTAACACATTATCGTGAATCGGCTGTTATCTAGACTACAGAGAGGGTTGGATTTATAGACTAACATTTCTCTGATTGATATTATGCTTGATTGAAAGATACCATAAACTGTCATTTTATACCAGTGATTTCTTCTACTGAGCTTTTAATACAACGTACATGTAATATCTCCTATTGAAACCACTTACTTTACCATGGGTTAAGTTACTCATGAATTTATATCGGAATATCACAGAATATGGGCTGGAAATGAAGGCTAAACATATGTTACACTGAATATGTATTAAATAGTGGTGGATTTTACAGGCCAATTGATTTGAAAATGATTGGCTTCAGCTTCTAACTAATAGCTATGTTTTTAATTATCAAAGGAATAACAACTGCTCACATAGTCATCCAAAATAGATCGATAAATACATAACATAATATTGATGTTCACTTATATGCTGTTCATGTTATATTAACAATGGGTACAGCAGTAAAAAAATATATATTTACTAAAAAGAAAACATGTAGTGGCCTTCTCCTAACAAGGAAAAAGCATTACTCAATAATTAATGAAGTTTTGATAATATCTACTGGACATTTCAGGTACGTTCCATAGCTGGAATCTAAAAAACAGGCAAAAACCTCGAAAAAAGTACCTTGACCTTAGTTGGAAAAGGGGCTGGAAACATAGCCTAGGGTAACATGTGACCTTGGAAACATCATTTTTCCATAAGTAGAGATATAGATGAAGAGAATGATGTGATGTTTGGCAGAAAATATATTATTGGTGGTGCATGAAAAAGAAAATAAAACTTGAAATCGATTTTTTAAAATATTTGAAACAGGAAGTCTCCATATTTAATGATATGCTAATTTTATGGCCTAATTTGCATATGAGAACGATAATATAGATAGATAACATTTTGCATGTTGATTGCTCATGAGATGAAGACTATATGATAGAAAGTTCAACCAAATTGAGCCTATTTTATTTGAGATAGAGCCCATTTAAAATCTTTAAAAATGGCATACCTCAAGAAAAGGGTGAAAATTTGAAAAACGTGGATTTTGACATTGATTTAAAGAATGGCTTAGAAATCATAGGCCATTTGAGTTTATTCCTGGAAACATTGGTTTTTCTGACACTAGAGATACCAACAAACAAAATGATACCCATGGCGGAGGGTCAGAGGGGGGGGGTGCACGGTAGCCCCCTCTGGCCCACGGACTAAATATTCTGATTCAGTTTCAACTTTAAAGGTAACCCGTCCCTTTTGCAAAATCTACGAAAATCCATACTACTTGGCATGAGTTTAGGATATGCCCTTCTGATATTCTTCATTTAATCTTACGGTCATATGTTGCTCAAGGTAAAATGAAAATCTGGCTACCAAACTTGAATAAGCAAGTTGGATCAGCTTACCGGCAGTATAGCGCAGCCAGCTAAACCGTATAGCTAAGTAGCTCAGCCGCGCTATCTTGAATCTGCATGTCTTTTTTTCGTGGTATGAAAAAAGAAAGCTCTGATAAATTGTCGAAGATTATTTGCTTAAGACTGAATTTCACGCTTTGTCAATATCAGGGATAGGTTATATAGCCTTTCTCTCTCAAATGATGATACATGATAGTAAAGCTATGCACGTTACTAATTAAGTCGAAGACTTCAGTGAACATGCGCTAAAAAGAACTTAGTGAATGACAATTATCAAAGTCAGAAATGATAGCAAAGGCGATGAATGGGCATTATTCATGAGAAGAAAAACATGCACTATTGTATGCAATTTTGAACTGATATCAATACATAGTTTAAAAATATTGTCCCTGTTACACACCGATATCTCCATTAAAATTTGTGAACAGTGTGCAATAATTTTTCAGAAAAAAAAACATGTGCACACTTTGATTTTAGTAATACCTATAGCATTTTCATTTATTTGATGTACGATAAAAGAGCAATGTAGATAAAAATGCCTTGCTCAAGGGCATAAGTGCTGTACAGCGAGAATCGGACCCCCGACTTTCGAGCCTCCAGTCAAGCGCCTGAGACCACTCGACCATGGCACCTCCACTTGGTGTGCTATAAGTAATGTGATTCTGGTTTCAGGAAAAAAAATGTTTAAGGTATAGCCATTTTTAAGAACAAATAGATGGCAGAAAATGCATGGAATTCTTACTTATAAAATAGCAAACCTGTTCTAAATACAAATATTTCAACAGAAATATGGAGTTCCAGTTTGCCAGAATGCATTTTTGTGGACAGACAATTTTGTCAAACCGCATATTTTGGGCATTTTGGTACCTCGGCTAGCTAAAAGGGGGAAAGAAAAAAAATAATTAAAAAAATTATGTGTATACCTATCAATGCGACTGAACATAACAACCCATGTAAAGTTTTAATAATTCTCTTGCAGTAACTATCCCTGCCCCTTCATGAAGAGATCACACGCTTTTGTTTTTGTTTTAGTTCAGAGAAATATATATACCTATACCAATACACATGAAAAACAACAAGACATAATGTAGATATGTCAATATATTAATAGTGTTAAAATGAATGTACCGGTATTCTTTGTTAATCTATGACAATAGGGAGCTTTCGCAAACACGTACGACGGGAATGTTAATTTTACGTGTCATGTGCAAAATTTTGTACTGCACATGCTCAAATTCCCCAAACTCTCCGTCCTGCTAAATCGAGAACGGCTTTCAGCCAAAATAACGTCCGTTCTCTGTAATGTACAGATCAGTGGTGTGTATACGCGCAGCGTCCCCATATCACCGAACGGAGAGCGAAAGCTCCAAAACATTGTATGATGGGCCGCATCTCCTATTGCTGCTGCGTCCTAGAGGGATGCTTCTGTCGTGTTTGCGAAAGCTCCCTAATAATGTAACAGAGAAAACACAAGAAGTGATCCAACATTAGATCTGAAATACATTTCCTGCAATGACAATTACTCTGGGGGTCCAAACTTTATTTCATGTAAGAGTTGTGTTTTGTGGGGGGGGGGGGGTGAGATAGAGTTGTGTTCAGGTTTGAAGTTGGGAATTCATTTATTATGAAAAATTAGCTGTGGTGCTAATGTTGCCAAAGTATTGAGCACTATTCAATTTCAGTATAAACATGCATTTTCCATAAACCCTAGCTCAAGTTAACTCTGTCTTAGTGTTCAATTAATGGGTTTATGAATTTGCACAGAACACAGGTAATGTGCTATTAAAGTTCTTGTGTATTTGTGTTAACTACAGAAACACATATTTCAGCATTTATTTTTGTTACAAAAGGCATTGGCAATAAAACATTAATTTCACATCAAAGCATGTAACTGATGAAACGAAAAAGTGATTTCAAATTGCAGCAAACGATTTACAAGGAATATAGTTTAATCGTAACATTTTTTCCCATACAGCTACAAGTAACTATAAGCAACTTTACACAGTTTTTATTTCTTATTTTTTTCAAAAATGCTAGGCAGGGCAGCAAATAACTATAGGTACAATTTAATATTTTTCTGTCAAAAAAGAAGAACATCTTAAGCTGCTGTAAAGTGAAATCACATATTCATACCATCTTGCTACCTGTGATATATCAGAAACATTTTCATACATTTTGATACTCTCAAATCCCTTACAAACAACATTACAACACTAAATATACCCAAAAGAATAGGAAACAATATCATGAACATGGTTGGCACCTATTAAGCAAACCCCCCCCCCAAAAAAAAAAACAACTAGATGAATCCTCGACCACACGTGTATGTTGTCGAAATTTATGCCTCCACCCTTGCCAGATCATAATCACAATAACTAGCCATTTTTACAATGACCTCTATGACCCTTGACCTTTGATCTCATGACCATCGAATCTAATAAGATCATTGTCCCTCCCATATGCATGACTCAAGTTTGAAGTTGATCTGTTAAATAGTTCTTTAAGTCATCATGAGAATGAACCATTTTCATGTATATAATGACCACTATGACCTTGGACTTTGGACCTCGTGACCCCCAAATCTAATTAGATCATGTCCCTCCCTTATGCATACATGTCCCTCCCTGTTGTATACATGACCCAAGTTTGAAGTTGATTCATCAAATGGTTCTTATAAGTTATCATGAGAATGAACCATTTTCATGTATATTATGACCTCTATGACCTTTGACCTTGGACCTCGTGACCCCAATTCTAATCAGATTATTGTCCCTCCCATATTTGAAGTTTGAAGTTGATCCGTCAAATGGAACTTCTTCAGTTATTGCGAGAACAAAAACGGGACAGGACGTACGGACTGACGGACGGATGACCTGCAAACATAATGCCTCCAGCAAAGGCCTCCAGCACCCATCTACGGTGGGCAAAGGCTATCAAAAATGGTTAGGAAGTAACAAACCTCATGGCTTGTATTGTGAACTCCAGTTTAACCTAAACCTTGGTCTAAATGTGGTTTAAACCCAGTCTAAACCTGCCCTTTAAACTGGAGTTTTAGAATCACATTCTGAACTCTTAACTCTGGTTTCACCTAAACTCTAGTCTAGTGTTGTTTAAGTCAGTTTTAATTAAAGCTCTGGTTTAACTCAGACTGGAGTTTACATTAACCCTGAGTTCAGAATACGGGTCCATAGGATCTAAAACAGGGATAACAAAAATAGAGCTTTGCAAGTATAACTACAGAATCAAAAACATCTAATGCATTGTCTAACTTTTGTTTCAAACTTCAAGAAAGAATTATGCTACTTGAGGTGTTGCTACAACTGAGTATTGAATTGAATAAGAAAGTTAATAAAGCCTAGCCATCATATATTGTAGTGTATGAACTTGACAGCAATAGCTTGAGGATTGCTGCGGTGAGCAGCATCTGCCTGGTGGCACTTGTTCCAAATCCAGGCAGGATTTACCATTCGGCCATTTTTCTGCTCAAATTCCAGAAATCTGGCCGTATAAAATCTAAACACAAAACAAAAAATAAGTTCCCCCTAAAACATATCCCTGTATTTTTTCGATCAAGAACTTTTGATGAAATCTGAATACAGACTCATGTAGCTACCTTCTCGGCTACATATTTCCTGGAAAATTCAGTCACGCTTCAGTGAACACAAAAAATATGCAAAAATTGTCATTTTTTGAAGTTCACAAGCCTCGTGCCATACTTTAAGTTTTCTGCGTTTGAAGGCATGCAACATAAATTTTATTCGTTACCAAACATGCCAAATGTGTTGAGCACCAAATTTCATGCTTGAGTGAGCAAGAGGTGAAAAAGCTGCAGTTTTGACATCTTTTACGCGGTGAAATTGATCAAATGCAGAGGAATTCATTTTTTTGGAAGGGTGTTTGCAACTTTTGCAATTGATGCTTATCAATTCACGGTTGAATGAACGCATAATAAAAACAAAATAACACCATGTTGAAATTATTCCCTTATTTTTGTGCACTAAAAGTCTTATTGATAACATGACCGGTGTACATGTATCATGGCATTTAATCTGAAAGTTCACGCTTCAATAAGCACATGGGACTCGAAAAGCTCTTATTTCACCTATCGACCAAAATTAAATTGTGTAATGTGGTTAATCATCATAAGTCTTCTTGGGGAGTTCCTCTGATTTGATTTTCATCAAAATCCCGATCTCTTATGCTTCAGTGAGCAAAAGAGACAAGAAAATTATGCAAACGACCAAAAAGTTTAGGGCGTTGTCCCTGCTCCATGTCGCATCGGATCCTTAATTTGGTGCAAGATCCTGTTAGTTAATGACCTCCTGAAGATGCTAATTTTCAAATTCTGCTCCCTAACTGTACAGTGTCAATGGGCATGATGGGAGGGAAAACAAAAAAATGAAATCTGACCTATTTTCATCTGCAATTTTTGTTCAATCTACTGCCAGTTTTTTTCATGAAATTTGGCACATATCTCCCTGAGGTCACTAACTAAAAGGATCTTATGCCAAATTAACTATCTGATGAGGCACAGAGCAGGGACAATGCCATAAATTTTCACCTTGTTTGCATAATTTTCTCATCTCATTTGCTCCCTAAAGCGTAAAGGGTCGGGATTGCAATGAAAATCAAATCAGACGAACTCCCCAAGAAGACTTATCATGGTTACCCACATTAAACAATCAAATTTTGGTCGATAGGTGAAAGAAGAGCTTTTCGAGTGCCACGTGCTCATTGAAGCATGAACTTTCAATCAAATGCCATGAGATCACTGATACATGTACTCCGGTCATATCAATCTACTACTTGCTCGCGGTTCGTGTAGTTGACGAAACAGAAAAGTCGATCATAGGTTCCAAATCGTGAAAACAATAAATTCTTTGCATTCTCATCAAAATAAATCTCATACCTACATATCATATAAATCATAGTTATATAACAAAGATGAAAATCACCTCTGACTTTTTCATCTTTTTTTTCTGAACTGGGAGAAAACATCAGTTTGACAGTCCATTATCTATCTCTTTGAAGCCCATAATTCTGTTTTCCGTGGAGATGAGCTGCTTGGCAGAGTATCCACACACACCTCGACCAGACCTTACTCTCCTTCAGCTTCCGCTAACCAGCAAAAGAAACTTGTGGAGGCCTTGAGTGCCACGCCCTTGCCAGCACTCTCCTTAGGATCTTCACTTTTCTTCCAGTTGAAGAATGCTTCTTCTGTTACTACTTCTTCATCGTAGAAGACGTCAAACAGGATTCCTAATAGACCTGAAATAAAACATAGGACAGAACAAGAAGACATTTGAATATCTCCAGATCTGTGGGTAACATGCTAATCTAAAACATCCAAAACGTATAAAAATGTAAAGTGAATACATTAAATTATATACATGTTAATAACTCCCAAACACTTTTCAAGGACAGTCTAAATTGCTACAAGGAAACCCCGTTTTGAAAAATATTTTGTAAATCCATTCAGCAAAATTTAAAAAGACATGTTCTCAGTGGCCTGAAAATTCATTTTCATGTGAGTAAAAACGAAAAAGGCTAGCACGAAATTTATTTTTTTGATGCCTTGTTCAAATTAGATGATCACTGCAAAGACAAGTGCATTACCTAATGCCCAGGGAATACTGAATTTATGTAGCAACTTGATTGAATGGGGATTCATCAATCAGTATCTTTTTGAAAGTCGATTGTTATATTACCTGGAGGGTTGTGTAGTGAATGGTTGAGAGCCTGGACTGCATATAATGCTTGAAGCTCAAGATGGGGCTTGTTATCAATGTAGCGTTGTAATACTGGACAACGCATCGTCAGGGTATTGGGGTCAATGCGGCAGCTCTGCCCTTCACCTGGAAAGAGAAGTAACAACATGAGGTGACCACTTCAGATGGATATGGCAACAGTAGGGCTCAGCTTTGGGATATGATAGAGGAAATGCATAAAACTGGAAAAAGTTTACTTTCTGAATAGTGCTTCCCTCTTCATCTGAACTAAATATGGCACATTATTAGGAAATTGGCACAGAACTGCATTCGCCAAACAGCTCAAGTTCAACTTTTCATATTCGTTTCACAGACCTGTTCATTTATTTATTCAAGTTTACACACGTTTCTGTCCTGAACCCTTGGTTGCAACTATTCAGTTTCCTTGTTATTATGCATAATGGCGTTTGATTAGACAGAATCCAGTTTGCATACATTAGTTGTTGCTATGTTGGACAAAACCTGACAAGCTTAAAGGTCGGAGGTTATGCATTATGTGTAAAATTAGTAAACAGGCCTATCACAGTTCTTGTCGCTGCAGCAGTCTGCAGTGAAGTTATTTTAGTTTTTAGTTGTATATACTTTTGATTCGTGTGTTGTTCCTTCAATTTCTACATTTTGCACTTTAGCTTCTTACTAATCCCTTTCCACATGAAATCCCATAGGGCTGGTTATGTGTTAAAGTATATGTTGAGAAAAAGCCGAGTTGTAGAGTACACAGTAGGCCCACCCTTTATTGTCTTAATTTGTATATGTTGGTCAAGTTCATTGTTTAGTATTAAGCCCTGGCTAGTACCAGCTTCTTTAATGTCCAGATACAATAGTCTTTTAGTCTGTTTAGTGAGTCATCCAGCTTGGTCAGCATCTCAGCTCTACATATACATAGGGAAAAGCCAAAAGCTATCAGTTCTAGTTAAAGTTATCAGAGAGAGAACTCCAGTTGATCGTCAAGGAGGGTTTCTTGTAATCTAATGAGTGCAAAGGTGTTATCTGTTCAAAGCCTCCAATTGGTGAGTTTTTCTATAAATTATATTCTCAATCTTTCTGTCAATAGTTAAGAACAAAATATTATTCAAGTTGAATTAAGGATTTATGATAATGTTTCTACTTTGTCTCCTTTGAATTACGAACTCTTGATATATACGTATCTAACTGAATCTTATGTTTTAACACTCTTTATACGACTCTAGAATTCTCAGGTATTGCTTTATATTAAGTTTTCACTAGAGTTTTGCCGATGTAGTTATTTATTCTATGATTTATTTTGGATAATTTAGGAGAATTATCCATGAAGTTCGTATAATGACCCTTATGTTCCTTGGTAGTATAGTGAAGTTTGATGGTTTTAGAGCAATATAAAAAGAATCTTATATAATACCTAATTCATTTTTAGTAAGCATACAAGCCAACAATTACTTGTTATATTTTCTATATCTGATACATATTAAGCTAGTAATATTCATGTTATTTCTAGTGTATTTTACCTGAATAGTTCCTATAAAGATTCTTCATAGATCTCATTAACTGTCATTACTGTAGTTCAATCAATGTGGAATTGTATAACTCAAAATCTATTTTCTCTTTGTTTTATTGCAGTATTTTATCTTGGAACTTGGGACGTTGGGTTGATGAATAAAGTCTTTCACATAAGCCAGCACCAGTTTCACGAATATATTTCTGTTGGAGTGTATTTGAGTTTGAAACTAAGTCCGTTTACCAAGGGTAAAGGGCGGCAGTCACACTTCTGTTAACAGCATCATAGGTTTTAATTGGACATGTGGCCAAACATCCTTCGGTAGCTTAACAAAACATAGTGGTGCAAAAGGACGTTTGAGGAATGTAAAAGGTATATGGTCGTTCACATCATTTGTGTTCTCTACACATCTATTTGTGCAACCTCATTTTGCTAAGCTACTTAGAAAGGATGCTTTGCATGCAGTATCACATGGTATTCCTTGATAAAATTTTCCAGACTTATGAGTTGCAAGCTGCAAAATAGAGTCTTGTTAAATTCAGTTTGAAATACAGATGATATTCTTACCTTCTGATGCTTCCTGGCAAATTATAGTAACTAAGGCACGGATGAATTCATAGTGCTGCTTCTGTGTGTCTGAAACATTATGCTGAAAAAAAGCACAAATAATACTACCATTAACTTTATATACAGCACATGATACTTGATAGAAGCTTCTATGCACTTGGCAGAGAACTGAATACATGATGGTATCTATCTCCAAAATACTTAATACAAAGAAAGAAGATTACTGAGTAAGCATGAATTTAATCTTAGTCAAGTCAAACAAAGTATTAAATGTTTCTCTCTGTAACAGGATATAAATTATTCAATGAGCAAATCACCTATATCATAAAGCATTACTATATATTAAAAAGAAAAAAAAATCTACTGAACAATTACAATCTCTAAATTAGAAAAACATTTAATCAAGAATTATTATCAATACTACTATTTTTCAAGTTCCTAAGACTACAACTTTTGGCCAGAAAAATCCCCCCAGTACAGTTAGGGTTAAAGCTTGGACTTTGAAAGTTAAGTGTTCATATACTCTTGATATTTTGCGGATCCCAGTCCTTCATTACTATCACTTACAATGACCATTTGTGACCCTTATCAATGCTTTAATTTTAGTTCGGCGGGAGTTTTAAAAAGTTCAAATTTCTTGGAAAGTTTCCAGCATCTTGTGAACTCACGCTTTCATCGCGGACCCCCCCATGTATGGCAAACTTTTAAGCCTAAAATACAAATTCTGGACCCTGAAATCTTTTTCCGACATTCAAATCCTTCACGAATCGTTTGCGTGCCCTAAAACTGGCACTTACAGCCTCTCTGGCTCCTCAGCAATGTGTCACTGGCTGATCATATATCCTTAACCCTAAAAAGGCTGGGGGCGGAATCCGCCCCCTAGACGTTTTGCGTGACGTCCCCAACGCGCAAAGCAGTTAATGCCGTGTTTCATTACTTTTTTCTTTCAAAGCTCCTGCATCTTTTGAGACCAAATTGGCGATGTTCTGGCATGCGGTTCAGAAGTTACATAACATTTCATACTTGCACATCAGACCAAAATTGCTCAAAAACGTGATTTCATGTACAATTTCAATACTAACGAGAATTGTAATTCGTCACAGGACGAATTAGGTGGTCTGTCACATTCTTTTAGTAAAAGAATCTCTCGGGGGACATCGAAATTAAATGTCATAAAGAAGATAACGTCTGGGAAGAAGACTAATATAGATATGAGACGATTTGAAATCGCAGTATCACGAACAGTTGACCCAAAAGGTGTAATAATACGTTAACGAATGAGATTTGCAATAGGGTTGTACATTGACATTAACTATGGTATACTGCATTGCAATATACATAACAGGCAAAATAACGCAGTTATGGCATTGTTTGTAACTGTATGTGTAAACGTAGTCGATGAAGATGGTAATATAAAAGTGCAAAAAATGTAAAAAAAAAAAAAAAAAAAATGCCACCACCGTCGCCGGGAGTCGAACCAGGGACCATGAGGATGTGAGACCAATGCTTTACCGATGGACCAGAATATAGTCCATAGAGATAACACGTGGATGGAAAATGGGATTCCTAAATCATATCTTCCAGTTCAAATTTCGATATGTTCCTGACATATGATTAAAAAATAAATGGCACACTTACGATAGAGAATTTTCTCAGCTACAACATACTCGAAGCTGGGCGAAAATTGAGCAGAAATAAAGGAGCTGTTGCTCAAAAAACGCGGGAATGTAGAATCAAGAATTAGAAAAAGGTCATATCCCATAGACAATACACGCAAAATGTGAAAAAATGACATGCCTCCGTTTATCGTAAGATTAGACCATGATGCATTTCTCAAAATGAAAAATGAAGGCAAATAATATATAAGAGCATTGTCTCAGCTACAACATACTGAAATCCCGGTGAAAATCGACCAACAATAAGCGAGATAGTCTTGATTAAAGGTAAAAAATATGACGTCATAATTGCAAAAATGAAATTTTGAGTTCATATGAGAATATGACGACGTTTCGACTACCCGACCCCCAATTTTTTTTCATGAATTCAAATCTTCAACTCATAGGCTTTCAGAAAATGTAAAAAAAATGGGGGTCACCATGCTTTTAAACGAGCTATGGCGGATTTTAAGGGGGCATGTTTTTGCGTGTTTTTACATTACTTGCCCTATAGACGCGCGCACGGATTTTGAACTTCGACGCGCGCGTGCGGCCTTATGGTCAGTTGAAATCGATTCTAAATTGATGGAAATGGTCAAAAAATGTCTCAGAATTGCAAATCAAGTGAAAAAACGGCGTTTTTACGTTATTTACGAGTTGCGCACGCGCAAAACGCGCAAGCGGGCGCTTACGCGCGGAAATTTTTGAAATGCTTAAAATGACCTGAAATGGATTTTGGTTTGATCCATGAGTGATTTTGAGCATTTTTTAATTTTGCGCGGGCGTACGCGTACGCACACGACTTTTAATGAAAGAGTTGTTCAGATTGATATGAACTTTCATCACGCCAAATACGAATCAGAACTGACATTCTGTTATGAAGATATAACCTTTAGGCGATTTTTACAAAATGGCGCCTACATGACGTCACAATGACTTGATGACTTTGAAAAATTAAGGGAAAACAGGTCTTGTTAAGCGTAATGCGTGTGTATAATATCATTAAGATGGACGTTTTAGTATTAAAAATATCACGGCTGACAGACAGGTGGATGATTGGTCTTTAAGGGAAATACTATTGAAATTCCTGTATTTCATTTGATTACTGAGAGAAAAGCCGCAACAATTTCAACAATTTTTTTTTTGGAGATAAAGTGGACAGGGATAACCTTCAAAAATATAGAGTTATTTTTGTTGAAATAATCTTCATTATGGATATATAAAGGAAAAGATGGACAAGAAAACGACGTCGACACTTAAAAAAAAAAAAAAAAAAAAAAAAAAAAAAAAGGCTGTTAAAAAAACTTTGAATTGATCTGGGGTTCTGGTTTTGCGTGTGCGTGATGTTTGTGCAAGATGTGATGTCTGTTGCGATTTTGAAGAGGATTCATGATCCAATTTGTGAGATATGACCATTCGTTGATTTTGACAATACACGTAACATGTGAAAAATTGGCATGCCACCATTGATCGTGAATTTAGACCATGATACCGTGGTAAAAATAAAAAGATAAGGATTTCCTCGTTAGGGCATTATCCCAGCTACAACATATTCGAAGCTGGGCCAAAATCGATCAGAAATAAGGGAGCTGTTGGTGAAAGAAGACGGGAATGTAGAATCAAGAACTAAGTAAAAGTCATGTCCCATAGAGAATACACGTAAAATGAGAAAAATTGACATGGTATCGCTTATCCTAAATTTATACCACGATGACTTCATCAAAATGAAAAGTGATGATACATGCTTTGTAGAGAATTGTTTCACCTACAACATATCGTAATCCCGGCGAAAATTGATCAACAATACGCGAGATAGTCTCGGTTAAAGGCAAAAAATATGACGTCATAATTGAAAAAATGAAATTTTGAGTTCACATGAGAATAGGACGACGTTCCGACTACGCGACCCCCATTTTTTTTTCATGAATTCAAATCTTCAACTCAAAGGCTTTCAGAAAATGTAAAAAAAATGGGGGGTCACCACGTTTTTAAACGAGCTATAGTGGATTTTAAAGGGGCATGTTTTTGCATGTTTTTACGTTATTTGCCCTATAGACGCGCGCACAGATTTCAAACTTCGACGCGCGCGTGCGGCCTTATGGTTAGTTGAAATCGATTCTGAATTGATGGAAATGGTCAAGAAATGCCTCAGAATTGCAAATCAAGTGAAAAAACGGCGTTTTTACGTTATTTAGGAGTTGCGCATGCGCAAAACGCGCGGGCGGGCGGTTACGCGCGGAAATTTTTGAAATGCTTAAAATGACCTGAAATGGATTTTGGTTTAATCCATGAGTGATTTTGAGCATTTTTAAATTTTGCGCGCGCACTGACGCACAGACGTACGCATATGTGCGCGTTTAAAAAGTTGGAATTGTTCAGATTGATATGAATATTCATCATGCCAAATATGAATAAGAAATGGCATTCCGTTATGAAGATATGATCAAGACATGGTTTTTACAAAATGGCGCCTGGATGACGTCACGATGACCGGATGAACTTAAAAATAAGTAAAAATGCGAAATCTCGTAGTGACTGATGATTCCTGAAAATTTCACAAAAAATGATTCAGCCAGTTCCGAGATCTCGTGTGCACAAAAAAGTGGGTACAAATAAAGAGAATAATAATAATAATAATAATAATAAATAAAAATCTGACAAAATTAAAAGGTGATCTGTCATAAATGACAGACCACCTAATTATGTTTTCAGCCAAAATGCATAAAATGTATGATTATTTTTACTTTTACTGATTAAAATTAATCACTTTTATGCTGTTCATGATGGCAAAAGTGTTCCCAACAAAGTTTTTTGAAAACACAATAAAAAGATGGTTAAACAACAAAGAAATATATAAGAAATTTAAAATGGGGGGCAGGGGACGGACTCCCCCCCCCCCCGATCGATACAGCCATTGGTGTAAATCCCGGGGGGGGATGGGGGGGATGGCGTGTACAAATTTTTAAGGGAGAAATGATATTGTAATTAATCAGCTAGTAAAATTTTTGATAACCTGTCATAAACAACCATGATATTTCAGAATTTCTATTCAAAAATGCGATTAAAAACCAGAAAAGTGGTTATTTTTTGGCTTACTTGCTTCGTTCGCCCGCAAAATAAAAATAAAAATGTGTGTAAGGGGGTCTGGTGCGAATGGGGGAGGGTGTGTATATAGGTTTTTCCGGTCAATTTCATGATTTTGTGATTCAAGTTCATATTCCGAGCATTCAATTTCCCGCATTTCACGCTCGCAGCTCTGAAGTGGCTTTCAAATTCAAATTGGGTCATTCAGATTCACTATCCGAGCAATCCATTGTTCATTTGGGTCTTTCAAATTCAAAGTAGGAGCATGCTTTTTGATAAATGGGCAATCAAATTCATTTCAAGCCGGCTACCAAATCTCCTTGGTCATTTATATTCGTAAAAAGGTAACCAAGTTCCAAATAAGTACATTCAATTTAAAGAATCATTGCATTTTAGTTAGCTTGGGGTTAATGAGGGTGTTTTTCACTTAGTTTTGAATAAATTGGGCTTCTTTGTCGAGACATTTGCCATAACTATCATGCTTAAGTCCAGTATTTTATGTATATGTATATGCCATAAATGCTTCCATTGAAACTGGTAACATGGAAATTATAAACATTTCATATTGCTATTTATTTAGGCTTCCACATGCGAGATTTTGAGATCATATTGTTTGTCAGTTGGTTATTGAATTGACACTTAGTGGTTGGTGTTGTGGTGTTGTCTTTTTATGGGTGGCGTCATCAAGGAGTGTAAGTTAGACATTTCGTTATACATGAACATATAAGGACATGATATCATTTTAAATATACAAAGATAGGAAGAAAACTTCAATGAGAGTCATAGTCATGATAGCGTCGAGTTTCAAATTTTCGACCTTAAATTAGATCATCTTCAGAAACTGAGGTAAAGCTGAAAATTTTGATGCCTTCTTATCCAATTGTATTCGTGTATACATAAACAGTTCTTGTTCAGTTTTACCTCACTTCCTGAAAATGATCTAAATGCAGGTCGAAAATTTGAATCTCAATGCTATGACTCTCATCGGATTTTTCTTCCTGTCTGTGTATATTCATATCATCCATGGTAATTATGGATATCAATGTAAGTGGATACAAATTCAGAACAATATAGAACCTTAAAAACAGAATAAGTATACTATACAGCATTGCTGTAGGGCTCGAGTCAGGACTCTGACTCGAGTCTGGACTCGAGTCCCTTTTTTTAGGGACTCGGTCTCGGACTCGGACTCAGACTCGACCGTCATGACTCGTCTGCGGCCAAGTCCTCAGACAAAATGCCCCCAAAACACTTGCTATTTTGATATCACAATTTGACTATCATTTCACTGAGAGAAACTTGAATTTCCTAGCCAAGCTGCCCTTTTCCCCGTAATCCGCTTATATCACCGATTCAAATGACTCATGTTTATGGGATATATACGATGTGCATCGCTGTGATAAATTGTCATTGTGAGCAAAGAGTACAATGGCAATGCAATGTGTCCGATGTGCACCCATATCCAGTGAATACAAGTCATTTGGATTGGTAATACAATGTAGGGGGAAAGAGCAGTTCAGCTAAGATTTTTTTTCCAAAGAAATGATGGTCAAATCGTGAAATTGATATACCGTCACTTTAGCTAGATTATTTCTCCTGCTGTTATATAAGTACAAATTTTTATCTTACCTTCATTTTATAACCATTTTTTTTTCAACTAAAGGACGGCGGAACGATACAATATTAAGTCATGACTGGAGCTCCAGCAGAGCTCCATGAAGTTACATGCATAGCTACCAACATTTTGAAATTTAAAGTAGTAACAATTGAAGTCACGACGTCACCATCCGAAAGACGTGACTGAGATTTACCGGTAGGTTTTTTTCCGTTACCAAAGAACCACAAACAGTTGTGGGAATATTGTGCTGAATGTCTAAATAACACGATTTAGATAGGCACTCAGTTCAAGTTGTATTTAAAATCCTGCCAAGAACTTATTTTCTGTATGTTTGATAAGCACATGTTACTCTTTGAGTGCAATGATATGACGTACATCAAGATACATGTACTTTGTACTTCCAAATCTATTACCCTTTTAGGTACAATTTTGCCTTTCTATTCATTCTTGCATTTTACTCAGATGAGTGTAAGATGAAAATCAAAGTATGCTCCTTCTCAGTGCTAATAGATTTTTTAGTACCAAACATCTTTTCAAAACTCATTAGGGTGGCTATCATAATCTGAAGCCACGGAACGCTTTTGAAAGTGAGGGGGCTGCATGTACAAACCAAAAAATTCACTTCCGGGTTTTTGTACAGGGGCCTATTATGTGTCTACTAAAAAAAGTGAGGGGGTTGCAGTCCCCCCCCCCAGCCCCCGCGGTTTCGCAGCCCCTGATAATTCAGTGAAGATTAAGAATACAAGAACTAATGTTTTATACATAAAATTTGTGAGCAACCATAGTTCATAATCAAATGCAAGCAAATTTGAGCAGTTTGAACGATGATCCGAAAATGAAATAAGGTTCTTTATTGCGAAGGTTGGTTAATCCGAAAATGAAACTAGGTTCTTTATTCTGAAAATAACTAACGAACTAACGAACCTTATTTCATTTTTGGACTAACCACTGGAATAACAGACCTTATTTTGTTTTCGGATTAACGAACCTTTGGAATAACTAACCTTTTTTCATTTTCGGATTAACGAACCTTCGGAATAACGAACCTTTTTTCATTTTCGGACTACCAAACCTTCGGAATAACAGACCTTATTTCATTTTATAAATAACGAACCTTCAAAATAACGAACCTTTGGAGTATTCGAACCTTCGGAATAGCGACCTGTAACCAAATTGTCAAGTCATTGTTGCCCGTAATTGTGGAGCCATGTACACAATTAACAAGGGAATAGAGAATTTCATACTTTTGATATTTAGTCTTTAGAGGTACAAAAACCATGTAGCAGTCAAGGAATATAATTTGGTGATTTAAAAAAAACACCTTAAAATAATGATAGTGGTATAAAAATTGGTGCTCTAAGACTGATATCCATGTAAGAGGTTTTCTGGGTAATTTCTAAGCTTGGATAAGCATGTTACTAGTAAGAATTTAGTTTTGCTCAAATGAAATAATGTGTTCTTTATGCACCATGAGCAACCATACATGTAGTTTATGCAGTCAATGCAAGCAAAATTATGTAACAAAGAGTTCACTGGAAGGCAATTATCAGTACTGGCATTTATATAGTGTAGGTAATGCAATGTAAAAAATATCAGTTTGAAATTTTCCTACTGGGACTTGGACTCGGACTCGGACTTGAACTCTAGGGACTTGGACTCGGACTCGGACTCGGACTTGATGACTCAACTACAGGACTGCTATACAGAAGCTTACGAAAATGGGATTGTGTGTGTGTGTGTGTGTGTGTGTGTGTTAGGGGTGAGGGGTGTGCGGGTAGATTGTGTACATTCTAAAAAAAAGGGATTGGTGAAAATAACCAATGTGTTGGTGAATATGTGTCTGAATAAAAAATTAGTCAAAATCAACCAAAATTTTGGTACATTAATTTTTAACAAATGATTGGGTAATCATGACCATCATATTGATCAATCTTCACCAAAATTTTTGTCGGACAATAATGCACCAACACAATAGTTATTTTGACTAATCCTTTTTCGGAGTGTGTTCGTTTATCAGAAACAACCAACGCTCGTCCCCCTCTCCCCCTCATAACCCCCTTTTTATCTTCTCCACTAAATTGAGTGCACAAAGTAGGAAATTGATCGCCTGAAATGAAATTGAATGCCCCAAACAGCGTCATCGTGACTAATGGGTAAATTTGAATGCACAAGTAGGAAATACAATGCTCACATTTGGAAATTGAACGCACATGCGTGATTTCGATTTTACGGAAAGTAAATAAGAGCGCCCATAAATGAAATTGATCGATCGGATTGTGAATTTGAAAGCCCGAATGTCTTCGTGGGCGTGCATTGCGTGAAATTGAATGCATATTCATGAATTGGAATGGAAAAAGTATGAAATTGACTGGGAAAACCTATACTTAAGTGTGAGTTTGACAGAAAAAAAAATCGGCAAAAAATTCAAGCATCCCCCCCACTCCTCAAAGTGGATTTACGCCAGTGGATATGGCATAGCCAAAATAGCCCAGGCTGATGAGGGTTATGGACGCCATTCTCTCTTTGAGAAAAAAAAGATCAACTTACCTCTATCCAGTCAAATATCTTGGTATTGTCAGGCCTCTCATTAAGTAGACTTGTAAGCCCTCTTTTGAAAACGTGTAGCCAGTCACCCTGGGAGCTAACACTGTTCAGACCGTTATCAGCAGCACTTGCACCATCTAATGTGAAATCTACACCCTAGGGATAAACAATAAATCAAATAAAGCAAATTTTAAAGCTTACAGTGAAGCTTTATTCAAAAAAAGCATTTTTTCAAAATTTATTTTTAATTGGTATCCTGTAATCTCTACAGGCTATGGTAAAATAAAGCCAGCTGAATGTAACCAAAATAACGAAAATTGGCTCAAGACACAAAACACTAGCACTAGCAAACAAAGAAATGTACATGAGACAATGATGCAGGTAGACATTGAAGACCTACATTTAGTCCAGACATATCTTTGATCTGCTAATCAGCTTTACACGTCTTCTTTTAACGGGTAATGTTCTTTATTCCGAAGGTTTGTTATTCCAAAGGTCCGTTATTCCAAAACACCCAAATTGCATATACCTAGATGTTCATTAGTTCGAAAATAAAAAAGGGTTTGTTAATCCGAACATTTGTGGCATTATTCTGAAGGTTCATTATTCCGAAGGTTTGTTAGTCCGAAAATGAAATAAGGTTCATTATTCCGAAGGTTTGTTAGTCCGAAAATGAAATAATGTTCGTTATTCCAAAGGTTTGTTATTCCAAAGGTCCGTTATTCCAAAACACCCAAATTGCATATACCTAGATGTTCATTAGTTCGAAAATAAAAAAGGGTTCATTAATCCGAACATTTGTGGCATTATTCCGAAGGTTCGATAGTCCGAAAATTAAATAAGGTTCGTTAGTCCAAAAGTAACTAACAAACTAACCAACCATATTTCATTGTCACACAAATGAACCTTATTTCATTTTCAGATTAACGATCCGCTGGGGCGATAAAACTTCATATCTAAAAAATTTCAAATGTTCAGAAGAGTGAAAAAACATGGCAGCCAAAGCATTATAATCAATGGGATCGCCTTTCCTTTTACATGCTGTGCTGGCTTCATTTTGGGGGTAAGAGATCTAAGATTTGGACAGGACATCACTTGATTATCTGGAGATTGATACAAAAAAGTGATTTTCACCAAAATTTGAGATACAAGGTTTTTGTCAACCCAGCGACATATTATTCCTTCTTTCCAAACCTTCCCCATCATATACTAACTGTAGTGAGTCAGAGCTTAGCAGAGGCATAAGAAAAGTGCACATAGCAACAACTTATCTACAACAACTGATAGAGCACAGATACACATTCCCACACAACCAATCACACTAGTACTTTAGGTTTAATTACCTTTAGCATGATCATGGGCCAAACGCTCTCAAGAATAAGTAACTGACAGAGCCAGTGATACATAATCCCAGACAACTACTCACTCTTGTTAGTTTAACCCATTCGTGACAGGAATTATTTAAAGCCTTATATGATCAGTTTTTATTCTTCAAATTGGCAACATCAACATTTCTATTTTATTGCTACATTTTTCTTAGAAAACTTCATGTATCTGAAATGAATATAAATTGACAGAAATTATGATAAGAAGTCAAAAAGTTGCCAATTTGCAGGGGAAAACATTGATTTTAAACCTTCTATCACATTGCCAATTTAAGGATTTTAATGCTTATTTTTCTTTAAAAAATTTTCAGCATCAAAAAACGAATACTGACGCAACCAAAATGTGCACAGTTTGTGTAGAATTTTTTGCTCTTTCTGCTCATGTATTTGGTATGATTTTTAAGGCTTTGCATCAAAAGATATTAGACCAAACCACAAAATGTGGACCTCTGTCACGAATGGGTTAAGGTTGGCAGGATCATAGGCCATTCTCGTCTTGTTGATAGAGGTTACCATGTTCCTGCCGTCATCAGCTTCAGCAACATGCCATTCCCTGTGGAGGGCATTGATGGTGGTTGGCTTGTTCTCCTGTCTCCTTGGTACCCAGTTATTCTGTTATAAGTAGCCAAATGAAGCAGAGTATGGTAACATATGTTAACAAACCTGTAGTTTAATTGATACCATTTACAGAAAACATTCACTTTATTTACAACACAAACATGTATAAAGTTCTATTAACCCTATTCAGGTATGATAAAATGAAGTAGTAGAGATGAACAACTCCAGTAAATTGTTAGATCTAAAATGGGCAAATTAATTCCCCATGCTCTATGAATATTTTATTTTTAAATGTATTTTAATATACCAGTATACGAGTAATTTCTTTAGAAAACAAGTTAAGTTTTGTCCATGAGTGACACCACATATACATGATCAAAGCAGAGAGATACACACTATGACAAGTATACGTAACTTTCATTTTTCACATACCGTAGTGGCACTAGTGGTGGCGCACCCATTATTTTCTATGGCTCCGATGATGATGACCAACATAAACTGACATATTTTTTCTAATACGCATGAAAGATATCGAATATTGCTGTTACGCGCTAGCGAGTGATTCTGCCATTCTGCTTTAAGCTGTGAAGTTGGATGAATTCAACTTTAAAAACACGAAAATGACATCAGAATATCATATAAGCTTTGATGATATTGCTGGAAACCATCTTCAGCACACATATTAATTATTCACTTCTAACTGGTAAATCTGGTTATAAATTTGCAATTCCTTTTAAAAATGCAAAAAAATGATGAACAAGTCATAAGAAGAGTCACATACGCCATGCGTTCCTCGAAATTCGAAAGAAAAAGAACAATTGTTTATGAGAAAAAATAATCTAAATTGGACTCAGAATCTAATTAAGAGGGCCCTGTACCAGTGTTGGCCCGCCCATACACCATGCACACAGCAGTACATGTATATTGTACTGGTTATTTCTTATAACGATGAAGCTATATAATCATTGTGATGATTAAAATATGATGATGATGATGATGATGACGATGATGATGATAATGATGATGATGATGATTATGATGATGATGATGGTGGTGGTGGTGATGGTGAGGATGTATGGAAATGATGATTTTCATTATGATGAAAGTGTACGATCAAGAAGGCATGTTCAGATGAAAGTGTCCGGGGAAAAGTGTACGATGATAATCATCATGGATGATGATGGTGGTTTATTTAAAAAGTAATTGCAAGGTGGAAATTATATGTTATTCTTTGAAAAAGGAAGGATTTTTACAAAAAGAACAGAAGGCAGACTCACTGTGAGAGCAAGGGTTCGAGCTCCCACGACAGCCGTGCCACTACTGGTGCAATGTGCGCCACCACTGGTACAGCAAAAGCGTCACGGATTCGCTTTATATATATATATATATATATATATATATATATATATATATATGCGCTGTAATCGCCCGACCTACTTACCACTCTGAGTTTGTATACCAGTATATTCACCTTCGATTAACAAGTGAATGATTAAATACAATGAAAAATCATAAAAATTATAAATCAAAAACTGTAAAACCCCGCCACCACTGGTGCCTCTATGGCACTGTTCTCTTACTAATGTTCTTGGTTGTCTGATTATTCTGCATCAATCAAAGCAACTTTATAAATGGCCAGTCATCAATCAAAGGACAACATTAAAAATGGGCTAAAAACAAAGTCTCTCACCTTTCTAAGGTCAACAAGATCACACATTAGAAATCTTATCCTAGGTTGATTCTTCTGGGAAGCAATAATCATGTTAATCTTCTCGAAGTACTGGTCCATCCGATTCTAAAGGAAGATCAACAAAAAGGAAACATAAGTTACAAGAATGCTCATTTTGTGGTATGGATACTAACAATCTTAGAAATGAACATAGCATGGGTCTAATATCAGCACACAAGACAATTCTTATTAGTCTGCATTGAAAAAATACTCCCTGAACATGCCAAAATCCCTTTCATATTCCTAAAGTCTTTTCTTGTAAATGTCCATGATATTACTGACTGTTTCATCAGAAAGGTCCAGTTGCGTCGCACTGCTACGGAAGAGTATAACTAAACAGCTAATTTCAGAGGTTAATATTTTTGTATGGAGATAAAGAAGTTTAACTCCGAGCATGTGTCTTTTATCTCTGGCTGCAGTAATCTGATTTTCATGACAAAATTTCTCTAGGAGCTTTCACACCTACCCGATCAGGAAAAATACCTGGTATTTTGCCAGTGTGAAACCAAATTACGCGTAATATCCCCATAAGAAAATACCTGTAAATTAGTAGGTACTTTCTAAAAATTACGAGTACTTCCTCCAAGGTCACGGGATTTTTGTGATGTGAAAGCAAATTATGAGAACTTGGATTCCATCAAGCACTGGCGCACGAACCGTGTACTGTACTGTGTGTACGTCTTGGACATTGTTATCGTTTGTGTACCCACACAGTCTGGATTTGAGATTTGTATTGTCTATTTCTAGCTCCGTCGTTGTTTTTGTAAATTTTTGTTCCCCTTTCGTGTTTTTTATTATAATCTATTCTGATATATCGATACGGTAGTATGTCATCATCTGATCATCGCTGATAGCAATGTGGAGGGAGGAGGAGGTGTACACGGCAGTGGCCTCCTCCAGCCAAAGAAATAGGACTATCTATGATATGCTGGCTGCAAGACTTGCCAGCCTCGGTTATGAATAGATACCTCTCGAAATAAAAAGTAAACTGAAAGTTCTAAAGAGAGATTATCAGACTGCAAGTGTAATGTAGAGACGTATCAATGATCGCATCAAGCTAACTAGCAAGCGCTATCATAGCAAGAGCTGAGCTAGCTGAGCGAATTTAAAAGCGCGAGCCTCGTCTGCAAAATAAATCGTTCTGTGCATGCTCGTAACTTTGAGAACTTACCCCGAAGAGGTTTGGTTTTGGGTAGGTGTGAAAGCGCGAAACAATTATCGTGTATTTTGGGGCCTTAACAAGTTCTCGTAATTTACAGGTATTTTTCCTGATTGGGTAGGTGTGAAAGCACCTTCTGTTTACTAGCCAAAACCTGCATTTCACTTTTATCACTCCTATGCCTTTTAGTAAACACAAGCGCAGTGCAATATTATGCAAGTGCTAATCCACCCACTGCAGGGAAGCGACCTTGATCTGGCTGGTGATGGAGAGAGGGGGAGAGAGTAAGCGATAGCAAATGGTTGCGTGTCGCTTAGCGTGCTGTAATTTCGCTAATTCTGGGTCATTTTGGTCTTCATCTATATTTTGAGTGACTTTTGCACATGACAATATCTTAAAACAAGTAAAATATATATTTGCTACTTCTTATTTCCTTTCAAGCAGGTCCTCTGTCACAGAGTGTTCACACTATTACATAAGATGATAAAGATCAGAGCTGTAATTCAACCCATGACCACTCATACAAATGCTCCAAGACACTGAGAAAGGGACCACATTTTAAACAAGGATAACCAAATCAGGGTTTTAATACCCCATCAGAAATATATAGGTTCCTGTGGTACAGTGGTGGGGTCAATTTTTAACGAGGGATTTTCTTAATGTACCGTTCCAATTTCGTCATCTACCTTAGCCTTTTCATGGTCAAGGTCCTTGCCGATGGAGGACATGAGATAACAAACACATTCTAATGAGTCGTCATCTTTGGCTTTAAGGAACTTCATGATGCAGTTGTGCATGATGTTCTCTGTGAGGATGCGAACCTTGTAGAGCTCACCGATGAAGCGGATGTTGCCCAGTGTTCTCTTCTTCGCCTTGAAGATTTTCTCTTGTAGGAGTTCTAATTCAGCTTCTTGCTGGTTGGCCTGTAATTCAGTAAAGGACACAAACAAAAGATAGTAATAGAGAAAGAGAGAGAGAAAGAGAGGGGGGGGGTTATCAGGAACTGCTGTCAACAACACAGAATTATACAAATGGCAACACTTGTATCAGTATCTTACTCTTACTGCTTCTCATTACTAACAACTTTCGTGTGCACCTCACATTGTGATATTTTCCAACACACATTTTTAAACTTAAGAATTTTGTTATACGCAGATACTAGTGGTTGTTTTATCCCCATTCCCAGTAACTAGTTATTTTGCTCCTAAAGAGTCTTTTACATCACATGTGAATGATCATTATATATATCATAGCTAGGAGTAAATTCATTACAGAATTACCAAAGTTTTAGGTCATGCAAAGTAAAATGAGTTGTCAAAATGCATGAACTTTGAGTGGGCAATGGCCATTAGCAATTTTTTATAGAATTCCAACAGTTGCTGATTGTGACGAAGTATCATGAAGCAGAACTCACATTGTGATATTTTCCAACACACATTTCTAAACTTAAGAATTTTGTTATATGCAGATACTAGTGGTTGTTTTATCCCCATTCCCAGTAACTAGTTATTTTGCTCCTAAAGAGTCTTCCACATCACATGTGAATGATCATTATAGATATCATAGCCAGGGGTAAATTCATTACAGAATTACCACAGTTTTAGGTCACGCAAAGTAATATGAGTCGTCAAAATGCATGAACTTTGAGTGGCCAATGGCCATTAGCAATTTTTTATAGAATTCCTACAGTTGCTGATTGTGACTAAGTATCATGAAGTAGAACTCACATTGTGATATTTTCTAACACACATTTCTAAACTTAAGAATTTTGTTATACGCAGATACTAGTGGTTGTTTTATCCCCATTCCCAGTAACTAGTTATTTTGCTCCTAAAGAGTCTTCCACATCACATGTGAATGATCATTATAGATATCATAGCCAGGGGTAAATTCATTACAGAATTACCACAGTTTTAGGTCATGCAAACTGCAAAGTAATATGAGTCGTCAAAATGCATGAACTTTGAGTGGCCAATGGCCATTAGCAATTTTTTATAGAATTCCAACAGTTGCTGATTGTGACTAAGTATCATGAAGCAGAACTCACAGGAAGCTGAAAGATTTCTTCCCTCCTCTGGATCTCTGACTGCTTCTCTTTCTCAAACTCCTGCTGGCAGTTATGGACCAGGATGGGACGGAACCTAACTATCTGCCCTGGGTTGCTGGATGATTGCACCTTGAGCGTAGACAATTTCTGGCACATATGGGCATAGGATGTGCTGTAGATAGGTTCACTAATTGCCTGCATGAAGACAATATTAGAAATCTGCATGTTGTAGGATCTGCACAGTACAAAACTTGACACTGGGATATTTGGACATACATGTAGGCTGTGCTGAACTTGGGTTCAAGAATTTAAAAAGAGGAAATGGGACAATCGTTCGGAATGCTCTAGTGTAGTGTCGAGGACAGGCAAGCCAAGGACAAGGCCAAGGACAAGGACGGACATCTAGGTCAAGGCCAAGGCCAAGGACTGCCTGTGGAGACTGTCTGAGGACAAGGCCAAGGCCAAGGCCTAGGTCAATCATCCAAGGACAATTCAAATCAGCTGCCAAATTACAAATATCAACAAGAAATATGAAGTATAACATTCAAAACAAGTTTCAATGGCAAAATACATAGGCCTACAAAATAGTGCTATAAAAAAGACAAAAAAAATAATCATACTTAAAAAAATGAAATATGAAAATAAAAGGCAAGCTAACTAGGAGCCGAGTTGGCTTTGTCGGCAGTGTCATGATCGAAAGACTGTGAGTTTGAGTCCATCCAAGGATGACTGAAGCCTGCATTGTGTGTTAACATGTTTCATACACACAGGCTATATTTCAGTGGAAAACATTCCGTCCCTCAGATAGGATGTTAAATGGAGGTCCCATGTATAGGAGAGTCACCACCTTTGCACATTAACACTGCACTATTCGAAGAAGAGTAAGGGGAAAGCCCAGTGTAGTGGGACAGTGCACCTGCATATCCCAGTAAGTTATATCGAGAGGAAAGACACAAGGGTTGCAGTCATTAAGTTCGCTTTTCCCCTCCCAGGCACAGGTGACACCAAATACTTATAAAAGCCGGTGATGTAAAAATGTCAAAAGATAGCCCTTCGAAGCTGGCAATGCAGTGAACACACATCTGCGGTAAATGCGGAAAATTTTGCTGGTCTAAAAAGAATGTAATCAGAAAGAAGTGTTTTTGTTTGTATTTTATGTTTAAAACATTGAAAAGTAAACTCAACAAAAGGAATATGAATAATGAATAACACAACGACATAGCACAGCACAGCACAGCACAGCACAACACAAAACAACACCCACACAACACCACACAAAGACAATGCCCCATTTTTATAGTTAAGCCTCACCCTAAGGAGCATTAAGGCTACAGAAACAAACAATAGAAATAATAAACTGAGACTAGTTTCATAAGGTGAGACTCCACTGAATTACGGTAAAAAATTTTTTTAAAAATGGGAGTTCAATTTACCTTTTTTCTCTGCTATTCTGTATTCGATTTTCTGTTTCATTTTAGAAAAGAAAGGAAACTCTGAAAATCTAGTTCTACCTCCTGAAATTAACAGCAAGTAATATGGAATTTGAGGCACAGGAACAAATGAGCACATCAATGATGTGGTGCTCATCCAGCATCCAGCAAAGAAAACCTCTCAACATTGGTCCATGAATTAAAGAGAAAAAGCTGTTTTTGTGATATCCGAATGAAATCTGCGTAAATTAGCATAAATAATGTTTGAGACAAAATTTCAAAATTCTGTGTAGGAGTTCTGTGTACCTCATTTAGCTCTACACGATGAAACAAAAAATACCAAACTTGGTTAAGAAATGAAGGATAAGCATTTAATTTTCTTGATTTTCGTATAAATTATACATAAAATAGCTTAAATGACTTTTTAGAACAAAAAATAGAATCAGTTTCGACAAATGAAGGAGAAGAAGCCTTTTTTGTGATTTTCGAATAAATTTTGCATAAATTTGCACAAATAATTTTTTAGACAAAATTTCAAAATTCCGTGTAGTTCGTGTACCTCGAGTAGCTCTACCATATGAAAAGAAATTAAAACTGATCAACAAATAAAGGAGAAAAAGGATTTTTTGTGATTTTTGAATAAATTTTGCATGAATTAGCATAGTTTTTTAGACAAAATTTCAAAAAATCTGTGTAGAAGTTCGGTGTAGAGGTCTAGCTACTTCACGTAGCTCTACCAGATGAAACAAAAAGAAATCAAATCAATCAACAAAGGAAGGAGAAGAAGCATTTTTTGTGATTTTCGAGTAAATTTTGCATAAATTAGCATAATTTTTTAGACAAAATTTAAAAAATCTGTGTAGAAGTTCAGTGTAGAGGTCTAGCTACTTAACGTAGCTCTACCAGATGAAACAAAAAAAATCAAATCAATCAACAAAGGAAGGCGAAGAAGCATTTTTGTGATTTTCGAGTAAATTTTGCATAAATTAGCATACATAACTTTTGAGACAAAATTTCAAAATTTCTTGTTTGAAGTTCAGTGTACCACACGTGGCTCTACCAGATGAAACAAAAAAAATTAAAATCGAGTAAAAAATAAAGGAGTAGCATTTTGTGTGATTTTCGAATAAAGTTTGCATAAATTAGTATAACTTTTTAAACAAAATTTCAAAATTCCGTAAAGAAGTTCAGTGTACCTCACATAGCTCTACCAGATGAAACAAAAAATTTAAAATCGATCAACAAATAAAGGAGAAGTGTTTTGTGTGATTTTCGAATAAATTTTGTATAAATTAGCATAATTTTGAAGACAAAATTTTAAAATTCTGTGAAGTTGGAAGACGGAACAAAAAGAAATCGAAATCGGTCAAAAAATGAAGGAGATCGAAGAAGCATTTTTTGTGATTTTTGGAAAATGTGCATAATTAAATTAGCATATTTAATGAGTTTTAAAATTCTGTGTAGAAGTTTCGAATCCCCCACCTAGTGCTATCATATAACGCAAACGGAATTGAAATTGGACAAGAAATGACGAAGAAGAAGCATTTTGAAATTGTTAACGGACGCCGGACGCCAGATGCCATGCCACAGCATAAGCTCATCACGCCCATTTTGGCCGGATGAGTTAAAAATTGTAATCACAACGAAGTTACCTGAATGGTTAGTATGTGGCATTGAAAACCAGTGGCCTGGAAAAAGAAGCGGATAAGCAGATCGTGGCACTCTTGCAGTTCTTCATTGGTCATGAACTAAGAACAAAACCAACAGCTGCAGTAAAATCAATATTTGGCATTTCAAAATAAATCTTTGTGGGTAGATCGGGACGATGGACAAACAACTTTGATGAGCAATTAAGCATTGTTTTGCAGAGGTCTAGACCAGGTCTAGATGATCTCTTCACATCCAGAAGATCTGATAGGTACACCGGTGTTTGGTTCATTTTAAGTTTAAAAACCAAGGATAGAACTTTGTACTTGAGTCTTTGCCTAACAGGCAGCCAGTGTAATTCCTTGAGAACTGGAGCGATATGATCAGATAATTTCGATCGGTTTACAATTCGTGCGGCAGAATTCTGGACCTTCTGTATTCGTCTGATGTGGGTATCAGGCAGTCCAATCAAAGTACTTTTGTACATGTCCAATCTTGACGTGACAAGTGCATGGACTGCCTGTTTTGTTGCATGGGGATTCAGGTAATCCCGGATACGACGAATCTGCCTAATGTGATAAAAAGATGACCTGATGCAGCTAGAGATTTGGGGTTCCACAGACATGTTGCTATCCAGATTCAAACCTAGTGAGCAAACTTAGGAAACTGGATCAACATGTACCTCCCCAATTGTTAGATGGGGAATGATGATCTTCTTCATCTGTTGAGAAGAGCCAAAGAAAATGAATTCTGTCTTCATCTGATTAATTGTCAAGTAGTTCTGGTCCATCCATTTGGAGATCTCTGCTACACAGGACTCAAACCTGGCAAGGGTGTCGTTCACATCAGTTTGATTAGGAAAACATGGCAAATACAGCTGAATGTCATCAGCGTATATGTGATACATTAAATTATGCCTGTTGATAATGTCATAGATTGGTAAAATGTACAAGGAAATCAGTTGCGGGCCGAGCACCGAACCCTGAGGTACAGAACAGTTAAGCGAAACTGGGTCCGAAACGTCATTCTCACAAATGTGAAAGGATTGAGTGCGACCATCAAGGTATGATTGACACCAACTCAGTGCTGACCTACCCATACCAATTTCCTGTAGTCAGTGTAGTAAGATACAATGGTCTACCGTATCAAATGCTGAACTCAAATCCAGTTGAACTAGGCCAGTTAACGTGCCCTTATTCATGGCCCGCAAGATGTCATTGCTCACTCTCAAGACGGCTGTCTCAACTGAATGGTTCTTCCTATAGGCTGATTGGAAAGGATCTTGTAGTGACTGGTCAGCTACACATCTGAGGATATGTGCAGTGGCTACTCTCTCAATAGCTTTTCCAAGGAATTTCAAGTTAGCTACTGGCCTGTAGTTTTCCAGTCTCTCCTTATCCAAGTTAGACTTCTTTAGTAAAGGTCTGATGGTGGCATGTTTCAAGTTCTCTGGAAAAAGTAAAAGACCTATTGACCAACTTTGTAATGAATGGCACAAATGCACAGAGATGTTCAGCCACGTTGGAATAGGGTCTTGGTAACAAGAGCTTGACGGTGACTGTTTGATGACTTTCTCGATTTCAGCCTCTGATGCTACATCTAAACTAGCCATATACGGTTCTCCAGGTGTAGTCTTGACACTGAAATCCTGAAGCTGCACAAACGAATCATGAATCGTGTTAATCTTGCTCATGAAATGCTCTGAGACACTGTTTGCTAGAGACTTATCAGATGGACGTTGTGGTAACACAGGATCACCTTTCTTCTGAAGTAGCTCATCAATGATGGTGAACAAAGTTTTCTGATCCAAAGTACAGCTCTCAACAGCAGATGAATAAAACTGTCTCTTTGCATCCTTCATGAGTTTAACAAAACTCCATCATTGCTCTTGGTATCTCTTATGATGAAATTGTCCTTCCTCTCCAGATTTACATTTTCTCCACTTTCTTTCCAACCTTCGTCTCACCTTCTTTGCAGCCCGAATCTCTTCATTATACCATCAATAGATGCACGGCTGTCAACCAAACAGATTGCAGAGATTTCTCGAACCAATTCTACAATATCATTTGACCCTTGATTTTATAGACCTAGAAAATCAAAAAGCCCCCTCTTCCCCCTCCAAAAAATGTCATTTGTTCATACATGTACAAGTAAAGAAGTTTGTAATTCCTGAATAATTTCCACAGTTCTCAATATCCTTGACAAAAAATACTCCACCTTGTAGCATTATCTGGACCCCTTAAATCTCAATATACGCTGAGATTCTATGTTCATAACCTACCTTCTCAAAAGTCAATTTGACGACTCCTTTTAGCCGTTCCTCTGTGTCAATGGGAAGTTGCAATGCTTTGTCTGTCAATTTGTTAACTAGCCCAGGAGTGAGCTTGTTGAGAATACTTGTGAAGTTATGGTACAACTCCTAGATTCAAGAGAAAGAAGATGTCAATTATTCAGGCATATCAAGTCCACAAATAAACCGTTTATAAATGAGTCATTCCATCAGGTAAGGGTGAAAAGATGATGTCCATGTAAAAGAGGTATCAAATATATCATTTCACAATGAAGATCAGTGCAGATGTGGTTAAGCTTTGATGTGTCAGTGTGAGGTAGGTCTCCTACCACAGTAATGTATGTTTGAAATCTTCCATGGATTTGTTTCAACACCAATCAGTCGCTTCTTATTACCTCTGTAATACTTAGACATCACATTTATATATCATCATGTACTGGCAACAGACTCTCAGGTCTGAAATTGCAATGGACATGCTTGAGAAGTAAACCTTTGTGGGACAGCAGTTTCTACATATTGTCTGGTAAATATTGTCTGGCAAGGTTTCACACATACACTATATACATACATAGTAATTTTGTGCAGCACGCACGGCACATTGCATGTCTTCAGAATTTCTTAGCCCTGATTGCCGTCTGTACTGCGGATTCTCAGGAGATTTTTATCTCAAACATTTTTTCTTTCCAAAGCTGAGTTGTAAAAAACCCAGTTATATGCACACCAAACATCAACAAAAATCCAATTCTATGTAATTCACATTATAACATTTTTACTATGAGTCAGGAAATTGGGAGATAAGGACAGAAAGTTGAATTAACCTCCGTGCTTCAACGAGCCGTTCGCCATTTTTAAAGAGAAAATTCTCACTGCTCACCAATACTGTCAACCTGTAGTAGAGAACGTTTCAACTTTGACTTGGATATTAAAGTGGATACCAGTTGTACATTTGCCATCGACTTTGTCTTCAATCTTATTATGGACATTTAGCCCAGTTCAATTTGTGGACACTGATCCCACCTCAGATATCGCCATCATTGTCATCATCATTCTCGCCATTATTGTGGACTTTTAACTCAGGGATTTTCATCAGGCATTTTTTGATTTCTTCAGGATTATAACGGCCCATATTGGACCACTAAATTTCCCAGCCATCCTTTGTATCATAAGCACATGTAAGTTCTTTCTGCTTGATTTTATTGTTGTTACATAGTAAGATACCGTAATAAAACAATTTAGTTCTAGTTTCAATCATTATTGGTTCATGGCGAGTCTTTAATCAGCCTCATTATCATAACAAGCTGCATGTGTGAACGAGTCTCAAGAAATTAAGCAAAGTTTAAGAACTCGCCTCTGTTTTGGCAGATTCTTCATCTTTGTCTTCTGCACCACGCTTGTAGCGTGGTTTCCAGGCATTGTCTGACGTGGCTAGCTTGGTCTCGGCTGAATCCCTTGCTCCGGGGATTACACTTAGCTCTTGGGAAGGCCTTCCATCCTGACTCGATGGGTAGTTGGCCAGCTTTCCCTGCCCGAGGAAACAGCAGAAAGCATTAATCTAAACCACTGACCATCTACAATGTTCTTCAAAAAAAAAATAATGACAATATTTGCACATATCCCTATTTATCAGTTTTCAAGGCACCACTAAGTTACATCATTTTCACAGTTTGGGGGATTTGAAACCCATTTCAACATGAACCTCTTTTGTAGTGTACGAATCATTAAAATGACTTACCAATTTTCTTTTTTGCTAAATAAATTTATGCACCTACCAGTTTTGCTGGTCTCTGACTACACAAGCTTAATGAGTATTTCTAACACAGAAGTCACATTTACTGCACACCCCTCATACTCCCTATGACTCCTCCTTCCTCCCAGTATGTGACCATTTGGTTCTTAGGCATGAAAGTGGACCTGGGAATGAGGAACACACTGCAAATCTCCCAGCAGATATGGCTTCGAGAGAGGCTGAGAGTCTGTAGAGTGTTGTGTCTCTGGCCAGAAGTCATTGCGACCAGGAACAATGTTTTCACAATGAGATGGTGAAGTGAAGTACTGCAAATGGGTTTAAAAGGAGGTTTAGCTATTAAGCCTCCAGGACACGAGGTAAACTCCATGCAAGCACAGTTGGAAACTGGAGATCCTTTCAAAAGGTGGGACCTAATCATTTTACCTAGGAACAAGGAGTTGAAAAACTGATCAGTCCAAGAAGCCAATATGAATATCTGCAATGACAGACCGATAACCATGAATGTTTGAGATTGATCTACCTTTGTCAAAAAGAGAGAAATTACTAAGTCGACTACTCCTAGAGATGCCTTACACGAGAGCTCCAAAAGATCTTCACACCACTGGAAGAAGAACCAAGGCAGGAATTTTACACATCCCTTGTGAAACCCCTTTGAATGTGAACTACAAACTTGATGGCCCTCTCTAAGAGGCCCAACTGTCTGGCTTTCCCCCAAAAGAGGCCAAGCTAGCAGTCAAATAAATGGATGGTGGTAAATGATGGAATATCTCTGAGAGGAGATGGATCACCAAGTGAGCTCAAGCAGGGAGTATCATCGGTTGACCCACCGAAAAACTCGTCAACTCTGGAAACCAGGGTCTCCTGGACCAGTAAGGAGCTATCAGAAGGACCCAGGCCTGGCCCTCTTTGATCTTCCTCAAAACTTAAGGGGTTAGAAAAATTGGACGGAAAGCATATACCCAAAGGTCCTCTTAGCTGATGTAGAATGTGTCTATTGCCCATCATCTCAGAACTTGAACTCGAGAGCAATATTTCGGAAGCAGGTGGTTGAGAGTCGGGGTGAACAAATCGATTTCCATAGGACCCCAAGTCCCGCAGAGAAGAACTTGTGGGTGGGGCATCCACTCTGAGGGGAGACACCTGCCTCAGGAAAGAAAGTCCACTATGAGGTTGCCCTGCCTGGGGACGTATTACAGGCTACACAGGTGTAATGGTCATGCGCCAACACCACTTTCACAGCTGCTCGATCCGCCAAGGCATCCGGGGTGCTGAAATTGGCCACCAAAGTGACATTGTCTGTGAGAATAAGGACTGTCCCACCAAGGCATCCATTCAATTCAACTCAATTCATTTATTTTTCCTATTTACAATGATGGTACTGTTTACATATTCACATATTAACAAGATATAGATCAACTTGCACAATACAATAAATAAAAAAAACAAACATGAAATTGAAAGGGAAGGAGGGCCAACTAAAAAGCAGAGCTTGTAGGGTGTAGCCCCCCCCCCCCCTTAAAAAGTAATTATTATGAACTAATATTTGATGAAAAAACAACAATAACAATAACTGATTCAGTTATACAAAATCATTTTAAGATGCAAAACAATAATAAATAAACTGATATTTATATAGTACAAAACCAACTGAAAATCTGCTCTATGCGCTTTACACAAAGCTTTCCAAGATTACATAATAAATAAATAACTCTTTAAATTTAACTTAAAAGATTCCACAGATGAACATAAACGTAGATGTCCTGGCAAACTATTCCATATTTTTGGGCCATAAAAAACAAAACTGGCTTCATCCTTCTTTGAATTTACTTGAGGGATGTATAGCATGGTAATATCTTCATTTGAGTGAAGTCTGTAGTTTGACTGGTGTGGTGGGGACAGTAGAGTACAGAGGCATTCTGGTGCTGCTTTGTGTAAGCATTTAAAAAAAATTAAAGCAACCTTATAATAAATTCTTTTCTCAACAGGCAACCAGTGTACCTGTCTTAAGAGAGGAGTCGCCCTTTCCTGCTTCCTTGCTTTCAAAACAATCCTGGCAGCCCAGTTTTGAATGCACTGCAACCTCTCAATATCTGTTTTATTAATATTGATTAACAGGGAGTTTGAGTAATCTAATCTACTAAGTACAAGCTAACGGACAGCATGGTTACAGGCATCTTTGGTAAGCAATTTTCTTAAACGTGATATGTTATACAAATGAAAGTTAAGGGACTTACAAAGTGAATTTACTTGGTTAGACATGGATAATGAAGAGTCGATATGGACACCGCGTGTTTTAACAGCATCAGATGGAATAATGGAAGAATAACCAACAGACAATGAAACTCTTTCTGGAAGGTGATGATTGAGTTTAGGTGAAACAAGTAACAATGTTTCTGTTTTTTTAATTATTTAACTGCAACTTATTTATTACAATCCATTGCCTTACATCATGAATGCATCTTTCAATCCATGATATTGCATGGTGTAGACTATCTGCAATGATAGATATATTCATAAAAAAAACCAAGCAAGGTACAACATAAAAGTTGCACAAAGTCACGCTAAAAATCATATTTGATTGGAAAATGCAATAACCTAGCAACTATTCCGAAGAAAGATTTTAAGTCTCCCTTTTAAAATCTGTACTGAATTGCATTGTTTAATATCATTTGGAACAGAATTCCATAGTTTTGGACCTGTAAACACAAATGTCTTTTGAACAAACGATGTTCTATTTAGTGGTAGATGAAAAGAGCTTGCAGTGAAGTAACTATGAATCAAATCATTTTTTATGAACATATCATTCAAGGGTAACTGTTTTGTGCTGAGCTTGTACATTAGCTGTCCAAGCTCAAAAGTATACAAGTCTTTAATTTTCAAAATTTTATTATTCAAAGAAAAAGATTAAGGTATTCGTGTGTGTCTGGAAATCTGTTACACGAATTGCTCTTTTTTATAATATAAAGAGTCTATCAATCTGGGAAATTGCTGCACTACCCCTGGCAATAAGTCTGTAATTCAAGTAAGGAAGAATTAACGTGGAATATGAGGATAACATTATATCATGGGGTAGGAAGAAAACTGAAAAGAAGGACCAGCATTTACATTCACAGTTTTGGAAAAAGAGGTTTCAGGCTCGTACAAGTTAAAACAGAGTTTAAAAAGTAAACAGTTATTTAGGACAATAATGCTCAAATCTAGGCTAGACTTACAGTGCTAGAACTTAAGCAAATGAAAAGTATATGTGGTTAAAATCCCACACAATTTGTTGATCTTACTGTACAAATCAGCATAATAACAAACCGGTCTAACATGCATGTAGATCTACACTTTACATGCAAGAATTAATAATGTGTACGGTAATCAAATCAGCATTAAAGATATTCACAACGGCACTGCAACAAAATGCATGAATCACTGATGAAATAATGAACGTTACATAAATCGGATATGATGACGTCCGTGGTCTAAAGTTAGTGTCTAAAAAAAAATCTAAAATCAGCAAGGTGGAAAAAATTTTCACTTTTCACAAACAGTACGTATAACGAGCTGAATTTTCAGGAAAGTCTGTCGATTACCACGAGTCAACTATGGCAATAAGTTCCTATTTGCGACGAAGACGAAGACAGTGGTCAATGGTCGCGAAGAAAGTGGAGATAATGATCAACACCTACGCTGTATGTCGCTGTCATGAGACGATGTCGAGCAAAAGTCAATGGAATGCTGAATTTCAAAGAATCCCCAGACTCTCTATGAATGATGCAGTTCACCAGCTCAGCGAAACGACAAGAACACTGTTCCAATCGACGAGGGCTGAGAGTGGGAACAACAGTTAGATTTCGAAGATTTCACTGAGCAATAATAATGATAACCAGCTAAAAGTGAGCCTTAAACTGTAACGTTAGAGAGACATGGTCATGAAATAGACAAATGTGGCATATGAAAGTCAATCGCCAGTAGTCTATAGATGAATGTAGATAAGTGCAGAAAAATAATGAGAAGAAAAGTCTGTAGAAATAATCTGCACCACCACAACACCAAAGTCAAAGTAGTGCTAAGCATGAGAGCCAGAGGTCAGTTGCTAAGAGCCAACATCGGAGAACTAGTGAAGGAATAGGTGAAGCTCCCGCTACAAAGATTTAACACTCCATTTCCAGTTAGCGACACACCAAACGTCTATTTGCTTGTATATATCTTGCTTATATAAAAAAAACACATGAAACCAGGAAAAATCGCGCACTGACAAAAGCTTGTGATTGGTCTTCATAGCATGTATCGCTATGTTAATTAATCACATGATCGAAAAATAATGAATAAACATCAAGATTACATCCAGTTCTAACCAGTTGCATAAGTCATGAAGAAAAAAATATCAAAAATCTTGAAGCTCCCGAAACTTAGTAGGCAAGAATTTTGAAGTAGATTAAAGTGAAAAAATATTGAATTAAAACGGAGGGGGAAAAAAATGTAACATTGGCCACTACAATATCTCCCAGAAGCAAAATCCAACTTGCTAGAGAATTCATTCCTGGCTGAAAGTGTTAGAGAAGGTGCTGCTGTAAGGGCCTCATGAATAGTCTGTGCTCCCCTATGACATCTACCAGACTATCAAGGTAAGCCAAGAATTGGAACCAATGCTTGGCCCTGACTCTGTAGGTCCTGCACAGATAACCAGCAGCTAAAGCAATGGTCTAAAATCTTCACAACTGGGATGAGCCTGCTGGTTTGGGATGTCTATCTCCATGCCCAGGAACAATGTCATGAATGGGTTAATACATGCTGCCCTACCTTGACAAAGGAAAGCAAGTGACAACAGGTGCAGATGCAACAAATAAAGAAAATATGTTTCTGACCAGGCCCTGCAACATGGAAATTTGTGATCAGAAACAATGTTGTTTGCTGTAACTTGCTTCCTTGAAGCATGCCTCAAATATATGCTAAAAAAAGAGGAAGAAGAAGAAGTGGAAGAAGAAGAGGGAGAAGAAGAAGAGGAAGAAAAGAAAAAAAAAAGCAAAAGGTGACCTACATTTATTCATTTTACCTTGTCCTTCTGCTTTTTAACTGTTGAAGTTAAATAAAACTAAAAGTAAAATAAAATATAATATTGTACTTTTGATAAAATTAAAATGACAATATTTAGGGGGATTTTTTTCTGCAAACCATTGGCCGACTCTCCTTTCAAAGAAATTTGCAATGGACACCTTGTCTGGTGTTTCTCAACAACTCGACACCGGGTCTGTGATTAAAGGCTACACAGATCATTGGCTACAGTTTTTGTTTGTTTGGTTGGAGTTTTTTTTAATCTCTGACTTTATTAAACGCATTAGATTTTACAACACTTTTTTTCTCCTTGAGTTTGATTACTTTCTCTCATAAACAACAAAGAAACCAAATGAACGAAAAAAACCCTCTTTGGAAATAATGGATATCTAAAATCTGGAGGTGTTTATGCTGTATTTCTTCATTCTAATGACTCTATCAATATCTAAAATATGAACATTCATGGTATGTAACTCTTAACCAATGAGGTACTCATTGCTCTTATTAGGCTACTATACTGCAATCACACCCTTCGACGTAAGTGTCCGAGTATCGACTAACCCAACTGCACCGTGATAGGGGAGCTTGAGAGAGCCGCCTAGCTGTGTTCATGTCAGGCTTACTGGTCCAAGGCCTTATGTTAACTAATGATTGGCTGAAAGATAACCATCCCCATGAGCATAGGGCCCCCAAATTAAAAGTCAAATGAGACAATCCTACCATTGAGCATTTTCCTCATGTTTGACCTACATAGTACCCAGAATCTATTGCAGTTTTATTTCTATGGTGATTTATACTAGCAAAAAATTCAAAATCCATACTTCGAATGGTTTCTCAGATACCATGTTAATTAGGTTAAATTTTCATAATTGACCACTGTGACCTTCAACCTTTGACCTACGTACTGAATCCGATGTTGACTGGTTCTTGCTGCTGGCACCAATGGTACATGTAACTCTACTCCACATGTTGAAGCGACGCCAACCTGGACTCAGCTGAATGACATCATCTGATATGGTCATCTATAAAAACATGGAGAAGCAAAGAAAGGAAGTACCTATGTCATTCTCTCTCAAGGTAGTGGCATAGGTTTAAAGAAAATCCTTATTAAACAGGGGAGCGTTTCATGAAGAGCCTTGTCAGTGATTTTCAGTGACAAATTTGTTCTAAGCCAATCAGATGCAAGGATTTCAGTAGCTTATAACAGTTTCAGTGAAAATCACTGACAAGTCTCTTCATGAAACGCTCGCCTGATTTACCTTCATGCAGGTAACCCATAAGGAGTCACTTTGAATAATTCTACACTTTGGTACTGGACTCTGGCAAATTTTAAACCAACCAACCAACCAAAGGAAATGTATGATTGGACCTACTACTCATTGACTGCCTTAATTTAATTACATGGTATCTCAAAAAAAATTTGTTAGTTTTACCCTACTTTCACTTCACATGTGCAGAAAATGTAGAGATTTGCATCTAATGCTCAAATTGTTGACTTGAATAACACACACAGAAATCTTGGCGACAAACGCATGTGATGTTTTTTCACCATGCGCCTGTGCAAGCTCATTATTTAAACCGACCCCCCCATTGATTTAGCACGTAAAGTGAATGAAAATGTTACGTAAAGTGAATGAAAATGTTTTATCATGCATCATCATTATCACCAATACTTTTTTACTTTATACACAAAAAGCCACTGCCTCGAAACATGCAGAATACGTTTGTAATTGCAAGACTAGTCACATGTGACTCATGAATTTTCTGTTAAAAATTTATAAAAATCATTTCAAGCTTATAGATGAAAAAATACAACATGCTCACAAATGGGTAAGTGCAGCATGCAGCAAATTACCCACTGTGTCGACTAGTCTCCCAATCACAGACATATTCTGTGCATTTAGAAGGCAGAGGTAGAGAGCTAAAGAAAGTTACATGTAACATACCATTGCGATTAAAGTCTAATCAGAGAGTAGTGCATCAACAACACCATGTGCTGATGTACAACATAGTCTAGCGGATGAGTCAGATCACAAGATACAGGGTTAAATTCAATGCCTAGTACTAACATCCTTCAGCAAGACATTAATCTTCATTTGCTGCACTTGACCCACATGTCATGAGTACCTGGTAGGATTTATTGAATGCATTGAGCACTACAGTTGCCAAAGCTAATAAAGCAAAGGTCATAATATCCAAAGTCCTTTGGAAGCACATAGAGACATTATATCACAACGTGACATTCACTGTAACAAGAATTGAGCTATATTACTATTACCATTTCCAGCTATGAGGAAGGTCTGCGCAATTAAAGGAAAAACAAATGAGGTGCAACCGTAGTGGAGTTAAAGTAGTTTATTAATGAATAGCAGAGAGAGGCTGCAAGACAGTGTTGTGTATACAATTCACCATAGATGGCGTGGTCATTCCTGGTAACATTTGACAAGTAATTAACTGGCGTAATCACTTACTTTTCTTCCTTTTTACATATAGGTGTATATCAAACAAATAGGCAAAACTTTCATGAGGTGTTGAAGTATAAGAAAAGGAATAAACAACATTTGGTTATTACAGAAAATACCATGCTAGGTTAAAACATTATATGTATTAGGAAACAAACAAAAAACCTAAACACAGAAATAGCCCTCACTGACTAAGCATTGTACTTAGCACACTAATAAATAAACACTTAAACAACCCCTAATGACTAGGGAGTAAAACAGCTAGAAAATTTTAAAAACAGCCTTCACAGACATCTAAGGCAAACTACAGACCTATGATAACTTACATCAAAATTAAACTCTTAACATTATACTCATCCTCCTGAAATTATGACAAAAACACTATCAAACATATAATCCAGCAAGAAAACGACCTGCAATCACTGACATACCGAAATAAAACAAAAAAAGGAAACAAACAGGCACTGAATCACAGCTTTATATAATGAGACTGGTCCACCAAAATATAAACAGATAAAAATATACATGGGAATGTTGAGAACAATGGCAACCCAAACCCAAACAAAAAATAAACACCTTATGGACACAGTAAAAGGGGAATTTTTTTGTGACATGTTAATCCCAAAATATAATTCAATGCCCTGATGAAAGGACGCATCTAAGATGCAGACAGGAGCATGATAGGGGACACACAAGTGAAATACAGCGATAATCAGCAATATAATTATAAAGACATGTACATGTAGGATAATATGAAACATTACAAAGAAGCACAAACAATGGCAATATAGCAGTAACAACAATCCAAAGGAGAGATAAAGGCAGCAAATAATCTGAGTCTCTGACAACTGACAGTCTATCAGGCTGAGGTGTGATAATATATAGCAAAGGCAATTAAAAAAAGTTGGGAGGAAGTCCAGCAGCAGGGAGTGGGGGGGGGGGCAAAATACACAACCAAAGAGGGTAGATTTAATCGCAGACATAATCTTGTAAATATGGAGGGGTATGACGACGACGTACTGGATAACGTCTGCTACTTGGGGGTGTGGGGGGGAGGGGGACCCAGAGCTAGTAGAACGTTCAGGGTCTAGGGGGATGAACATCTTCGGGGGTAGACAGTTCTTGGGGAATGTCAGGGGGACGTGGAGGGGGAGGGGGGACATCAGGCACGATGGGGACATCAGAGGCATCTGCTGAATATGCAGGGTCATCTGCTGGGATGGGTCCGAAGTCAATATACTCATCATCGTTCTCAGGGTCTCTGTGTTGCTGAGGACAGAAGGAGGGATACTCCGGGGATACTTTCAAGCAGTCGGAACGTCGAACACGGTACGAGGTAGAGCGGAGTTGACTACCCACAAACTTGCGAACGTTGCACCACTCGTCCTCCACGCTACAAACAAAGTAACGAGGTCTGGCATGAGACTTTGACCGTTCGGAACGCAGGTATACGAGATCACCAACGTGAATCACAGTCTCAGGCTTGGAAGATGGGTGCATGGGTGACTTTGACTGCACACTAGGCCCATGATTAGACAGTCGTCGGTCATGCTGAGCTGTAATGATATCCATATCATGCAATGGAATCTGTTCACTGGTGAACTGATCACGCTGGGTCCATAGTTCACAGGCAGAAAGTCCGACACCACGGAGGCGACTGTTGAGGCATGTAGTGGCGAGAGCAAGAGCGAGGGGGGTAACTGGGCCACCAGGGGGATCATCACGAAGAAGCACATCCTCTAGCTCACGTACAGCACGCTCAGCAACAGGGTTCTCGTTGGCATTTTTGGCTTGGCGAAGTTCGATTGCAATACCCTGCCTGCTTAGGGACTCATCATGCCGGAGGGCCATAAAACCTGTGCGCACGACAGCAAGGGGACCATCAAGGGGCCTTAATGGTGTGCATAGCTGAAGGAGGGCACTGCAGAGGGTCTCCTTGCGTTCATCTGATATCAAGGTGCTCACAGTATATGAGGTGACAGTCTCTCTAAGGACAAAAATGAGCTGACGCGCACGCTTGATGACATCTGCAGCAAAGGACACACCTACTACGCTCGGAGGGTCACTCGTGGACTGGGGGGTAGCAGTACGTGGAACATTCCGGAGGGAGACACAACTGTGGCAACCTGCAGTCACCTGTTGAATAGCTGCATCAAGATCCAAGGCATAAAAATACCGGGAAACCACCTGTTTGAGCTGATGGTGTGTAGGATGACTCAGTTGGAGATGAAGGGCAGTAAGGACTCCCTGTAGAGCCTTACGGGGAACAACAATGCGCTCCCGCTGTGGAAGGAATGCACGGTCCTGTCTTACAACCAGTAAACCATCTGTAGCAATGGTAGCAACCTGCAGATAGCGCTTAACATCCCGAATATCTGTCAGCTTTTTTGATGCCCAAGATGAGCATGAGTGCGACGTAGGGCTGGGCATTCGGATTGGATCTTACTCCATGCATGGTGGGAGGTGAAAGGAAGGCGGCGCTTTCCTGACAGAACATCCTCTACAGAAGTGAGATGGACAACCGAGTCTTCCATCTGGGAGATGAAGGTGCAAACCTGACACTCACAGAAGTGAGATGGACAACCGAGTCTTCCATCTGGGAGATGAAGGTGCAAACCTGACACTTTGTATCGCATGGGGGAGCATTTCTGCTGGCAAAATCAGAAGGGACATTAGCCGAGCCTGCTAGATGACGTACAGAGACCTGGTATCGGCTCACTGTGGACAAAAAGGTGGAAACTCTTGGGCTAGCAGAGAACTCTCCTCGGCAAAGCTTTTCGTACGTCTGTACACAAGGCTTGCTATCTGTGAGAACGCAAACAGAGTGCTGGGATTGGATAATGTACGGGCTGAAATGTTTGGTGGCAGCAGCAATAGACAGAGCTTCTACCTCACAGGGGAGCCATGTGACTTGACGGCCCCGAAGCTAAGCACTAAAAAAGCCTGCGACTAGAGTTTTCTCATTCCTTGTGATATACAAGGTAGCGTCAAGGCCATGTTTCTTGACAGAACCATCAGTAACTATCCACAACTGATCTGAAGAGCGCGGCAGAGTGACAGTTCATGATGAGCTGATGACAGACTGAGCTTTCTTGAAAGAATCATGTAGCTCATCCGTCCATGTGATGGGGTCCTGTGATTTCAACCCAGCGATAGAGCTATCAAGGGGGCTCAGGTAGGATGCGCAATTAGGGAGCACACGGGAAAGCATCTTATAGGCACCAATGAAAGATCGCATGCCTTTCATAGTAGAAGGAGGTGAGCAAGAAGACAATGTTGTCACTCTATGTGGGCTGGCCTTGAGGGTTCCTTCAGACCAGACCCAACCTAGAATTGTGGTAGTCTTTGGACAGACGGTAGTCTTGGATGGAGAAAGGTGGAGGCCATTGGAGGCTAGAGCCTGTAATACTCGAGACCAATTCTGCAATAACGCCTGTGGGGTGTCTGCACCACAGTACATATCATCGGCAAGCTTAACGACAACACCCTCAACCAACAAATCACCAAGTACCCGACTCATCAACTCCTCCAAGGCAGTCTCAGAACCAGGCATACCCATAGCACAATGGGTGTATACTCTGATGCCTCGAAAAGGTGTAGCAACACCGCAGTACTTCATTGACTCACGCGAAAGAGGTATTTGGTAAAAGGCACTAGCAAGGTCAGATGCAATTATATACCTCCACTGTCCTATCTTTCGCAGAGTGGAATCAACATCCGGCAGAATTGAGGGTTGTGGCTTGGAGTAGCGGCCAACATCAGCAAAGGCAGTTACCAAGCGGGACCCGCCATTAGCTAGGCTTCCTGACAAGAAACGACGGGTTAACATACTCAGCAGTAACGCCAACATCCTCGGGGCGTGCAAACACGCCAAGCCTTTCAAGATCATCAAACTTGTCCTGTAATTCAACTAGCTTGTCATGGGAATATAAGGGAAGGCGGCCCCTGCGTTGTGGCGGTTGGACTGGACCCATGTTCACAACGGCCTGGAATGGGCCAGAAGCGCCATTGTAACCCTTGAATGAGGGGCTAAACACACCATCATACTCAGCATGAAGAGACTGAAACTCACTCTTAACCTGAGGGGAAAGGATCCCATCAGGATCCAAAACCACAGACTCAGAAGGCCGGGAAGGTTTGTTCCCCTGAGGTGACATACAAGGAACAGTATCATGCACTGAGGAGGGGGGGGTTAACCTGAACACCATCCTGCACAAACATGGGGCTAACCTGACACAAATGCTAATTGCAGCAGATAATGTAGGGGGCCTCAGAAAGATTGGGAATGCGGATCCTACCCGCTATGCTTGAGACTACGCGGGGTACAGGGCAAAATTCCGTCAGAGTGGGTGTGGGCGGGGAAGCGGTACAAGGTTCCAAGACCAGGGCCTAATCATCGGCGAATTATAGAGGGAGGGAAAGCTCAAGGAACTCCCCTAGCCAGAGGGTGGTCGTTTGAGGTGGGCGCGGAGAACATGAGCACGACGCACAACATGACCACCTTTAGGCTTACCCTGGGAACCATATGCATATACATTGCCATCGGCCAAAGTAATCTGCCACTTAGCTGGCCGGATAGCCACATCATTCCGCTCCATAAAAGGCGTGCCAGCCAGAACATCGACGTCAAGATTCTCGATGACCAATCCCTCAAAATGAAATACATGGCTGTCACGATAAAAAGAAAGGTGGGTTTCACCAATGACCACTAAAGGGGATGAGCCATCAGCCTGGTGAGCCGATTGGGAGGTTGGGGTCACAGTACAACCTAGAGCATAAGCCGCAGAGGCACGCATCATATTCCCAGTGGCACCACTATCGACCGTGATGCGGACAGCATGATGGTTGTAGAATGCATCAAAATATGGAGACTGACGCACCTGGACACGCAATGTTGAGGAAGAATCCCCAAGGCTATGATCAGAGCAAGAATCAGACTGGACATGAGATTCTTCTGGGTCAAGGTCATCTGGAAGGCTTCCCTCACTGTCAAAAATCTTGGCAACCTGCCGGGCCTTGGCCATGTACTGTCTATCAGATTCTGGGAGGTAGGGACACACACTAAAAAAAATGACTACTAGGACGGCCAGATTGAAGACAGAGAGGGCATGACTTGGTAGGCTTAGAGCGAAACTTAGAGTTTGGGACTGGGTACAGCGGGGCGTGGCCTGGTTACGACCACGAGGTAGAAAGGCAGCCATACGCATGGCTCTAGAACATTCGACTGACTCTAGCAGACTTTTGAGGGCTTGGGAAATCTCAGGCTTGAGAGAGGCAAGGGTACGTGACCGGAGCTCTGTGCCATACCGCTGTTTAACTACCTTGGGAAGGTCAGGGTGCAATAAGTAAAGCCACTGCAACACGATAAAATTCTTGATAGTGGGTGTGAGATCTTCATCCTCAAGAATGGGATCACCATGGTGGGTGATTCCCGCACCAGATGTCAAAAGATTAACCTCTACAAAGGCAAGAATTCTTTGATACAAATCTTCAGGCCTTTCATCTGACTGAAACTTAATGTCACAAAAATCAAGGAAATGGACATCTGTAGACTGGAAGCCATAGTGAAGCCTTATTGTTGACCAGATGTCATTTAGTGAGGTGGAATTACGCACTATAGAGTTTCTGGCAATCACAGGGCAGAAATTGGCTATCTGGCCAAGCATTAGGTCTAAGAGGTTAGCTTTTTGTTGGGCAGTTTTGCGCGACTCTGAAGGGATAGAGGTAGGGTCATCCGCAAAACCTCGTGTAGGATTTGATTTTGTCTTTTTGCCCCAAGTGACTGCATCGTTCAAGAAAGGGACAAAGTGAGGATCTAGATTAAGAGTATAAAGGAGATTCTGTCTCCAACTCTTGAATGATCTTAGTTTCTACCTTGCTCAAGCACCATTGCTTGGGTACTTTGGGCATAGCACATGCCATTGTGAGGCTGTGGGACTGTAGCCTAGGCCTACTGCTACTCTCACCGACACTACAAGTCTGCAGTAAAAACTTACTTTTACTGCGCACCTAGCTGTTTTTAACCAGCAAAATTTTTCCCAGAGTGGAGCATGAATTTACGAGGCTGTGGGTCGAATTCCAGCACTGCCACCACACAATTAAAGGAAAAACAAATGAGGTGCAACCGTAGTGGAGTTAACGTAGTTTATTAATGAATAGCAGAGAGAGGCTGCAAGACAGAGTTGTGTATACAATTCACCATAGATGGCGTGGTCATTCCTGGTAACATTTAACAAGTAATTAACTGGCGCTGAAGAAGTTTGCAAAACAGCAAGTAGCAGCTTAGCAGACCAGGTAATTTTGCACTGTAGAAAAAAAAAATTATGTTCCACTGATAGTAAAATGAACCTCTCAGGTGACTTACTGAATCACTTTCACTGTCCGACTCTGAACTGCTCACAAGATCTGGGACCTCATTCTTCTTGCTGTTCAGGCTGACCAGTTTTCTCTTCTTGTCGTTGAACATGGTTGCCTGTCTCTGGAGGTCACCAATCTGCGACCCGCTATCGTGGCAAAACTTCTGCCCTCGCTTGTTCTCATGCAGGGCTCGGTCTATGTCCTTCAGATTAAAGAAGGCTCGGGCGTAACGGTAGTGATCCTGAAATGTTGGAGAGGAAAGAGAAATGGCTGTAAACCATTTAATGATAAGACTCTGACACATACTCCAGCCATAACTGCTCTGAACTTTACTTCATCAAAGATAATGCATCTAAGCTTATGGTTGGGATTTGGTTCATGTTTGAAGTGCCCAGAGGCATCAGTCAATATTAACTTGAGGGGGGGGGGGGCAATGACCAAGTGGACATGAACTTGTGGCCCGCAACGATATTTATATACATTTGTCAGTCGATCAATAGGATTTGGTCAGAAATATGATTTGTCAAATGGTTCCTAAGTTATCGCGATAACGAGCCATCTTCATGCATACAATGACCTCTATGACCTTTGAACTTTGACCTTCTGACCCTAAAATTTAATCAGATAATTGTCCCTCCCGCATGCATACATGAGCCAAGTTTGAAGGTGATCCGCCTTTGGGTTCTTAAAGGCATTGGCTAACTTTGTGAGCAGCTGATTTAAAAAATTCTTAAACTAAGATGAAACATGTGTATGAGTACTTGTTTTTATACTCAAAAACCCTGAAACCAACCATAATTTGGAAGGAAAAGCTGTAAATTAGACGCAAACCGCGATTTTATTAGCTTTTGTCTCGAGAGACACTGAACTAAGAGGACCGTTTGGACGAATTCAAAAATACCGTTACTTGCCTTCCGCCGCGTGATACGTCAATACACACAGTGCGGTTCGTTGAGTCATGTGCGCATGCGCACTCCTTACGTTGGGTCTATGCAACCGACCCTCGTATATTTTTCAAACATTTGTTCACATTTCTAATATTTAAAAATACTTCCCGTGGATATTATGCTCTGAAACTTTCACACTGGTATTTTTACACTATAACCCTATTGTTTATCCCATTTTTAAGTAACAAAATGAGATTTTTTTAAAATCATGACAATGTTAGCCAATGCCTTTAAGTTATTGCAGAACAAGCAATTTTCATGTATATGACCTCTATGACCCTTGACCTTTGACCTTATGACCAAAAATCTAATCAGGGTGCCGTTGCATAAAAATTTGCTATTATAGTAACTTTGCTACTATAGTAAATTTTCATGGAATACTGGATTTTGATTGGCTGTTGAACAACGTTACAATACCATTGATAGCACAGTTATTATTATAGTAAGTTTTATACAACGGGCCCCAGATCATTGTCCCTCCCATATATGCATACATGAGCCAAGTTTGAAGTTGATCAGTCAAATGTTTCTTAAGTTATCACAAGAACAAAAAGGGATGGACAGACAGACGGATGGCCTGAAAACATAATACCTCCCGTATCAATCTTCGGTAGGCGGAGGCATAAAAACACAAGATGCAAACCGATTTCCTTGTAGAAGAATAGTAATTATCACCAGCAATGGATAAGATAGTTAAATGCGAGTGAGCAAGGAAAGCAAGCGAGCGCTTTCCACTTTCCCATTTTCTTTCTTTTTCTCTTTTCTTTTTCTTCCTTTGCTTTTTTTTTCAGTTCTGAATTTTATGGGGGGGCCAAATGATATCTTTGCCCTCCCCCCAAAAAATTTCTTTAGGGGCAATTTCCCCCCCCCCCCCCCGGACTGATGCCTCTGGAAGAGCCGCTTGGCATATAAAAACACTAATTAGATATTACACTGAATTTGCAATTAGAGAGTTTAATGATAAGCTTGCTACAATCAAACGGCTCTTATTCATAGATGGTACAACGTATCTCCTGCTTTAGAAATGAACTTGAATTTCGCTACGACTTTTTCACTTTCTGTGTATTCCCACCATTCAGCATTTAAAGATTCACCAAAAGTGTCACTAAAAGGAGCTACTCTACCGTTACCGGTTGATTATTACCTTCTGCCGGTAAGGACTGATGGTGACAGCCCGACGAGCATCCCACAATGCATCCCAGAAATCCTCCATACAAAATGAAGTCTGACATCTGTTACCATACAGAAAGTGGTTGAATGCACTGCAAGGGGACAGAAAGCATATTACATAAAACCTATTATACAACTCACTCCTAGATCCTAATCAAATGATTGGTTGATCGCAGTCACGCGTGATTAAGTTTTTGAGCCTATTCCGAATTTTTAGTGAAATAGCATGCAATATATAGTTTACAGTATTATCCAACATTTATTCTTTCGTCTTTTGCCCCATTTTACATTGTGCATTTGTTGAGTTGTGTTGTTTTATATGGCAAGGACAATGTTGCATGCACTAGGAAGCGCAATCATTAAGCTTGGCTGCGCTTATTGTACACAATGTCTAACAAGAACGCCACTCGCGTAGCCAGAACGCAAAAAGAAAAAAAAAGAAAAAAGAAAGAAAACGAGACATTTGAATTCATCACAAGACGAATTAGGTGGTCTGTCGGAATCTTTTAGGTTTAGTGATAAAGTCGTTGGTAAGGATTATTGATAAATTTTTTACATCTCGATAGGAGACTAACGTCATAGAAATTGGATGATTTGATATCGCAGCATAATGAAAAGATGATCCAAAGCTTTAATTCACCTTAACTAATCAGATTTTCTATAGGGTTGTACATAAACTTCTGTGCACTGTATTGCAGTAGTCATAACAGGCCAAAATCAGGCAGTTTATTTCACTGACTGTGACTATATATGTAATCATAGCTAAAGAGGATAATAATATAAAATGTAAAAAGAAAGTAAAAGGAAAAAAAAAATCCATCCCCCCCCCCCCCCCCCGGGACTCGAACCAGGGATCTTGAGCATGTGAGGCAAGGTATACCTGAAAACAGCTCATAGAGATAACACATAGATGGAAAACAAAATTCTAATATCATATTTTCTAGTTAAAATTTCGACATGTTTCTGACATCTGGTTAAAAACATATGGATGTATAATTTAGATATTTTCTAAAGCTACAACATTGGGCGAAAATCAAGCAGAAATAACGGAGATGTTGATCAAAGAAGACGAGAATGTATAATCAATTACGGTAAAGGTCATGTCCCATAAAGAATACACGTAAAATGAGAAAAATTGACATGGTACCTTTTATCGTGAATTTAGACCATGATAACGTCATCAAAATGAGCAATACTGAATACCAGATTTGTAGAGAATTTTCTCAGCTACAACATATCAGAATCCCGGCGAAAATTAATAAATGATAAGCGAGAGAGTCTTGGTTAAAGGCAAAAAATATAACGTCAAAAATTAAAAATCAAAATTTTGAGTTCACATAAGAATAGGATGATGTCAGATCATCGAAAAGGTAAATTTTTGTCTTGGATTCACATCTACAACTCATAAGCTTTCAGAATATGGAAGAAAATTTGGGGGTCTCCATGCATTCTGAGGAGCTATGGCGGATTTTATAGGGACATGTTTTTACATTATTTGCCCCATGGATGCGTGCATGGATTTTGAACTTTGGCGCACATTTGCGACCTTACGGTTAGTTGAAATCGGTTCTAAGTTGATGGAAATTGTTAAGAAAAGCATCAGGAATGCAAATCAAGTGAAAAACGGTGTTTTTATATTATGCATGGATGCGCACAATTTTTTGAAATGCTTAGAATGGCCTGAAATGTGTGCAAAATAAGTTTGAGTTGATTTTGAGCATTTTTACTTTTTCCGCGTGCGCATCTGGGTATCTGATATTAATTGGATTAAAATTAACTTTAATCATGCCGAATATGAAGGAGAAATGACCATCCCTTATGAATATATGACCCTAGGGTGATTTTCACAAAATGGTGCCTGGAAGACGTCACGATGACACGTGACCCTGACAAACTTGCTAGAACTTGTCCTTAATAGGCCTGATAACTTACGAAAATTTGACGAAAATCGAATGGACAGAATTTGAGTTATCGTCTGCACAAAAAATGGGAAGAATAAGAATAAATAAAGATAGTTCTGACAAAATCAAGAGGTGATCTGTCATAGATGACAGACCACCTAAAAAGAGAGAAAAGTTTGAGCGATAAAAGAAAAAGGTAAGAGAACGTAGGAAGAGCGGGAGCAGACAAAGAAGAATGACAAAGAAACGTCAGAGCTCCCACGCTTGGGGGCCAGGGGAAACTCCTCCTTCCCCCCTAGAGAGCGTGTGAAGCGCACTTAATATGTAATTAGTATGTTTTGTGTGCTCACTATCGCTCCCTCAAGTTGAAATCCTAGCTACGCCACTGAAGAAAGCAAATGGTGGCCTCCATGAGTGCGAATCTGACTCATGTGATAATTTGGGACATACATGTCCGATTCGACAATGTTATCGCTGATAAGGTACATGTAAGCAGAGAAAATAGTTTGTAGAATGGACCTATTTGTTTTTTATCTTATCAAATATCAGGATCTAGAAGAGTCGTTGCATAAAACAAGTGATGCATATCTCCATTCATTCATGATATTATCTATCCGCCCTCATTCAGATTGTGTGCATCTATCTGAGTGCGATAGATGCTCACAGCCTCAACTCATGCAGATAGATCAGATAATGAACTCATGCGCATGCATCGTTTTTATAGATAAATCCAACTTCAGAACACTGTATTAAACTTATACTATAGCAGCAATAACTGGGGGCTTCCAAAGAAGAACAAAAGCTTTTTCAATGGGTCATGCAATCAGCGAGGTGCATTGCTATGTCAGTGCATATTTTTTTTTAATAAGCATACTTGAAGCCCCCCCCCCCCCATTTAGAAATTACCATAAAAACAGCACCCAAAGTTCCAAACCAAATTGGTCTGTACTATCAGACTCCTGTGAAAATTGACTAATCTAAGAAAAAGATTACAGGTTATACTCTTCCTACACGTGTAAACAGAATGGAACTACTGACTTTCAAGGCCATCACCACAAGCAAGTTTGGAAGTGAAAATTTTCAACTGCATTTGCTCAAATATCTGGCTGCCAGGTGACATTTAAGGATTGTTAACCCTCAAAGAGTTGGGCTTTTCGGTCTATGCTATGGCTGGGGAGGGGAGCCATTATGCCCCCTGAGATCTTGCCCTTTGACTGCCCAATCGTAATGACAATCGGTATGCATCTGAAAATTTCTGAAAAATTCATTTCATCAATTATGCTAATCTATGCATGAAATCAGACCTTTTGCTCCAAATCACTACATAAAGCTCCAAATATGATGATTTTTTTTCTGTGTTTTGATTTTCTTTTATTGTTTATTCAATGAAATTTAATGGCCACAGTTTTACAATTATAAACAGCATGAAATTTATCAATTTAAATTTGTAAATGCAAAAATAATTGTACATTAATAAATTTTGTCTGAAAACACAAATCATACATGAAATCTTTCGAACAAATTTTTGGTCCAACTTGCAAGAACAAAATCATGCATATTCAGAACCGCGAGCCCGAGCGACAAGCCTTGTGGATTCAGTCTCAAAAAATGCGCGAGATTCAAATGAAACTAGATGAATCCTTAACAATGAATCAAAATCTAGTCAGATCAGTGTCCCTCCCATATGCATACATAAGCCAAGTCTGAAGTTGATCCGTCTAACAGTTCTTAAGTTATCACAAGAACGAAAACGGGACGGACGGACGGCTGGACGGACAACCCGAAAACACCTTCGGTGGGCGGAGGCATGAAAAGTCATTGAGGCGAGAGCTTTTGTGGATCAATGGATAAGTCCGCGGACTTTGAACTATGAGGTAAGGAGTTCAAATCCCACCACAGCAAGACATTAATCAACATTTGCCACTTTCCACTCAAGTGTAAATGGGTAAGGCGTGAAGGAATTCCTTGAATGCTGTGAGCACCAAAATTGGCAGCCTAGCTATGCCGGGGTAATATTGGTGCACCTTGAGCATCTTGCTTTGGTGGATATGTCCAATATTATTATTATTATTATTATTATTATAAAGGCTTGTTAACATACACTGTATGCAGCACTAAATGCCTGCATTTTTTACATGAAAAGGAATGGTATGTGAGGTGGCGAAAAAAAAAGAAATGCCAAGGCTAAAATTTTCTCTTTTTCCCTCCTGCTGGCAAAGAGGTTAAGACCAATCAAATTCTCGTAAAGTTAGCACAAAATATGACATCACAACTTTTGGCAAAAACTCTTTTATTTGAGCGTGAACTAATACTGATGCATTAATGCACAGGCTGATTATTATAAGTGGCACATTTACTGAGCCATGTGTGAACACCAAAAATATGGGGATTTGCCAATGGAGTTCTGAATGATCTTTTATAAACTTTAGCTAACTTAAAGTTACTGTACAGAACTGTATTTCCCCAAGAAAATGGCTGGAAATAATGCAGTGAAGTTTGGTTGGATTCTGTGACAAAATATTCCACCACTAACATATCTGAATACTAGTAATTTAAAAGTTGAATAGTATACAAATATTCAATGTTTATGAGTGCAATGGTTCCGAATATTGCATGATGGTGCAAGTTGAGCCGTTCTATTCAACGAGGTGAAGCTTAATTGTACGCGCAGTTCAGCGTGCCCTACGTTCTACTGAACGGCTGGCTCCCTTGAGCGTTCAATAGAGCTCTATTGCATGGCTATACATACAGCTCTGTGTCCACGTGCTATAGCCGTTTCTTCTGAATATCATGTGACTGACATTCATCCAATCAGGTGTCTAGGATCTACTTATGTGTTGTATAAGAACAATTATTCTGTTACACACAACTTACCCTATGGCCAAAGCCTTGGTATATATCTCATGTGCACTGCGGAATTTGCTGTTTCTGAAGAGATTGTTGCCTTTGTCCTTTAAACTGTTCATTTCCTGGTGGAGAAAAAAGTCAAAACAAAATAATCCCATCTTTTAAGATTATCATGAGCTTACCAAAAATTATCATTTTCATTTGATAATTGTTTGAAATTAGAATGTGAAAAAGAAAGTGTCTCAAATTAATGATTGACTGATTGATTGATTGATATTGAATATATTTCATTTCCAACTTTCCATAATCAAGAACACAGTCTACAAAAGCAAGTACAATATCACGAAATAAAATGGGAACATACTGGAAAGCACAGCTTGTTTGTGTAGGTTCCCTGTAAAAAATATAATATTAAACACATCTCTCATATATATCATTTTAAGGTGACTATACAATCCGCAAAAGAACAAATGCCAACTGTATTAATACAAAAACTGTCTATATTTCTGATGATATAGGAAACAATTTTTTTATTTTCATTGACCAAGGATGGTATTTTGATACGTTTCCCCAATGTTGCAATTTCATTTCATTATTTCCAATTCAATAAAATTCACAAAGGCAATAACATTTGAACATTTTACAGAAAAGATACAGTACAGCGAACATTTTCATGCATGCTCCATGCAAATACCATACACATTTCACATATTGAAAGAAGAGATAGTTCAGTTCAGTTCAGTTCAGTTTTATTCCACTTTTAAACAAACAAAGAAATAAGTAGTACATAGTACAGGCATATAGTACATAAGTTCAATACTTTATGACAATGGTATAATCAAAACATCATCTACAAATCTATACACTGTATTTCACAAGAGTAATTAAGAGAAACAAGTGGCGCCCCTGGCGGTCTCGCCAGCATCTCGCAAATTTTAATGGCAGCATTCTTAACTAGTCACATACATGTATATGTATCAAGAGGTGGGTATTAAAGTGTCCAGAATGTAATAATAATAATGATAACAATAATAATAACAATAATAACAATTATAATAATAATAATAATACCAATAATAATAATAATGATAATAATAATAACAATAATAATAACAATAATAATAATGATAATAATAATGATAAAAATAATATAATGCACTTGTATTGCGCCATCTATCTAGTAATACTATTCCAAGGTGTAAAGAATACAGTACATAGATCCTAAAAAGGAATATTAAATTTGATCTTCTGATAATATATTTATCAAATTAGACCTTTCACCTCAACTAAAATTGTCCCACATTATTCCTGATACTTGATGACCCTTGTAGGCAAATTTCATGGAAATTGAATGAACACTTTTGAAATGAAGGTGAAAATAAAAAATTTAACCTTAAGGTTAAGTTTTCGAAATATAATTTTAATTGATTGGCCTCAGATGACCTTTGAACTTGACTTAGTGACCTGAAATTCGTTTCACATGATCTTTGATACTTGATAAGCCTTGTGTACCAGTTTCATGAAAATTGAATGATTTTGAAATGAGGGGGGAGTTTTTGAAACATGATTTCAGTTTACTGACCTCAAATGACCTTTGACTTTGATTTTGTCACCTAAAGTTCCTTCCACATGATCTTTGATTCTTGATAAGCCTTGTGTACCAGTTTCATGAAAATTGAACAAATTCAATTGAAATGAGGGGTAAAAAAATAACAAAACTTAACCGCAAAGTTTTTGCCACATTATTTAAGTTTATTGACCACAGATGACCTTTGACCTAGACTTTGTGACCTGAAATTAATTCCACATGATCTTTGATACTTGATAAGCCTTGTGTACCAGTTTCATGAAAATTGAACAAAGACTTTTGAAATGAGGGGTAAAAATAAAAAACTTAGCCTTGCGGTTAAGTTTTTGCCGCATAATTTAGATTATTGACCTCAAATGACCTTTGACCTTGACTTTGTGACCTGAAATTCCTCCCACATGGTCTTTGATACTTGATAAGCCTTGTGTACAAGTTTCATGAAAATTGAACAAAAACTTTTAGAATGAGAGTATAGGGGGGCCTATAGACCAATTTCACAACGCAAGAGGGCAGCAGACTGTTCGACACAGTTCAACATACTGCGGTGGGCGCTCCAACGTTTATAGTACACAAGTCAATAGCGCGTTATGTACATTCGTTCGATTTTTTGTCTATTTTGACCAGTATATGCCGAGTTATGAGAAATTATCAGGGAAGTTCAGGTCGCAGCTGTGCGGTGCTCAAATGCCACAAGACTTAGAGAAAGTTTAAAAATTGCAAACTAACTGAGTGCGAAATCCACTCGCTTTTGACTCATGAAGCCTGTTTGTGTGAGAAGCCGTACTCCCTACACAGGTTTCAGTAAGCAATGTGAAGGAATTGCCCAAAACATAATCTTGCTTGCCCGAAAACATATCTCACTTGCTCAATTTCCACAAATTATGAAAATTCATGAGAGTTTGAATTACATTTTGCAACCTTGATATTGCTTAGCCATTGCTAAAAATTTACTTGCACTATGAGCATTTTGTTTACTGGTTGTTTTTTATTTGTTCTCATGGTAGCTTTGAGTGAATTTACTTGCCCGAAAGGGCAAGTAACTTCAAAATTCTCTTGTCCTTACATGATTCTTACTTGCCCTGGGCAAGCAGGCAAGTGGATTTGTAGAGCCCTGCATTAGCTACCTCAATCATACATGTACACGTAACTGTATATCATTATCACATCATCACCAAGCATACATCATCATCATCATCATCATCAGTCATCAGACTTTACATGCCCCCTTACTTCCATCGCTATCATGCTATGAGACTGTGACTTCACAGACATCCTCTATCGAAGACATTTCAGAGAAGGGAAAATGTTGTGAAGCGGTTTGGAGGTGATATGGAGAATTAATGTGTCAAAAAAAAAATTATGGAAATTTAATCTTACAAAAAAAAATAACAGTGCAGCCGAAAAAAATCCCATATTGATTATTTATTAAAGGAAATTCAAACTATGATCACAATCATACAAACTTCAGAGTCCTCTTTTTTTGGTACAGACATGCATCTGTTTACAATTGGACAAGATGCAACATTTTATATTAACAAGATATAACAGGTGGTCTATTTCTATAGCGAGAGTCCACTGCTTTGTACTGAAATAACTTTTTAGAGTATGATAGTCCCAGTCTAAAAAAACTTTTTGGAAATTAATTATTCCAGTATGAATCCAATAGTTCATTCCTATAGGTCTAGGGGAGCTCAAATGAATGGTAAACTGTTTCAACAGGATAAAAGTCTGCACGGTGAAGAGTTCATTAAAAAACCACGTCATCAGGTGCAGGAAGATGGAGCTAGATGAACGTTCTACCAATGAAAAATGATGATGATGTTGACGATGTTCGTCTCTGCCTGGCTCGGTGAAGAGATCGGTCATGTCGATGAATGGAAGCCAGTAGACTGCTACAATGACAGTGATGAGAGAACTATACCTGGCCCCAACGTTTATACAATGTACTCTCCTCAGGTTACAACTTACTCCTGTCAGTGTGCAATAAAAGCAGATATTGTAGTCACCGGAGCAGCCACTTTCCACTCTGCAATGGAAGAATAAGAAAAAATAATATAATCATAAGTAAAGTATTTTCAAAAAATCTAAACCCCTTAATGTACTGCAATCAGAATTAAGTGGCGATTGTGGGCACTAACGAAAAGAAAAAAAAATAGACCCCCTCTATATTAAAAAAAATAAATACAAAATCAGACAGCAATCAGAAAAAGAAGAAATCTTGCAAATTTTATGTACATGTAACGTCAGAGTCTCTAGTCTGGCTTTATCTTCCCAACTTTCCTAACTGAATCAAGGCATTATTTCATTGGACATTTCTATTAAAAAAAAAAAAAAAGAAGGCAAATTTGAAGATTACAACATAATACAATTACAACAGCCATGATTGATAGCCAGTTAACAGAACACATTCTTGCCCCCACCCAAGCAAAAAATTCCTGCATTCGGCCTATAGTAGGTAGGTCTACAGATTTTTTATTTAAAAATCATCATTTTAATCATGAGACCCTCTTTTAAAAGTAAAACTGCACTGAACAACATTCCCTTCACCGTGGTACATGGTGCATAAAGTCTCCAGACAATGCCAGGCAGGGCAGGAACTCCGCGGCGGCGGAGCTCCCTGCATGCTGCAGCTGCTGCAGTGCAGAGTTTATCTGCAGTTGCCTGACATTGTCCGAGTATTACATGTACTAGTATGGAGGCATATTTGAGGGTTCGCAAGCTCTGCAGGGAAGGAAAAATAAATATCACGTTCAATCTGTGCCTCTAGCTCCTTAGGGATTTACCGAAAAACATTTTCAAAGATGAGTCTTACCTTTTGTTTTTCAAACTTCTCGGCTTCGAGGTTGATCACGGCAACGCAATTTCCAGCTAGCTGCATCGAACGTCGTATAGATCCATGCATAGCATGGCTTGCATAAATTCGGCAGCCAGTCAAACTCGCTTCGTAATGGTCGTTCTGCAGTTCAAAGTCAAATTTCTGGTGTTCGCCAATCCACAACATCATTTGGATCAAAAGTATCTCCTAAGCAACATTATCTTTGTTTGTTATTATACTTCGCTTTATTCTTAGGGTGATATTTCGCTGAAATTCCGAATCTAATGACGGATCATTCGTGTTTCCCGCATATTACATGTACAGATTCCCTGCCCTTCCGGGTGCTTGGTTCTGCATGTGACGTCAGGTGTCAATCACGGTGCCTGGCGAGGCTTAGCCTAAATTTTTAGGGGCGTTCCCAATAAACTTCTTTCTTTTGATTTCATGTGTTTAGGAGTGATATTCAGGGAAAATGGTTGCTATATCTGGATTTGGCATAAAAAGTACTACAAATAGGGAACAACTTGCTTTTCCATAATAGTGGACCTTTAATATTTGCAATGAGAAATTATCAGGGAAGTTCAGGTCGCAGCTGTGCGGTGCTCAAATGCCACAAGACTTAGAGAAAGTTTAAAAATTGCAAACTAACTGAGTGCGAAATCCACTTGCTTTTGACTCATGAAGCCTGTTTGTGTGAGAAGCCGTACTCCCTACACAGGTTTCAGTAAGCAATGTGAAGGAATTCGTCGCCAGTGGGTAAAAACATCAACAGAAAGGACTTTGAAGTCAAGAAACATTATCATTATATACTTTGGCGTAAAATTTAATGAGTGAAAACATGACTTTGTAAACAGGGTAAGATTTAGGGCTCCCATTTACTACAGCTTCTATGCTGCAATCGAACTTTTACTGACAAAACTAAGTTGAAAAACCATCGAAAGTACAAAAATACATCATACCTTCATCCGTCAGATATGACCATTGTCTTACCTCATCTACCCATGTATCCATGCTTTATTTTATTGATCTAGAATAAAGTAAATGGAACAATATCAGGGCATATCTCATATCTTACATTCATTTTGTACACAGAGCCAAACGCGGTCATCGCGCTTGCCCACCGCAGCAATGGCGTCGCCGATAGAGGGCCAAATACATAAACCGGAGGTGAAATTGGTCTATATCTTGTTCTTGCTATGCAGGCGAGACAAAAAGTAAATGACAAGCATGATGAAAAAAAGCATCATGTAATCTTTGCACTGATTATTCTTAACAACAAGCCTTATTTTGCTTAATGAACTTGTTTGACTTTATTTTTGCTTTTCAAACTCACCTTTTCGTCTTTTTCACTCAATTTCATGAGAGAAGCTAATATTTTCTTTTTATGAATCACCGTGTGGTCAACATACTGCCAGTCTATAATTGGAAAAAAGAAAAAAAATCACTAATGATATTTTAGCAAGAGTTAATCAGCATTAGAATACATATTGCAAAAAAATTATAGAGAAGCAGGAAAATACTCAGCTCTAGAAAGCTAGGGAGCTCTTGCAAACTAAAAAAGTACTGGTTAAAAAGAAAACATTAAAAAGAAGAAAATTGCAAAATGGAAATTTCACTATTTCTCACTAACAGAAATCAAAAGATATCTCCTGTAAACTGAAATGTAATTTGAAAGAATGCCAAATCGAAGGTTATTGATTATTATTATCATTATTATTATTATTATTATCATTATCATTATTATTATCATGAATATAATATGTGCTTTACAAGGATAGAATATCCTCATCAGGAATGAAACCTAGAGGATTAACTCACATTGTTTGATAGTGACTAGAGCCATAAGGACTAGTGGAATAACTCACATTGCTTAATAGTGACTAGAGCCATAAGGCCTAGTGGATTAACGAGCTCACATTGCTTGATAGTGACTAGAGCCATAAGGCTTAGTGGATTAACTCACATTGCTTGATAATGACTGGAGCAATAAGGCCCAGTGGATTAACTCACATTGCTTGATAGTGACTGGAGCCATGAGGCCTAGTGGATTAACTCACATTGCTTTATTGTGACTACAGCCATGAGGCCTAGTGGATTAACTCACATTGCTTGATAGTGACTACAGCCATAAGGCCTAGTGGATTAACTCACATTGCTTGATAGTGACTAGAGCCATGAGGCCTAGTGGATTAACTCACATTGCTTGATAGTGACTACAGCCATAAGGCCTAGTGGATTAACTCACATTGCTTGATAGTGACTACAGCCATAAGGCCTAGTGGATTAACTCACATTGCTTGATAGTGACTACAGCCATAAGGCCTAGTGGATTAACTCACATTGCTTGATAGTGACTACAGCCATAAGGCCTAGTGGATTAACTCGCATTGCTTGATAGTGACTACAGCCATAAGGCCTAGTGGATTAACTCACATTGCTTGATAGTGACTAGAGCCATAAGGCCTAGTGGATTAACTCACATTGCTTGATAGTGACTGGAGCCATTAGGCCTAGTGAATTAACTCACATTGCTTGATAGTGACTACAGCCATAAGGCCTGTTGGTTTAACTCACATTGCTTGATAGTGACTAGAGCCAAAAGCTGACCCACATTACTGTCCTTCATTTTTTTCCTTGTCTTCAGATCTTCACTGGGAACAAAGAAAATAAGCAGAGAAAAAAATGTTGCTTTGTTGTCAGATTTCTGGCTGGTTTTAAAAATTTAGCATGAAGTGTACCAATCACCTAAAAAATGATTTTTGTACTTCGTCAAATTGATATCGTTTGAGGGGAATGTCGGTACCTAACAATGCCATCCCAAATGAGTTAACTTAGCATTGTTGCTCAAAACATTTTCATCAAAGACTTGATTAAATACAATGGTATACAAAGTTTTAAAAAAATAAACACATTTTTATTTCAAATTTAAAAAATAGAGGGATAAACACTCACTAGAATGCACTGAAATATGAATTGCTTTTTGCTATTTCCATAGCCACTTGAAGTTCCTCAACCTGTGAAAAAGATAGGAATATGAATCAGAATTGTTGATTTTGTGTGTATAAATATAATTTTTCTTTCAAACATGATTACACATAAATGTACAATCTATGAATACGACATCGTACATTCACTTAACATTCAATCAATCTTTCGCCAAATTATTACTGAACACTTTTTGAAAGCTAAATACAAAGATGTAAAATTGTTTCATGAGTCAGATTTAGGCCAGCATACATGTAATTTTCTTTTTCCAAAGATTATCATTGTAGTAATACTGCATGAAATGCTGCGAACAAGAAGAAAAAAATCCATGAATCATTGATGTAACAAGATGACAATCAACATCTTAAAGGCATTGGTTAACATTGTTATGATTTTTTAAAATCTAAATTTGCTACTTGAAAATGGGATAAACATATTATAAGTGTAAAAGTACTAGTCTGAAAGTTTCAAAGAATAATATCCACACGAAGTATTTTTAAATATTAAAAATGTGAACCAATATTTGATAAATATATAGGGGTCAGTTGCACGGACTAGATGTAAGGAGTGCACATGCGAGCATGGCTTACCGGACCGTACTGTGTGTATTGGCGTGTCACACAGAGGGAGGCAGATAACAGTCTTTTTTAATTCAAGCAAAACAGTCCTCTTATTTTAGTGTCTCTGAGACCAAAAATAATAAAATTGTGGTTTGCGTCTTACTAACAGTTTTTCATTCCAAATTATGGTTGGTTTCAGGGTTTTTGAGTACAAATACAAGTACTCATACACATGTTTCATCTTAGTTTGAGAATTTTTTAAATCGGCTGCTCACAAAGTTAGCCAATGCCTTTAATGATAATACTACATAATAATATACTTTTTCTCCTTTTGTTGATAATTAACATCTACATGTATAGAAAATGATAGTAGAGCTCTTCATAATTAATTTCATCAAGTTACTGCTTGCAAAAGTTATTTTCCTCAATACATTTGTTGTCTACTCTTTATGTTCCATGTATTATTTATATTCCAAAGTTCATGCACTTTATGTTCCATGCCTTATTTATATTCCAAAGTCCATATAGTACAAGTGCACAGAGTACTGTAATCGTAGTAGATTAAAATACGCTTCCTGAATCCATCTTTTGTATCATTTGTAAACTCTGCAATTGGCACATATGTGTGCCTTTTAATTGCAGTGTGGTATGGAACCTCTTCTTTATCACTTTTGATTAATGACTGGATATAAACGCACATACACACACACACACACACACACATACACACACACATATATATATATATATATATATATATATATATATATACACTTGGTGAACCACACGTCAACTGTGTAACTTACACTTATTATTTATATATATATATATATATATATATACACATATATATATATCTCATTATCATTTCTATTATTATCAAGTATTTGGTGTCACCTGGGCCTGGGAGGGGAAAAGCGAACTTTTCACTGTGACCCTCGGGTCTCTCCTTCTGATATAACTTTTTGGGATATGCAGGTGTACCACTACACCAATAGGGCAGTGGGTTCTTAACGTACAAAGGTTGTGACTCTCCTCTACATGTACATGGGGCCTCCACTAAACGTCCTATCTGAGGGATGGAGTGTTTTCCACTGAAACATAGCCTGCGTCTATGAAACAGGGGAGGTGCACGTTAATACACAACACAGGCTTCAGTCATCCGCCCGAGATGGGCTCAAACCCTCAAACCCACGATCTTTGGTTCAATAGGCAGACGCTTTACCAATTAAGCCATCTCACCTCCTACATGTATATATACCAGTATACATATACATGTATATCAACTTGACATCTTGATAATGAATATCTTGAGAATACTTACTTTCTCTACATCCTCTAGCAGCCCCATCATACTGTTGTAATCTTCAGATTTCATCTGCAAGCAATTATGAAGCAATACAGGCTTGTTAGCAACAAGGCAACAGTTCACTGCACGATTTTTTAGAGTGTACGGTGCTTACATTCCTGTATTGTATGGTGGCCCTGAAGTACGCTTGATAACAGGTCATGTGCGACGTGAATTTCGCATCCCAGGTCTTGAACTTTGCATCCCAAGTCATGAAATTCATGACCCGTGGCGCGAACTTTGCATGCCAGTTCTGAATTTTGAATTGCGGGTCGTGAATTTCACGTCTTGGGATGCAAAGTTTGCACCACGGGTCATGAATTTCATGACCTCGGATGCGAAATTCAGAAACTGGGAAGCCAAATTCGTACATGACCTGTTGTCGAGCGTACTTCAGGGCCACCATAGCATCGTGTAACGCTTACGTCAGTGAGTTCGCATAGGCCATTTGTTAGATCCCTCATTCCCATCTGCCATTCTTTTACACACGCGCGCACACACAAAACAAAGCTCTTTTTTGGGGTCAACATTTACCGCAGCATGTGCAAACATTCTTGTCTACATAATATGTGCAATGTAGCAACCTCATTGCATAATTAAAATTTGGAATAAATTTACAGTGGCATATATATATATATATATATATATATATATATATATATATACTGTATGCATATGTGGTATTCTGAAAATACTTGGGAAGAAAATGCTGACTGCCATAACAAACTAAAATTTTGCGGAACAAACTCTCATCGCTGGTGCTTAATGCTCAGATGCCACTTTTGACTGTATGTGAATGCAGCCAACTACATAGGTATTAACCAATGACCGGTCGTAGATTTAATTCACGATAATTAATAACGTCTTTTTACTAACATTAAAGGTAACATCATTTTTAGCATACCACCCCGACTAAATTAAACTAAATCATGTACTATTGTACCCCAAAATCTATCATCTTCCTAAGTTGATGCATACCAGCACCAATTTTGAAGTTCATACTTCAAATGGCGCTTAAGGCACCGTATTAACAAGGCTAAAACCTGAAATTTGGAATTGGCTTCTGTGACCTTTCATCTTTCACCTACATACCCTAAAATCTTATCAGAACTTCTTCCTGTGGTGATGCATGTTAGCACCAAGTTCAAAATTCATATTTCAAATAGTTCCTCAGATATCGCGTTGATAATTGACCTCTGTGACCTTGATCTTTGACCTCAATACCCCCAAATCTAGTCAGATCATCTTCCTCTGATGATACATAGTACGACCAAGTTTGAAATTCGTACCTCAAACGTTTTTTGAGATACCCCTTTAAAGGTAGGAGATCCCATTTGCAGCTCTAAAATATTAAGATGTGTGAATATGCGTTCAATTATAAGAGAATGATTATCAAAAACTTCTGTGAAAGAAAAATGGATTCTACATGGCTAATTAACTGAATAATTAACATTTCTGATAACTCTGTACTTATTTCAGACCGAAAATTTTAGCAGATTTTTTTTCGAGATAGCTATTATGTGGTGGCCACGAGCTGCGCGCGGCTGAGCTAGCTAGCTAGCTGGCTTCGCTCCCGCCAGTGAGCTGATCTGATGACTTGCTTATTCAAGGATAGTAGCCAGATTTTCAATTTTGTATGACCGTAAGATTAAATAAACAGTATCACAAGGGCATATCCTAAACTCCTGCCAAGTTGTATGGAATTTTGAAGATTTTTGCAAAAGGGATCTCCTACCTTTAACAGACAGACGGAAAGCTGGCTGAACAACCTTGAAAACAATGCCTCTGGCAACATATCTTGGTGAGCACAGGCAATAAAATGAAAATGAAACTTCTAGTGATCTATACTCACAGTGAAAGCTGGGTATCCATATAGTCCAATATATGGTCAAGCTCATCTAACTGAAGAATACTTCTTTCTTCATTTCAAGAGGAGCCGTACTGTAGTAAAAAGGGCATTAGATAATAAAAGGAATAAACACCACAAAACATTCCCTCTGCGAGAAAAATTTGTGAATCTCATTTTTAAAGGTGCTTTCATTTTTGTTTGAATTAATTGTCAGTAACCGCATGTGTACTCTACAAATCCATGTACACAATGAAAATTTCAAGAATTGGTTCATAATTACTTTTAAAATCTAAGAAACATACAGCTGTCAGTTTAAGGAAAAACATCAATAAAAATACTTAATTATTTTTAATAAGAAATATCTGTTCCCAAGCAACAGAAGTGTATACCCCGGGTCATTGTGAAATCTCTGCCATACAATATAACTTCACGTAGAATAGAAGGGTTATTCCATGATATACTACACCCCCCCCCCCCCACCCCCCCACAGTGAGATGGGTCCGAACACCTGGGCTCCGTTTCATAAAACTTGTTATCAATAACAAGTTGCAATAACAGTTATACAAAAGCTACTGAAAATCCTTGCATCTGATTAGCTGTGAGCAAATTTGTCATACAAACAGAAGAGTGAAAAGAACAATCTACATGAGAAGCATCATCAAAAAATAGGAGTTTGGATTTGAGTGTATTGCACCACTTTACAAAATTTGCACAAAAATCTGTTGGCCCCTGTCAACAAATAGGGCCTACAGAGTGCACACGACAAAACAGTGAAACTATGACCTTTGACCTATAAAAGCAAAACACTGAGAGCAGCATCAACAAAAACAATAAGGGGCCTAAGTTTCACCATGATGCATGGAGATCATTTAGATGGCAATTTTTGCCAGCATCTACGATGTCATCATGAACAACCTTTAATTCATTTTGTACATAATAAAAAAAAATGATTTATATGAAATTTCAAGTCAGGAATCAACATAATTCTTCCCAAAATGCTTGCAGAATTGATATAGCCATATCCTCAAACAGTAAATAAAAAAAATTGTTATTTTCTTGAAATACAGAAAATGTTAAACAAAATGAATGGAGAGTTGTCCACGGTGACATCACAGATACTGGCAATGCTGCCAATTCAAGGATCTCAAAATAAGGATTTACCTAAACTTTCAAAGTTCATAACTCTTAAACAGATTGTCCAATTTTGGTCAAACTTTCACTGTTTACCCTTCTTGTTCTTCTTCATTCACTGGAAGCACACTGGGTTGCATTCTCCTTTAACAGTGTTTTTCAGAAATTACCACAAGGTGAACCATCTGAATAATAACTCAAAGATTCAGACTGCTTCTAACTCCAAGACATAATTTCTAATCTCACACCCAAATTCAAATACTCATTAAAAACTGACCAGTAAACTTACTCATCTATGATAAGATCTAGTTTTCTCATCCACTGCTGCCATTTTGAGCCAGAGTGCTTCGGTTGTAGAGCAGTGGTGCAAAGAGAACGATGCGCATGTTGGTCTCGTGCATCTTGCGTAAGTGTTTGTTCCATATCTCCATGACATCTTCTGTCTGAGGGCAGGGCAAGAAGAGACTGAAACAGATTGATACACAAAATTTTACTGATTTTATTGCAGTGAAGCCCCATTGTGGGTTGGTATTTTTAAGAATAAGTTAAGTAGCTTTTCCTACTTCAAAGTGACAAGATCGGTATTTTGCTTTCATTTCTTAGATTGCCACATTTTTCAAACTTCAGAACCTGTCTCTACAGAACAATTTGGATTCAAAATCTGCCCCAAGAATACTGTTTATGCAAAACTGTATTAAACAATACTGAATTTGAACTACAACTACACTTCACTTTACAGCTTACCAATTAATAAGATAAGTATATAAAAAAACTCACTTTACAACTTGCCAATTCATACGATAAGCATAAAAACATTAGCAACGTCTTGATAATTATTGCCATCATTAAAGAGAAAATATACCATCATCACATCTTAAGGAATAATCAAGGATGAAAGATGATTTGAAAAATGGAGTAAAGTTAACAAGCAAAACACTGAAAATTTCATCGAAATCGGAATGAAAAATAACGTAGTTATGAAATGTTCAAATTTTGCAGAGAAAACAGTTGGCACTCATATCATCATGAATATTCAGTCAGTGAGCTGATGATGTCCACATTCCCACCTTCCAATTCATGATATGAAATCTTAATTATTTCAATTTTCATACATGTGTATAATGTGTATTAAAAAAAATCACTCCCTTGTATCAAAATAAGTTAAGGCAGTGATATAATCTTACACATTCTATGTGGAGTCAATCATGTGAGCAGAAAATTCGAATGATTGTAATTTCATATGATAAAATACAAAAGAAAAAGTGGGGATATGACATCATGAGCCCACTCATTGCATATTCATACAACTGTTTCACCAAAATAAAGCAAAACTTAAAAATGCCATAACTTCATTATTTTTCATCTGATTTTTTATGAAATTATCAGTCTTTTGTTTATTTAATTTCACTCTGTTTATTCAAACCATCTGAATTCAGGCCAGAGTACCCCTTTAATGCCATTTCCTGTACAATATTACACTATGCTCTTGTTCTATGGATCGTACATGTAAGTATACATCCTCTGTTTTATTATTGTTCCACAGTCATGTTTGTGCATACTATGTACTTGTTTTTATGTAGTGGAGTGGCACTGCTGTAGCCGGCGAAGCCCCAAGTCACTCACGTATTGTCACAAAGCACCCCGCGAACACCCTCGTAAACCAATGTTTATGAGGTGGCGAGTTAGTGCGACTGGTATGGCTTGTATTATTGCTTGTATTGAACAGATTTTGGTGATTCTCCAAGCTTTGCATTGGTCGCCTTCTTCACTTTGAGAGTGCTCCCAGCAATGAAGGCAACCTAGTACAACCCAGCAAACACATGTAGAGAATTGCATTCAGTTTTAAGCATTATTTTTTAGTTATAACTAAGTAATTATTAGCACATCACCATA
>CM057162.1:8133658-8199399 GCA_029962745.1 Echinometra lucunter
CATGAGCGGAAAGAGCAAAAAATTCTACACAAATTAACTGTGCTCATTTTGGTTGCGTCAATATTCGTTGTTTGATGCTGAAATTTTTTTTAAAGGAAATAAGCATTAAAATCCTTTAATTGGCAATGTGATAAAAAGTTTAAAATCACTTTTTTCCCCTGCAAATTGGCAATTTTTTTACTTCTCATCATAATTTCTGTCAATTTATATTCATTTCAGATACATGCCGTTTTATAAGAAATATGTAGCAATAAAATAAGAATGTTGGTGTTGCCAATTTGGAGAATAAAAGCTGATCAAATTAGGCTTTAAATAATTCCTGTCACGAAAGGGTTAACATCATCATTATCATTATCATTATCATTATTATTATTATTATCATTATTATTATTATTATCATTATTATTATTATTATTATTATTATTGTTATTATTATTATCATTATTATTATTATTATCATTATTATTATTATTATTATTATTATTATTATCATTATTATTATTATTATTATTATTATTGTTATTATTATTATCATTATTATTATTATTATTATGAATATCATTAATATGATATGTGCTTTAGAAGGATGGAATATCCTAATTAGGACTTAAACCTAGAGGATTAACTCACATTGTTTGATAGTGACTAGAGCCATAAGACCTAGTGGAATAACTCACATTGCTTGATAATGACTAGAGCCATAAGGCCTAGTAATTCACATTGCTTGAAAATGACTAGAGCCGGCCATAAGGCCCAGTGGATTAACTCACATTGCTTGACAGTGCATGACTAGAGCCATAAGGCCCAGTGGATTAACTCACATTGCTTGATAGTGAATAGAGCCATAAGGCCTAGAGGAATATTAAACTTACCGGTACATTGCTTGACAGTGCATGATTAGAGCCATAAGGCCTAGTGGATTAACTCATACTACTTGATAGTGATTAGAGCCATAAAGCCCAGTGGATTAACTCACATTGCTTGATAGTGACTAGAGCCAAAAGCTGACTCACACTACTGTCCTTCATTTTTTTCCTTGTCTTCAGATCTTCACTGGGAACAAGAAAATAAGCAGAGAAAAAATGTTGCTTTGTTGTCAGATTTCTAGCTGGTTTTAAAAAAATTTGCATGAAGTGTACCGATCACCTAAAAAATTATTTTTCTACCTCGTCAAATTTATATCGTTTGAGGGGAATATCAGTACCTAACAATGCCATCTCAAATGAGTTAACTTAGCATTGTTGCTCAAAACATTTTCATCAAAGACTTGATAAAATACAATGGCATACAAAGTTTTAAAAAAAATAAACATGTTTTTTTTTCAAATAAAAAAAAATAGAGGGATAAACACTCACTAGAATGCACTGAAATAGGAATTGCTTTTTGCTATTTGCATAGCCACTTGAAGTTCCTCAACCTGTGAAAAAGATAAGAATATGAATCAGAATTGTTGATTATGTGTGTATAAATATAATTAATATAATCTATGAATACAACATCGTACATTCACTTAAATTTCAATTAATCTTTCGCCAAATTATTACTGAACATTTTTTGAAAGCTAAATACAAAGATGTAAAATTGTTTCATGAGTCAGATTTAGGCCAGCATACATGTAATTTTCTTTTTCCAAAGATTATCATTGTAGTGATACTGCATGAAATGCTAAGAAGAAGAAGAAAAAAATCCATGAATCATTGATGTAACAAGATGACAATCAACATCTTAAAGGCATCAAGTTGGTTAACATTGTTATGATTTTTTAAAATCTCAATTTGCTACTTGAAAATGGGATAAACATAATGGTTATAGTGTAAAAGTACTAGTCTGAAAGTTTCAAAGAATAATAGCCACATGAAGTATTTTTAAATATTAAAAATGTGAACCAATATTTGATAAATATTTAAGGGTCAGTTGCAAGGACTAGATGTAAGGAGTGCACATGCGAGCATGGCTTACCGGACCGTACAGCGTGTATTGGCGTGTCACACGGAGGGAGGCAGCTAGATAACAGTCTTTTTTAATTCAAGCAATACAGTCCTCTTATTTTAGAGTCTCTGAGACCAAAAATAATAAAATTGTTGTTTGCGTCTTACTAACAGTTTTTCATTCCAAATTATGGTTGGTTTCAGGGGTTATGAGTACAAATACAAGTACTCATACACATGTTTCATCTTAGTTTGAGAATTTTTTAAATCGGCTGCTCACAAAGTTAGCCAATGCTTTTAATAATACTACTAAATAATAATATAATTTTTTTCTCCTTTTGGTGATACTTAACATCTACATGTATAGCAAAGGATAGTAGAGCTCTTCATAATTAATTTCATCAAGTTACTGCTCGCAAAAGTTATTTCCCTCAATACATTTGTTGTCTGCACTTTATGTTCCATGTATTATTTACATTCCAAAGTTCATGCACTTTATGTTCCATGTATTATTTATATTCCAAAGTCCATATAGTACAAGTGCATTGAGTACTGTATTTGTAGTAATTAAAATGTGCTGCCTGAATCCATCTTTTGTATCATTTTTAAACTCTGCAATTGGCACATATGTGTGCCTTTTAATTGCAGTGTGGCATGGAACCTCTTATTACTTTTGAATAATGATGACTGAATATTAATATATATATATATATATATATATATATCATTATCATTTTAATTATTATCAAGTATTTGGTGTTACCTGGGCCTGGGAGGGGAAAAGCGAGCTTTTCACTGTGACCCTCGGGTCTCTCCTTCCGATATAACGTTTTGGGATATGCAGGTGTACCACTACACCGATAGGGCAGTGGGTTCTTGACGTATAAAGGTTGTGACTCTCCTCTACATGCACATGGGGCCTCCACTAAACGTCCTATCTGAGGGATGGAGTGTTTTCCACTGAAACATAGCCTGCGTCTATGAAACAGGGGAGGGGCACGTTAATACACAACACAGGCTTCAGTTATCCGCCGGAGATGGACTTGAACCCATGATCTTTGGTTCAATAGGCAGACGCTTTTAATACCAATTGAGCCATCTCACCTCCTACATGTACATATACATATACATATATATATATATATATGTATACGAGCGTATATACCGGTATGGGTATACATGTATGTCAACATGACATCTTGATAATGAATATCTTGAGAATACTTACTTTCTCTACATCCTCTAGCAGCCCCATCATACCGTTGCAATCTTCAGATTTCATCTGCAAACAATTATGAAGCAATACAGGCTTGTTAGCAACAAGGCAACAGTTCACTGCAGGATTTTTTAGAGTGTATGGTGCTTACATTTCTGCATCGTGTAACACTTACGTCAGTGAGTTCGCATAGGCCATTTTTTAGATCCCTCATTCCCATCTGCCATTCTTTTACACACGCGCGCACACACAAAACAAAGCTCTTTTTGGGGGTCAACATTTACCACAGCATGTGCAAACATTCTTGTCTACATAATATGTGCAATGTAGCAACCTCATTGCATAATTGAAATTTGGAATAAATTTACAGTGGCATATATATATATATATATATATATATATATATATATATATATACTGTATGCATATGTGGTATTCTGAAAATACTTGGGAAGAAAATGCTGACTGCCATAACAAACTAAAATTGTGCGGAACAAACTCTCATCGCTGGTGCTTAATGCTCAGATGCCACTTTTGACTGAATGTGAATGCAGCCAACTACATAGGTATTAACCAATGACCAGTCGTAGATTTAATTCACGATAATTAATAACGTCTTTTTACTAACATTAAAGGTAACATCATTTTTAGCATACCACCCCAACTAAATTAAACTAAATCATGTACTATTGTACCCCAAAATCTATCATCTTCCTAAGTTGATGCATACCAGCACCAATTTTGAAGTTCATACTTCAAATGGCTCTTAAGGCACCGTATTAACAAGGCTAAAACCTGAAATTTGGAATTGGCTTCTGTGACCTTTCATCTTTCACCTACATACCCTAAAATCTTATCAGAACTTCTTCCTGTGGTGATGCATGTTAGCACCAAGTTCAAAATTCATATTTCAAATAGTTCCTCAGATATCGCGTTAACGAGGCCATCACCTAAATTTCGGAATTGACCTCTGTGACCTTGATCTTTGACCTCAATACCCCCAAATCTAGTCAGATCATCTTCCTCTGGTGATACATAGTACGACCAAGTTTGAAATTCATACCTCAAACGTTTTTTGAGATACCCCTTTAAAGGTAGGAGATCCCATTTGCAGCTCTAAAATATTAAGATGTGTGAATATGCGTTCAATTATAAGAGAATGATTATCAAGAACTTCTGTGAAAGAAAAATGGATTGTACATGGCTAATTAACTGAATAATTAACATTTCTGATAACTCTGTATCTATTTCAGACCGAAAATTTTAGCGGATTTATTTTCGAGATAGCTATTATGTGGTGGCCACGAACTGCGTGCGGCTGAGCTAGCTAGCTAGCTGGCTTCACTTCCGCCGGTGAGCTGATTTGACTAGCTTATTCAAGGATGGTAGCCAGATTTTCAATTTTGTATGACCGTAAGATTAAATAAACAGTATCACAAGGGCATATCCCAAACTCCTGCCAAGTTGTATGGATTTTTGAAGATTTTGCAAAAGGGATCTCCTACCTTTAACAGACAGATGGAAAGCTGGCCGAACAACCTGAAAACAATGCCTCTGGCAACATCTTTGGTGAGCACAGGCATAAAAATGAAAAAGAAACTTCTAGTGATCTATACTCACAGTTGAAAGCTGGGTATCCATATAGTCCAATATATGGTCAAGCTCATCTAACCTGAAGAATACTTCTTTCTTCATTTCAAGAGGAGCCGTACTGTAGTAAAAAGGGGCATTAGATAATAAAAAGGAATAAACACCACAAAACATTCCCTCTGCGAGAAAAAAATTTGTGAAATCTCATTTTCAAAGGTGCTTTCATTTTTGTTTTGAATTAATTGTCAGTAACCGCATGTGTACTCCACAAAGCCATGTACACAATGAAAATTTCAAAAATTGGTTCATAATTTCATTTAAAATCTAAGAAACATACAGCTGTCAGTTTTAAGGAAAAACATCAATAAAGATACTTAATTATTTTAACAAGAAATATCTGTTCCCAAGCAACAGAAGCGTATACTCCGGGTCATTGTGAAATCTCTGCCATACAATATAACTTCATGTAGAATAGAAGGGTTATTCCATGATATACTACACCCCCCCCCCCCCCCCCCCCACAGTGAGATGGGGTCCAAACACCTGGGCTCCGTTTCATAAAACTTGTTATCAATAACAAGTTGCAATAAGTTATACAAAAGCTACTGAAAATCCTTGCATTGGCTGATTGGCTGTGAGCAAATTTGTCATACAAACAGAAGAGTGAAAAGAACAATCTACATGAGAAAGCATCATCAAAAAATAGGAGTTTGGATTTGAGTGTATTGCACCACTTTACAAAATTTGCACAAAATAGCCCCTGTCAACAAATGGGGCCTACAGAGTGCACACGACAAAACAGTGAAACTATGACCTTTGACCTATAAAAAGCAAAACACTGAGAGCTGCATCACCAAAAACAATAAGGGGCCTAAGTTTCACCATGATACATGGAGATCATTGAGATGGCAACTTTGTCAGCATCTGTGATGTCATCATGGACAACCTTTACTTCATTTTGTACATAATAAAAAAAAATGATTTATATGAAATTTAAAGTCAGGAATCAACATAATTCTTCCCAAAATGCTTGCAGAATTGATATAGCCATATCCTCAAACAATAAATTTAAAAAAATTGTTATTTTTCTTGAAAATACAGAAAATGTTAAACAAAATGAATGGAGACGGTGATGTCCACGGTGACATCATAGATACTGGCAATGCTGCCAATTCAAGGATCCCAAAATAAGGATTTACCTAAACTTTCAAAGTTCATAACTCTTAAACAGATTGTCCAATTTTGCTCAAACTTTCACTGTTTACCCTTCTTGTTCTTCTTCATTCACTGGAAGCACACTGGGTTGCATTCTCCTTTAACAGTGTTTTTCAGAAATTACCACAAGGTGAACCATCTGAATAATAACTCAAATATTCAGACTGCTTCTAACTCCAAGACATAATTTCTAATCTCACACCCAAATTCAAATACTCATTAAAAACTGACCAGTAAACTTACTCATCTATGATAAGATCTAGTTTTCTCATCCACTGCTGCCATTTTGGAGCCAGAGTGCTTCGGTTGTAGAGCAGTGGTGCAAAGAGAACGATGCGCATGTTGGTCTCGTGCATCTTGCGTAAGTGTTTGTTCCATATCTCCATGACATCTTTTGTCTGAGGGCAGGGCAAGAGAGACTGAAACAGATTGATACACAAAATTTTACTGATTTATTGCAGTGAAGCCCCATTGTGGGTTGGTATTTTTAAAGAATAAGTTAAGTAGCTTTCCTAGTTCAAAGTGACAAGATCGGTATTTTGCTTTCATTTCTTATATTGCCACATTTTTCAAAACTACAGAACATGTCTCTACAAGAACAATTTGGATTCAAAATCTGCCCCAGGAATACTGTTTATGCAAAACTGTATAAAAAAATACTGAATTTGAACTACAACTACAACTTCATTTTACAACTTACCAATTAATAAGATAAGTATATAAAAAAAACTCACTTTACAACTTGCCAATTCATACGATAAGTATAAAAAACACTAGCAACGTCTTGATAATTATTGCCATCATTAAAGAGAAAATATACCATCATCACATCTTAAAGGAATAATCCAGGATGAAAGATGATTTGAAAAAGGGAGTAAAGTTAAACAAGCAAAACACCGAAAATTTCATCGAAATCGGATGAAAAATAACGTATAGTTATGAAATGTTCAAATTTTGCAGAAAACAGTTGCACTCATATCATCACGAATATTCAGTCAGTGAGCTGATGATGTCACATTCCCACCTTCCAATTTCATGATATGAAATCTTAATTATTTCAATTTTTTCATACATGTGTATAATGTGTATTAAAAAAATCACTCTCTTGTATCAAAATAAGTTAAGGCAGTGATATAATCTTACACATTCCATGTGGAGTCAATCCTGTTGTTATATTCTTGGAGCAGAAAATTCGAATGATTGTAATTTCATATGATAAAATACAAAAGAAAAAGTGGGGATATGACATCATGAGCCCACTCATTGCATATTTATGATGATACGCATACAACTGTTTCACCGAAATAACGCAAAACTTAAAAATGCCATAACTTCATTATTTTTCATCCGATTTTTGATGAAATTTTCAGTGTTTTGTTTATTTAATTTCACTCTGTTTATTCAAACCATCTGAATTTCAGGCCAGAGTACCCCTTTAATGCCATTTCCTGTACAATATTACACTATGCTCTTGTTCTATGGATCATACATGTAAGTATACATTCTCTGTTTTATTATTGTTCCCCAGTCATGTTTTGTGCATACTATGCACTTGTCTTTATGTAGTGGAGTGGCACTGCTGTAGCGGCGAAGCCTAAGCCACTCACGTATTGTCAAAAAGCACCCGCGGACACCCTCGTAAACCATGTTTATGAGGTGGCGAGTTAGTGCGACTGGTATGGCTTGTATTATGGCTTGTATTGAACAGATTTTGGTGATTCTCCAAGCTTTGCATTGGTCGCCTTCTTCACTTTGAGAGTGCTCCCAGGAGTCCCAGCAATGAAGGCAACCAAGTACAACCCAGCAAACACATGTAGAATTGCATTCAGTTTTAAGCATTATTTTTTAGTTATAACTAAGTAATTATTAGCACATCACCATAATTATTTACAAACCTGCCCTGAGCCAGAATGGACCTGGTTGTGCCTACTTCTTATATTACATAATTATATTGTCATACTTTTTTCTGAAATAAAGAAATGATTATACAACATTTAACTTGCTGATGACCTAAACATTTCAATGATCACTTTCCTTTCCAAAACTTCTGTCCAAAATAAGATAAATCAAGACTTTGAATGAATCATTATACATATATAGAGTTCTTTAAAATTTCACAGTATTTTCCTAATATTAAAAAGATCTAATTATTAGGGATCAAATATCTCACAAATGGCTTGCAGAATGGCAACTTTTACTCTTTATTCAAATGGTATCCACAGAATAAACAAATTTGTTTTTTTAATTGAAACATGAGTATGACTCAACAACTGCATGAGCTCCAAGATAGTCACCTCACTCTCTGCATTGTATCTTCCACATTTCCAGGGAGTTTTGTCAGGATGTGAATAAACAGCGAGCTCTTTCTCTTTCTTATTTGTTTCTCTCTCCATTTCTTGTTCCTTCGCTCTCTCCTCCTCTTGGTCTTCTTTCAAGGCTATGTAGGGCAAGAGAGAAAAAAAGAATCCTTTTTGTAAATAACATCATTATGTTGATTCTTGTTTGGTACACAATCATGTATAACATTGCACAAAGAAAAAAAAAGACAAATACTCTGTTTATGCAATATGCCACTTATGTGTATGACCATAGTGCATCCCCCCACAAAAAATGTAAAAATAAAAAAAATGTACATGAGATACATGCATCTGCATTCAAAGATCAACAAAAATAAAGAGAATACAATAAGAAAATTTATGTTAATTTCGACCATAACTTTAGAAATACACCTTTATGTTTAATGAGCAAGATACCATTTGAAAGGTATTATTTTGTATTATTATCTATATAGGGCATTTTAGCGGCGCATTAAAAACACATATTTTTGTCTGCATGAGATCTGTGCAATATCAGAGCATATTGTATAAAACGCCGAATTCCCCATAGGCTCATGTACAAAATTTGCCGTGCAATATTATGCGATATTGCATGGTCTCTTCGCGTGCGCGCAATAAAACAAACATGCACAATAAGGATTACAATGCGCGGATACGCAATACACGCAATGCACAAACGACACTTTGATGACGTCATAAAGAGGTAAGTCAAACTGTGATCAAAATAAATGTATGATGGGGGCCCTTTTTAGTTGCTTAAATGACATTTATTGAATTTTAAATCCCTTTTCTGTTGGGTTTAGATAATAATAATTATATTGGATGGCTTTATTTCATGGAATACCAGGAATATTCCACTCGTTAGGGCCAATATTGCACTCATCTTTGATTCGTGCAATATTGGTCCTAATTCGTGGAATATTCTCTGGTATCCCATTCAGAGCCATCCAATATAATATAATTATATGACAGTGACCTTACATAAAAATGTACAAAAATGGACTTATCGGTTTTTGCGAACAAACTCTCTCCCTCTCTTTACAATGCAATTCTGGATCTTTCCTCTGGACTTGAGGACATACTATCTTTAAATATTATGAACTTTACAAATCTTATTATTTTGATCAACCCAAAACATACAGCAACTATCTCCTTCATGCATATACTCTCTCTCACCCCTCTTTCACATTCTCTTTCTCTTTCTTTCTCTCTCTCTCTCTCTCTCTCTCACACACACCCTCTAATTTTCATCAAATAATCTATTCTTTTTTAACATCTTATTGAATCTCTCTCTCTCCCTCTCTCTTTCTTCCCCTCTCTGTCTGTGTATCTCTCTCTCTCTCTTTCTTTCCCTCACTATCTTTCATGAACACCCCCCCCCCCCTTCTTCTTCATGCATCTTGGTCACCTCATCCCCCCCCCCCCACGTTCATTTCATTGATACCGGTATACATCTCTATGAAATAAGAAGACTTTGGTGTTCATAGAACAATTCTCAGTATGTGTTTCAATCAAATTGCTAGGATTAGGCCTTAATGACCAAGAGTGAAGATATGATTCATCACTCTCCATGTCCAAAATAAAGATTTACTTTGTAAAAGTTTGTAATGATCTTATTGCTGCATGCAAATAAGGAATTATTCACTCCTTGAAACAAGAAAACTAAAAAAGCCTAATTCATACAAGATTGTTTCATAAGCAAACACTCAAAATAATTGTAATTCTTTACGTAACTATACATTCTTTTCAGATATTACAATAAAAATACAGAACAGACAACATGATTTACTTTAGGCCACACAAATTCCTTTTCTGCATTTCGATTTTTAGCATACTCATGATATAGGCCCCACCATACCCCAACCCTAACCACCATACCCTAACTCTAACCACCATACCTTAACCCTAACCCTAATCCTAAACCCTACCTTATCCTTAATCCTAAACCCTAACCCTAAACCCCAAACCTAGCTACCCCTAACCAATTTTTGAAGCAGGGCCTATTTTGCTATTTCACTATATTGCGATGCATTTTCAGTACGGATTTAAAAAAGCTTTAAATCATATTTTGTGCATATCTTAGGTTGAATGAGCCATGTCTATCCCTTAAAAACAAATAATTTCATACTAGAACTATAACTGAAAACAAACTTGAATTATGTATTTACATACTATCATATAAAATATATGCATTTTTAAATCCTATAATGAAATAAATATCTGATGTAAGGGCTCCAAGTAATCCACACACAAGGGGGGAAATTGGAAAATCAAATTTGAAAAATAGAACATAACAGATTATTCATCTCAGCATGTATATTCCATGTGAATGTATTGCAAATTCAATATATCAGATTTTATCTTGGCTTAGAGTTACATTTATAATAATGAATTGGCATGCCTATACACTCTAAAAAAGCATGCCAATTCATTATCATAAATGTAACTCTAAGCCAAGATAAATCTAATTTCATAGTTTAAACCATGGAGTATGTCAAATGACAATGTTGTGGTTGCGGCAGGGAAAAAAATACACGGGGGCTTGGGGCGAATTCGCCCCCGAAACGCCAGAAAGAGCCCTGGAAAACTAAAAAAGAGCCCCTGAAATTCTCATAGGGTCCAATGTAAACCGTAATACAATGTAGAAAATTTGGGTGGTTGGGCTCAAAGAGTAGCCCCGGAAAAAAAAAAAATTCCCTGGGTTGCGGTTGGGGTTTTCATGATGACATGTCATATTCCCTGCAAGGAGCAGGGGTTTGACAATCAAATATACCATTCACTAAAGTTGTGAAAGTTTTATGTCATGTTCTTTGTCGGATACGTTATTTAATTGTTGTGTCCTTCATTTGGAAATTTACTGTCATGATAATAATCATCATCATCATTATTATTCTTATTATTATTATCATCATTATTATCATTATTATCATTATCATCATTATTATCATTATTATCATTATCATCATTATTATTATTAATATTATTATCATTATTATCTATTTATTTCATTTGTTTGGCCATAAAAATCAGAAATCGATATATAAAGTAAAAAGAGTTAAATAAATGCAATATCTTTAAAAATGACAGCAAGAGAAGGAAATGTAAAGTAAAGAGCTAGAAGAAAGAAATGATTACCTATGGGCCAGGGCTCACAAAATTGAAATTTTTCACTGTTGGTGTTACCCAGAGGCATGCAAGCCCTCATCGTAGGCAGCAACCATGTACGTAGAAGGATACTGCACAATCCCAGATTAAAAATATAATATTTCACATTATACTGACATAATAAACTCAACAAAAAAGGAAAGTAAACACTTTCTCAAGCTCAGATTTTTCATAGAAGACTTTGATAAATATCAATATATCATATATTAAATTAAAGGAAATTAAATAGTTTTTTGATCTGGTAGGTAAACATAAAAATAAACTTTATGCATGAGTGAACAGGGTCTGACCACTTGACTGAAGGCCGGTGAGACCCAAGGCCTGCGAGGCCGACTTTTCTCATATCCATATTTTCCTTCATCACAAATGATGCGCTACTGGTATATAATGATGCCTCCTTTAGCATGTTTGGTCCTCGTTTCCGGATGTCCCACACCTTCAATGAAAACCCTTTATATATACTTATTAAACTTCGTTTTGGCACAGTAATTGGTCAGAGTAATGTACAGTCAACTCTGCATAAGTCGAAGTCACATAAGCAGAATTATCGCCTAAATCGAAGGTCTGTACTGGGTCCCATTCCTTTATTTTCTATTGTTTTTGACCCCTCATAAGTCGAATTTTCTCTACGTCGAAGCGTTTTTTTCAGTCCAAAGAAATTCAACTTAGGCAGAGTTGACTGTACATTATAGATTACAATTTGCTATTTTCAGCCTCGCGGGCCTTCGATGAAGTGAGTTGTCACCGAGTGAACACATTCGTTTTTTTCTCTTCCAAGGTACAAAAGTAGAATTTGCAAAAATGGGCAGTTTGCCATTCCTTGTAAATGCCCTTCGAGAACAATGGGAACAAAAGATCAAACTAACACAATGAGAGACTTGCCAGAAATTATATAATGTGATTTTTTTTTATTAATTCATGACTTCATGAATTTATGAACTTATGAGTCAAATGTAATGACAGTATAATGTTATTCAGTGGTGTAGCCTGTGGAATTAAGTGCACTGCAATTCAAGGGAGCACTAAAGTTGTTTTCGATATAGTGTACCCCAAAATGCATTGCCCTTAATCTCCCCAGCATGCTGTGCCACTTTGGCTGTTCTTTGGTCCATTTTTAGATTTGAAGATTAATTTTCATTTCAAGGGCAACGACCCATGCAAACTTTAATCATGTTTGTTTGTAAATTTTCAGTACATATATTATGGTGAATTTCAAGTCGCTTGACTCAGAAGAAAAAACAGCAATGGCTGCAATGTTAAACTTTCACTTGTGGCGACGAATCTGGAACAGTTAAAATGTCATGTGTTTACCCTGCTTAAATGCTCATTTTGTTTTACCTACCAGGTTTGAAAGACAATTAAGTTGGCTAATTGGAAAACTTGAATTAAAAATCAAATCTGCTGGGCATTAGTCACTCGCTTGTGTCCACTCCAGACATCATTTAAATATTGAAGTTAACGTGCCCGGCGGGGGGGGGGGGGGGGGGGGGCGGGGGGGGGGGCACTCAGTATGTGTATTGCCTGAATATGGGGTATGTGCCTGTGGCGGAAGAAGATCCCCATTTTTACAACTCAAATTTCCATTCCGAAGCATAGCATTTTTATCTTATTGACAAAAAGAACAAAGAAAACCGTTCCAAAGCATAGCATTTTCTTCGATTCGAGAAAAAAGAAGAAAGAAATCCGTTGTCCGACCATCGCCTCTGCGTGAGCGCACCCGGCGCAGCTGCATGCACATATGCCCGTTCCATAGGGATACATACGCACTCACACGCAGGCGAACTGTTCCAAAGACCCCCGTTTTCACAAACATTTGTAGTTCCGAAGACTGTTCCCCCGGGGGGGGGGGGGGGGGGGGTGGGGGGGGGGGGGGGGGGGGGGCACTCGACCCCAAAAGTGGTAGGTACATGTATGTGCCGTGGGGAAGACAAAAAACGGGGGCTTTGGAACGGGCTTATTGTGAAAAGGAGGGTCTTCGGAACGGGGTTCGGAACTACAAATGTTTGTGAAAACGGGGGTCTTTGGAACGGTTCGCCTGCGTGTGAGTGCGTATATATCCCTATGGAACGGGCATACGTGCATGCAGCTCACCCGGCGGCACGAGCGCCGGGTGCGCTCGCGCAGAGGCGATGGTCGGACAGCGCTCTGCAGGCCGCTTTTCACCAAAAACGCAGCTCACTGTAGCAGATCAATGCGGTCAGAACGGCATAACGAAAAACATGCGAAACTTTGGAACGGATTTTTTTTCTTCTTTTTCTCGATAAGAAAATGCTATGCTTTGGAACGGCTTCTCTGTGCTTTCTCTCAATAAGATAAAAAATGCTATGCTTTGGAACGGAAATTTGAGTGTAAAAATGGGGGTCTTCTCCGCGGCACGTACCCACCACGCATTATATACTGAGTGCCCCTCCCCTACCTGTTCCGAAGACCCTCCTTTTTCACAATAAGGCCCGTTTCCAAAGCCCCCGTTTTTTGTCTCGCCCGTGGCACATACCTACCACTTTTTGGGTCGAGTGCCCCCCCCCCCCCGGGGTTAACTGAAGCTCCTTTTCTTTCTTTTCCCCTTTATTTTCCTTTTTTCGGGGGGGGGGGGCTGGAAAAAGAATTTAGAGAGTGAAGGGGGGGGGCACTCGACCCCAAAAGTGGTAGGTACATGTATGTGCCACGGGGGAGACAAAAAACAGGGGCTTTGGAACGGGCTTATTGTGAAAAGGAGGGTCTTCGGAACGGGGTTCGGAACTACAAATGTTTGTGAAAACGGGGGTCTTTGGAACAGTTCGCCTGCGTGTGAGTGCGTATATATCCCTATGGAACGGGCATACGTGCATGCAGCTCGCCCGGCGGCACGAGCGCCGGGTGCGCTCGCGCAGAGGCGATGGTCGGACAGTGCTCTGCAGGCCGCTTTTCACCAAAAACGCAGCTCACTGTAGCGGATCAATGCGGTCAGAACGGCATAACGAAAAACATGCGAAGCTTTGGAACGGATTTTTTTTCTTCTTTTTTCTCGATAAGAAAATGCTATGCTTTGGAACGGCTTTCTCTGTGCTTTCTCTCAATAAGATAAAAATGCTATGCTTTGGAACGGAAATTTGAGTGTAAAAATGGGGGGTCTTCTCCGCGGCACGTACCCACCACGCATTATATACTGAGTGCCCCTCCCCTACCTGTTCCGAGACCCTCCTTTTCACAATAAGCCCGTTCCAAAGTCCCCGTTTTTGTCTCGCCCGTGGCACTACCTACCACTTTTTGGGTCGAGTGCCCCCCCCCCCGGGGTTAACTGAAGCTCCTTTTCTTTCTTTTCCCCTTTATTTTTCCTTTTTTCGGGGGGGGGGGGGGGGGGGGGGGGGGCTGGAAAAGAATTTAGAGAGTGAAGGGGGGGGGGCACTCGACCCCAAAAGTGGTAGGTACATGTATGTGCCACGGGGGAGACAAAAACGGGGGCTTTGGAACGGGCTTATTGTGAAAAGGAGGGGTCTTCGGAACGGGGTTCGGAACTACAAATGCTTGTGAAAACGGGGGTCTTTGGAACGGTTTCGCCTGCGTGTGAGTGCGTATATATCCCTATGGAACGGCATACGTGCATGCAGCTCGGCTGGCGGCACGAGCGCCGGGTGCGCTCGCGCAGAGGCGATGGTCGGACAGCGCTCTGCAGGCCGCTTTTCAACCAAAAACGCAGCTCACTGTAGCGGATCAATGCGGTCAGAACGGCATAACGAAAAACATGCGAAGCTTTGGAACGGATTTTTTTTCTTCTTTTTTCTCGATAAGAAAATGCTATGCTTTGGAACGGCTTTCTTCTCTGTGCTTTCTCTCAATAAGATAAAAATGCTATGCTTTGGAACGGAAATTTGAGTGTAAAAATTGGGGGTCTTCTCCGCGGCACGTACCCACCACGCATTATATACTGAGTGCCCCTCCCCCACCTGTTCCGAAGACCCTCCTTTTCACAATAAGCCCGTTCCAAAGCCCCCGTTTTTTGTCTCGCCCGTGGCACATACCTACCACTTTTTGGGTCGAGTACCCCCCCCCCCCCCCCGGGGTTAACTGAAGCTCCTTTTCTTTCTTTTCCCCTTTATTTTTCCTTTTTTCGGGAGGGGGGGGGGCTGGAAAAGAATTTAGAGAGTGAAGGCTCATTATCATGCTGTTACATTGTGTAGATTTAAAGTTTCACTGTTTCAATAAAAGAATATGAATTTGAACAGCATTTTAAAAAAGAAATGAGCAAAATTGGTCAAAGAATAAGAAAATTACACTCATTTACATTTTCTAGTAAATTACTCTCGGCTCTGCAAATTGGCAACACTTATGACATCATAGGTGAGCAGGTCTCCATTCACTTTTGTACATGAAATTTCACATTTTCTCAATTTTCTTGGAAGTTACACATTTTCTTACTCTGGAATAGTCAAAGTAGGTTATGTAATTTAAAAAAACAATTCTTCTGAACATACATTGACTATCGGGGTTAGAAAATGTGTAACTTCCAAGAAAATTGAGAAAATGTGAAATTTCATGTACAAAGTGAATATGATGTCATCAGTGTTGCCAATTTGCAGAGCCGAGAGTAGTTTACTAGAAAATGTAAATAAGTGTAATTCTCTTATTCTTTGACCAATTTTGCTCATTTCTTTTTAAAATGCTATTCAAATTTATCTCCTTTTATTAAATAGTGAAACTTCTAGGGTGGACTTACCCTTTAACCTTTTGCTCCCAATGGCAAAGTGTCCAATTTTGCAAGTTTTACTTTTGTACCTTGGAAGAGAAAAAGGATATGTTCACTCCTGCACAAATTTTCTCTTTTGGTTCACCTACCACATCAAAAGACCATTAAATTTCCTTAATTTGATATATGATATAGTGATTTTTATCGAAGTCTTCTATGAAAAATCTGAACCTGAAAAAAGTGTTTACTTTTTTAGGCAAAATATCAAAAGTACAAAACAACACGACCTTGTTCACCTTGCTGAAAAAACTCTCCCGAACATTGAATTAGAGTTCCATCTGGTAGTGATAACTTTCTGCAAATACCCTCCGAAGGAGTCCCTCCTATTGCTCCAGTCTCTTCAGGAGTCACGATCCTCTCTTCTTCAGGTGAATGTGCCATGTTTTTTTGGCACGATTTTCCCCCCCAGTACGCTCACACAGCGCCACGGATCCAGTCTTGGTGATTACAGCTTGCTATTGGTGCCACTGCTGGTGGTACTACATAAAAATAGACGTTTTTCAACCTGCTTTTCCTCCTCATTTTTTTCACTGATCTAAAAACTGATATGAAGATGATGTGTTCGTTGCGTCTTTGGTAAGAATCCCGCAGTTAACTCTAAATGCGCAGACAAATGGGACCGGGCATCACGGTGCTCCAAACCAGGCGCAGGCCATACTACTTTCGTGATTAAGTCGGGGTGGAGCGAGCTGCAAGATTGGGGAATCCCATCATAGCATAGAGTTACAGCCGGGAGTTATGGGGAATCCCGGTCGTTCTTATTGTAACGTCAAAGCGACGTCATTTGTCGGATTCTGGTAGGAAAATGTTAGCAGCATCGGTAGGCCTATATAAGCAGGGCTCATAGAGCTGATGACAAAGGGGTGCATGTTTCATCAAGTGTCTTATTGTGTACATGTATAAGGCTATGAATTCAGAAATTGTAGGTTAAAACCACCTTCTCCGGATTTAACTTTATGGAGTATGGTTAAAATGAGGCACTTGATGATGAAACGACCCCCCCCCCCCCCCCGAAGTGAGGTCAGCCCACAGAAATGTGGGTCAGCCTCGCCAGGCATTCTCAAACTTGCAGCCGAACATTCTCTCTATCCTCTTTCTTCTTCTCCAGCACAGACTCCCTTCTGATTTTTTTTTTCACTGATGTCCATCATCTCCATTTTTAAGAGAAAGAGTTGCACATGGGGGCTGGGGCAGAGATTTTTCTGATTTTTTTCTTCATATAAATGGTTTTATTCATTTTGAATCAATTTTGTTTGGATCTTCTCTGAATCCCTGAATCCCTGAAATCCTAGGGTCCATAAAGAGGCTATCGCATGGATTAAATAAATGGAAAAAACAATGAGCTTAATCTCCCTAGGAGTTTGTTATATTTTCATTATAATTCACATGGAATTATTAGGATTAATTAAGACAATACATTGTTAATGGACTTTTCGATGTAGGATAAGTTATGGGTGTGGATTTAATCTTTTAACTGTTTTGAAATTTGGAAATTTAACCTCAAAATTCATTTTTTTTTCAAAACTTAAATATTGCACTGTTTAGAGAGTATAGGACTTTGAGAAGGGTTTAATTTCAAAACGTAATGATCGAATAAACCCCAATGGCCTAAAGGCCCATCTTTTTCTTTATTTCTTGAGCTTAGAGATTTTCAGGTGTAAAATGGGATTTTGAATGAATTTGAGTAAAGCACCATTTTAAAAGTAGTAAATAAAATGCATTAGTTATTTGAAAGAAGGCGGGGCCTAATGCCAATGCCATAATATCCGCGTGTGCTACTTTTTGTTTAGGAAATTTATAATATAATTGTCTATGGTAGAGGCTATCTGGTGACCTTACAACATTCTGACACGACACACACATTTATTGAGGAAGTCCCTCCCAACATGTCTGTGTGAAATTGACAGCCTAGACCACTTCAAAGCTTCGCTCAAGACTAAAATCTTTCATCACAAATCAGGATGCTAACTTTATTGGAGTCTGCACCTGTGAATGCATTTAAACAGATATATGGCACAATACAAATAATGTGAATCATCATAGCACCATTATACAAAAAATTTTGCTTGATGACCAAATCTTTTTACAGCTTGGCTGATATAGCAACAGTCAATGTAATCATCATCGATCTCATCTATAAAAATGCACTCGGTGAAAGAAGTGTGAATTCTCCGAATGAAACCTAATTCATCCTCTGATCCAATGTGAATTTGAAATATGAAATAACTTGATTAACAGATTCAAATACAATATTTCTGACACATTTGCAATTAAAAGAAACAGGCTTCACAATGGACAACAAACAACAAACAGATATTCTTGGAATAACAACTTTAATTCATGGATGAAACATTGTTGACATAAAGTCAGAATCTCAAGAGCAAAATTAAATCATTCTTGATAAAAATGTCAAAAAATAAGCATTGCAGTAAAAGCTATGAATGCCACTAATTTTACATATCTCCAAGATAATGAAGACTTCGCTGAACATGGGCTAAAAAAGAATAATAAAGAATGACAATATCAAGTCAGAAGTGATACCACAGGATACGAATAGCATTATTCAAGAAAAAACAATGTATGCCATTTTGAACTGATATCAGTACATTTTTATAGTTTGAAAAAATAATGTCTTGGTAACACACAGACTCTCCGTTACAAAATTTTTTGAAACAATGTCCGGTAAGTAATACGATTCTGGTTTCAGAGAATATCAATAAGCACAACATTTTCAAGAACATGCTCATAACAGACATACACCTACAGAAAAATGATAAAAAGATGGAGAAAATACAAGGAAAAAGCTATATTAGCATACCAAATAGTCAACCTATTCCAAATCAAATATTTCAACTGAAAAAATGGGAGGTTCAGTTGCCAGAATGCATTTTATTAACAGACATAGAATTTCTATTCGGTACCGTTGGCTTCATTACAAAAAAGAGAGAGAAAAAAATATCAGTAAAACTTTTCATATCAATCTATGCAATTGAACATTACAACCTGCCATGTAAGTTTTAATAATTCAATCTCATAGTAAACTACCCCCCCCCCCTTCTTCAAGAGACAGTGCTTTTGAATTTTTGTTTTTCTTCAGAGAAATATATAAACCCAAACTAATACACATGATAATCAGACATAATGAAAAGATCTATCAATAATGAAGGTGATACTGAATGTATTTTGTTAACCTATGACAATATATAGTAGAGAAGACACAAGAAGTGAGTCCAACATTTGATCCACTTTCCGCCAATGACATTGTGCACTGGGGGTCCAAATTTTTATTTCATATCGTCGGTGGGCTGTTAAAACCTCGTATCTCAAAATCTAAAAATTTTTAGGACAGCTCAGAAAAAAGCTGTATTTCGATTATGGCAATGGTGGCACCTCATATTGTCTGGAAACAGTCTCCTAATTCCTGTAGAGAAATCTTTCCAGGCAAAAGAAGGTTCCACGTATGTCATAAATCTAAAATAGAGCTTTTCTGAGCTGTCCTCAAATTTTTTAATTTTGAGATACAAGGTTTTAACGGCCCCCCGACAATGTAAGAGTTGCATTGTGTTTGTGTCAGGTATCAGGTACTGGTCTAAGGCAAGGTAGTGTTATGTTCAGGTTGCAGGGTAAAATTTGATTTCTTACAGGAAATCAACTGCAGTGCTACTGTCCCTTAACCCATTAAGCATGATTCTATTTCAATATAATACACACTTTTCCATAGACCATAGCCCTGAGTTAACTCTGGCTCAGTGTTCAACAGGTTAATAAATTTTTGCACAGATCAGGTAAATGTGCTAAGTCTGTGTATTTGTGTTACTACAGAAACACATACTTCAGCATTCACTTTGTTTTATATAAGGCAATGGTCATAACATATAATTTCAAACAAACGCATAGATTAGCAATCATCAAAATATGTGACTTTAATTTTTCAGCAAAGAAGTCATATGTATTACTATGCTAGTTTAATCACAACATCCCCCCCCCCCACACACATGTAACAAGTTATACTAATCAAGCAAACTTTAGTTTTATGCCTGATAAAAACTGAAGGCAAGATAGCAATAACTATTTGTTAAAAATGCAAATGTGGTTTTGCTGTCAAAAAGGAAGAACATCTTAAGCTGCTGTACAGTGAAACTACACATTCATACCAATCTTGCTACCCTGTGATGAACACTGTCAGCGAAACCTACCCGCGTATACACAGAGCTGGCTAAGCCCCAATGAAAACCACACATTAACAACATCTTGCTACCTGATGATATACATGTACAGGCCCTCGCTATACCAACAGAGCTGCTACCCAATGAAAACCACACATTCACACCATCTTGCTACCTGAGATATGCAGGCGAACCTCGCTATAAAACAGAGCTGCTATCCCCAATTGGGGAAAAATCCTATTCTTTTTCTTTTTATTCTATTTTTCAAGCTCAAAATCCTATATTTTGTTTCAAAGTTCGAGACATCCGACAGTATAATTCCTACGCCACTCTGCATATTCTAACTGAAATGAAACAACATTACTAATATACAGGGCTTACTTAATTATTTATATCCTCACTCTTTTACATTGTATTTCTTCAATTAAAATGATCTACAGTAACAAAATACATAGGTAGAACATATTGAGCAGTGGGGTAAATTTCAATGTTGATGAAAATATACACACACAAAAAACTTAACATATGCGTATTAAAGAATCATTCTTACAAGTTTCAAAAATCCTATTTCAATGGGAAAAATCCTATTCAGTGTCATATTCCCCTTAAAATCCTACTAAATAGGATAAATCCTACTAATTGGCAGCTCTGTAACAATCTCCTCTGGACCAAGGAAATTACCCCTCTTTATATTGAATCAAAGCGAAAAAACAATGAAATACAAGAAGTGGGACCGGCTATATTTACCTTGTTATAACGAGAGTTGTTATAACAGTGTTCTTCATAACACGGTTCCTCTGTATTAGAAACATATTCATACATTTTGATACTCCCAAATTTTATACAAGTAACATACATCACCAATATATCCAAGTGAGTGTGAAACAATATCAAGAACATAATTGGCAACTATTTTGCAAAAAAATAAAAATTAAAAAAAAACAACAACACCCAATAACATTCTTAACAGAGAGAACAAAAAAAGTGAGATTTGTAAGTAACTACACAATCAAAAACATGTCATGCATTGTTATTTATAAAAAATAAAAAAATTTAAAAAAACTTCAAGAAAGAATATGATACTGAAGGTGTTACTATCACACATACTGAAAAGAATAAAACTAAAGAACTTCAAAAATAAAGGCTTCCCTTGTACTTCATATATCCTACATTTTTTTTCATCTACCTTTGAACTGTGATATGTTCTAAGTCACTTTGGGGCTTTTAAATTCATAGATCATACTTCAAAAATTCAAGTAAATGAGAGATCTGCAATACACAATTATTTTCCTTATCAATTACATATACAAAGTGAATGAATCCTACATCTTGTATAATAATCTCATGTACAGGTTAATCATTCAAATTAGACAAAGAACAAAGTATACACTAATCCATATAAAAAAATGAAATGGGTGATCTGACTAGCTTGTGAAAAGATAAACATTCAGATGGATGGATAGTGTTGTACAACATCTTGCACACAAGCAGTTTTCATGAGAGTTCCTTTTTTGTTAATAATGACTACAGCACTGGGGTTTTCTCTGTATTCTTTATATAATTACAAATTCTTGAAGGCATTCTGTACCAACAGAAGCTGCCAGAGCATCGCACCATTAAGTTTCTAAAGTGAAAGGCACTGTCTGTCTTTCGATCAGGTAGTCTTATCATAATGTATAGCACTTGCAGAATTGTAGCAGCCTGCGAAGGTACTGCAGTCAGGCTGAGACACTGTTATTGAATAGGAAGAGTAAAAGCTGATGAACATCTACTAGTTTTGCAGTGAGGGATAGTTTGTCTGGCAAATTAGTTTAGTCACAACATCAAACTCAGGAACGTTACCATCAGAGTTGCAGTCTGAATTACAATTAGAATTACCACTTAAGCTGTGGGGATATCTGATCCCATCAAATACAGCCTCTTTTTTCCTAGTCATCATTCAGATTTTCAAGAGTGTGCTAATGGCATCATGAACGTGACTACTTTCCAGGCTCAGTTCTGACTACCATTTCTCCTCTTACTTGTGTAGTGACGGGTAGTCATCTTTGAGGATGGTGTAGTTACGGCATGTCGGACAGGTGTTCTGCTGCTTTAACCACTCCTGGATACACTGTTTTGAAAAAATAAAAAAATACAAGTGAATTTTCAAAATGGTAAAAGATTTACAAATAATTAGTGCTGGTGGCCACTAACATTGGCTCCCATTGAGATCAATCAGGTGTTTAAAGTTGGTCTATAGCAGCAGCCACTGTCTATAAATCTACAATTTTTGTTTCCCTTTGTGACCCACGTATGGTGACACACATTTGCTCCTGCATCAATGCTCCTGTCTTAATTTCTCCGAAGACATAGGGGATAGGGTTTGGGTTGTGATAGGGTGGTTTTGTTCAGAATAATGTGAGGATAGTGATTGCAATTAGTGTTGGGTTTGGGGTTAGGTTGGCTTAACCTGCAAATTTTTAATGTGAGACATAGTCGCTGGAGCATATGTCATGGAACCGGCCACTACTGATAGGTTTCACTTTACATGACTTAGACGTGAATGGAAGATATGTCCACACTCCTATCTCTAGGAGTTTATCCCATTCATCTCATCATGGCAGATCACGAAAGGATCCTCCTCCTCTTCCTCCACCTCACCAAAATCCAGGAAATAGATATTGTGTGTAAAATCTATGTGGATAGTTTACTAACAAGCCTCACTGATTTAAATCATGTGGTAATGTATGACTTACATGTGAATGGAAGATATGTCCACACTGTATCTCTAGATGTTATCCCCGCTCATCTCATCGTGGCAGATCACGCAAGGATCTCCTCCTCCTCCTCGCCATCCACGAGCTCCTTATGACCAGTTTAAGCCCTTCTGGGCGCTGCCTACTGTCGTCCAGGCCGGCTGGGTGGGGGTAGGGGCAGGCTGGTAGGTAGCAGGACGCTGGGGCTGGGAATTGAAGGTGGACAGAGGGGCTGCAGGGCGTCCGCCTGGCATACCCTGTTGGTTGATGAAGCCCTTGTTTTGCATCCTCTGTGGGACAGGAGCCATAAGAGATTTCAAGTTTTATTTCTATCACATGCCATCTGCATATAAATCTTGCTTTTGATGCGAATTTGTCAATATCAAGAAAAGATAACATGAAACAAGATGGCCAAGAAGGGTTGGATATTTCTAAGGTAGCTTGGCAAAAAACATGGTGGCATAAAAAGACACATCCAGAATGATAAATGCATATTGTTAGTGTTGTTTTCATTCCAGTTGCACTGCTACACCATTTCGCTAAACTCTTGAAGTGAATGTTTGTCATAACATCAGCTCAAAGCCTCTTCAGATCTCTGACATGTGTTAAGAAAATTGGGGCTAATGATCTATGCAAAAGCCTTAAGAGAATAAGGGCATGTCTAAAGTGGGCCAGTGCTTTTTTTTCTAAAATTGACAACAGCACTAGGGATGGGTAATCAGGTAACACAAGGAATTTATTCCTTGAAATGCTTGCACGATGTAAAAGGCTGACAGCTGACGGGGTAATAATATCCAAGTCCTTTGGAAGCGCATAGAGACGTTATAACATAATGTGATATGCGCTATACAAGAACTGTACATTATTATAATGATTATTAAAAAACGCTACTCACAAGGAGGCCGAATGCCCAAGATATTTTGACTTAACAGCTTACCTGGGATGCATTGCCAGCAGTCTCTCGATGTCGCTGACGGACAAGGTCTGAAACACGGCGCATGATTTCATCTACTGACAGACCCGAGAGGGAGCCATTGTTGGATGAACGGACCTCCTTCAGAAACCCAGTCAACTGCACCCGTTTAAAAAAAGAAAGAGAAACTTCAAAGCTCCTGAAGTTCCTCAAGTGGCTGGATTTTCAGACAGACACCATAAAGGCTTATTAACATATTAAGTGGAAAATTTTTGCTGAAGTCATAACAGGCAGCTACTGCCTAGTTTAAATGAGACACGGTCTTTTAGTTCTGGTATGTCACAAAAGTAGCCCAAATTACCAAAATAGAAGAAAAGAAGTCTAAATGGTGGGAAAGGGGAAAGAGAGGGAAACATAGCAATATCTATATGAGGGATGTGATATCAAGTAGAAGAGAAGAGGAATGGCCAGTAGGAACTATCAGAGAATCTCAATGCACTTACTTGTTGTAATTGGGGAATAGACCATTTAGCCTTAGCATGATCCTTTCAAAGCTATTCTTGGGTCTCGCAACTTGTTGCTGCATGTATTGCTGTCTTGCAAGCATCTGTTGCTGTTGCTGTTGCTGTTGCTGTTGCAAGGTAAGTTGCTGAGGGAAGCGGGCAGCAGCGCCCTGTTGATGGGACATGTGCATCTGTTGAGCATGTTGCATGTTTGGTGGAACAGCTGGTTTTACGAAAGGTACAAAGATAAAAAAAAGAACATAGTTATTTCAACCAAAGACAGCAGTGAAGCAGAACTACCGTTACCACTAAAAATACATGATTGCCGACAATTATGGATACGCAAGAGCACTGAAATTGCTTTCCCATACAAGACTACCCCAAGGAAACTACAAAAACCTCACATCAGACAGCATAACCTGAATTTCAATTAGTGTGTCCAGATATGCAACAAGAAGTGTGCCAACATCATGGTGACATTTTACATGATCTTATCGGAAAGAGGGTACAGGTAGATTTCCTGACAGGCTTTGTAACCACCTACTACACTGAATATACTGAAGGCAATGGTGACTGAAAAGCAAGATCTAGGACTTACTGAAAGCTCTCCTCTGTTGTCCATTGTCCGGACCAGGCTGTCCATTGGACGGTTGATGGTGGTTGAAGCCATTGCCTGACATAGCAGCTTGCTGGACGGTTGCTTCCTGAGAAACTACTGGTTGGGTCTGGGCACGGCTCATGGCTTGGGCTTGGGCTTGGGCTTGGGCTTGCTGCAACTGCTGTGCCTGGGCTTGGGCTTGGGCATGGGCATGAGCCTGAGCTGCCATAGCCTCTGCTAAAGCCATGGCTGCAGCTTTGTTTTCGGGTTCAGTGACAGTATGGGGCTGGGAAGAAAGTTGGTCCTCTACAGCTCCTATGACAACATTGCAAAAGAATAGTATAACTGAATATTTCTGTGAAAGAATAGTGTAACTGTATACTTCTGTAAAGCTCCTAGGCACATCAGAGAGATGTATTCAGTGCTACAAAAATGCAGAACGCATTATCATTAACTGTAAAATACTGGTAAAACCCAAACCATGTATTGTCATGTTTTTACATTTTCAAAGCAACACCATATTTTATGAAACAAAAAATGCATACCATTTGATACCTCATTCATCATCATTAATCAAGGAAAAGGTGGGAATTACGATCTAAAGTAACATACATTTTCTTACATCTTTTACATTTCAGCAAATATCTCAAATTTACAAAAAAGGGATGTATCGTTTTTTAACATGAAACTCTTGAATTGTACAAATGCAACAAGAAAAAAACTCACTACCATTATGAGGTTCCCCTTCCATCATTACTTCCTGGGCGCCAGTTCCCCCCTGAAGAGTAAGGGTAGACATCCTTGCTGGTGCCCCACCTTGTCTGGGGTTTGACAGGAGCCAGGAGCCTGGGGCAGCCACGCCTCCTGCCTGGGCCATACTGGCAGGAGGGGTAAGGGATGCCTGGGGGGTGGGTGAGCTACCATGTCCAAAAGCACTCTAATGACAGAATAAAATCACAACAGAATCATTTAGACAGAAGTCCATTCTCATGACTGCAAACCAGAAACTTTCCCAACCAGGGAGGTGTTTCACAAGGACTAAGACTGACTCAAATTGCTCTTCACTATGACAGGCCATTCATGCCATTATTTGCTTTCACAATCGGTCTCTCAAGGGATGCGCAAATCATTGTCACAAATTTGAAGAATTTACATTTTTTGGTTTTCTTCATCAATGAACTATAAAACATTGTCAATTCTGCAGATTTGTGACCCTGATTTGCAAATCCTTTGAGAGATCCATGGTGAAAGAAAACAGTGGCATAAATGGCCAGCCATAGTTAAGTGCGATTTTAGTCAATCTTAGTCTTTGTGAAACACCCCCCAGGAGAGCAGGCCGCCACTTGCAAGAAATTTCTAGAAAGTGCATACATGCCATGTCCTGGATGAGTAACAAAGGTGAACTGCTGCTTGGTCTACTCCCTCACTGTCTAATGCCTGTTTGGTCTCATCCAACATGGTCTAATCCCATTTCGTCTACAAACAGTTTGTCTAATAACCATTTGGTCTAATTAACACTTAGTCCATTTACCATTTTGTCTAATTTTCAGTTAGGCAATGCCCATTTCGTCTAATATCCACTTGGTCTAACACCTCTCAGTCTATCTGATTATACAAACTGGTAATAGACCAAATGGTCATTAGACGAAATGGGAAAACTAAGTAGATGAAGTGGCAATTTGACCAACTGATCATTAGACAAAATGACATTCGATTAGGATCCATGTTATGATAGTGAATAAGACACAATCTGGTGAGTATAAGGGAAAGAAGGGGAGACATGAGTGAGCATGGTGTGTAAAACTTACTTTATTGAGGCCTTCTGGCTTGTAAGGTGCAGCAACTTCCACTGGCTTCAGGGAATCCAAGTTAGCACCCCCCTGGATAGCCTGAATCTGTGCCTCAAACTCATTCTGAAAAAAAGAAGAAAAGAAAAAAAGTAAACATGTAATCTACATTATCTTCAGTAAGAAGTTAATGTTATCCTTGTATAACATTACACATGTAATTAAAATCATTTTTTGCAACAACCAGTTCAATGACCAAGCTCTTAACCCTAAAAAGGCGACGTTTCGCACGATATGTCCGCAACAGGCCTAGATATCGCTGCGACGCTGCATGACTTTTCTCTGTAACATCTCGCGCATCTTTTGAGACCAAATTCATGATGTCCGGGTACGCGGTTCCGAAGTTACGCAATATTTTTTACTCGCATGTCGGATCAAAAATTGCTCAAAAACGTGATTTTGTGTACAAATCCAATACAAATTGTGTTTTCAGCAATAATTCATAAATGTACTATTATTTTTACTATTAATGATCAAAATCAATTAGTTTTAGTCTGATTATGATCCAAATATGATTGGCGATGAGTTTTGTCGAAAAAACAATAAGAAACAAAAAGTAAAAAAACAAAGAAATACATAAGAAATTAAATTTGATTCCAATTTTTTTTTCATGTATACTTGTTAACAACACTACAAAGAGTATTCACAACAAAAATAAGACTATTTGGAGCTTCAGCTAGTGATTTATAGCAAAAAGTCTGATTTATGCATAAATTAGCATAATTAATTACCTAATGAATTATTTTGTAAAATGTAACTACAGGAATTGGTAGATGATGTCACGGATGACATGCGTGCCGATTTTCGGCGCGATCGCACGATCGACAGCCCCCCCCCCCCATACATACATGTTCACTACTGCATCTTCCTGTGTGAATGCGGTAAATCAAGCGCACTTATACCACAACCTTGGTCCTAATGTAAACCACCTTTGTGAATTCTGGCCTCTACATCAATGAAGTTGGTAGGTGTATTACCTGCGCTTTGGACACAGCTCTTTGATTGGTTGCGAGGCAATCTTGCCACATGCTCCTGATGGCTCTCACATGTTCCTCCATCATTGGGTTACTGTGAACAATACATGACAGGTCACATACATCAATCTCAATGAATGGTGCTACAGTTAACTTGCACTACTGAAATGGACGGTATATTTTCAAAGTAGTCACAATTTCAAGAAAACCTTGGCACGACACTAGCTAGAGTCCCTTGCACATGTTTGCCTCTCCCCATAAATAAATACATAAAATAAGTTGGTCCATTGTGATTTTACCCCTCAGATTGTAATACGGACAAGAAGTAAATAGTACAAAAACATGCAGCAACCAACGATATATCAATGTCAATCAAATGTGTGTCATTAGGAGACAAATCTGAAAGATATTATAACAGAGATTGTAACCCATCTGCATTCATTGACCAACTGATCATTTAAGTATCTCACTCAAAGCGACAAATCAACATTGCAGTGCACTGACACAATTTAACTGCAAAGTAACACCCCCCTAAAAAAAAATAATTTAAAAAATCAACGTACTTCTGAATGATGTTGGCAATGGTCTTGATATGATATTCGGCTTCCTTGCAAGCCTCCTCCAATGGTTTGAGCTCCTTCGCCATGAACAAATGCAGAAACTGACACTACAAAGAAAAGAAAAACGAGAGGGTAATATTGTGGTAGAATAGTAGATAGTGGGAACATCAGCAGAATACGATAACCTGCATTACTTTTATCACACTCTCTCCACCAGTTTAGAAGCGTCTCCCTTCTTGGTCCAAACTTTCTATTCCAACTATCTTCCCTGACCACTTATTGACATAACCATTATACATTAAACGGTGGTAAAGGTGAGGTCATATACTTCAACCATGCATCCTCTTTCAGAGTTAAGAAGCGTATCCCTTTAGAGTATTTTCCCTCAACATCATTTTCCATTTCAAGTACTTGACTCAATTTCTGTACTATATCTTAATTAAATTTATAGACAAAGAAAGACTAAATACCTCAGCTTTGCAAGCCCTGTTCAATAGTTTGGTAGCCTCTTCTTCCTTGCCCTTGAGGCGCATCTCCAAGGCATGATTGGCCTCCTCGAGTTCCTTAGGGACCTTCTGCGATTCCTCCATAGCCATCTTCATCTGAGTCCTTCTGGCCTCCGCCGTAAGACGCTCCTCGTTGAGCGCGGACATCTCGCCATGGAGTTTGTCCACGCGGTCCTGGAGTTCTTGCCTGTCCACCATCAGCTTCTTGGACTGCTTCTCAAGCATCTTGTTGACCTTCTCCTTGTCCTTCACAGAGTTCTAAGGGAAAGAAAAGCTGAGTTTAGTTATCTTCAGTAGTGACCTTCTGCATATATCTTTGACAGAAATTTTATGGAAAGAAAATAATAGTAACAAGAAGTATCACTGAAGGTGATTAATACCCCGCCCAAATGTATGCGATTAATTTGCTGAGCACTGCTCGAAAATTAGGGAGTAGTTCGATCCACAATATTTCCTGGCTTTGTTGCTGTAATATGCTGTTACCATGGCAATGTAGTTTCCAACACATTAAAAAGAATATGTCTGGCACATCTTCATCTTTAGACCAATGTGCATGCCAAATTTCACGAGCATTGCTCAAAAGCTGAGGGAAGTAGTGCGATCCCCAAGATTTATAATGGACCAACAGCCCGAACGATCATACGCCAATTCATATCTACCCCCTTCAAACTTCATTTGGCACCTTCTGCACTGGATACAAAGCACTTTACAATGTCATTGGAGTGACATTGGAGTGAAAATAATTTTAACTACCAGGTAATGACTGTTAATATCCAGTTATAATCATAATACACTACTTGACAGAGGTTTGAATAAGGCTTGCAGAGTGATCAAACCTGGACTTTCATCCCTCATCCCTTGCTAACTACTCTTAAGATGACCCCACCACCTTTCCCCTGCCCCCCCTCAAAAAAAGAAAGATAACATACAAACCATCTGCTAAGATAGCTCCAAGACAATTCTCCCAATCGACTATCACCCTAAAAGTACCCATATGTCTCATCTTGTCAAATCTCTACAACTGCGATCGCAGGCTCAGTCCAACTTCAAGCCAATCAGACAGCAGTACTGATGTGGCAAAAAAACACAGCGCACATGCGGACGTTGCAGACGTAGAGTAGTTATCTCAAGATATGTGGTATATCAAGGTTTATGACCGCCCTGCAATTCATCTCCTCTCACTTCACTCACAGACCAGTCGGATTGTAAGGGGTGCAGCGGGCTTTAGACTTATCACCACATGTTGATATGTTTTCAAGTGTAAGAATACCTGACATATAAAAGTACCAGTAAAGGAAACTTGTACCTACCTTTAGTATACTAATCTCATTCTTCAGTGACGTTGTCTCTTCGGCCGAGGCTAAACCAAGCTGGTCGTACCTTTCCTTGAGCTCTTCATAATTCCTTTTGGTTGATTCACATGATTTATGTATCCTGAAATAACATGCACGTACATGATAACAAAATAAATATTATGGATATTAAAGAGACATTCAACTGAAAACTCAAGGGGAAATTAAATCGTGCGGATTTGCTCATGGCTCATTTATTAGTACACACAGGATGCCCTTTAAGCACGTCTATCGGACTAATGCATAAAAGATCAGACTGCAAAGTTGACCAAACTCAAGGAAAAGCCTCGAATTTCTCCAATCCCAGGTCCTTGGTCTTTTTTTTTTGTATATTCAGAACGGTCGCTCTGGGTATCAACAGATAACAGTTGAAAGCTGGCCAACACAAGCAAGGAGAATCCCAAACAGGCCGATCAATTATTTGGTGTACAGTTTATATTGCTGACTTACAAAATATATCAAAGCGCAATCCTTTCCTTTCATTAAAAAACTGGGAATTATCCTCAGATGACATGAAACAAGCAAAGAAATTGTATTTTCTTACTTTAGCTAAAAAAAATATCAGTAATGGCACTTACTCTTCAAGTTCTTGAAATTTGTCAAGTTGAGAGTGGAAGTGCCTCTCACGCCCCTGATAGAATTCTTCCATGACTTTCCTCTCTTCTATCCCCATCCTTTTGCATGAATCTATCTCCTCCTGTAATCAAAAGTACAACAATGATAATGACAATAATCAACATCATCATGATCATCATCATCTAATACAGGATAAAGGCGATGGCCTGTAATTCCTGATCACTTCTTCTAGAGTAGTCACGCTACTTTGAGCACTTGCGGGAGGAGTCAGGTACTCTATGGGAGGTCAAAATGTCTATCCCCCCAAAATTCATCAATGAGTTTTTTGAATTTTTCTGTTGTGGAAGACTGAATTACATATTCAGGTAAACCATTCCAGTCCTGGATAATTCTTCTGCTGAAGGATTTGTTTCTCACATCCAGTTTACAGTGATCTTTGGATATTTTCATGGAATGTCCTATGGGGAGTGTTTCATGAAAGGACTAGTTGGATGTTTTATCCGACAAAGTCTGTTTTATCCGACAGTTGCCATAGTAACGATGCTTCTCAGCCAATCAAAATCAAGGAAAGATGTCAGATCTGACAACTTGTCAGACAACAAATGTTGATGAAACGCTCTCCTGGTCGAGCTACTGAGTGGTCTCGAGAGGAAGTGGTCTGCAGGGATGTCAACCAAGCCATGCATGATCTGGTGGACAGTGATCATATCCCCTCTCCTAGAACAAGATCAGGGCACCGTATCATGAAAGTTGTCAGCACTGACAAGTTGTCATTGTCTGACAATTTCAGTACAAGCCTTGGTTTTGATTGGCTGAGAAGCACTGGTCACTGACTGTTACTATCATAATGGTAATTGTCAGACAATGACAACTTTTCAGTGCTGACAACTTTCATGAAACCGTGCCCAGGAGTTCGAGATTAACACGAAAATGAAGAATGATGGTGACTTGGCCAGAGAATAAAATGTGAACATATATGGCCATTGAGTATTTATTATAAAACAGGTTCAAGAATGCAGCCAGTCAGATGCACTGAAATAAGTCGCGTGAGTACTCCGTATTTTTTCGCTTACGTGCACCAGAGTGCAAAAAGTGTTCAGCAAAGAAGCATATTCGCACTCTGGCTGGAAATCCAAATGAATCTGTATACTACCTCTGGGCGCCAACCCAATGCGTGATAAAATGCATGTAGTTTTATATAGCAAGGGCATTGATACGCACACACCAAGAAGCGCATAACACTGTTAGGCTAGGCTGCGCTTATCGTACAGGATGTCACAAAAGAAAGCAAATAGCAGCCTCCATGATTATGTGAATCTTGACATTTTAATCGGGTTCGTAGCTTATATTCTGGATTCATATACATACTACCGACCTGTTTTATAAAACAAATAATTCATGTTTTATGACTTGTGCATTATGATATACATTACAGTCAGATAAATCACAGTGAATTGGATAATGAATTTGACAAAGTTATGTTCATTTTCCCACTGCAACTTAACATTCATGCAGTGCGTATGCACTAATGCCCTTGCAAACATGAATTATTTGTATATTATACCACAAAGCTATGATAGGACACAGACTATGAAATGGCACAAAAATTAGTCAATGTTGTGTGTTTATCTCTGATTTTCTGACGTAGTTCTGATCTATGGTGTTTAATTTTAGTCCAATTTCGTTTACTAAATCAAGCAAAACAGTCAGTGTTTAATGTCACGAACAAATTCTACCTGCCTTACACGTTCCCGCGAGGAATTAAGAAATATCTTATTTCACAGTCGGTGTCGGTAGCTACGAGATATTTTGAGGACTTTTTGAGAGCAGTTTAGAGATAAAAATTTGGATTTAAATTTTGTTTCTCAAAATATATTTTGAGAAGCAAAACAGTCAGTGTTTAATGTCACAAACATTATCCAAATTTTGTTTCTCAAAATAAATTTTGAGAAGCAAAACTTACCTGATGTTTCTGCTTCAAGGTATTAAGTTTTGCATCTGAGGTTTTGTCCACAGCTTCACGATACCGGATCATATTATCATTGGAAAGTTTCCTCCTCCTTTCTGCCTCCTCCAAAGCCATCTATTTTTTTTCAAAAATACAAAATAAAATGTTGAAATACTAGTTATACAAGTAAATTTCGTACGTTCATAGAATCCACAGAAATCTGGAAGTAATATCTAGCCAATACAAAAGATTAGGTATTGTGATTCTAATACAAAGAATTCAATAACAATGCAGTTTTTATGATTAGTAGGATATAACAATTAAAATACTGCACATTCACTTCACTTCTTCCACTTTAAAGACATATCAAGTTTTCAAAAAAAAGAGGTAAATTCTATGAAACCTTCAATGGCCGAGTTACATGTACCATTGATGGTAAGCTTTATACAACAAGGAGCTGTAGTGCCTTGTTATTGCATTGCTCTCCAGGCAGCCTTTCTACTTTTCTTCCTAACTCACATGAAAAGGAATGAGAAAGCTCAAAAATTACTAGAAACATTTCCCAGTGGTGCCAGAACACAAGCTTCTCTTTAATACTTCTTTTCATTATAAATAAGCATGGCTATAAAATGCCCTTCGCCCAATGGCAATGGCAACCAGTAAAGAGGAAATCAGCAGACCCACAGAGAGGAAGTGATGGTGACGGTTGGAGGGTAAATGATCTCCAAATTCCTACCCAGAGATAGATTAACCCGTTGAACACTATGCCAGTGGTAACTCAGGCTAGGGTCTATGGAAAATTTACATTATACTGAAATCAAATCATGCTCAATGGTTTAAAGGGTTCAAACAGAAATTTGTGAGCCATGTTCTATGAGTTTCCACAACTTTCCTTCATTCATTTTTGCCTTTTCCATGACCAGATACGGTAATGTAAAATTTTGGTATGGGTTGTGCAGCATCCAAACAGTGTACAAATATCAGTGATAAGGGAGGATTGACATTGCCACACACAGCCCATAATCACAATCAATTTCTACAACCCTCTATGACATAAATGTTTTTTGGTTTTTTTTTTTTATTATCCATGACTTTCAGTGACCATGGTACTCATTATCACCATATGATTTTTTTTTCCACACAAGAAGAAAAGAAAAAAGACGATTGAGACTGCATCTCCTACTTGCATACACCTAGTAGGTGTAGGAGATGTAGGTCCTACATGTATATTCAGTTCACTTAATACCCGTAACTGTTCTTAAATCATTGGATAACCAGAATAAAAAAAAAAACTCTACATGTTCATTGACATCTAGCACCAAGTTTGGAGTTCATAACACAAATTTGGTTTTTGAGTCATCTTGTTAACGAAGCAAACATCTGAAAGTTTTCTGTAATCAACCCACTGCGACCTTTGACATGCATTCACCCAAAATTTAGTCCCATTGTCTTTCCACGGTGATACATACCTGGACCAAATTTGAAGGTCATCTTGTTAATGAAAAAGCATAATGCCTCCAGGTTCTGGCATCACCTTTGGTGAGCATAGGAATAAAAAAATGCAAGGCACAGAGCAAAGGTTGAATTAAAAAGATAAAGATGTTACAATAGCTTACATGAAGAGATTTAATTTTCTGGTTCAATTGCTCTTGATCCTCCAAATACCCATCTGTGTTAGTTCCAAAGCTTCTCTTCTCGACAGGCGAGGTCGGGTGCTGTTCCTTCCATTGCTTAAATCGCTTCTCAAACATCTTCTCGTAGTCGCTCTCAGACAAGGGAGTTCTGGGTAAGTCCTGTGCATCTGTCCTCCTCTCCTCTCCCTGCCCTTCAGACTTGATCAACTCACTATCAACCACATTAGTGCTATTAGATGTAGGGGTTGTTACTGGTATTGGGATGGGTTGTACTACTTCGGGAATGTCACTGGCATTGGGGACTTCATCATTAGGTACTTCATCATTAGGTCGGGGATTCAAAGCCCTATCAACCGGTGTACCTTCATCACTGTTTGCTTCATCTAGTTTGACAGCTTGATTCACAGCACCTATGCTCATTTCAGAAGTTTCTTCACTCGATTCAGTAGAGGATTGTCCTGTGGGCAGTCCAGAATGGGTAGCATCCGCTCCAACTGCTCCAACACTTTCAGAGTTTTCTTCTATATTTGCAGGTTGTTGAACAGCATTAATACAAGCACTGATCCCATCACTATTATCAAGTTCTAGAACAGAGGGGCCAGCTTGAGCTAAATTAATTCCATCCTCTTGCCCACCAAGTCCCTCTTTGGGTTCATAAGAAGGTTTGTTATCGTTACTATGATCTATTGGTTCATTGTTCCCTCTATTTTCCCCTGTTCCTCCTCCCTGCCCTAAACTCAAGTGTTCTTTATTCATCTCTTTCTCCTCATGAAGAACATCCTCTAGCTCTTCAACAGTGAGTTCTTTGGAGCTATAGTGGTCTTCCCAATGATAGTCCTCATCATCAATCCCGTCAACCTTAGAATCAGCAAGACTTGTGACGGTGCCCTCTGTTGTCGACTGATACAACTCTGAATCTATACCGTCAAACTTAGACTCTTGCATCTCTGATGATGCATCATGGAAAGAATCATCAGCATCAAGTTCATCATCGCTATCCTCCTCGTCATCACCATCCTCATCATCGCTGGAAGACAAAGAGCTGTCCTCGTCGTCCGATTCATTCTTGGTTGCTTCACTCTCCCCCGTCTTACTTTCATCCTCTTCGTCCTCATCCTCCTCCTCTTCAGCACTACCATCATCGGCCTCGAATGAGTCTAATCCCGACACCGGTCCTCGTTTGCTACCAGTAAACTGGTCAAGACCACTCAATAGGGTTGAATTAAAGTTGTTATCCCCAGCTTGACCCCCATGGAACACACTAGGAGCCCTGCTAAAGTCCACCCTTGGAATAAAGGGAGCACAGTTAGGATTCAGTGCATAACCGGCAACATCAGTCACTGTTTTTCTTTCCTGATATCCGTTAAGGATTGCTAACTCCCTGCATTTATGTTCATCACTCTTCAGACTTGCGTAATCACCAATAACAATCATGTCCTCCGATTCTCGGAGGAATCGCTCGAGTCCACCCCGTTTCACTATGAGCTCCTGGTGCTCAAATGTTAGCTGCTCCATAGACCCGGTTACAATTGGATCCTGAAGATGAAGAGGGCCATTATTAATGAAGATATCATTGAAATGGCTGGAAGAGAGAGAGAGAGAGAGGAGAGAGAGAGAGAGAGAGAGAGAGAGAGAAATAAAATTGAAGTTACTCTTTACAACCTTTATCGTGACATAAAATAGGCTGTCAACAAATTTTATGTACTATGTATTCATGTAGAATTCTCTAATTATAATGTCGAAAGAACAGAATGGAAACCATATTTCTGCACATCATTAAGATGTATTTAGTGAGCAAATCACTGTATTCTTCCCTTCAACCTCATGCATTATAATAACATTGATGATCACAGTTAAGCCCGCCTCACACTATATGATCCGTCTGCGATCCGAAAAAAAAAACTGTTACAGCATTTGATATGACATTCAAACATGTGAAATCTTAATGCTCAAAGTTTCGAATAGTCATGCGCATACAAAAATCGAATTTCCGGGCTAAATTGCAAGCCTCCCTGTAGGAATAAAAGTAAATTCAATTCCAAATTGTAGTGACTTCATAGCAATCTTGTGATCGGCTATGATTTGAAGCCAATTTTGCCTTTACTTTGACCAAAAGGCTTTCAGTTAACCAAAATTTCGATATTAGTATTCTGATCATTATTCTGAACTTCAGATACAATAATTTTACTTGATTGAACTGTCACATTCTGAAGCTAATGGTATCCTTAATTCTACATATCATTATAATTAATTTCCAACTCTCAGGTACAATATAAAGCAAGTGAATAATATCTCAATCAACAGTACATGTACAAAATAACGAGGGAATATCAAATTCATTATTGAAGCATTAGCATACACAAGAATAAATCAAGTCATCAAGACACACTCAATACTTCATCCATCCACAAATTGATCCGTTCATTTGGTCTACCCACTACATATTCAACAAAGGCTAAAATCATCTTACAGGTAAAGGACCATTCTCTGGCTTTTCTCTTCGTCTGTCTCGGGCAGGATGATGGAAGCTTCCCTCAGGAAAGATGCATCGATTTCCCTGGCAGCATCCTGGAGGTGGGGAGGCACGGCGAAGGGACGATCCTCAGACACTGTCAAGGTCGAATGCCACCCTCTGTAGATTGCGATATTAAAGGGATATGATAGTCACAATACATGGGACTCTGAGATGTTTGCAGACTCCCCTCTACTTTGAAAGCTGATCTCTTGGTTTTGAGTTAAATATCAGTGCAACAGTCAACAAACTTTCTCAACTTTTGCGAGAGTAACAAATAATTCTCGGTGCTGCGTGTGTGTTCCATATGGACTGTGTATAACACTTCATCAGCGCAGCATACAGGCGAGGATTTCTGCTTCATCCTGAATGTGGACAGCAGTAAATCCTGTAGACTCAGCACTAGTATCCCTTTAACCCTAAAAGGGCTGGGGGCAGAATTCACCTCCTAGGTAATCCTCAAATACAATAAGCATTAACTATCACCCTCCAAGATATGGGGAAAGAGAACACGTATGTCAAAGGTGGACTTTGTTTATTGACAAATGAGTGAAAGGACATGCATGCCTGCATCAACACTAACAATATATTCCTTTCTTTTCGACAACATACAGTGGGCAAAAAGGTAAAGTGGTAATCATTCAACACAGTCCATGCTAGCTGTCATCCGAGAAGCTCGATATACATGACAATTATTTTTGTTGAAAGAGGGGGCAATGCAAACCAAATGCATAAATTTTCAACACATTCAGTCAATGTAACACAAATTTTAACCAAAAGATAAAATTCAAGAATTCAACACTTAATATCCGCATTCTTTCTTCTTTTTCTCTCTCTCCTCCCTCTCTCTTTTTTCAGTCTCTATCCACTTTCTCCCTTTCTCCTTGCTGTTTTGCATCGCCAGGACCCCCCCCCCCCCCCACCCTCCTTTACAGTAAGACTGTATTCATTTGTAAGGTTCTGCTTATCTTTGAGTGCTAGTTCTGTTGGAAATAGGTTTCAGTGACCACATAAAATTGTATACTATAACCTTGTATTTCTGTTAACTGAATAAGAATGAATGAATGAATGAATGAATGAATGAATGAATGAATGAATGAATGAATGAATGAATGAATGAATGAATGAATGAATGAATGAATGAATGAATGAATGAATGAATGAATGAATGAATGAATGAATGAATGAATGAATGAATGAATGAATGAATGAATGAATGAATGAATGAATGAATGAATGAATGAATGAATGAATGAATGAATGAATGAATGAATGAATGAATGAATGAATGAATGAATGAATGAATGAATGAATGAATGAATGAATGAATGAATGAATGAATGAATGAATGAATGAATGAATGATTTTTTTTTTTCTTTACCTATTCATCCTTTCCTGCAGTTCTTCAGCATCATCAGCTCCATAGAGCTGTCTGTGATTAGGTCCAAAATCAAAATGTACAATGTTGGTTGCTTCTTCATCCAACTGTAAGATGAATGGTAGAACAATGAACCAGTTTAATATCGTATAGCAGTAGTGAGCTTCTTTAAGGTCTACTTCAATCAATCAGCTCTCCCTCCTTAAAATTGGTTACAAGTATTTCTATTTCAGGGATGCCAGTTGGAATTGAGAAAAGGGCCTGAAAATGACCTAGAATGAAACATTTTGTACACAAAAATGCCCAAACTATGGGTTAAAAGTAACTGACAGGGCCTGAATTCAAGCTTTTGCCTGAAAATGACATCCCTGTTCTTTTCCACTGCTACATAGATATAAGAAAAATAACGATGTATTAAATATGAACCAAAGTGAATGAAAGTTTCATAATCTGAGAAACTTGCCAATTTGCAAACTAAAATGGTGATTATATCATCTGTTTAGAGCCAGAGGGGCGTTGTTAACTTGTGTGTTTTAACACATAGTTAATGCCCTTCTGGCTCTGAACAGATTATATAATTTTCACTGCATTGCCAATTTAGAGAGTTTAATGATTAGTTACAATTCAGAATTCAGAATTCAGAACTGCACAACATACTGCATTTCAAATGGACTTGAAAGTGCCAGTGCAATTTTCTCTTTCTGCTCCTCTGTAATTCCTTGCTTTTCTTCCATAAAGTGAATGAATAAAATCCAAATGAACATCATCTTACCACCACAGGTTTCCTGCTCTTTTTGGGCTTGACTTTGCTGGCCTTCTTCTGCCGAGGCACAAAGAAACAGAGAGAAGGAAGAAAATTAGGAGTGAGGTGACTGATACAGCTGTTCCATTTAAAACATCATACTCATTCCTATTTTCATACTAGTAACTAAGTGCTTGTTCACATACGAAGCGAAAAATCCCCATGATATTTTGATTTTTTTTCCATAAAGAATGAGATGTGAGGTGGCAAAAAAAACCAACAAAACAATACAAAACAAAAAAGGCAAAGACTGAATTATCTTTTCTGTCTCCTGGGGAGTGTTTCATAAAGTTGTTTGTGAAGTTACAAATGACTTTACAAACCAACTTAAACATGGTAAGCCATATGGCATTCTCAATTATTATAAATTGCATCAGCTAAAGGTGAAATACGCAGATTATGTAGATTAACCCTAACCAGTCTGGGCTTTTTGAGCAATGCTATACCTTTGGAGGGGGAGGGGGGCGGCAGAGTCCATCCCCCCTTCAGATCTCGGCCGTTGATCTCGCGATCGCGCTGAAAATCGGAACGCACATCACCTGTGACGTCATCTACCATTTTGCATAGTTAAATTTTAAATTAATTATGCTAATTTATGTATAAATCAGACTTTTTGCCATGAATCACTAGATGAAGCTCCAAATAGTCTAATTTTTGTTGTAAATACTCTTCGTAGTGTTGTTACTGCCAGCCATAGTTAAGTGCGCTTTGAGTCAATCTCAGTCTTTGTAAAATAACCCCCAGTTTTAGAGTGGAAGACATACCTTATCAGCATCCTCAAACTCATCTCTCTTCAGCACGTAGGTAGCCTCAGGCTTAATCTCCTCCTCTTCAGCTTCTGCTCCCTCAACTTGATGGCTTCCAGAGGCATCATTTGAAGTGGACTCCGTTGCTGCAGCAATACCTGCATCAGAACCACTCCTGGCCTTGGTGGCTCCAGCAGCCGGTTTGTGAGATGCATCTGCAGAAACACAGAAAGATTAGTTGGACGAATGTTAAAATTAATGGATATAAGAAATGATGCAAAGTACATTCACAGATTTGATGAGGACCTCATGGTATGACAAGAGGTTACACCATGGTGTAAATGTTACAACGTGGTGTCAAAGTAACTCCTAGGTAATAAGTATAACTGCCTCCAACTTGGAAGAAAAATTATAATGAATTCACTATTTTTCATATTAAATAAAAGTGTTGTTCTGTTGTAAAACACACAAGACAGATAGGCTGTGAATGTGTAGTGACATTTGCATGTAATGATATAGAGTGTCCTACATTCTAGGCAGCACTATATTGACACTACCCACCTTCCTTAGCTGCATGGGCACCCTCTGCTGTGTGACTATGTCCAGCCTGATCTTCAGCATCCCCTTGTCCTTTTTCTGTCTTGGAGCTCTCACCGTGATGAGGCTTCCGGAACTTCTTCCCTTTCTTCTGCTGGTCCTTGGGTTGTTTCCTGGCAGATAAAACCATAAATATTACTAGTCAAAATACATTTTTTAACCCATAGAGGTAGAGTGTCACCTTTGGAGATGCTTTTACAGTATGGTTCCAGAATATTGGGCAGTACATATCATACATGGGCAGAAAGAGAAAAATGCACTGACAAATTTGAGCCCATTCCCATCACTGTATGGTGTGGCGTTCTCGAATTAGAGCAGTTTACGTGTAACTAATCATTAAACTCTGTAAATTGGCAATGCAGTGAATAATATATAATCACTATTTCTGTGTTCAAATTGGCAATTTCTGATTCAATTTTACAATTATATTTCATTTTGGTTTATGTTATATCCATATTTATTTTTTTCAAGCTGTGTAAACATTGAAAAAAGTGATTTCTATTGCCAATTTGAGGATTGAAGATGATTAATTTAGACCTCAAGAAAGCTCTGTACTGCTATAGGTTAAAATTGTCTTAATGCTTGTTCATGTAAGCAGGAAACCCTAACAGTAATAGTACCCTCCCCCCCCTGGTTTTGTATGAATAGAAGGGATACGAGGCTTTAAAAAAAAATGCCAAGGTGAGAGGCATATCTCGGCAGCAAAAAGGTGTGGACCAATCATATTCTCATAAAGTCTGACAAGACTGGCAATCGACACAATTTGTTTAACAGAGTAGGGAGATCTTCACATGATGTAATAATGAATACAAGATTTCCTAAAACTTAAACTAAAGACAGGAAAGAACACATAGCACTTTCATGACTGGTACAAAGTTTTAAAGTCATCAGACTTCATCATCAGCCTGAGAGTATTCCATCAGAGTCTCTACACTCTTTTGATTGTGAAGGCATCATGCAACTGGTTAAAAGGTACTAGTATGTTATGAATTCCATTTGTTCACAAAGACCATTATGTGTTTAATCACAAGGTATGTCATGGATTCAGGTATAAGCACTTAATTGGTCAAGGGGAATGGACATTTGACTTTAAAATATGTACCATTCACTGAAGTGCTATGTGTTCTTTGGGTGACCTGACATTTGCTCCTGACTTAATTTCTCAGAAGACATACGGTTAGGGTTAGGATTGTGATAGGGGTTTTGGTTCAGAATAATGTGAGGATAAGGATTAAGCATAGTGTTATGTTTGGGGAAAGGTTTTATGTTTTACGTAACGTGCAGACTTTCCATGGGAGCAATTGTCATCGGAACAAATGTCATCGGAACAAATGTCATGGAACCATTCTTTGTAGTCTTTATATTTAGAAGATTAAATTCTTACGGAACATTCTTTTTCTTGGTATCATCCTTGGGTGGCTTTGGAGGTTTCTCGACCTTAGCCTCTGTCTTGAGAAGTCCATTGGCTCCGATCACTTTGATGTTACTCAGAGTTCCTGCACAGTCAGGTGTTGAGCACTCAGTCTTCAAAGCCTCCTATAACACAGAACACAAAACATCCTTCAATGAATGGAATGAATGGACATTTGTACCATCAATCAGAGAATGGTGTTTAGCACGATAAGTCAATGCATCAGCCCAGAAACGCCCTTACATGATGCCACATTCATTCGCTCATAAATCAAAGAAAGAAGTTATATCAATCTACAAGGTCTACATGCTACCTGTGAAATTATCATTCATTGTTAGAAAAATGTGATTTTCAATCATTTTCCATTTTGCATTCTGGACGTATTCTTTCGCACGACGACATAAAGATAAGACACCTAAGTAGCCGTACAACCTACCTTCTCTCCTAAGATGTTCTTTTCACTCTTGATAGCCTTCCAGCATTGGATGTGGTAGTCGATGTAGCACCTCTCGCTGCACTGTACCCTGATGTAGCCCTTGAAGTCTAGGTCAGAGAGATACATCTCTCTCTTGATGGTGCAATCGCCATACCTGCAGGTCGCGTCGGGGGTAGGAGGATTCTTGCACCACCGTTGGAGGTCTTTCAGAGCAGCCTGGTTCAAACATTAAGAGATTAAAATAGGTCCTAGGTTAAGCCATTCGTGACAGAGGTCCACATTTTGTGGTTTGGCCTAATATCTTTTGATGCAAAGCCCTAAAAATCATACCAAATACATGCACAGAAAGAGCAAAAAATTCTACACAAACTGTGCCCATTTTGGTTGCGTCAACATTCGTTGTCTGATGCTGAAATCTTTTTAAAGGAAAATAAGCATTAAAATCCTTAAATTGGCAATGTGATAGAAGGTTTAAAATCACCGTTTTCCCCTGCAAATTGGCACCTTTTTGACTTCTCATCATAATTTCTGTCAATTTATATTCATTTCAGATACATGACGTTTTATAAGAAAAATGTAGCAATAAAATAAAAATGTTGGTGTTGCCAATTTGAAGAATAAAAGCTGATCAAATTAGGCTTTAAATAATTCCTGTTACAAATAGGTTAAAGGCCTTTCTCATTTACATTTAGATGTAAACAAGAAACCTCCTGGCACACAACCTTTATAATTTTGTGGATGGCTTCCTTGACAGAACAAGGACTGGCAGGGTTTATCTTGTGTTCTGAAGTGATATATTGTTTGAGAGATCCAAACATGAGAAGCAAGGTGGACAATGCATGGTAACTGCAAAGAAAATGTGCTGAATGAAATATCACTTGGATGACATTAGAAATTGATCGCAGTTACTAAAATAATATTTTAGAATCTCACCAATTGCCCTGTGAGGGAATGACCCTTGTGAGGGATGGAACTTGAAGTTTGAGTTGAAATATGCAGTGATTTTGCAAAAAGTTAAGTGAAACATTCGCCCTCCCCTCCCCCCCCCCCCCCCCCCCCCCCCCCCCGCCTCCTTACAATGAAAATGAAGCGAATTGTTCTTCTTACCTCCAGCTTGCCTTTCTCCGTCTCTGCGATACTGGTTGATGTTCCAGGCCACGTGTGAATGGTTTGCTCAAAGTGGGTGGTGATGAACAGGCTCTTCTCAATAGGATCAAGTGCTTCATTGAATCTGTAGAAAAAGATAAACCAAAATTTCGCAAAATACAGGATAATGATTACAAGACAAACTGATATCTACTTCTTCTTTTAAAGCACTTTGCTGGCTGAACTAATGCTTAGTGCGAATTAATGACAATTCCCTTTTGATATTTTTTATAAATTCTGATATTCCTTGATATATTACAGATATCGCTCAAGTCTTCTACCTACTTTGGCGCTTATAACGCATCTTTTCACATCAAGCCATTTCATTAGCTACCTTACTGACTACATAATTGCTGAAAGATTGAAAAGGGAATCCCACCTGTTCAATTTGAAGAGTGATGTTGCCAGGCCGTAAAATGGTAGACCGTTGCGCATGCTGGGAAAGTCCTTGGTGATAGATTCAAACCTTGACAAAGCTTCATTGATTTCCTGAATTCACGACGTGAAAATAAAATACAAATGACACAACATGTACATTATAGTATTGAAGGTATGGACTGACTGAAAATGCATTAGCAATACACAAAGGGAGGCGAGTTGGCTTAGTCAGTAAAGCGTCTGGCTGTCTAACCAAAGAACATGGGATTGAGTCCACCCCGGGCAGATGACTGAGCCTGTGTTGTGCGTTAACGTGCCCCTCCCGTTTCACAGACGCAAGCTATGTTTCAAAGGAAAACACTCCTTCCCTCTGATAGAATGTTAAATGGAGGCCCCACCTTTACACTTGAGAACCCACTGCACTATTCAAAGAAGAGTAAGGGGAAACCCCGATGTAGTGGTACACCTACACATCCCAAGAAGTTAAATCAGCAGGAAAGCCCCAAGGGTCACAGTGATTAAGTTCGCTTTTCCCCTCCCCGGCCCAGGTGAAGCCAAATACTTGAAGTGATTACACAATGGTTGAAAAAAATTTTGATATATGATCAAGAATAGAATTCTAAGAACAATAACATTAAAATTTTGATGACTTTCAATCGAAATCAATGCATTTTAGCAAATTATTTGTGGATTGGTCACGGTTGACTTCAGAATTTGAGTAATTACGATAAACCAGCAGTGACGTATATATGGGTACCAGACAACGCGCACTGTAGCTGATGCACGTGCTAGACTGTACAATATCTACTATACCTAGTGCGCATTTTTGCTAGAATTGCGCGACAAGGTACCCACAATGATGTCATTTGGTCAACAGCATTTGTAACTGGGACACCGCGGATGTGCCAATAATAGGCTAAAATCTTACCATATGTTTGGTTATTGCTTGGCAACACAACTATTTTGGAACTTGAGGCAGACGATTTTCTGCTCATAAAAATATTCTCTTTTAAATGAAGGAACACTGTTTCAGCATTGGGTACACCCTTTAATAATGATAATAATAAATTACAACTATCGATCATAATGATGCATCATACTCCATGGGTTATATGTAGTGCTTACCGAAGGTATCCCAGATTTGAGATAGGCAGTAGCTTGAGCATACAGGAACACAATGTAGTCAGCTTCATGCATTCCACCATTCTAAACAAAGGAGGCAATACGGGGGAAATAAAAGAGAGATTGGCATGTTAAAAGGTCATATATTGTCTGCTTGGAGCCAGAAGGGCGTTAGGCTTGTATCAAATGATATGAGTTAAAGCCCTTCTCGCTCCAGACAGATGATATGTAGGTACTGTAGGCCTTGAAAAGCTCCATTGATGAAGTCTTTGGCATTAAAGATGCAAATATTCTTAAAGAGTTTAAAGCATTGACTCTGAATTTTAAAACTCCTATAGGCTTTTTAGAGGGGCCATCCAGTAGTCAACAGGTAAATTCCCCAAGAAACATTTACTACTTTCAGGCTCACTTTGCATCCTGTAAGAATTTAAACTACTTCCTATTCATTGCGTATCTTACAGACTGCAAGAGGCCGACACAGCATTCAAAAGTCAAATTTTGCAATGCAGCTTCGGGCCTTGTGTCATGAAACTTGTTATCAGTAACAAATGCCACATTTCTGAGACAAATTTGCTCTCTGCCAATCAGATGCAAGGATTTCAGTAACTTATTGCAACTTGTTATTGATAACAAGTTTTATGAGCCCTGATGTAAATCCCACCTTCTTGTTGGTAGCCTTCAAGAGCTCTGCAGCCTTTTCATATTGGGTGATGGCCTGGCGACACTGACCGCTGACAAGAGCTAGAGAACCGTCTGCAAGACACTTCTCTATGGCATTCCTCTCCTTGAACAAACGTTCCTGCAAACAAAAAAAAAAAAGGACAAACATATACTTATAATCATAACTGGCATTTAGTACACTCTCTATAGTAAACTATATCACAGCGTTTACACAAAATAATCATATACAACATAAAGAATTTCATCAGAATAGGTACATACACAATATTTCAAAGGGATAGGGAACATAAAAGGGCATAAGTTAACTATTCAGGGAAGAGGTATGTTTTCAAGAGTTTTTTAAATTGGTCTGTTAAGTTGGCTGCTTTAATAAAAGAAGGGGATATTGTTCCATTCTTTGGATGCAGTTACAGTAAATGTACGATCACCAGCTTTACTACGTGTCTTTGGAACGATTAGCAAAAATAGTCATGAGAAGATCGAAGAGCAAATTATATGCATACAATGAAGCCCTTATACAGAATCTTCATGAAAACTTGGTCCTCAGGCTCATTCACATATGGAGTAAACAGGGTCAAAAATGTACATTAAAGGTTTGTTCTTATATGAAGCGGAAACCCCCTGCTGTAAAGCCCCTCCTCTTTTGGTGTGTATAAATGAATGGGATACGAGGCAGCGTAAAAAAGAAACCTGTGAGCAAAACTTTTTTTTTTTTTCTCCTGGCAGCAAAAAGGTGTGGACAAATCAGATTCTTACAAAGTTAGCCCAAATACAACATCACAAGTTCATCTGTGCAACTCGCAGTAGAACTCTCTTTTATTTGAGTCCTGATTGACGCATCATCACACATTCATTATCATAAATGCTAAGGTTTATCTAACTATATGTGAACACTAAAAAAAAATGTGGGGGTTTTCTGCTGTATTTCTCAATGAGCCTTAATGCAATTTGTCCTAATCCAGATTTGTTATGACAATTCAAACAGATTTACTGCTAACAAGATTTATGGGACTGCATCTGCTATATGCCTTTGCCTAAGTTCAGTTCAGTTCATGGCTCAATTGATCCTGAAACGTTGCCATAAACAGAAAAAAAATAACTAAAACATGTTAACTGACCCCTTTTATCACTGACGTTTGATCTAAAAGCCAAACAGTTTGATCACTTAGTCCCCTCTCAGTCATGCATCCCCCCAAAAAGATATACATGTAATTACAACCTTTGATTTTATGCATATTGACCTCAACGATCTTTGACCTATGAAACCAACATCTTCGGTAGGTGGAGGCAAAAAAGGTAATTATGACCACAGGGTGAGTATAGTCATGATCCCTAAACTTACATTTTCCTTTCTCATCTGCTCTTTCTGTTGCGTTGCGATCTCAGCCTCCCTCTGGGCCTGCTTCTCCTTCTCCTTGGTGTGTCTTTCCTTCTCTTCTCGTTTCAGTCGGTCCTCGGCTTGTTTATTTGCCTCTCTACGTTTCCTCTCCGCTTTCTCAAATTTCTTTCTGTTCTTCTCCTCCTCCTTTCTAATCCTCTCCTGCTCCCTTTTAAACCTCTCCTCCTCCCTCCTACGTTCAGTCTCTGCAGTTTTTCGAAACATCTCCTCAACACGTTTCCGATCCCTCTCTTCCTGTTCCCTTTTCCTTCTCTCTACCGCTTCTCTAGCCTTCCTCTCCTCCTCTTCTTTCTTCCTCTTTGCTTCTTCCTCTTTCTTCCTCACGTCTTCTTTCTTCTTCTTCTCCCAGTTCTGTTTGCTCTTCTGGAGATCACGCTGGATGTCCGGGAGCTTGCCTTGCTTTTTGGACTTCCCACGGTTATCCTAGAATAAAGGAAGATAAGGTCCATAATTAAGGCCTGGTCCACATTTTCTGATAACAATAATGATCAATGATGATATATCTGCATAGGTACATATCATGAACCTAAAACAGTAACAATGACAGTAATCACACCCGAGGCAGGGAAAAAATTATTTTTTTCCGGGGCTACTCTTTGAGCACACCCACCCAAATTTTCTACATTGCATTACAGTTTACATTGGACCCTATGAGAATTTCAGGGGCTCTTTTTTAGTTTTCCAGGGCTCTTTTAGGTGTTTCGGGGGCGAATTTGACCCAAGCCCCCGTTATTTTTTTCCCTGACCCGAGGGGTGTTTCATAAAGCTGTTTGTAAGTCACGAATGACTTTACGCACAACTGGAACATGTTCTTGGGTGGAAATCAGATTCTCATTCATTTACATGTAGCACAAGAAGGTATCACCAGTCATGCGTAAAGCTGTTCGTAACTTACGAACAGCTTTATGAAACACCCCCCTGACCAATAAAACTGCAAGGGTTTTTAGTAATCAAGCACTACCACTGCCAACATTTCTTCCAAGCAGACGTTATGGCAAAGGCACAAAAACGATTAGTTCACAGATTTCACTGGTCTGTCTTGATCAGTGGGCAAGTGAATCCACCGGAATGATAAATTGATGAGGAAGGCTTATTAAGCATTTATCCATCAGGTATGACCAACTATAATGATTTCCATTTCAAATTCCATATTAACAACCCTTGAGGAAATGGGTGACAATTTATAGGCATAGCTATCGTTATCAGTCTTATTTGATCACAGGCCCAAAGATGAAGGAATGTAAAGGTCATAGGAGTGGATTGGAAAAGAAACTTATTTCAAAAGATTTATCATGTAACATACATTGTACAAGAACAGAATATCATCAATGTTGCTATTACTACTGCCAGCTATGAGGAAGGTCTGAAGAAGCTTGTAAGCAAGTGACAGCTTAAAGTGATTACACAATGGTATAAAAAAATTTGATATATGATCGAGAATAGAATTGTAAGAAGAATAACATTAAAAATATGATGATTTTCAATCTAAACTAATGCATTTTGGCTTATTTTTCTCATAAAAAGTCAAGAGCTGACCAAAAAATTTGAGTATGGGGTATGACGTCAAAGTGGGTACCCAGCTTCGCGCATTGCAGTTGTGTTGCGCGCTAGACTGTACAATATGTATTATACCTTGCGCGCATTTTGCTAGCAGTGCGCGACAAGGTACCCACTTTGACGTCATTTTGACGTCAAAGTGGTTACCCAGTTGAAACTGGGTCACAGCTTAGGGGTCAAAAATATCCTGAAATCTTACCACATTTGGGGGTTTCCTTGGCAACACGACTTTTAAAAAAACTTTAGGCAGATGATTTTCTGCTGATAAAATCATGCTCTTTTAAATGAACTAACATTGTTTCAGCATTGGGTACCCCCTTTAACAGACCAGGTAAGTTTGCACCAATGTGGGGGGAAAAAAAATGATTTCTTAATGCTCCATCTCTTGATTGATTTGAGTGACTTACTGAATCGCTATCGCTGTCTGACTCTGAATTGCTCACGAGATCTGGGACCTCGTTCTTCTTGCTGTTCAGGCTGACCTGTTTTCTCTTCTCGTCGTTGAACATGGTTGCCTGTTTTTGGAGGTCGCCAGTCTGTGACCCGCTATCGTCGCAAAGCTTCTGCCCTCGTTTGTTTTCACGCATGGCTCGGTCTATGTCCTTCAGCTCATAGAAGGCTTGGGCATAACGGTAATGACCCTGTCATGTTTGAGGGGAAAGGAGAAATGGTTGTACGGTAAACTGTTAACCCATTTGTGACAAGAATTATTTAAAGCCTAATTTGATCACCTTTTATTCTTCAAGTTGGCAACACCAACATTTTTCTTGTATTGTTACATTTTTCTTATAAAACATCATGTATCTGAAATAAATATAAATTGACTGAATGTATGATGAGAAGTCATAAAGTTGCCACTTTGCAGTGAAAAATGGTAAATCAAACATTCTCATTGCACCGCCAATTTAAGGATATTATTGCTTATTTTCCTTTTAAAAAATTTCAGCATCAAACAACAAATATTGATGCAATGAAAATGAGCACAGTTTGTGTAGAATTTTTTGCTCTTTCTGCTCATGTATTTGGCATGATTTTTAGGGCTTTGCATCAAAAGATATTAGGCCAAACCACATAATGTGGACCCTCTGTCATGAATGGGTTAAATAACAAAGACTCTGACACATACTCCAGCCACAAAATTTGCTCTTGGCCCTGTTTCAAAAAAAAACTTGTTATCAATAACAAGTTGCAATAACTGTTATAAGCTACTGAAATCCTCACGTCTCATTGGCTGAGAGCAAATTTGCCATAGAAATGTGGTAGTTGTTACGCTGAAAACAAGTTTTATGAAACAGGGCCCTGAATTTTATTTTGTCAACAATATGCACCTAAGGTTGGGTTACAAGTGGATTTTCATATAGGATTAGAGTTATGGTTAGAGTAAATTACAGTGTCTGGTTCTCAATTAAAAATCGAAATTCAAAGTTTGAAATTCCATCTATGTATGAAATTGATGGAAAGCACCTGTCACTGATCAACCACTGGAATGGACACGGAACTGCATCTGGTACACTATCGCATTTGTAATACATTATGCTCCACAGTCCTGTCTTAAACTTTAGTAATGAGTTGTGATGGATATCAATTTCTGGTTGATTTGCATCAATCACAACTCTGTAGAAGACAGGACCCAGGTCTACGATCCATGCCAAAAGGGCCGGAGCAGAAAATAATTTCCTTTGGAGCCAAGTTGGATCAGATTTCTCTCCTTTGATTGGCATCAATTATTTCAATTTCCACTTTTACATTGAAAAAAAAATTAAAAAGGTATATAACATGAACAAAAAAGAATAAATATTGCGTAATTCAACAAATATTGCATAACTGAACAGCCTTGCATATAATAGTGATTACATATTTTACACTGAATTTACAATTTAGAGTTAAATGATGAGTTTGCTACAATCAAACTGCTCTTATTCGGAAACGATAAACGTACTGCATTAGAAACGAAGCCAAATTTTGCTGTGAGATCTTCTTTTTTTTGTTCATTTTTGTGTTATTCCCACCATTCTGCATTTAAAGGTACAGGAAGAGTGTCAATTAAGGGGTGTTCAGATATGAGGCAACATGTCCCCGCAACATTTTCAGTTTTCAGATATGGCGCGACCAGTGGTGCCGGAATGTTCTGATCAGACAAAGGATTGGAGGGGCAAGCCATTGTTAACACACACGAGCTTGCCCCTCCAATCTTTTTTCCGATCAAAACGTTCCGGTGCCACTGGGCACGACATTGCGGCGCCACTAATTTTAATGAACGCGCATTAACGTGTCAACTCTCAAATAACAGAGAAATTTGTCAAAACCTGCGAAGACAAACTCATGACATCATATTTTGCGCTGACATCATATTTGCGCTAACATTTGGGGAGTTTGATTGGTATGCAATTTTTGCAGCCAGGCAGCAAAAAAAGGGGTCCTGCCTCAGCGAGATTTTTTGTTGCCTCATATACCCCATTGACTTCTGCACTAAAATGTTGTGGGGATATGTCACCTCGTATCTGAACACCCCTTAAAAGGAGCTAATGTACTGCTATGGGTTGATTGTTACCTTCTGCCAGTCCGGCTTGATGGTGACAGCCCGACGAGCATCCCACAATGCATCCCAGAAATCCTCCATGTGTAGCGAGGTCTGACATCTGTTGCTGTACAAGATGTGGTTGAATACACTGCAATAGGCATAGAATGCAATGTACATCAAATTTACTATCATATTCTTGTGAAATCAGACTAAACAAAGACACAAGCCAATAGCAAGATTCTGTCTCGCCCACCGTGACTAAATAACACGAAAATTTCCCAAAGTACATCCCTAGCCCTAACAAGTTTGATGTCACAAGAATGTCTTGCGAGTAAATTTTATGTTTGACCTAAAATGACCTTTAACCTTATCATGTGACCTGACAGCACAATAGCATGAATGTACCCCTAGTGCATCTATCATCCAAATTTGGTTGCCATTGGACAAGCAGTTGTCAAGTTATGTGTCATAAGAGAGTCTTGCAGGTAAACTTTGAAGGTTGAAATAAAATGACCTTTGAGCTTACCATATGACATCCGATGCCACTATAACATGAAGGTCCCCTAAGTGCATCTATGACCCAAGTTGTTGAAAACGGAGCAACGGTTACAAAGTTTTTTGTCATAAGAGAGTCTTGCAAGTAAACTTTAACATTTGACCTCACATGACCTTTGACTTCACCATGTGACCTACGATAGCACCATAACATGATATTACCCCTAGTGTATTTATCACCCAAGTTTGGTTGCCATTGGACCAACAATTGTCAAGTTATGTGTCATAAGAGAGTCTCGCAGGTAAACTTAAACGTTCAAAATAAAATGACGTTTGACCTTACCATGTGACCTCCGATACCACCATGATATGAAGGTTCCCCAAGTACATCTATGACCCAAGTTTAGTTGAAAACAGAGCAACAGTTGCAAAGTTTTTTGTCATAAGATGGTCTTGCAGGTAAACTTTTAACATTTGACCTCACATGACCTTTGACTTCACCATGTGACCTCCAACAGCACCATAACATGATATTACCCCTAGTGTATTTATCACCCAAGTTGGTTGCCATTGGACCAACAGTTGTCAAGTTATGTGTCACAAGAGAGTTTTGCAGGTAAACTTTAACGTTTGTGACGGACGGACGAAGGACGGACGCAATTTGGATCCCTTAGTCTCGCCTTCACCTCCGGTGGGCGAGAAAAAAAACTGCAGGTTATACTTTTTCTTCGTATCTACAGAATGGAACTACAGACTTTCAAGGCCATATAAAGTAATTGAAATAACCACGTGCATAATGAATAACCACATGAAAATTTAAGGGTGAAAGTTTTTAATAATAATAATAATACATAGGATTTATATAGCATCTTTTCCATTTTGATTAAATACTCAAGGCGCTTTAAAAAAAAAAGTGGTGTTGTTCTTGAGAAATCTGGCTGCCACATGTTTTATTGTATTTCACTAAACTTCACTGATATGAACCAATGTTATGCTTTATTTTTGTTTTGTTTTTTAATATAAAGTACATAAAGTTACACAAAAATCACAGTAACAGTTATCTAACAAGAATATCAAAACTTACAAAACAACAAGAACAACAAGAATTTCAAAGTCACTTTGGGGGTGTATTAGACAGTTCTACACACTTCAAACTCTTTTGCTAGGGAGTCCCGACAGAAATTCAGGGCTCTGTTATGTATTGAACTTGTGTTAAAATTGTTCACTTTGGGCGGTTGGGACCAAAATTTTGGGGCCTTTGTATCTCGGGCACCTGCCAGTGTCGAACCCTGAATAAAACCCTTATCTTAAGTTATTGTTACAGAAATGATTCAGGCCTCGAAATAGGATTTTTGGGGGGCAAGGCCACTTTGGTGAGGGGCACTTTTTCACAGAGGCCAGGTGACAGAGGGCACCAAGGCCAAACAGAGGGGTACCACAGCCACTTTCTAGGGGGCATATAATAAATTATTTGTTGGTGTTTTGTTTTGTTTTTCGAGGGGGGGGGGTCTCTAGTAAAGTGTAGGCCTACGTTAATTTCATTATTAAACCGGTACAAATTACTTACAAAAGAAACAACAAATTATTCACAATGCACATTGTCTGAATGCAATCTTTGAATGATATATCAAAACACAAATCTCAGAAATTTTTGTTGTAATGTACATTCATGTGCAACCATTTTATTACCTGCCCAACATTTGAAAATGAAAATGATGTAGATCTAACTGTTAAGCCTAGAATAAAGGCATGCCATCATTTTTGTAAAATCTTGCGTGCAGCAATAAATAATACTGACCAGATATAGCTAATCACAGATAGATTTAGATATATCTCTCAATGTAGTTAAAGAGTAAAAAAAAAAAAGAGTAAAAAAAAAAAAAGCCTCGGTAATGTCACGTTGAAGCACAAAGCTTGCATCGCCACACCACCAGTAATGAAGAAGAGCTGGGCCGCTAGTGCTGGGGAAGAAGTGTTGCTTTTGCCTGCTAAAGTAACTGCAGTGAATCAGCAGGAACTTTAACAATCGATTGGATGAGGAAAAAGCCAATTTTGATATCACCTGAATCATGGAAAATGGCAATAAACTTGGTTAAAACTAATTTCTGCAAGCCACAAATACTTTTTGATGGCCAGAAGCAGATATTCAGGGTTGTGATTTCTGACTTCGAAATCCAGGACCGTTGCAGACAGCTTGTGCATATTTTGTGTATGAGTGTGTATGCTGTGTGTGTGCGCAGCAGCACACAGCTAGCTACACCAATGTAAGCAGCAGTGCAATGCAGCCCAGGCCGGCCGGCCAGGCAGGCTTGGCTCTGACCAGCTGGTTGCATGTGCATGCACAAACACTAGCTCATCGCATCCGATGCGATGCTTTGCAAAAACATTATCATTTTTAGTTTTATGAGATTGGAGACAGTTTTACTCACCGAGAAAAATTGTAGACTTTAAAAATGGGCATATTACATATAAGAAAAGGGCATATTTATGAGAAAAAAGGGCACCTCGGCCAAATGAAAAAGGGCACAATTTTAGTGGCCGCAACTTGAAGCAAAGGGAAGAAGGGCATCACGGCCAGTAATGAGGGCATCGGCGGCCATGGCCGTCGATGGCCGTCGATTATTTCGAGGCCTGGAAATGTATTTCCCACTAGCATGGCTAAAGTAATACAATAAGTTGGTTGGATTCTGTGACAGAGTATTCTGCCACTAACATACCTAGAGAACGCTTTTAAAGCTTGAATAGTAACAATTCTTCTGTTTCACATAACCTACCCTATAGCCAGAGCCTTGGTATACATCTCATGTGCACTGCGGTATTTGCTGTTTTTGAAGAGGTTGTTGCCTTTGTCCTTTAAAGTGTTCATTTCCTGGTGGAGAAGAATGAAATGTCACAACACAATAATTCTATCTTGAAAGGTTACTATCAGCTCATATCACCATTTTCATTTTATAAGGTTTTGAAATTTAAATGCCAAAAGGATAATTATTGTAATTTCAAGGTGTTCACTATATTTACAAAGAAACTTTCTACACTGTTGAGGATACAGGAACAAAAAATCTTCATTTTCATCAACGTCACCTGGTATTTCATTCCTCTAATATTGCAATTTTCTTCCATTTACTTCCAATTCTGATTTTAAGAAAAAAGTTAAATAACACTGAACATTTTACAGAAAAGATAGAACCTACATTGAACATATTTATGCCTAGCAATGAATACAATACACAAAATCTTAAAAGGACAAGAACGATAGGGAAAAAGCTTGCAGTGAACGAGATAAGTTACATTAAACACCATAATGCTTAACATTATACAGTTTACAGCCACTTAGTCTAATTCCCAGATCGTCTTAACACCACTATGACTATACCCGTTTGGTCTACTATCGATTTGGTCTAATTGCTGTTTGGTTCAATCATCACTTGGTTTAATACCCACTTGTGGTAATTGTCATTTTGTCTAATGATCAAATGGCTTAACAGCCACTTTGTCTATTTAGTTTTCCTCATTTTGTCTGACCATTTTGGCCTATTACCAGTTCGTCTAATTGGATAAACTAGGTGGTGTTAGACCAAGTGGGTAAAATTAGACGAAATGGTAAATGGGCAAAGTGGGAATTAGACCAAATGGGTATTAGACGAACTGGTTGTAGACGAAATGGGATACTACCATGTGGCGATTCATCCATTACACCTGCACATAAATGAAACGAGCAGAATGAAGGAAACTACAATTCAAATTTAACCAAAATAATTTTCCTTCAGATTTGCTTGATGTTAATACATTCATCAAATTCATACCGTTTTTATCCAGGGCCCCATGAGAGATCCATTTTTATTGAATGAGCTACCCTGGCGAAATATTGATAATAAATAAAATCTTGTAATTTGGCACTTATTATTTGTAGTAAGAACCCTTATTTTTGGTTAATGAACCTGTCTGACTTCAGTTTTACTTCTGAAACTCACCTTTTCATCCTTTTCGCCCAATTTCATGAGAGAAGCTAATATATCCTTTTTATGAATCACTGTGTGGTGAACATACTGCCAATCTATGAATGGAGAAAAGATAAAGTTCTCACTAATTACATGCAGCTTTAATTTTAGCAAAATTTTGTAGCATTAGAATATATATATATTGCAAACAAATGGAACAAACTCTCTCCATTTCTTAGAAATAGCATTCCTCTTTTAAAAAAACATACCTGTGCTATTCTTCTGAATTTCATTTGTTCATTGACTAAGAGACGGCACCTTGTCACTGCTAGAATAGGTATATGGATTCAATTACTATCATTATTATCATAACCAGGATTTTAACCTGGTGGATCAACTGATATTGCTTGATAGTGACTAGAGCCATAAGACCTAGTGGATTAACTCACATTGCTTGATAGTAACCAGAGCCATAAGGTCTAGTGGATTAACTCACATTGCTTGATAGTGACTAGAGCCATGAGGCCTAGTGGATTAACTCACATTGCTTGATAGTGACTAGAGCCATAAGGCCTAGTGGATTAACTCACATTGCTTGATAGTGACTAAAGCCATAAGGCCTAGTGGATTAACTCACATTGCTTGATAGTGACTAGAGCCACGAGGCCTAGTGGATTAACTCACATTGCTTGATAGTGATTGGAGCCATAAGGCCTAGTGGATTAACTCACATTGCTTGATAGCGACTAGAGCCATGAGGCCTAGTGGATTAACTCACATTGCTTGATAGTGATTAGAGCCATGAGGCCTAGTGGATTAACTCACATTGCTTAATAGTAACCAGAGCCATAAGGCCTAGTGGATTAACTCACATTGCTTGATAGCGACTAGAGCCATAAGGCCTAGTGGATTAACTCACATTGCTTGATAGTGACTAGAGCCATAAGCCGACCCATACTACTGTCCTTCATCTTCTTCCTTGTCTTCAGATTTTCACTGCAAACAAAGAAAATAAGCATAGGAAAAAAATATTGGTTTGCCAGATTTCTAGCTGGTTTTTATGAATTATTCTTACAACCTACTGATGAGCTTAAATCTCTCTCTCTCTCTTTCTCTCTTTCTTCTCTCTGTCTCTATGCATATTGTGTACAGATAGAACATATAAAACAGTCTTTAACAAAAGTTATCTGGCAGTTCATAGATTAACAGTTGTAAGAAGTACATGTATGAAGAGAATAAAGGATAATGTTAGGCCTGACGTATGCAACAAAACTGATAGTTCAGTTCAATACACCCTCTGATTTTATGTCCACATGCACATGGACATCAACTAGCCTACTTATCAGTCACTTTTGTTTAATAAAAGTATATTTGAATTTGTAATATCTTTTCACAGAAGCAATATTTGAAGCTGATATTTAGAAAAACAGTAAAGTGACAAGGAGATAATAACATACAGAGCAATATCTTTTTGGTGATTTGTACAGTTCAATAGAGATCCTGCATTTTTGCATACTGATGCAAACATTATTAAACACTCAGCAACAAACTATGGTTAATGAAAAACTCTGCTACACCAATTCAAAAAAATATTAACTCACACTATTGTTCAAATATTACTTCCTTCAAAGACATGATAAATATAACAGTATATTATCCAAAGTCAGAAATATAAAAAAGATTTTATTTCGAAGAAAACAATTATACTGGGATAAACACCCACTATAATATAACAGTATACAAAGGTAGAAAAATAAAAAAAGTTCTTATATCACAGAAGAAAAATACTACTGGAATAAAGACTCACTAAAATGTAGTGAAATATGAATTGTTTCTTGCTATTTCCATAGCCACTTGAAGTTCCTCAACCTGTGAAAAAAATAAGAATACCAATAGAAATTGCTGATTTTGTGTGTATACATATAAACATAATTTTTCCCTTAAACAAGATTACATGTAACCATACAACCTATGAATATGACATTGGATATTCATTCGACATTCAGTTTCTTTCAAAATTATTACTGATAAACAGCTAAAGATATATATTTCAGTGTCAAATTCATTTGAAATTGTTCCAAAGAAGTCCATTCTATAAACTTTTCTTTTTCCAAAGATCATCATTATATAAATATTTTTGGAAATGCTTGCACAAGTGTAAAGAATCCAAGACTGTTGATGTTGACAACTTGATAATGAACATCTTAATAATATAAAACAATTGTATGATTTTATTTGTCTTTATTTCATCTATTCATTCATTTTTTGTTTTGGGGGGAGGATAATAATTCTGGCAGCCTAGCTCTTTATAAGTGACATCATTACGTTATCCCTCGCAAATCTTATTACATCACTACATTTGTTGTATGTACTTTATGTTCCATGACATATAGCACCTTAATGTTCAAAGGTTCATACGTCAAGTGCTAATTGAGTCTTATGTAGTTAAAAATGCGCTGCATAAATCCATCTATAGTTTTATTTGTAAACTCTGTAACTGGCACATATATATGCCTTTTAATTGTGCACTGAGCCATGGAACCTCTCTATTTATTTTTAATATCAGTGACAACATATTTCAACTTGACATCGCGATGATATCTTGAGAATACTTACTCTCTCTACATCCTCTAAAAGCCATGTCATACTGTTGTAATCTTCAGATTTCATCTGCAAAAATGAAAATATACAAAATCATCGTGCCATAAAGTTTGTTTGCATAGAAAGCAACAGTTTTATTCTGCAGGCTTTCTTAAAAAGTGTACTGTGCTTTATACATTTCTGTATCGTGTACACGTTAGTGGGTTTACTTCTAGGACTTTTGTTAGATCACGCATTCTCATCCGTCAGTCTTTTAGTGCATACAAACACAACACACAAACACATACAGTCATACACACACACAAAATTGTTTTTAGTCAACATTTACTGTATCATGGGTGAATTTAATATTGCTACTTTTAATTCTTAAGGCTTGTTCAGATATGGCGCAACAAATCCCCATGACATTTTTAGTGTACAAGTTAACAGGATACGACACAGCAAAATGATGTCACTAAGGGAGGAGACATTTTTTGCCGCCTGGCTAGAAAAAGCTGTAGATCAATCAAATTCTTAAAAAGTTAGCACAAAATGTGATGTTGAGTTTGTCTGTGCAACTTATGATAAAAATCTTTTTTATTTGAGAGTCGACACAAACCTTAATGGGCGTTCATGAAATGGGGTGGTTATCTGAACACTAAAAATGTCGCCGGGGTTTGTCATGGCCTTTATAGGACTATAAAAGAACAAAGACTTCCAATTTAAAAAAAAAAAAAAAAAAAAAAACCTCTACTAATTTATACTCACAGTTGAAAGTTTGGTGTGTATATACTCCAATACTTTGTCAAGCTCATCTAATCTGAAGAATACCTCTTTCTTCCTTTCAAGAGGAGCCATACTGCAGAAAAAAGGGAATAAGATCACAAAAAGGAATAAATGCCGCACAATACTCCCTTTGTGAAAAACATGTTTGTCACATTCCAAAGGCATTTCATTTTCGCTTTGAATTCGATATTGGTAACGGAATGGCATTTCATTTCTGCTTCATTTCATTTTTGCTCTGAATTCAATATTGGTAACCGAGTGGTACTTTAATGTGTACATGTACTCTAGAAAGTCATTTGTATAATGAAAGTTCAGGGAGTTGCAATATTTTATATGATTTGATTTAATAGACTGAAGGTACTAAGCAAAATTTTCACTCGCTCATAAAGTTGTTGAATTGGTAAAATCTAAGAAAAATACACCTGTCAATTTTGAGGAAAAAACATCAATAAACTAGATGAATCTTCGACCACGCGTGGTCGAACTTTATGCCTCCGCCATTACCAAATCATAAATAAATGGCACTTCATGTTGATTTATTTTCATTTATACAATGACATCTTTGACCTTGATCTTTGACCTTGTGACCCCCAAATCTAATGAGAGCATTGCCGTTTCCACATGCATACATGAGCCAAGTTTGTTGAACCTGTCAAATGGTTACTGAGTTATCACAAGAACGAACCATTTCTATGTTCATAATGACCTCTATGACCTTTGACCTTTGACCTTGAGACCCCAAAATCTAATCAGATCATTGTCCCTCCCATATGCATAACTGTGCCAAGTTTGAGGTTGATAGGTCAAATGGTTCTTAAGTTATCGCGAGAACGAGCCATTTTTTATGTGTTTTATTAGCTCTATGATCTTGACCTTTGACCTTGTGACCCCAAATCTAATCAGATCATTGTCCCTCCCATATGCATACCTGTGCCAAGTTTGAGGTTGATAGGTCAAATGGTTCTTAAGTTATCGTGAGAACGAGCCATTTTTATGTGTTTTATTAGCTCTATGACCTTGACCTTTGACCTTGTGACCCCAAAATCTAATCAGATCATTGTCCCTCCCATATGCATACCTGTGCCAAGTTTGAGGTTGATCTGTCAAATGGTTCTTAAGTTATCGTGAGAACGAGCCATTTTTATGTGTTTTATTACCTCTATGACCTTGACCTTTGACCTTGAGACCCCCAAAATCTAATCAGATCATTGTCCCTCCCATATGCATACCTGTGCCAAGTTTGAGGTTGATAGGTCAAATGGTTCTTAAGTTATCGTGAGAACGAGCCATTTTTATGTGTTTTATTACCTCTATGACCTTGACCTTTGACCTTGAGACGCCAAAATCTACTCAGATCATTGTCCCTCCCACATGCATACACGAGCCAAGTTTGAAGTTGATCTGTCAAACGGTTCTTAAGTTATCGCGAGAACGAAAACGGGACGGACGGACGGACGGACGGACGGACGACCCGAAAACATAATGCCTCCGGCAACCACCTACGGTGGGCAGAGGCATAAAAAAAAAAAAACCCTTGGTATCATTTTCAATACTAATTAAATTCACACTAATATTGATTACCAGTACTCTAAAATTTCAGAGGAATTCCATACGAATGTCGGCTTTTGAATCAAAGATTCAGAATGCTTCCAATTTGCAGACATGTAACGTCCAAATTTAAACATTTATAACTGAACAGTAAACTTACTCATCTATGATAAGATCTTGTTTTCTCATCCACTGCTGCCATTTTGGAGCCAGAGTGCTTCGGTTGTAGAGCAGTGGTGCGAAGAGAACAATGCGCATGTTGGTCTCGTGCACCTTGCGAGCTTCTCGTAGGTTTTGTTCCATATCTCCACGACATCTTTCGTCTGAAGACAAGGCAGATGTGAAAAGGGGGCAGGGGGCAATGAAACATGTTAAATATGAGATTTTAAAAAAAATTTTATATATTGTAGCTTAACCCATTCATGACAGGAATGATTTGCAGGGGAAACAGTGATTTTAAACCTTCTATCACATTACCAATTTAAGGATTTTAATGCTTATTTTCCTTTCAAAAACATTTTCAGCATCAATATTGATGCACCAAAATGGGCAGTTCGTGTAGAATTTTTTTGCTCTTTCTGCTCATGTATTTGGTATGATTTTTAGGGCTTTGCATCAAAATATATTAGGCCAATCCACAAAATGTAGACCTCTGTCACAAATGGGTTAACTCCAAGAAGTCTTGGATTTTTTTTCTTCTTCCGATTGGCAACACAGGTATTTCGGTGATACATTTGTTCCTGTGACTCTCATTAAATATAATGAGATTTTAAAAAAATGTATATATTGTAGTTTAATTCCAAGAAGTCTTGGAATTTTTTTCTTCTTCCGATTGGCAACATACGTATTTCGGTGACACGACATTTGCTCCTGTGACAATTGCTCGTCTTCATTTTTAAGAAGGCACAATGGTAGGTTTGGAGTTGCAATAGGGGTTTGGGTTCAGAATAATGTGAGAATATGGATTAAGGTTATTGTTAGATTTGGGGTTAGGTTTTATGTTTGGCTTAACCCATTCGTGACAGAGGTCCACAGTTTGTGGTTTGGCCTAATATCTTTTGATGCAAAGCCCTAAAAATCATACCAAATACATGAGCAGAAAGAGCAAAAAATTCTACACAAACTGGGCCCATTTTGGTTGCGTCAATATTTGCTGTTTGATGCTGAAAATTTTTTAAAGGAAAATAAGCATTAAAATCCTTAAATTGGCAACGTGATAGAAAGTTTAAAATCACCGTTTTCCCCTGCAAATTGGCAACTTTTTGACTTCTCATCATAACTTCTGTCAATTTATATTCATTTCAGATACATTACATTTTGTAAGAAAAATGTAGCAATAAAATAAACATGTTGGTGTTGCCAATTTGAAGAATAAAAGCTGATTAAATTAGGCTTTAAATAATTCCTGTCACGAATGGGTTAACGTGCAGATTTTCCAAGGGAGCAATTGTCGCTGGAGTAAATGTCATGGACCCGGTATTTCACTCTTATTACTACGTTTCTTTTCAATTAAAAAGGCATGTATCTAATAATACAAATGGGCAGAAACTGTCAACAGATGATAGAATCTCTGATTGTACTGAAACATAGTGAATCTGATCAATCAATAACACAACTTGTTAGAAACCTAAGGATTTTTAAGCTAATTTTTCCTATTAAAAATCCCTTTAAAACATAAGATAAGGTAACCCTAATATCTACATGTAATTCTATTACAAACATTAAAAAAAACAAAGAAAACAACAAATACACAGTTCTTTCTTGACCAAGAGAATCAAATACGCATGTGTCTAAAACAATGGCAATGGGAATGAAAATTGTTTAGTTTATTTTCATATTACACGAATTCAAACTTCTACTGCAAAAATTCATTACTGTGAATATATATATTATCAATAGCTACTCCAGGGTAAAAAATACCCTTTTCCTACGAGAGTTATTCTCTGAAAAACAATAGCTCCCATCAACAACTTTTACAGGAGCTAATATAGACCCAAGAGGATGTACATGTACACGTAGGTTGAATTGCTGATATTCCAGTTTTCTCCATATGTAAATTCTGCAGCTCCGAGGTCATGATTCGCGAATTTATTGCTTATTTTCAGAGCTGAAAGCAAGGACGAATTTGAAGAAACAGTCACCTCAAAGAATCAGGTCTTAAGGATTTTAGGGGGCTATTTAAGCTTTGCCAAGGGTGAAATTGCCCTTTGCCCCTTGTTAATTTTTACCCTGAACTAGTTCCAAATACTCACCTCACACTTTGCATGGAATCTTCCACATCTGCAGGGACTAAGCCTAGGCTTGATGTCAGGGATGTGAAAAAATGGCGAGCTCTTTCTCTTTCTTCTTCCTTTCCCGTTCCCTTTCTTGTTCCTTCTCTCTCTCCTTCCTCTCTGGTCTTCTTTCATAGCTGTGTAGAGGAAAAGAGAGGAAAAAAGCACATATCATCTTTTGCAGATATTCATAAGGCAACTTGCATACATAACTTCCTGTTTGAAATTTTCCTGCATTATGCAAGGTATGAGATTGCACAATGGCAAAAAAAGACTGCAAGTACTCAGTTTCCACCCGTGTGTATGACCACAGCGCATCCAAAAAAACAAACAATAATAAAGAATAAAACGTTAAAATTCCCTTTACTTACATGTAGGAAAGTGAAACAAAACAAAACAAAGAAGCTGGGCACATACAGACAATATGATTCATAAATTTATTTTCCCAAACAATGATATACATGTACATGTATCCCTTTTGATTTCGATGTAAGGGATTGATGAATAGAACAGAAGTCAGTCTTGTTTGGAGGGGGGGGGGGGGGGGGATGAGGGATAGTGTACAATTTTCCCCAAAATGAGTAATACCCTGTTGTAAATATTATGTAATAAAACATTTGCAAAATAACCATCAACAGTAAAGGGGTATCTCACTGGGCTTGAAACTAGTTCGCGACTAGTATGCGACTCCAGATTTTGCTAGTCGCAGAGATGTCTCCTGAAAATTATGGAGTCTCCAAGGAGTCGCAAGAAATTCGAACATGTTTTGATTTGTTTGAGACTTTTTCCAGTCTCCGCGAGATCTCAGAGACATCTCAGTGACATCTCCATTAGTTGCGGAGATTATATGTTTCTGCGAGGGTCGCAGAAACTTTGCTGCAACTATTGGAGACATCTCAGAGACTTCGCCGCGACCGAAGAGACGTCTCAGAGAGGTCGCCGTGACTGAGGAGACATCTTAGAGGCGTCTTGGAGATGTCTCCGCGAATTCCAAGCAAAGTGATTGACACCATGGCTTGGAGACATCTCCGATTAGTCTCCTAGAAGTTGCACCTTGGTGAGAGCACAAACCATTTTTGTGTCGCGGAGACGTCTTGGAGACATATTGCGACAAAAAATGGAGACGTCGCGGGTGACGTCTCCGTTAATGAGAGACGACTTTAACAGTAAAAATGCTAGTACTGGCGTATTTAACAAAAGTAATAGTTTCAAACCTTGTCCATTATTTACAAAATTATAATCTCCCCCAATAAAATCCCCCCTCCCTTGCATGGACATCCAGACATCTGCTAGATGTATGTACATTGTATACTTGAAAAACACAACAGGTGTCTCCTTTATCCATGTACAACTGTACACGTACACTTGAAAAACAACAGGTGTCTCCTTTACCCATGTACATGTACATGTAGACACCATAACCCAACACTACCCGTGCACATTCTCATTGTGCATACATGTACATGTACATGTAGTACTGAGTTAAATATTAGACTTCTCTGGCTCTTGCCAAAGCTTACAGTGTATGAACACAAGCATATGTACGCACATCACACATCCTTCAAGGTCAACTTTGTATCATAAAAGGTCAACTCATATCAGAGAGATATGGACTATGGACTTCCAAATAGCCTCTTCCATGCCAAGTATTTGCCATTAAAGGCTACAATGCAACACAACCCTCACTCAACATGAATCATGAACCCTTAGAAGTCGTGCGGGTACATGTAACTCACACACATACTCCCTACATGTCTCTACTGTAAATGTACAAGAATGTGTACCGACTACATACAAGTACTTTTTACACTGTACGTGGCAGTTTTATGCATAGAGAAAAATTCAACAGAAAAACAGATCTTGCCCTATCATAACTCAACTAAAACAACCCACCCCCAATAAAAAAAAAAAAAATAGATAAATAAAATGAGCCTAAAAAGTACCTTTAAGAAACCATATGGCACTGGTTCAACAATATTGTGCAAATATATTCACGATGATGAGCATAAAATGGACTTTGCACGAATTGCCTTCATATAGAGAAACAGATACTACATGTACTGTACATGTATGCAGTGCATTTACTATTGCACAAATACGTGCATGTACATGATATAGGATGAATATTATGCTGTGATTGGTTGGGTTCATGAAAATGATATGCATTTCACATTTCACTGAATTAGAATTTTTTTGGCCTACATTATACCATGCACAGAGTGTAAAAATGTAGGCCTAGGTAAATATCATTGTAACACTTGAAAATAGTTTGGTGATGATGATGTTTCAATGGCATTTGTTGTGTCGTGTCACTTAATAAAGTATTCTTCAGTCAAAAAATGATTCATGAGACAATTCATATATAAGTTCCGTGAATATGATGATAATCGACCCTCTCTATGGGTAGAGAGGGTCTGATAACTGATGAATCCACAAGTGTACATCCGACCTCGCTTATCCGGCCACGTTGGGACGGGCACCATCCGTATATTACATGTAATGACATGTAAGTGAAATGGCTGGATTGAGAGTAATGGAGTGGGATGCCCTATGTGAAAAATTTAATAAGGTAGCGCAAGTCTATTTGCTATTTCCTTGGTGTTGTGGATGACTGTACATGTAAATGATCAATAATATCTTTCTGTTTGTACGAGATGAAATAGAATAAAATAAACAGAAGAAATTGCCCACGATGTTTTCCGTCTCCGAGGCTTTTAAGGTAAACTGGATGAAGATATAAGAGGGAAGCTGGCCGGGAGATGCAGCCGGTCGGTTAATAGAGCAGTCCCGATAAAGGAAGGCCGGATAAGTGAGGTTGGACTGTACATGTACACGGCTTTTACTACTCGGGTCGCGTCACGTTGGAAACACTCGGGTCGCGGCTCGCTGGGTATGGCGCACAAAGTGTTAACTAGATTATTTGGTCCAAAACTACAGTCAGTGTACAGTG
>CM057162.1:8199899-8256650 GCA_029962745.1 Echinometra lucunter
ATACATCTCATGTGCACTGCGGTATTTGCTGTTTTTGAAGAGGTTGTTGCCTTGTCCTTTAAAGTGTTCATTCCTGGTGGAGAAGAATGAATGTCAACAACACAATAATTCTATCTTGAAAGGTTACTATCAGCATATCACCATTTTCATTTTATAAGGTTTTGAAATTTAAATGCCAAAAGGATAATTATTGTAATTTCAAGGTGTTCACTATATTTACAAAGAAACTTTCTACACTGTTGAGGATACAGGAACAAAAAATCTTCATTTTCATCAACGTCACCTGGTATTTCATTCCTCTAATATTGCAATTTTCTTCCATTTACTTCCAATTCTGATTTTAAGAAAAAAGTTAAATAACACTGAACATTTTACAGAAAAGATAGAACCTACATTGAACATATTTATGCCTAGCAATGAATACAATACACAAAATCTTAAAGGACAAGAACGATAGGGAAAAAGCTTGCAGTGAACGAGATAAGTTACATTAAACACCATAATGCTTACACATTATACAGTTTACAGCCACTTAGTCTAATTCCCAGATCGTCTTAACACCACTATGACTATACCCGTTTGGTCTACTATCGATTTGGTCTAATTGCTGTTTGGTTCAATCATCACTTGGTTTAATACCCACTTGTGGTAATTGTCATTTTGTCTAATGATCAAATGGCTTAACAGCCACTTTGTCTATTTAGTTTTCCTCATTTTGTCTGACCATTTTGGCCTATTACCAGTTCGTCTAATGGATAAACTAGGTGGTGTTAGACCAAGTGGGTAAAATTAGACGAAATGGTAAATGGGCAAAGTGGGAATTAGACCAAATGGGTATTAGACGAACTGGTTGTAGACGAAATGGGATACTACCATGTGGCGATTCATCCATTACACCTGCACATAAATGAAACGAGCAGAATGAAGGAAACTACAATTCAAATTTAACCAAAATAATTTTCCTTCAGATTTGCTTGATGTTAATACATTCATCAAATTCATACCGTTTTTATCCAGGGCCCCATGAGAGATCCATTTTTATTGAATGAGCTACCCTGGCGAAATATTGATAATAAATAAAATCTTGTAATTTGGCACTTATTATTTGTAGTAAGAACCCTTATTTTTGGTTAATGAACCTGTCTGACTTCAGTTTTACTTCTGAAACTCACCTTTTCATCCTTTTCGCCCAATTTCATGAGAGAAGCTAATATATCCTTTTTATGAATCACTGTGTGGTGAACATACTGCCAATCTATGAATGGAGAAAAGATAAAGTTCTCACTAATTACATGCAGCTTTAATTTTAGCAAAATTTTGTAGCATTAGAATATATATATATTGCAAACAAATGGAACAAACTCTCTCCATTTCTTAGAAATAGCATTCCTCTTTTAAAAAAACATACCTGTGCTATTCTTCTGAATTTCATTTGTTCATTGACTAAGAGACGGCACCTTGTCACTGCTAGAATAGGTATATGGATTCAATTACTATCATTATTATCATAACCAGGATTTTAACCTGGTGGATCAACTGATATTGCTTGATAGTGACTAGAGCCATAAGACCTAGTGGATTAACTCACATTGCTTGATAGTAACCAGAGCCATAAGGTCTAGTGGATTAACTCACATTGCTTGATAGTGACTAGAGCCATGAGGCCTAGTGGATTAACTCACATTGCTTGATAGTGACTAGAGCCATAAGGCCTAGTGGATTAACTCACATTGCTTGATAGTGACTAAAGCCATAAGGCCTAGTGGATTAACTCACATTGCTTGATAGTGACTAGAGCCACGAGGCCTAGTGGATTAACTCACATTGCTTGATAGTGATTGGAGCCATAAGGCCTAGTGGATTAACTCACATTGCTTGATAGCGACTAGAGCCATGAGGCCTAGTGGATTAACTCACATTGCTTGATAGTGATTAGAGCCATGAGGCCTAGTGGATTAACTCACATTGCTTAATAGTAACCAGAGCCATAAGGCCTAGTGGATTAACTCACATTGCTTGATAGCGACTAGAGCCATAAGGCCTAGTGGATTAACTCACATTGCTTGATAGTGACTAGAGCCATAAGCCGACCCATACTACTGTCCTTCATCTTCTCCTTGTCTTCAGATTTTCACTGCAAACAAAGAAAATAAGCATAGGAAAAAAATATTGGTTTGCCAGATTTCTAGCTGGTTTTTATGAATTATTCTTACAACCTACTGATGAGCTTAAATCTCTCTCTCTCTCTTTCTCTCTTTCTTCTCTCTGTCTCTATGCATATTGTGTACAGATAAACATATAAAACAGTCTTTAACAAAAGTTATCTGGCAGTTCATAGATTAACAGTTGTAAGAAGTACATGTATGAAGAGAATAAAGGATAATGTTAGGCCTGACGTATGCAACAAAACTGATAGTTCAGTTCAATACACCCTCTGATTTATGTCCACATGCACATGGACATCAACTAGCCTACTTATCAGTCACTTTTGTTTAATAAAAGTATATTTGAATTTGTAATATCTTTTCACAGAAGCAATATTTGAAGCTGATATTTAGAAAAACAGTAAAGTGACAAGGAGATAATAACATACAGAGCAATATCTTTTTGGTGATTTGTACAGTTCAATAGAGATCCTGCATTTTTGCATACTGATGCAAACATTATTAAACACTCAGCAACAACTATGGTTAATGAAAAACTCTGCTACACCAATTCAAAAAAATATTAACTCACACTATTGTTCAAATATTACTTCCTTCAAAGACATGATAAATATAACAGTATATTATCCAAAGTCAGAAATAGTAGCAAAAAGAGTTTTATTTCGAAGAAAACCAATTATAACTAGGGATACAACAACCCACTATAATATAACAGTATACAAGGGTAGAAAAAATAAAAACAAGTTCTTATAGTCACAGAAAGAAAAATTACTATTCTGGATATAAAGACTCAGCTAAAAATGTAGTGAATATGAATTGTTCTTGCTTATTTCCATAGCCACTTGAAGTTCCTCAACCTGTGAAAAAATAAGAAATACCAATAGAAATTGCTGATTTTGTGTGTATACATATAAACATAATTTTTCCCTTAAACAAGATTACATGTAACCATACAACCTATGAATATGACATTGGATATTCATTCGACATTCAGTTTCTTTTCAAAATTATTACTGATAAACAGCTAAAGATATATATTTCAGTGTCAAATTCATTTGAAATTGTTCCAAAGAAGTCCATTCTATAAACTTTTCTTTTTCCAAAGATCATCATTATATAAATATTTTTGGAAATGCTTTGCACAAGTGTAAAGAATCCAAGACTGTTTGAATGTTGACAACTTGATAATGAACATCTTAATAATATAAAACAATTGTATGATTTTATTTTGTCTTTATTTCATCTATTTCATTCATTTTTTGTTTTGTGGGGGAGGATAATAATTCTGGCAGCCTAGCTCTTTATAAGTGACATCATTACGTTATCCCTCGCAATCTTATTACATCACTACATTTGTTTGTATGTACTTTATGTTCCATGACATATACACCTTAATGTTCAAAGGTTCATACGTCAAGTGCTAATTGAGTCTTATGTAGTTAAAAATGCGCTGCATAAATCCATCTATAGTTTTATTTGTAAACTCTGTAACTGGCACATATATATGCCTTTTAATTGTGCACTGAGCCATGGAACCTCTCTATTTATTTTTAATATCAGTGACAACATATTTCAACTTGACATCGCGATGATATCTTGAGAATACTTACTCTCTCTACATCCTCTAAAAGCCATGTCATACTGTTGTAATCTTCAGATTTCATCTGCAAAATGAAAATATACAAAATCATCGTGCCATAAAGTTTGTTTGCATAGAAAGCAACAGTTTTATTCTGCAGGCTTTCTTAAAAAGTGTACTGTGCTTTATACATTCTGTATCGTGTACACGTTAGTGGGTTTACTTCTAGGACTTTTGTTAGATCACGCATTCTCATCCGTCAGTCTTTTAGTGCATACAAACACAACACACAAACACATACAGTCATACACACACACAAAATTGTTTTAGTCAACATTTACTGTATCATGGGTGAATTTAATATTGCTACTTTTAATTCTTAAGGCTTGTTCAGATATGGCGCAACAAATCCCCATGACATTTTTAGTGTACAAGTTAACAGGATACGACACAGCAAAATGATGTCACTAAGGGAGGAGACATTTTTTGCCGCCTGGCTAGAAAAAGCTGTAGATCAATCAATTCTTAAAAAGTTAGCACAAAATGTGATGTTGAGTTTGTCTGTGCAACTTATGATAAAAATCTTTTTTATTTGAGAGTCGACACAAACCTTAATGGGCGTTCATGAATGGGGTGGTTATCTGAACACTAAAAATGTCGCCGGGGTTGTCATGGCCTTTATAGGACTATAAAAGAACAAAGACTTCCAATTTAAAAAAAAAAAAAAAAAAAAACCTCTACTAATTTATACTCACAGTTGAAAGTTTGGTGTGTATATACTCCAATACTTTGTCAAGCTCATCTAATCTGAAGAATACCTCTTTCTTCCTTTCAAGAGGAGCCATACTGCAGAAAAAAGGGAATAAGATCACAAAAAGGAATAAATGCCGCACAATACTCCCTTTGTGAAAAACATGTTTGTCACATTCCAAAGGCATTTCATTTTCGCTTTGAATTCGATATTGGTAACGGAATGGCATTTCATTTCTGCTTCATTTCATTTTGCTCTGAATTCAATATTGGTAACCGAGTGGTACTTTAATGTGTACATGTACTCTAGAAAGTCATTTGTATAATGAAAGTTCAGGGAGTTGCAATATTTTATATGATTTGATTTAATAGACTGAAGGTACTAAGCAAAATTTTCACTCGCTCATAAAGTTGTTGAATTGGTAAAATCTAAGAAAAATACACCTGTCAATTTTGAGGAAAAAACATCAATAAACTAGATGAATCTTCGACCACGCGTGGTCGAACTTTATGCCTCCGCCATTACCAAATCATAAATAAATGGCACTTCATGTTGATTTATTTTCATTTATACAATGACATCTTTGACCTTGATCTTTGACCTTGTGACCCCCAAATCTAATGAGAGCATTGCCGTTTCCACATGCATACATGAGCCAAGTTTGTTGAACTGTCAAATGGTTACTGAGTTATCACAAGAACGAACCATTTCTATGTTCATAATGACCTCTATGACCTTTGACCTTTGACCTTGAGACCCCAAAATCTAATCAGATCATTGTCCCTCCCATATGCATAACTGTGCCAAGTTTGAGGTTGATAGGTCAAATGGTTCTTAAGTTATCGCGAGAACGAGCCATTTTTATGTGTTTTATTAGCTCTATGATCTTGACCTTTGACCTTGTGACCCCCAAATCTAATCAGATCATTGTCCCTCCCATATGCATACCTGTGCCAAGTTTGAGGTTGATAGGTCAAATGGTTCTTAAGTTATCGTGAGAACGAGCCATTTTTATGTGTTTTATTAGCTCTATGACCTTGACCTTTGACCTTGTGACCCCAAAATCTAATCAGATCATTGTCCCTCCCATATGCTACCTGTGCCAAGTTTGAGTTGATCTGTCAAATGGTTCTTAAGTTATCGTGAGAACGAGCCATTTTTTATGTGTTTTATTACCTCTATGACCTTGACCTTTGACCTTGAGACCCCCAAATCTAATCAGATCATTGTCCCTCCCATATGCATACCTGTGCCAAGTTTGAGGTTGATAGGTCAAATGGTTCTTAAGTTATCGTGAGAACGAGCCATTTTTATGTGTTTTATTACCTCTATGACCTGACCTTGACCTTGAGACGCCAAAATCTACTCAGATCATTGTCCCTCCCCCACATGCATACACGAGCCAAGTTTGAAGTTGATCTGTCAACGGTTCTTAAGTTATCGCGAGAACGAAAACGGGACGGACGGACGGACGGAACGGACGGACGACGACCGAAAACTAATGCCTCCGGCAACCACCTACGGTGGGCGGAGGCATAAAAAAAAAAAACCCTTGGTATCATTTTCAATACTAATTAAATTCACACTAATATTGATTACCAGTACTCTAAAATTTCAGAGGAATTCCATACGAATGTCGGCTTTTGAATCAAAGATTCAGAATGCTTCCAATTTGCAGACATGTAACGTCCAAATTTAAACATTTATAACTGAACAGTAAACTTACTCATCTATGATAAGATCTTGTTTTCTCATCCACTGCTGCCATTTTGGAGCCAGAGTGCTTCGGTTGTAGAGCAGTGGTGCGAAGAGAACAATGCGCATGTTGGTCTCGTGCACCTTGCGAGCTTCTCGTAGGTTTTTGTTCCATATCTCCACGACATCTTTCGTCTGAAGACAAGGCAGATGTGAAAAGGGGGCAGGGGCAATGAAACATGTTAAATATGAGATTTTAAAAAAATTTTTATATATTGTAGCTTAACCCATTCATGACAGGAATGATTTGCAGGGGAAACAGTGATTTTAAACCTTCTATCACATTACCAATTTAAGGATTTTAATGCTTATTTTCCTTTCAAAAACATTTTCAGCATCAATATTGATGCACCAAAATGGGCAGTTCGTGTAGAATTTTTTTGCTCTTTCTGCTCATGTATTTGGTATGATTTTTAGGGCTTTGCATCAAAATATATTAGGCCAATCCACAAAATGTAGACCTCTGTCACAAATGGGTTAACTCCAAGAAGTCTTGGATTTTTTTTCTTCTTCCGATTGGCAACACAGGTATTTTCGGTGATACATTTGTTCCTGTGACTCTCATTAAATATAATGAGATTTTTAAAAAATGTATATATTGTAGTTTAATTCCAAGAAGTCTTGGAATTTTTTCTTCTTCCGATTGGCAACATACGTATTTCGGTGACACGACATTTGCTCCTGTGACAATTGCTCGTCTTCATTTTTAAGAAGGCACAATGGTAGGTTTGGAGTTGCAATAGGGGTTTGGGTTCAGAATAATGTGAGAATATGGATTAAGGTTATTGTTAGATTTGGGGTTAGGTTTTATGTTTGGCTTAACCCATTCGTGACAGAGGTCCACAGTTTGTGGTTTGGCCTAATATCTTTTGATGCAAAGCCCTAAAAATCATACCAAATACATGAGCAGAAAGAGCAAAAAATTCTACACAAACTGGGCCCATTTTGGTTGCGTCAATATTTGCTGTTTGATGCTGAAAATTTTTTAAAGGAAAATAAGCATTAAAATCCTTAAATTGGCAACGTGATAGAAAGTTTAAAATCACCGTTTTCCCCTGCAAATTGGCAACTTTTGACTTCTCATCATAACTTCTGTCAATTTATATTCATTTCAGATACATTACATTTGTAAGAAAAATGTAGCAATAAAATAAACATGTTGGTGTTGCCAATTTGAAGAATAAAAGCTGATTAAATTAGGCTTTAAATAATTCCTGTCACGAATGGGTTAACGTGCAGATTTTCCAAGGGAGCAATTGTCGCTGGAGTAAATGTCATGGACCCGGTATTTCACTCTTATTACTACGTTTCTTTTTCAATTAAAAAGGCATGTATCTAATAATACAAATGGGCAGAAACTGTCAACAGATGATAGAATCTCTGATTGTACTGAAACATAGTGAATCTGATCAATCAATAACACAACTTGTTAGAAACCTAAGGATTTTTAAGCTAATTTTTCCTATTAAAAATCCCTTTAAAACATAAGATAAGGTAACCCTAATATCTACATGTAATTCTATTACAAACATTAAAAAAAAACAAAGAAAACAACAAATACACAGTTCTTTCTTGACCAAAGAGAATCAAATACGCATGTGTCTAAAACAATGGCAATGGGAATGAAAATTGTTTAGTTTATTTTCATATTACACGAATTCAAACTTCTACTGCAAAAATTCATTACTGTGAATATATATATTATCAATAGCTACTCCAGGGTAAAAAATACCCTTTTTCCTACGAGAGTTATTCTCTGAAAAACAATAGCTCCCATCAACAACTTTTACAGGAGCTAATATAGACCCAAGAGATGTACATGTACACGTAGGTTGAATTGCTGATATTCCAGTTTTCTCCATATGTAAATTCTGCAGCTCCGAGGTCATGATTCGCGAATTTATTGCTTATTTTCAGAGCTGAAAGCAAGGACGAATTTGAAGAAACAGTCACCTCAAAGAATCAGGTCTTAAGGATTTTAGGGGGCTATTTAAGCTTTGCCAAGGGTGAAATTGCCCTTTGCCCCTTGTTAATTTTTACCCTGAACTAGTTCCAAATACTCACCTCACACTTTGCATGGAATCTTCCACATCTGCAGGGACTAAGCCTAGGCTTGATGTCAGGATGTGAAAAAATGGCGAGCTCTTTCTCTTTCTTCTTCCTTTCCCGTTCCCTTTCTTGTTCCTTCTCTCTCTCCTTCCTCTCTTGGTCTTCTTTCATAGCTGTGTAGAGGAAAAGAGAGGAAAAAAGCACATATCATCTTTTGCAGATATTCATAAGGCAACTTGACATAACTTCCTGTTTGAAATTTTCCTGCATTATGCAAGGTATGAGATTGCACAATGGCAAAAAAAGACTGCAAGTACTCAGTTTCCACCCGTGTGTATGACCACAGCGCATCCAAAAAAACAAACAATAATAAAGAATAAAAACGTTAAAATTCCCTTTACTTACATGTAGGAAAGTGAAACAAAACAAAAACAAAAGAAGCTGGCAAATACAGACAATATGATTCATAAATTTATTTTCCCAAACAATGATATACATGTACATGTATCCCTTTTGATTTCGATGTAAGGGATTGATGAATAGAACAGAAGTCAGTCTTGTTTGGAGGGGGGGGGGGATGAGGGATAGTGTACAATTTTCCCCAAAAATGAGTAATACCCTGTTGTAAATATTATGTAATAAAACATTTGCAAAATAACCATTCAACAGTAAAAGGGGTATCTCACTGGGCTTGAAACTAGTTCGCGACTAGTATGCGACTCCAGATTTTGCTAGTCGCAGAGATGTCTCCTGAAAATTATGGAGTCTCCAAGGAGTCGCAAGAAATTCGAACATGTTTGATTTGTTTGAGACTTTTTCCAGTCTCCGCGAGATCTCAGAGACATCTCAGTGACATCTCCATTAGTTGCGGAGATTATATGTTTCTGCGAGGTCGCAGAAACTTTGCTGCAACTATTGGAGACATCTCAGAGACTTCGCCGCGACCGAAGAGACGTCTCAGAGAGGTCGCCGTGACTGAGGAGACATCTTAGAGGCGTCTTGGAGATGTCTCCGCGAATTCCAAGCAAAGTGATTGACACCTGGCTTGGAGACATCTCCGATTAGTCTCCTAGAAGTTGCACCTTGGTGAGAGCACAAACCATTTTTTGTCGCGGAGACGTCTTGGAGACATATTTGCGACAAAAAATGGAGACGTCGCGGTGACGTCTCCGTTAATGAGAGACGACTTTAACAGTAAAAAATGCTAGTACTGGGCGTATTTAACAAAAGTAATAGTTTCAAACCTTGTCCATTATTTACAAATTTATAATCTCCCCCAATAAAATCCCCCCTCCCTTGCATGGACATCCAGACATCTGCTAGATGTATGTACATTGTATACTTGAAAAACACAACAGGTGTCTCCTTTATCCATGTACAAACTGTACACGTACACTTGAAAAACAACAGGTGTCTCCTTTACCCATGTACATGTACATGTAGACACCATAACCCAACACTACCCGTGCACATTCTCATTGTGCATACATGTACATGTACATGTAGTACTGAGTTAAATATTAGACTTCTCTGGCTCTTGCCAAAGCTTACAGTGTATGAACACAAGCATATGTACGCACATCACACATCCTTCAAGGTCAACTTTGTATCATAAAAGGTCAACTCATATCAGAGAGATATGGACTATGGACTTCCAAATAGCCTCTTCCATGCCAAGTATTTGCCATTAAAGGCTACAATGCAACACAACCCTCACTCAACATGAATCATGAACCCTTAGAAGTCTTGCGGGTACATGTAAACTCACACACATACTCCCTACATGTCTCTACTGTAAATGTACAAGAATGTGTACCGACTACATACAAGTACTTTTTACACTGTACGTGGCAGTTTTATGCATAGAGAAAAATTCAACAGAAAAACAGTATCTTGCCCTATCATAACTCAACTAAAACAACCCACCCCCAATAAAAAAAAAAAAATAGATAAATAAAATGAGCCTAAAAAGTACCTTTAAGAAACCATATGGCACTGGTTCAACAATATTGTGCAAATAATATTCACGATGATGAGCATAAAATGGACTTTGCACGAATTGCCTTCATATAGAGAAACAGATACTACATGTACTGTACATGTATGCAGTGCATTTACTATTGCACAAATACGTGCATGTACATGATATAAGGATGAATATTATGCTGCGATTGGTTGGGTTCATGAAAATGATATGCATTTCACAATTTCACTGAATTCGCATTTTTTGGGCCTACATTATACATCTACATGCACAGAGTGTAAAAAGTGTAGGCCTACATGTAGGTAAATATCATTGTAACACTCAAAAATAGTTTGGTGATGATGATGTTTCAATGGCATTTGTTGTGTCGTGTCACTTAGTAAAGTATTCTTCAGTCAAAAAATGATTCATGAGACAATTCATATATTAGTTCCAGTGAATATGATGATAATTGCACCTCTCTTATGGGTAGAGAGGGTGTGATAAACTGATGAATCCACAAGTGTACAGTCCGACCTCGCTTATCCGGCCACGTCGGGACTGGCACCCATCCGTATATTACATGTACATGAAATGGCTGGATATGAGAGTAATGTAGTGGGACACCTTTTCTATGAAAATTTATAAGGTAGAGCAGTCTATTTGCTGTAAAATATATATTTCCTTGGTGTTGTGGATGACTGTACATGTAAATGATCAATAATATCTTTCTGTTTGTAGGAGATGAAAATAGAATAAAATAAAAGAGAAAATTGCCCACGATGTTTCCGTCTCCGAGGCTTTTAGGTAAACTGGATGAAGAATATAAGCGGGAAGCTGGCCGGGAGATGCAGCCGGCCGGTTAATAGAGCAGTCCTGATAAATGAAGGCCGGATAAGCGAGGTTGGACTGTACATGTACACGGCTTTTACTACTCGGGTCGCGTCACGTTGGAAAACACTCGGGTCGCGGCTCGCTGGGTATGGCGCACAAAGTGTTAACTAGATTATTTGGTCCAAAACTACAGTCAGTGTACAGTGAAACCAAAATCCTCATAACCACGCCCACAAGCATATTCTGGTAAACTGATCCTCCTGCCCTCTGCCTATGCAGAAAGTGTTTGTAACGAAACAAAGTCAATGCCCGGGCGAAGTAAATATACCAGGCTTATAATGAGAGATCATAATTATAAATCCTGTCTGTTTATTCACAATGGTGGGAGGTGTTTGTTGCAAATTCGTCTGTTGCATTTCATTTTGTAACGAGATGGTTCACTGTTTGTGAATTCTATAAAGAAATAAAGTTTTGAGTGAACTTTTGACACAAAAATTGTGCAGTTTTGGACCGAATAACTTTGTTAACACTTGGTGCCCCATACCAAGCGAGCAGCGACCCGAGTGTTTTCCAGCGCGACGCGACCCGAGTGTTTAGTAAAAGCCATGTACACTGCATATATGAAGACTTGAGAACTCCATCAAGGATAAGACCATGGGAGCGGCCAGGAGTACATGTACATGTACAACGCAGAAGGGTTAGGAGTGCAAGACTCAAAAACCCCAGAAGAACCCAGAACGATAATTTGTTTTATCTTTCATACTCATATGAGCAAGTGTCGAAGTTACCAAACACGAGGGATAATTCAATCTTAGGATTCCGATTTGGTCAGAATCCTAACAAGTGAATAGGCCTACATGTACATGTAAACTGTACTTACTGTAGGTGAGAAGTAATTGCCAGGTAGGATAAGGATAAGAGCAAGGATAAGGATAATGTCAATCCTAGGAAGTGAAGTGAGAAAAAAAGGAAGAAGAAGCAAGAGTGTGATGTCAATGACTTTGGTTTACAGTTATTTGCCAAACTAAGAATAATTAATACTATGAGGATCTACATGTAGGAAAGAATCACAACAAGGACTTTGTCAATATGGCTCCAAAAGAGAATAATTAGTTGAAGATTACTGGACAACCACAGAGCTTATCAGTAGCACAATAGACAGAGATTTTAGCTACTTAACAGTTTCCTGATCACCCAAGTAGACCAATACTAATTATAAACATATTGGGAACGGGCAGAGTATAATTATCCAAACTAACTAACGGGTCTTACATCATCATGCTTAATTAATTCCAGTATCACTCTTTATCAATGGGGGGGAATACACAAAAGTAAAGAGATGAGATGAGAGAATAAAGACAATTAGAAATTTCAGAAGAGCAATAGCCCATACAGCCTGGGAAACCGTCTGGACTAAAATTGTCCCGTCACAGTAGGCTAAACAAAGATATTTTTTTTGTAGCTAATGATCCGTATACAGTGTATCTCTCAAACTCACAGTACAAACTTGATTCTCGTGTACATGTACATGGTTAAAAGACATTTTTTTTATTGATTTCGTGCACAAGTGATACAAAAGCAATTTGGACCCTAGAAATTAAGTTTAATTCATTTCATCATTTATCAAAGACTCAAAGGCTATGCTTGAATCTAGTTTGGTTTCGATTTCGATATGAAAACATTATGCACAATTAATTTCACATTTTGAAAAATGTCTGGAATCTGTTTCGGTTTCAGTTTCAAGCTGACTGTTATGGAATTCAATTCACAGAGTATACATGCACAATGGCTATGGTCCTCCAAGTTCTGTGAACATTTGAAAGTTTTATTGGCAAATAGCTCAATAATCGCCAACTGGAAAAAGTTTACCCATACATGTACTTGAACTGGGAGGCACAATAGTTCCTGTATTTAGTCTATGGGAGTGAGAGAATTTAGCAGTCAAAATGAGTTGAGCTTTAAGCACTTACATGTACATATGTAGAAAGATCTTAGATCTCTAGGCCCCTTACATTCAAAAACAATATCGACCTACTAAAATACTAAACACAAACGAATCATATTACTAGGAAGTGAAGAAGGAAGCATTAATAATGCAATACAATCTTTAATAAACATTTTAATACTAATGCATGTTCTATTAATGGACACTTTATAAATGCACATTACTTCTCCATTCTCACAATATGTACACGTATCAGAGTTCAGACAACACATGTGTGTATAGCAATTAAAAATACATGTACACAGATTTGTATGCCTTTCTAGACGATTACAATTAAATGTCACAGCACATGCAAGCCTTAAGATAAATTATACAGAGCTGTACATGTATGTCATTAAGCAGCCCACAAGGACATGTATCATACATACACCTGTACATACATGTACACATAGTATGTACATGTACTGTGTACCATTTATATTTGTGACATCATTCAGTAAAAGCTGTACTCCACCCTTCAATAAGCATTCCTTTCCATTGTTTGTGAACAGAGCTGCTCTGCATCATGGTAACCTGTATACCCTGTCATACCAACGATACAGATACATGTCCATGTACAAGACCAAAACAGAATAATACACAACCCCTGAAAGAATGAGATTAAATGCTGAATATGGGTGTGACTGAGTCAAGTACGTGCGTACAAGTAGTTACTTGGTAACAAACCATTGATCCCACAACCTTTTGAAAAAATATTCAAGCTCCATGCATGGGTAACTATTCATAATTATTTCTGTTCTGGAATCTGGTAGAAATTAATCACAGAGGCTCCACCTGCACACGCACTTGAATGCACAATATTTTATACAATATCTACGCAACATGCAATTTGACTATTCATACAAAGCATACATGTAGGAAACAGTCCTTAGCACAGAAGAGCTTTGTGAATGGAAATCAAGCTCTTCATTTTCACATTACATGCATTTTGAAATGACTGTTCAAAATGCAATGGAGAACAACATAAAATGAATACAACCTGTATGTACATGTACATGTACATGTTATGGCAGAACAATAGTGGGATTCCCTTTTTAAAGAAATTTTCTGATCATGCAAATACACTATAAAGAAAGAAACTGGGTCACATCTGGAATAATACATACATACACAGACATTTGGAGATTATAAAATTGATAAATTTACTCATTTTTCCCCAAAGGCACTAGTACTTTAAACAGAAGTGAGTACATATACATGTATGTGACCACATAAAAACAATTCACCAATGTTGGGCCAGGTGAACGCATCACACATTTCTCATCATTTTTTGAATGTGACAGCATAATCTGAACGTAATCCTAATCCTTTTCAGAGAATCTACAGTGTATCTAATAATACTACATCTTGAAAAAAGAAGAAGAAATAAATAGAAAGCTCACTAAGAATTTTGAACCTTCCTAGAACATAAGCTTATATATACTACATGTATATGTACATGTATTCTCCTTAAAGAAAATATTATTATTAAAAGAAAAAAATAGTGCTCACATCTCAAGCGCGCAGCTTTAATGGGTACGCGCAAGGTACTTTTGATGCGCAGTCCCATACACTTTTGTACGGGCCTAGCCATGCCAAAATCAAAGTTATAGTGCACGTCACGTGATGCTAATTCAACCAATCACAGCGCATATTATACATACACTATTTACTAATTTCTTAACACCACAGTACAAATATATGAAGTCTACTTTATATTCCTCACAAAAGATAACGTTTTGTCTCATAGTCATTTCCTTTCTAATCTTAGGGCTACAGTATTTCCTTTGAACTCTGGGCCACAGTATTTCCTTCTGGTTTACACATAATCTAACAAACACACTCGCCGGCAAGGAAAAAAATATACTGAACAAGGTTTATAAAACAATGAAGGAATAGCTTACTAGTATATCATGATCATCTTCAATAATCTGACTTTTGACCCTGCTTTCTTCAGAGAGTAAACATCTTTGATCAGCTGACTTTTCAAAATCGAAAGTTTACATTTCACTTTACACGTATGTAAGGCTATGAAACTGAAAAAAAACCAACCCACACACCAGTAAAATTGAAACGAAGTTCAGCATTTTGATTTTTTGTATGTTTGTTTCTGTGTATCATAAGGGGTACAGATTCTCTCTCAGATGGGAAAGGGGGGGGGGAGCAGGGGAGGGAGTGGGATTATTGACTACTCGTAATCAAAGGGACATGAGGACAGTATCACCAAAAACTACTACTACTACTATATTTTATTTCATTTTTTTGGTTCAGTTGACATCTATTCTGAAACAAAAGCAGTGTTTATCATGTACGGTACACACAAATGCAAATAAATGCAGTACACACATATGCTACAAGGAGGCGAACACCTTCCAAAGATCAAGACACAGTCTACAATGTAATTCAGTGCTTCTCAACCTTTTTTACCTCGAGGCCCACTTTGCCTTTCAAAATTTTTTTTGAGGCCCACCTTCATTCTTCAAAATATTTTGAGGCCCACCTCACATAATCTCAATGAGAAAAAATATCAATAAAACATGACAAAAGAAAATAGAGAACGAACTGTGCGTGAATTATCTGAGCCACTACATTACCTACATGTACATTATATTACAAAATCCAACCTACATAATAATAATATTCTGGATTTATATAGCGCCTAATACATCTCCAAGAGAGTCTCTTAAAGTGCTTTACAGAAAATATCATTACCCCAGTCATCGGATTCAGGCTTGCCCGCATACAATGTATGCACCTTCTCCACTCCCTAGGGAGCATTCCAGCCAGGCGCCTTTTGCAGGCGCGCACAATGCTAAACAAATCACAATGACTTTCGCATCCTACCGGGTACCCACTTAACACCTGGGTGGAGAGTGGCAAATGTAGATTCATATCTTGCCAAAGGACATTAGTGCCGCGCTGGGATTTGAACTCGGACCACGAGATCTACAGCCCGGTGACATATCCACTAGACCACGACACCTCTACATGATTGTACATGTATGGTTGCAATAAATGAAAGACTCCATATATACATGTAATACCCCACACCAAATGTAAGAATCTTGGTAAATTTTTAGCACATTGCACTGACGAAAATCCACAGCTGTTCTTATTTCAATATGTTTAACCCATTCGTGAAAGGAATTATTTAAAGCCTAATTTGATCAGCTTTTATTCTGCAAATTGGCAACACCAACATTTTTATTTTATTGCTACATTTTTCTTATAAAACATCATGTATCTGAAATGAATATAAATTGACAGAAATTATGATGAGAAGTCGAAAAAGTTGCCAATTTGCAGGGGAAAACGGTGATTTTAAACTTTCTATCACATTGCCAATTTAAGGATTTTAATGCTTATTTTCCTTTGAAATTGTTTTAGCATCAAACAACGAATATTGACGCAACCAAAATGGGCACAGTTCGTGTAGAATTTTTTGCTCTTTCTGCTCATGTATGTGGTATGATTTTTAGGGCTTTGCATTAAAAGATATTAGGCCAAACCACAAAATGTGGACCTCTGTCACGAATGGGTTAATAAATTCAATTTGATGTTAACAGTAAAGCTGAAGAATTTTTTTCCAAAATATTTTGGACTGATCTCGCAGCCCCACCTGAGAAAGCTTTGCGGCCAAAGTGGGCCGCGGACCACTGGTTGAGAAGCGCTGGTCTAATTCAAATGAGCGTTTTGGTCTGTATAAAAAAAAAAAAAAAGTTCTGTTGATAGTTTGTTCAACTATTTGCTTAAAGTAAACTGAAACTGCTTTAACCATACAAAAAAATACCCCTTTCACTTGCTTTGGACCTGCCCCCCCCCCCCCCTCGCTCTCTCCCATGCAATGTAGCTGAAAAAAAAAAAATTCTACCACCTTTCTATTCTTCAGTGTTGCTAAGTATGTACTTTAGTTCTCTTTTTATGAAAGAGAATCCTAAATACACATATAGGAAAGAAGTACATGGTACAATTTTGACTAGCAAGAACTGCTACCAGACTTGCCAGCATACTGGCCAGGGCCCTGTTGCATAATTTACCATTAATGGTACCTCTGCCATCAATGGTAACGACCATGGTAACACTGCTCTACAGCCAATCAAATTCAAGGTTTCCATGAAAGTTACCACTGATGGCAAAGTTACTATCAACAATAAATTTTATGCAACAGGATCCCGAAGGTCATCAGAGACCAAATTCCAGACAGATTTCAGGTGCAAATACCTTGCTTGAAAATATATACATACATGTAGCCTTCAGTTGGCTTGTATTTATGCAGTAAAAAGATTATCCAGGTAAGTAGAAAATCTTTTCTTACTTAATCTTGGACAGGCCTACAAAGAAATCTTTTGCTGTGTAAATAACTTGTCCTTCAAAATTCACGATGTGAAAATCTTTTTGACTACAAACTGGCAGAGACTGCAATTGCAGACCTTTTAACAAAAAAACAGTGGAAAGCGTGTCACAATGCAGGCGCAGCCACCATGTTTTGAGGACAGGTACTCCAACTTGAAGCGAAATTTCTTCTCAACCATCAGTGTCACATTCTCTTCCTTTTTAAAACCTTTTCATCATTATCTACTAAAGTTCTGCTTCTCATCATTATCTGCTAAAGTTCTGCTTCTTCCATTTCTCCTCCTCCTCCTCCTTTTTGCAGCCAAGCTCTATGGAGTAATCCAAGAGTCTAGACACAATTTGTGCCTTATTCTTCTGCAAGACACAAGTTCTGGCTTGACTGTGTACATGTAAACTTTTTGTTTTAGATTTTTTAGAAATTAGGAGTGTAATAATTAAGTTGAAGGAATCTGGACTCCATCAAATCTCCATGAAAACTTGTTTTCCATTTTTAAACCTTCATTTTTTGTAAACCAAATTTTTCTTGTAGAAAATATTCCTTTCTTTTACGTGATTAAAACGTATTTTAAAGTCATTTTGAACTTGATTATGGACTTGTCACATACTATGACTCTCGGCTGTCTCTGCCAATCTCTGTACTGTACAAATGGCATGCGTGCACGTTCCAGTCCCTATTCTCCGCGTTTGCCAGGGATAGTTTGTCCAAGGCTTCACACGCACAACTGTGACTATGATGTGAGGAGTTTGAACTTTGATGTAATAAAGTTGAAGGAAACTGGACTCCATCAAATCTCCATGAAAACTTTTTTTTTCCGTTTTTAAACCTTCATTTTTTTGTAAACCAAATTTTTTCTTGTAGAAAATATTCTTTTCTTTCTAACATCTGTGCGCAATGAGTCGCCGCCGATATTGACTTGCCACTCATCTGTCACCTCTTCAGGCTCTTGTCTGAAGTCATCCTCTAAAAATTATCTGCATTGCTGCAGACTTTGTTGTGGCTACATGTGCAGTGAATAGATCTAATTGTACATAGGTCCAAATAAATCCTTCTGCCATTGCAAAGTATCTCGTAAAGTCCGCCACTAAAACAAGAGTTGCGCGCGATCAAAGTTTAACTTGCACACGCACTCCTGCAATGGCGTGTGCATGGCGCTCGGGCGACAAAGACGCGACTTCCCTACTCAGCAGTCGTTGTTTCCCAATCCGATGACGTGAGAAACTTTGCAGTCAAAATGAAATATAGCATTTGCTGATCAAGCTCATACCATTTTAAAAGAGGGGGTGGTATCCAGGGAAAAAATTAATATTTTTTTTTCTGGGGCTACTTCTTGAGCCCCCCTGCTCAAATTTTCTACACAGTATTAGTTTACATTGGACCCAATGAGAATTTCAGGGGCTCTTTTTTAGTTTTCAAGGGCGCTTGTTGGCGTTTCGGGGGCGAATTTTAATTCGCCCGAGTCCCCATGTATTTTTTTCCCTGGTGGTATCTCAACGAAGAACTCTCTACACGAAGAAGGCGAGTCAGCGTAGATTTGGCGCACGTGTTGTACATGTATGTACAATGCCTCTGTATGCGCAGAAGTGTCAAGACATATCGAGTGTGTGTGGTGGTGGCTCAGCATCAGTGACATAAGGACTCGCCATCCCGGAAGTACACAAGTAGTGATGTAATTTTCTTTGAAATAGTGCATTGTCATGAGTTATGCTTTCGAGTTATTTTACCGGATATATTAATGTTTTCATATTAAATCACGATTATGGCAAGAATAAAGTTTATTTTAACTATCGAGGAAGTTTAATGGCGTCGGGTGGCGAGTCATTGCGCAAGGACGTTATACAGTTAATGGTTTCAGATGTGGAATATAAAGTAAACAATCACTTTCTAGTTTCAGGCAAAAATGAGACAAACTATCACTTCCTCGGCCATCTGGATGTAGACTGCCATCTTTCTTCAGCTTCACTTCAGAAAGATACATTGTAGCTACATCCAGATCGCCTACATGTACATGTATGTCTAGAGTAAACTGCCCGTGATTCGACCGCTTAAGCTTTTCTGCAATATTTATGCTGCTAAACTTACTTTTCATAAACTCATATCTACATCAATTCATGTCAAATATATCAAACTATCACAATGCTATTTTTTTCAAATAGGCCTACATCACACAGTTTAAGAAAATATGACAATATATCACTATGTTTCATGCTCGTAATTCAATATCCCCCGGCAATCATTCAACCGGGAGCACCGCACATACAATGTCAACGCATCCAAGAGCCGCTGAAATGCACAGCACTATACACGGTTGTCCATCGCGGAAGTTTCAGCGCCCGTCGGTGCTCTCCTTGCAGTCGAATGAAGGCCAGCAGGGACTTGCATTCAACTGTTTACATGAAGTCACTGCATCAGCAGATACAGGTTTCTTAGCAGTGAACTTAACTGTCTTAAGCTTTCAAGTGCTTTTTTTTCAAATGGATTTTTGGAGGTATAAGGTAGTAGTAGGGTGACCTCATAATTTTTCTATTTCAAGCTTCACTTTTTTTTTCTTGATTTTCTCAACAAATTTGACAAGAATGATGTATTAGATAGTCAAATTTCATCAATTTCAGACCATCCTACCAAGAGATAGAGCCCTGCAAAATCGTGGCAATTTTCTGACATTTTGCCCCATTTGTTATCTACATGTAATACAAAATGGTCAATGGACCCCCTACAAAAATGACCTTTAATTTGGCTATTTTATTCCATTTTCACTTTCATGCTTGGATTTTGGTTCAGATGATATCACACTTTAAAGAATTTGAAATCGGGATCAACAGTCAGAATTCGAAAGTAAGCCAAATACAACTGATTTTAGCTTCCCATGGTTTATGGATGGGAAATTCACGCTCATTCTGAAAAAAATAACAAGCATTTACCTTTTTCCCAATATTTTTATTTTGTCTCGGTAAAATGAACAACAGGTTGGTGAAAAAGTCGATCAGAATTTTCTCTTTCACATGAAACCAAACATTTAATAAAAGCATCTCGGGATCAACTGTCAGAATTGCACTGAAAACAGACAAAAATGTGGACCATTTTTTGGTCACGATTCACCATGAATTTGGCAGATAAACCTGTAAGGTTGGACCTACTACTCATGGACCACCCTTAATTGGTTACGTCATATCTCACAAAATATTTGTTGGTTTTCCCTTAATTTCATCTCACTTGTGCAGAAAATGCAGCAGATTAACATCTCATGTTCCGATTGACTCGTACAATACGCACGGAAATCTCGGCGACAAACGCATGTGATGTTTTTCATTCGGCGCCTGTGTGAGCTCATTATTTAAACCGACCGCACGTCCTCTGTATTGATTAAGCATGTATTTATCATTTTCATTATCAAAATTTTTTTTTGAAAAAAATCAAATCATTTCATCCTAATTTCTCTTGGACTTTGGTTACGATAGCCTGTTTGATTACTGTGGGGTATATTGCGCCAAGTTCCACGCATACTTTTGGATTTCATGTGTGTCGGTTTAAAAAAAGGTGGTCGATGAGTAGTAGTCTAGAGCTACCATGTGCTGCGGTCTCCCTAGTAGATCTAAGGCCAGGGTCTTACTTGTGGTGCTGGTGAGTGACAATGTCTGTGTGTGTAATGAAGTGATTTGTGTGTTTTGGTAATAGAATGTGCAGACTTGCGATATAGTGAAAATAGGTCAAATCACGGCACAGGTACTACTAGGTTGAATTGATTTTAGGATATTTATTAGGTTTGATTTTAGGATATTTTTTACCCCTCTGCTGTGATCCAGTTTCAACTGGGTTCCCACTTTGACGTCAAAGTGGGTACCTTGTTGCGCAGTTCTAGCAAAATGCGCGCAAGGTACAATACATATTGTACAGTCTAACACTAACAGTTAGCGCGCAGCACAACTGCAATGCGGGAAGCTGGGTAAAATCTACCCATTTTTACATCATACCTTGGCCAACTCTTGACTTATGAGAAAATTAGCCCAAATGCAATGATTTCGATTGAAAATCAAATTTTTAATGTTATTCTTCTTAGAAACTATTCTCGATCAAAAAAATTTGTACCATTGTCGATCATGACTAACGTTAGATCACTTTAAGTTTAAGAAAAATAAAAACATCCTCTTTTGCCTTTGGATTTCACGAAGGCAGTGTATAGACCTTACAGCCACACAATATTTTTTTGTATTTCAGTGAATTTCAAGAGATAAAACCTTTGTGACGATCAACTTTCAAGTTTTGGAGTTTGGCAACACACCGTCGCATGAATTTACACATCGCTTGTGCAGTGCATACATACACACTAGCGATGGCTGTCACGGCGCAGAGTATAACTAACTATAAGTGGGAATTCAGACGAATGTGTGGCTGTATCCTCATGTCGATGCTGTGGATACAACCACATGCATGTGGCCGTAAGGTAAAGACACACGCGTGTGGCTGTATAGATCCATGTACATGGTCATGATGGTATAGAGTCTAGACTAGAGCTACACTGCCTTTCACGAAATATATGCATGCCATGAACTGGCAAAGAAATTGTGAACATTCATGACATTTGTGCTTTGTAATATTGTCCAGCATTACATTCAATCAATTTATGTATTACTGTTTGCAAAATTCTTGAAATTGCCGTCTCGTCCGGAATTACAATTTACAACCTGTCCGGACTCCGGACACACAACTGGATATATACGGCGCCCACGCTTCAGCCTTCGCGTATGCGGTAACTGTCGCAGGCGGCCATATTTTCCACATGCAACGAAATTTACCTTGCTGAATAAACTCTCCCGAACACCGGATTAGAGTTCCATCTGGTAACTTTCTGTAAATACCCGCCGGAGGAGTCCCTCCTCTGGCCCCAATCTCTTCTGGAGTAATAATCCTCTCTCCTTTGAGTAAACGTGCCATATTTCTGACACGATTTTTCGTCAAGTAGCCAGCGAAGTTTATTCAAGCCTCGATCGATCGAGAGAAGCTTGTAGAATCGCGATTGCAAAATGGAGGACGAGAATTGAGGGGAATCCCCGTTCAATCACGTCATGGGTCCCAGTCAGTCATTCGCATGGAAGATTCATGTATCCTCGCTTCACTAGCCGATGACCAGCAGAAGTGAGGTCAGCTAGAGTTTTACTCGAACTTGTTCTTTCTCTGATCTTTCTTCTCCTCACCCGCGTAGTTTTTTGGGGGGAGGGGGGGGGGGGGGGGGAATGGGGCGGTTGACCCCCAAATCAGCACACAAGGACCCCCCTATCCTGGTTACACGTTGATTCTTATCCTCTACCACGCTGGGGGGGGGGGGGGGGCAACCACCCCCTATTATTTTTCAAGTGACCCATAAAGAAAAAAAAAGAAAAAAGAGGAGAAAGAAAAAAGAACAGTATTGGAGAAGAGAGGGTTGGGTCATGTAAATCCTACTACCCCTATTTTTTCATTAAAAACGTAAACTCATCTATGGGTCATCTTGCCCCAACCCCCCCCCCCCCCCCCCCCCCATCAAAAAACCCTGGCAATGCCCCTTGCCACCACATCCTTGGTTTTTCCATTTATCTGAACCTTCCTGTTTCTCCTTCTTCAGTCTCTTCTCTCTTGTTTCCTCTTCTTCCTTCCTCCTCCATGTAATTCTCTTTTAACCTCTAGACATTATTTGAGTCTGTACTTTCATTTTCTTCTATACATCCATCATTCTTCTAATCATCCTATGCTCCCCCCCCCCTTCCCCTAGCTTGCCACTTTTACCAGTTCTGACCTATATTCTCTAGAAGTCAGAATGTCGTAGATGTCCGCAATATTGACAAATATATGTACCAGTAGCTAATATTATGTGTTAGTATTTTTCAGGTCCATCTCCTCTAATATTTATTCATTTATTCTTTAATAGCACAGTTGCAAATGGGTGACATTCTTCTTAGAAGAAAAATCCTCTTTTTAAATCGTTTTTATCTTATTCAATACATTATATGGATCTTTTATGAATCCTGAGCTATGGTTCATTTTTAACGAAGCTAACACTCATATATATGTATCAAGAAATTTCTAATACAGTAAATTAGATTTGTTGAAATAAAAAAGAAATAGAAAAGAGTAACAGATATGCATGTAAGCAGAATCAAAAGATATTTTTCAAACATTCTTAGGAGAAATGATCTGAAATTCTTTTATTATGGCATCATTACACTTGATTTTCATTTTTTTTAAATGTGATAAATTCCAGGAGTAATTTCTAAATTTCTTTTCATCTTTTTCAGTAATAATTTATAAGAAAGTTTGTTAATGGAATGTTTCGTTTTTTTTTTCTTTTTTGGTATTTCTTTTGTCTCAAAGCTGTTCTATGTTGCAGGAAATATCTAAACTGTTGCAAAGTCAATATAATACATGTTTCCTCCTTGTATGAATCTTCACTGTATTTAATTTGGTCACTCAATGCTCTTTGCCAACCTCAAATTTCCTGGCTTCTTCCCAGCAATTCATTTATAATACTCACTTGAGGATCCAGTGCTGCCCACCGTCCTCCCCCCCCCCCCCTTATCTTGCCAAAGGCAATAATATGGACCCCTCCCCTCCACAAAAAAGCACACAACTTAAAGTTTGTTAATTATTCTTTTCTTGTCACAATTTTTAGACTTGTGCCCTACCTCTTAATTTGCAGTCCCATCTCTTTAGTCAGAATACTTGTAAAACAACTTTTTGATTTTGCTTGTTCTGAATCCTGTACATTTAAAAAAAAAACAAATTTCTTGTCACAAATTTTCAGACTTGTGCAGTCCTACCCCCAGCCAGGAAATACTGTATCTGCCACTGCTATTCTGTTTGTAATCCTTGTTTACTGGCTTCAGATTCTTCGAAAATGTATGCATTTCCTTTCACTTTTTAGTTGCAAAATTGCTTACTCTCATCCTTCCTAAAATTCTTGGGAAATTGTGGTTATGCAATGGTAATATCTATCAGTAAGTTTTGTTTCCAGTTTTATTTTCCAATAATCTTTCTTTTAAATGTTATTTCCGGTATGATATGAAGTAATCATAAGATTGAATCACTGTCTATTTATAACATGGTATATGATTTCATCTTCTGCACAAGCTGTGCCTCAATTATTTGATTTAAAGTGGATTTGGCACCTACATGTATTATTATCAAAAAACAAACTCCTTGTAAAATATTACTGAACAATATCTGGTGATGATTAAAAATAAACTAGAATATAAAAAGTACATGAAGTAGTCTGGAAAGTTCAAACGGTACTCTATAATAAAAAAGTAATGACAAGTCTACTTGATGATTTCGAATGGAGAATGTGTGGTGACCCTGTAATTGGTGAAATTACCATAGAATTCATGCTAGTTGTCAGAACAAAGTAATAAAACTTAAGTGATAAAAAGGCGAGATGTCCCTGTTCTATGCATCCACAATGCCTTGCCATAAACCAACACTTCGATTTTTGCATTCCTATCATTATTTCAAATCTCAAGAAGGATAATTTCACTTTTTAAAGACTTCATATTTAACACAAAATTTGATTTCTTAAAAGTCAGATCGCAAACTGATCGTATAGTGTGCGGTCAGCTATAGGAAACTTATACTGCTTTCACACCAAGGTACGGTCGCTGCGAGCGGTCGCTGCGAGCGGTCGCTGCGACCGATGAAATCATAATGTGAAAGCATTTCATCGGTCGCTGAGTACGGTCGGTGAGGTACTTCAGCGACCGATCGCGACCGATGCAAGCTAGATGTGAAAGCACATCGTACTCAGCGACCGATCGAAATGCAATGACCCCCCATACATGCCTACGCACTATCTCTACTTCCGCTTCCGGCTAGGTCAGTTATACAGCGACTGATCGCTCTGGGCCTGACCAAATTTTGACGGAGGTGTGAAAGCACGTCCGATCGGTCGCAGCGACCGTACCTTGATGTGAAAGCAGTATTAGATGAGGCAGAGGAACATATTACACCATGAGCAGAATTGGCAGATTGGCCGTTTTTCTCACCGTTATGTAGCTGGTTTTTAGCTCTTTTATAGCCATTTTATAGCCGTTTTATAACTCTTTTGAAAACGGCAAAAAAACAGTGAAAAAACTGCGAAACTGTTTACCCATTGGGAATAACACAGTAAACGGCTACAAAATGGCAAAAAAAATCTGCACTTTAGAAATTGGGTTCACTGTGTTAGCAACATCACTGCTGGATCCATACTCAATACACTTGGCAGAATAATATTTTTCTTGTCAAGATTCAAGGCCTCCGATTGGTCAAAATCACACCTTCAGTTATAGTTTCATCCATGCCCCTCAAAGGCCTCAAGGCAGTCAATAAACAGTGGAACCTCGTTATGAAGAACACTCTTATAACAAACTCTCGTTATAATAAGGTAAGTTTGCCGGTCCCATTTCTTTGCAATTTATTGTTTTTTAGCCCTGATATAACAAGATCTCGATAGAGAGGTAATTTCCTTGGTCCAGAGGAGTTTGTTATAACAAGGTTTGCCTGTATTACATCATATTGAATGGCACCGCGAGGGATACTTCAGCCACATTACAGCATACAGATATTTCAGCATACAGATATTTCAGTGATTTACGAATATTTTGACATATCAGCGAGTCATTATTTTCACGTTTTGGATATATAGGTCTTTCTTGAGTGGAAACTTTAGCAAGAACATAATCAACACATTAGCAGAAATTAAACCACCACGAACAACTGAGGTTATGTATAAGAATATATTGCATGCAACAGAATGAAACTTTCCCAGGTCGTAACATGAGGGCAACATGGTTCTTGCAGGGCCAAGTTGTTCAATATTGCCCAAAAGAAGAACCAACCAATAAGTCTTATATCGGCCTCAGGTACACCATCATGCCTATTTTTGTAACAGCTAAGAGAATTTATCTGCATAACACTTTCCCTAGCTTCAACTCATTCACATCAGTCATTCACTGTTTAAGCCTTACTTGAATGCGGAGTACAGCTATGATAATCCACCCCCACTCTCTGTTTTACGGCGCATAATAGGGACTTTCCAAGTTCTAGGATGTTAGACAAGACAAAACATCCACAGGAAATTGGGAGATTTCACATTACATCAGGAAATACATGTACTGCCAGCTGTCAATGAGGGAGGCAAATTAGGCACACTTAACATAACAGTGATAAAGGGCTTGATAGCTCATGGCCCCATTTCATAAAACTTGTTATCAATATCATGTGCCACATTTCTATGACAAATTTGCTCTCAGCCAATCAGATGCAAAGACTTCAGTAGCTTATAAAAGTTATCACAACTTCTAATTGAAATTAAGTTTTATGAAACAGAACCAATATTGGATAGCCTTAAAAGTAATGAAGGGATTACTGAACAATCTTGAGGGGAATGAAAACAATACTATTTTTATATCAAATTCAATACTTCCGGTCTTGTCCAACTCATCTCATTCAATATTATACAAATAAAGCACAGATGTGAGTGTGTTAGTGGCGATGCAGCGCATTCAAGGGTATTTGCAATGTGCGACAAGCACGAGCCGCTTGTGCCGAGTGCTTTTGCATAATATTGTGAATACCCGAGATGCCTCCATCGCCACTAACGTCACAAATTTAAATCTGTGCATTATTTGTTTTATAAAACAGGTCGGCAGTACCACTTTGTAGAGGAAAATTTGTTAAAACCCCTCCAAATTTCTTCGGATCGCACAAAGATCTCTTATGACATCACAAGCGTAGCCAGTGTGATTCGCCCCTGAGTAAGCGGATCAAAATCCATGTGATAGGCTTCTCTTTGGAAGAACGCGTATTTCTTGGTGTCTCAGTTTTTACTCGCTAGAGGTAGTGATGCATCCAAAATGCACAGTGCTGCACCCAAAAATGCACGGCTGGAAGGTTGCGTAGAATTAAAGCATGATCACGTGACATGTATACGCACTTGCTATTGGCTACATCCTTGAACCCATTTTATAATATTACATGTATAATTGTAATATGAAATACAGTCAACCCTGCTGTAGTGACCACCTGCCTTAAAATTAGGAAGGTCACCTGTGCATAAAGACCACAATTTGCCCAAATCAGTTTGTGTACAGTACATCATAAGATTTCAAAAAATTGCTCAAAACGTGTTGGATCTTTGCCCAACATACGGTACACGTAGCTAAAAAAGGTGCAATTTAACATGATAAACTTAAAACTACAATTCATACTGTTGCTGAGAACTGCATGTAGATGTATATCGTAGGAGCTGGTGACTCATTCATCAACTTCAGGGGAGAGCGATTCATGAAGTGTCTAGTCAGTGACTTTTACTGACAACTGTTACATGTATAAACTACTGAATTCCTTGCATATGCCATATGATTGGCTGAGAGCAAATTTGTCAGTAAAAATCACTGACAAGACACTTCATGAAACGTTCCCCTGCTCCATGTTCATATATAGCTCTAGGTAGTGCCCTCATCAGACATGATGACACATAATTAACCTGTAGCAGTACAGTGTCTACTTTTAGTGACACTTCAATTTTTGCATCTTTAGATTCAGAATACATGTACTACGAAAAATACATTGCACATATGCAGAAAGAGCCAAATAAATGTTGAGTCCGCAATGTATTTGTAATGTGGTACTTGTACTATCTACAAGAAAGCTTTGATTGTATGTAACTAATCACTGAATTCTCTAAACTGGCAATATACATGTACAATCATTTGTCTGTTCAGAACCAGAATGGCGTTAACTCATATCACAGAGTTATTGCCGTTCTGGCTCAAAACAGACGCATTGTTTTCATGAGCAAAAACATAATTTCTCTGTAGTGTTTTGTCATTTCCCATGGTTATACATTTCTTCTTGTTTCAAACTACATGTATACAGGAATGAAAAATAAAAAATAAATAAAAAGAAATTGAGGAAGGGGAGTCAATTAATTATTAGACCTCAAGAAAACTCTTTATTCCTATAGGTTATAATGATTTTTCACTAAGTGCCCGGGGACAAGGCATTCATAAAAATAATAACAAAAATATATTAATTTATAAAGCACAGAACCTTTGTACCGTATCAGGATAATTCCCCCGGGAGGACAACTTCCCCAGGGACTGGGGGAGTTGTCCTTGGGGTGCTATCATCCGGGAAAGGTGTCCTCCGGGGAGAGTTGCCCTTGGGGGAGCTGTCCTCAAGCTGTGCAACAGGGGGAGTCGTCCTCCCGTGGGAGTTGTCCTAGGACCCATATGTACATATTCTTCTTCCCCATGCAAGAAGTTCATACATGGAAGGCATCAAATTAACTGAAACTGAACCAAGATAAGACCGAGCTTGTAGTGTTTGCCTAAAAACCCATCAGCGTCTGTTCTGAGACTTCAAACTTACTCTAAACGATAACACAGAGTTGAAGCCCTCACCGCATCTTCACATCCTTGGAGTCATCTTTGACAATCCCTTGCTTCTGGATGATCATGTTTCAAATGTTGTTAGGACTGTTAAATTTCACATCCGCAACGTAAGCAGGATCAGGAAATGCCTAGATGAAAGCACTGCCCATGCTGCCGTTCGTGCCCTGGTCCTGTCATGCCTTGATTATTGCCACAGTCTACTTTACGGTACTACAACTATCCATCGTCTTCAGTTGCTTCTGAACCATTCTGCACGCCTTATCTTTTGTCAGCCCAAGAGCACACACACCGCACCTCTACTGAACACTCTTCACTGGCTACCTATACAGCAAAGACTCCAGTTTAAGACTGCTGCACTTGTATTTAAGTCGCTAAACGGGCTGTCTCCCTCATATCTGTCTGATCTTATTCATGTGAAACACTCCAGTTATAATCGAAGGTCAAACACCAGTATAGTAATCCAAATTCAAATATGTCGGACCAATGCTGGCAAGCGGGCATTCGTAGCACGGTAGTCACTGCTCAAAAAACATGGAACAATCTACCCAACTCTATGAAGAATGCAGGTTCACTTAGTATGTTTAAGAAAAATCTAAAAACACATCTTTTCTGTTAATATCTGCTTGTCCACATTCATCCTTTTGTACATGTATAAGTTATCATTAGTCAACTTCATTTAACTTCTTTATGTTACTCTTAATATTACAAATAAGTTTATGTTTTGTATCATTGTTAATGTTTTTCATCTGTATTAAAGAGCTTTGTATCTCCTGTAAGAAAAGGGACTATAGAAATTATTATTTAAAGTCATGGGGAGTTTCTTCAATAAGGGATATAATATTCAAAAAATTTCTCAATCTTTTTCTTTAAATGTTCTGAAACATGCAGTGTTTGTCTGCAAACATGAAAATATGACAACCATTTTTTGTCCTTGTCAGCATAGAAAAAAATCTTACATTCTAAGAAAGTTCTCTCTTGCTAATGTTTGCTAATTCATTACATAAGTTTGTCTAACTTCAGCAAGTGTGATTTGACAAAATTTTGAAAATCCAAACATTCCCCCCCCCCCCCTTCTTCAAAATTGTCTAGCATCACCCTTGGACATGTCCCAGCACAAAAAATTGTAGGCAAACTTACGTGGACGTCCTGGTCTGTTGAACGTCATGGTGAGTTTCTTCACGTAAATGGAACCACCACCCCTCCTGACCCCACCATTGTCGCGCCACGCCTTTATCATCTGGAAGAAGGCATCCTGAAGGCGTGGGTATTTCTTCCGATAGTTTGCCAGTTCCTGAGAGTTATAGCCCAGATCGTCGCCGATGCAAGGCCAGTCAGCTTCGGTGTATTGCCTGGATTTAATCCGTAGGTCAATATCCGTCATTTGGTCTGTCAGCAGTTCAGTGTCCCGAGAGCCATCAGACTTTGGACTAAAGAAAGTTAAAAATCAACTTGTTTTCTCAATTTACATAAGTTAATAATTCTTCCTTTTCCTTCATTTTTTTTTTTTCTTCAATAATAAAAAAAAGATGTATAAAGAAAATAATTCTTTTTTTTGGGGGGGGGGGGGGGGGAGGTACAGGAATAGAAGGTAAACAGACCCACAGATCATTATGCATTTTCTAAGACAGTCTGGACATCGTTAGTGACTCCTCCAGAAGAGTAACATTCTAAAGCCCAGTTCAGACAAGATGCATTAAACCAAAAACCTGCTGAAACAAAAGATCTTGTGTGAATGAATACCTAGAGGGCCATACCTTTAATAAGGGGTAAAAATAAAAACCTAACGCTCAATAATAAATCAAAAGCCTGATCCCTTAAATCTATGCGTTTCATAATACAGAACGAATTAAGCGTATCACTCATCTCAATTTATTCTGCTGCAGGATATTATTTCTTTCTTTCTCTTTGCTTATTTTTTCATGATTTACCACAAAAAAAAAAAAAAAAAAACCTAAAAAGATGTAAAGAGTGCACTGCACATTAAGCCGCAGCGTTTTCATTAACCAACAAATCTGTCATTAGTCAATAGATAGATTTGCAAGTTTATATTAACATTAATTCCATACACACAAACAACTGAATATGTTTGGGACTTGTCATCTCCCTCCCCACAATTTTCTTCTCCCCCCCCCCCCCCCATTTCAACACTCGCAATTCATTTATGCATGAAATGGTCCTCATTGTGCCATGATGTCCTTTTGAGAATCTTTGTTTTTCTGCTTCATGTCTGAATGGGCTTGGAGGTCCGACTTACGCTCTGGAAACGCGCACCGATGCAACTGTACCAGGCAACTTGGGCCTAGGGCCAGGGTTGAGCTCCACATCTCCAGAGAGGATGAGAAGGATGGGCAATGTGAACAGTTTCATGACATCCATGCTGCTTTCATATGCAGAGCAATGGATGCACTCCCACACACGGCAACCTCTTCAAAGTCAATTCAGCTGAATGATTAAAAGAAGTAAATACCAGATAAGTTACACATGGCAAATTAACAAACACAAAATGCTTTTTATACATGTACCTAGATCCCGTACTTGCACCATATGTCCCACATCCTGTACGACCCTCTCCGGGATGCCCTTTTATCCTGTATTGCAAACTTGCTGATGAAATAATGGAATATTTAGCAAAAAAACTACATGCATACATGTAATGTAAAAAGAAGCATGCAGAAGCAGAAAATTGTCATATTTTGGGGGCTCACTTGCTTCACTCACTTGCTAGGTTTGGAAAGTAGAATGTTTTTCTGGGGAAACAGCACATTCCTCTAGCTAAAGTACAAAGTACAATAATTTACTCAACAGTCACTCATGAGCTGGGATTATTATACATGTACATTAGGGCTGTAAATTTAGCACCATGTTCAGGTTCAGTTCGGTTCGGCAGAGTTCGGCACTTTTATTTCTGAATTTTGGTTCGGTTCGGGGTTCGGCATTACAGTATAAAAATACAAAAGGGTGAGCATCAATAACAAATGACCACCAGAACCCTCTCTATCTTTACTGCTCTTGGAAGTCACTGTTTCTTATAAAAAATAGTTACTGCATTTATTGCAAGATTCTTTGTTATATTTTATTTTTTCTGAATGAAAGGGAAAGATACATGTAATTTTCATATACTGATTAATAGAAAACAAGAGAAAATTTTTTAAAAATCGAAATAAAGGAAAGGAACGAAAATATTAAAAGAAATTATCAATAAAGCAGTGTTTTTCTATTTTTTTATTTTTAGAAATATTTGTTTAGTATTATGATTGATCATGATTGTTAATCGATTATAACCTCATTATGATCAATTACAATTGAGAGTATCTTCGGGCATACTTTGAAGCTTTAAACATGATTTTGGGGGAAACAACTAGAATTCATGGTGCCAAATATTATGAAATTTATCAGAATCAAAGGAAAAGGAGACACAAGCTGTATTAAGTGCTTTTCTATCTTTTATTTAAGAAAAACTTTTAGAAGATGAATTAAAAGAAATAAATGTATGTATTAATAAATGTATGTATTAATTTTTTAATAAAGCAAAGGTGTATCTCCCATTTAGCATAATAAATTCAGGACAAGGTCTTCATCGAGGGCTGAATCAATGATCCTGTGTTATAAACTGCCGAACTTCCGAACTTGGCCTTTGAGTTCGGTTCGGTTCGGTCCTAATCGGAAGTGCCATGTATGGCGAACTTCCGTTCAGTGCGGCGGTTCGGTAACAGCCCTAATGTACATGTACCTATTATGATCCCTGTGCTCTGATGAATGGCTTGACATTTGATAATTTTGAAAGCGGATTCTTGAATTTTATAAGAAAAGGTGGAAATGACATCTCAAGACCATTAAAGTCCAACATCACTGGAAGTACCCACTTCAGTACCTCTTTTCTAAATACATGAAAGAGGAGGCCACCAAAGGAATGGCAAAAGTCAGCTACAAATGGTGCATCCTCTCCCTGTTGATGTAGGCCTACCCTAAACCCATAAAAATTCTGACCTGCAGATCTTAAAGAGTGCCTGAGAAAGTGCCTATGTATTCTACACGTATGTATCATCAATATGTTGAAAATATAATTTATACACTGTAGGCTTTAACATACATGTACATGTACATGTACATGTAACAAAGCTTTACTATGCATGAATCCCATGAGACCAGCATGTTTCATCCTTACAAAATACAAAATTATTTCACCATCAATCAAGTAATGAACATTCCCTCATTCATTTCAAAGAATACATGATTAGAATCAATTCAACAATATGCCTAATACATCCTCATGCACTGAAAAGATGAAATACATGTACAAGGAAAATAAAATTACATGTAAATGACCAATACAACAATCAAAGTCCTATAAGTTCCCATGGGCTGGCATAATGAGGAGGGGTTTCTGCAGTGTAGACTGTAGTGAGTTAGTGACAGTATTATTGGTTTTTGGAGACGCCAATGAAGGCAATTCACAAAACTTGTCTCGCTCACGAAATTTATGTTTCTTCTTCTTCTTCATGGTAAGCTCACATCCTTCACTAGAAGTGAAGATTATTGTTTCTGCCTTGCCCTCTGGCCCTCTAAATAAACTCAAGACCTAGGGACAGGCAAAGAAAGTCTTGTAGTCGTAGACCTACTTGAGAATCCAAAATGTGGTCCCCGTAACACAAAGATTTGCAATCGCAAAGTTTTAACAGCCAATCAACACCATTGTTTCATGCGCATCTCGTTCAAAAAGGTGACCCTGGACCAATCAGAATGGTCGTTTTTGAATTTGCGATTGATCGCAAATCTTTGTGTTACGGGCCCCTGGTCACCTGTACTCAAACTGTTACTGTTAGTGTTACCAAAATTAGAAAATAAGTTAAGTTCGCACAGATTAGAAACTAGAAAGCAATCACCATGATCACAGATCATAATTCTGCCTTGTTACGACATGTTTCAGGCTTGTCATTACATTGCAGCTTCAGCATGCACTATGCACCAGCAAAGCAGCAGTGCCAGGGGCCGGGCCTTATCATATGCCCAGGGGGCGATATTTTTTTCAGCGACTTGACTGAAGAATATCTAGAATACTATCTATGACACTTGAATAATTCTATTGACTACATTACCGGTAAATAAATGCCATTTCATATCAAAATTTAAATGAATTTCAAAGGTGAAAATGGAAGTTAACTCTTAGTTTTATTGACAGAATAAACACCATTATTACCAAAAATTAAGGGGAAAAAAGAAAAAAAGAAAAAGAACGGGTCCAGAGCGAGATTCGATCGCTCGACCTCAAGATCCAGTCATAGGCAGACTCTAGTCCGTACGCGTAATAATAAGGCAGTGTATACAGCCACACGCGTGTCTTTACCATACGGCCACACGTATGTGTATCCACAGCAATGACACGAGGACACAGCCACACTTGTCTAAATTCCCTCTTTGTATACTCTGTGCCGAGGCACTATCGCTAGCGCATTGCACAAGCGATGTGTACATTCATGCGACAGTGTGTTGCAACTTGCAAAACTTTGATCGTCACGAAGGTTTTATCTCTTGAATTGCACCAACAGTCTGACACACAAACAATATTTTTACTTCATAATTGTCACCTGCTTGCCCATCAGGTGAGAATGAAGTGAAAATAAGTGTAGTCGAGAGATAAAACCTTCGTGACGATCAAAGTTTTGCAAGTTGCAACACAAAATGTTGTATGAATACACGTCGCTTGTGCAGTGCATACACAACATGTACTATGCACTTATACATGTACAACCTTATCTGAGATAAGCTTTTTCTCCATAGTATTAAAGGCAAGGTCCACCCCAGAAATTTCACTGTTTTAATAAAAGGAGTTAAATTTGAACAGCATTTTAAAAAGAAATGAGCAAAATCAGTCCAAGAATAAGAAAATTACACTCATTTACATTTTCTAGTAAATTACTCTCGGCTCTGCAAATTGGCAACACTGATGACATCATACACAAGCAGCTCTCCATTCACTTTGTACATGAAATTTCACATTTTCTCAAATGTCTTGATACAAATTTTCTAACCCCCATAGTCCATGTATATTCAGAAGAATTGCTTTTTACATAATTGATTCCCAAATTTGTGGCATATCAAGAGTTGAACTTGTCCCTGATTCAGATAATCTAGCAAATTTTTAAAAATTAAATCCTGCTTAGGGCAATTTTGTTGTGTTTTTTACTGCTGCAAAGGTGAATGTTCGCCACAGTCCAATATACGTTTAATTTAATAATAAAAGGTAAATAAGCCAACACAGACAGTGACAAGTAACACTTAACAGAATTGAATGCAAAAAAAAAAAGAGCGCTGTAAAACATTGTATCGTGCATTTATTGCTAGATCTATTCTTACTGACGCTAATTAATGCACTTTCGTATCGAAGGGACCAAGCCTGACGGAATAAAGCACACAGTCGAACACACCACCGTGCTTAGACTGAAGAATTCTGTCTCTAACAGTCGTCGTTAGCCTCATATTCTGGTAGGGTCGGCACTCCTCCTTTATAGAGACAGAAGCGCCCCATAGGCTTTTGTATGCAATCTCCGCTGACCTGGATCAGGTCAGCTATATGCCGCTAAGCAAGCCGCGAAAATTTGTATTTTCTAATTGTTTTTCACATGTTTCATCATTAAAAAACTGTCCATATATGTCATAGTGGGTATAGCTTACCGATTTGATGCTTATATTCCTTTTAACTCTCCATTTTCAGGTAAATCCAGGGTCCTAACGTTAGGTCCTCTCGGTTGAAAATCTTGCAGCAGCCAACCTCTATCTCTGTTCGCCTCTGCGCTTTTCGCAGGGAGATCAGCGAATTTGCGACTCGCATTTCAACCGTATATTAACGAGCGACCAATACGAAACAACAACAACAAAAACACCGTTCGTACGTATATGGCCAAACGTACGTGGTCGATCGTTTGAATACGGCCGGTTGAAATGCAAGGAGTAGCAAATTCGCTGATCTCCCTGCGAAAAGCGCGGAGGCAAACAGAGATAGAGGTTGGCTGCTGCAAGATTTTCAACCGAGAGGACCTAACGTTAGGACCCTGGAGGCTGGATTTACCTGAAAATGAGAGTTAAAAGGACTCTAACATAAAATCGGTAAGCTACATTGTATAGGTCTACTCTGTAGTGTATAATGATATTTTTATATTCATGAATAAAGGGGGAAAACCGCTGATTCGAGGTAGTTTTTCATTGTCGTGCCCACGACAATGAGATTGCATGCGCAACACACTAGGGCGCTTCTATCTCTAAAAAGGAGGTGTGCCGACCCTACCAAAATACGAGGCTAACGACGACTGTTAGAGACAGAACACTTCGGTCTAATACCCTCTATGACATATACTAGACTCTACAGAGTTTTTTAATGATGAAAGTGAAACATGTGAAAAACAATTAGAAAATACGAATTTTCGCGGCTTGCTTAGCCTTAGATCTAGAAATAGGAGCCTTAGCGGCTTATCGCTGACCTGATCCAGGTCAGCGGAGATTGCATACAAAAGTCTATGGAGCGCTTCTGTCTCTATAAAGGAGGAGTGCCGATCCTACCAGAATACGAGGCTAACGACGACTGTGACTCGAGTGTTACTGTTAGTGTTACCGTTACTTGACACAGAATTCTTCGGTCGTTACACCATGCTGTGCATGTACGCACCAGCAGCGCTTTCATGTCAGTGACTCAGATACGAAAGTGCAGATTAGCGCCGTCTTAGGCAAGAGTTCCTTTTGCGACAGCCACCCAACATGCCCAACATGCAAGGTGTGCTTTATTCCGTTAGCAATTTGGGTGGCTGTCGCAAAAGGAACTCTTTCCCCGTCTTACTTCTCCAGGTCTACGTTTTTTCAGCATTTTTGTCATAAGGATTACACGAGCCATCACCCATTCTGTGCCACAGATAAGAGCCCGGAGGGCAAAGCTGGCACAGCACTGCCACAGGCCCGGACCCAGGCCAGGGCACGGCCAGCCCTGGCCAGGCATTGACTAGGCGAGTGTGCCATCATTCGGACCCAGAATCACTCATTTTGTCTCGCAAATTCCTAAATCTAAGTTTCAGTTCCTCACCAACACTGCAATATCACACCTGTCTCGCGTGATACTTATGTCACCATGCAACATCAATTCAAAGCTTGCTCATAAAGGCAGCGATTTAAAAGAAAAATATTGGAATTGAGTCCAAGCAAGATTGACATGCCAATTCTTAATTCACATGATTGTATGGTTAGACAAGAGAGCTAGAGAGGGCGGTAGACTACCGTCCGCAGAGTGGATTTATAAATCCACTCTGACCGACCGGTACTCAAATTTTGCAACAACCTGTACCTGTTATAGGCTATAAATTGTTTGTGCAATGTGCATGGTAATGCTTTATTTTTTAAAATAATAAAACAAAAAATGAAACCCAAAAAAAAAATCATCTTCAACATCGTCATAGTACAGGGGCGGCGCTACGGGGGGGGGGGGGGGGGGGCAGGTGGTCAGCCTCCATGATTTTTCAAGTTAAAAAGAAGAAGAAATAGAAGAAGAAAGAGTATATGACAAAGAGAGGGCATGGACATGCTTATGCAACTATTTGTGCATTTAAAATGTAAATAAAGTCACTAGTGGGTCATCCTCCAGGGGCGTATAGATACGGGGTGGAGGGGCTGGGGGGCCCCCCATAAATATTGTGTGCCCCCAGGGGCCCCCCCCCCCCACAAAAATCATGAGGTAGAAAAAGAAAAAAAGATCTGAAAATAAAGCCCAAGTATCTTACTATCAGCAGGCAAAAAAGGGTAAAACAATACCGAAGTGGGACAGAAAGGTAAAAAAAGAAATGTAGACTTTTGTAAGTGAGGATTTCAAAATTTTCTTGCTCGCTTCGCTTGCTCTTCATATTTAGAAGTAGGATGGTTTGAGACAGCATGGACCAGCGAGATAACGGTATACCCTATTTGGTAGAGTGGTGACCAAATATAGGTTTACCATTCAAAAAAAATTATAGGTCCAAACTGTATTTTGACGACAAAATAAAGAGTGGTTATTTTGGCTCGCTCGCAAAATAGAAAATGCTATGTGGGGGGGGGGGGGTGCTTGTGTTGTGTGCGTGTGTGTATCTGCCAAATTTCGGGTGCCCCTCTACAAATTTCCAAGGCTCCCCGGTGCCCCCTACTGAAAAAAATCCTAGCTACGCCAATCATCCCCTCCCCCAATACAATGGCGCCGTTCCTGTTATAGTATATTCATTATTTACAAGAAGATGATGGATTAAAAAAAAAGATTACTACCAAGCAAGATTTTTTTTTTTTTTTAATTGCTGTACAAAATATGGGTGCTTTCCAGTAACAATAATTTTCCGACAGATACGCACAGGGCCTGATGGCCCTTTGATATCAAAACCCTTTTTACTGCGGTGAATCACGTATGGTAAAGAGCTTAATTGCAAATACTGTCATCATTCTCAGACCCGGGGAGTGGGGTGTAACATAAAGAGATACAATCAACAAGTTTCAAGTCTCAAGTTTCAAATTTTATGACATAAATCCATACATATTCGATTATTCTCAATTTTCACAGAATTCAACAAAAATTTTACAAAATATAACAGAAAAGAAAAAGTATAGCATAGATAACAGGCCAGGATTTGCACAAAAATATAACAGAATACATGCATAACAAAATATAGATAAAACAACATTTTCAGTGTATAACAAAAACTTGAAATTATTAAAGGGGAAAAAGTTAACACCAACAGGACGTCTATCCGGGAGCCGGGTCCGGGAGGCGCTAAATCCAGACCCGTCTATTTCAAACTCAACCTATAGCAAAAATCAAGGTCCTTTGAAAAATAAATTGACTGGAGCAAGTACCAACATCAGTGTCATCAGCATGATCATTCTCTTTAGTACATGTTTTGCCATAGACTTACGATTGATATCAATCCAAGATTGACTGTACTTTGTTATGTTATCCAGGGCCCAGGGTACGTGCCGTTGCATAAAAACTTAAAATTTGCTCTTATAGTAACTTCGCCATCAATGGGAACTACCATGGTAACGTTGCTCACAGCCAATCAAAATCTAGTATTCCATGAAAGTTACCTTTGATGGTAAAGTAACTATGATAGCAAGTTTTTATGCAACGGCACCCAGGTCTGAGAGATGTACCACCCCATTAAGATGAAAGTGAGATGGTCATGACTACCCCCCCCCCCCCCCCTCCCGGCCAAGTAGGCCACCTATAGCATGCAGCGATTAATTTGGGGAAGCCTAGAATCAACTACCAGTTAGACCACATGGGTTCCAATTGAGCAAAACCAGTTGAAGTGTTACTAGCTGACCCTGAACTTTTGACACGGACCCGTGCGGCACGGGTGTAACTGTTTTGAGCAATGGTTTTCAGTACTCTCTCCCTCTCTCTCTCTAAAAAAAAAAGAGTGAACGCGTTCACTCTGTTAGGGGTGAATTTCAGAAGAAAGTGCATTTAGAGTGAATTAAGAGTGGATTAAGAGTAAAAATTGTGATATTCACTCTGTATTCACGAGTCTTTGAGGAGTGACCTCAGTGATCACTCAAGGATTGTGAGTGATCCCTGAGGTCACTCCTCAGAGAGTGAATAAAGAGTGAATATCACAATTTTTACTCTATATTCACTCCTAATTCACTTTAAATGCACTCTCTTCTGAAATTCACCCCTAACAGAGTGAACGCGTTCACTCTTTTCTTTAGAGAGAGTAGGCTAAGACCGGGTGAGCAAAATATTGGATAGAAATGATAATAGGCCCGCTTCTTTTTAAAAAAAGTATCATTATCGTCATTATACTATTATCATTATTACCATGATCATCATCATATTGATTCATCACAACCATTGTCATTATTCAGTATTATTTGTTTGCACAAGTACGCCTTGTTACTAACATCATAGGCCTACTGATTCTAATGTTATGTATCACTATTATCAATTGATAAAACGAGATATAATATAGGCCTATATATATTTCTAGTTGCTCAGGTTGATCATGATTTGAAACTCTGCATGTGTTAAAACATGACCAATCTTTGTTTCCAGAGGTTTTTTCAACTAAAATTTCTGACTGCTTTTTTACAAGTTAGACCAGTACTGTTGATCAACTGGTTTTTGATTGACTTGCATCTACTTTTATTTGGTTACATCATTTTAAAATATCATTTGGAATTTCCAACTATCTTTTATTATGTACTATTTTTTACCATGCATGGACTCGTTAATTAGACCAATTATCCCATTTTCCCAGGGTTACCAGCTGGATTTAACTAGTTCAACTGCAGGCAGGCGCGCCGGAATGGTCCCAGCCATATAGGTCCCAGCTTTGGGGGGGGGGCAAACACTCTTGGGGGCCCACGCAAAGTAATCCCCCGAATAAAGCAAGCATCTGCCCTTTTTAATAGATGATAAACAGCGTTTCTAGATAGGGGCCTACTGAGAAACGTTGCTTCTAATACAAGGGAGCATAGCGACCGAGTAAGAAAATTTTAATTTTTGAATGCTGAAAGTTTGCATTTTAGAGTAGGCCCCTACTAATCATGTCAATATGTTGATTTTACATGGTTGTATATGATCGAAAATATTCCTTTTTTTTCTTCCGAGGGGGCCCGGGGTGGGCAAAATCCGATTTTGCCCCCCTTTCGATTGATGGGGCCAATTGTCCCCCTGCCTCCTCCCGTGCTTCCAGCGCCTATGAAATTGAAAATAATCCCCCGAATAAAGCAAGCATCTGCCCTTTTTAATAGATGATAGACAGAATTTCTATACTGAGAAACATTGCTTCTAATTACAATATGAGGGAGCGTGGCATCCGAGTAAGAAAATTTTTATTTTTGGATGCTGAAAGTTTGCATTTTAGAGCACTAATCAGGTCAATATGTTAATTTCACATGGTTTTATATGATCCAAAAAATTCTTTTTTCTTTCTTCCGAGGCTCCCTAGGGGGGGGGGGGGGCAAAAATCTATTTTGCCCCCCTTCGAATGATTGGGGGGGGGGGGGGCTATTGCCCCCCTGCCCCCCCCCCCCCCCCCGCTTCCGGCGCCTATGTCAACTGGTGCAGTTGCAACTCGTTTTCCCTCATGCATGGGATACAAAAAATGATTTTATTCCGCTTAACTATTTTTAACTGGGAAGGGAGCCCATGTCCAAAATGTCTGCACTAGTTCCGAATTTACATTCCATTTGCGATCTAGTCTCAAATTATGTAAATTATGCAGTTATTTCATCTGAATTGTTCTCATGTGCATCATTAAAACGAAATTCAATCTGAACTATTCAAAACTTTTTTCTTTCTTTGAAAATCGAAACTCCTCAACTCTTCATACAGATTGAGATCAATCTACAATGTACTACTACTAGTAGTAGCTCTGTGTGATAAAACTTCTAGCATGCACGCCCTCTGTACATCGCAATATCGCCAAAAGAAGAAAGCCTAGCTAATTCGGCTAGGCTTCGAAATCTTCAGAAGATTGGAAGTTATTTTCGGAAAGATTCTTTTTCATCTCCCAAAACCCGTTGAATCGCATCAGTACAATGAGCGGTAAGAATTAGTTGTGTTTTCAATAACTTTGTATCAAAGATGTTGTAATTTTAGGATTTTAAATTATTTTGTCATTGTCTAGGATCTAGATCTAGGCCTAACTTTAACTTTATGAAGTTAGAGAACTGTGGAGGTGTACGGGAAATTCTTGCTTGGCCACGCACGGCAATGCGATCGTGCATGCACTGCCTGCCGTCGATCCGGCTACACCAAAGCCGGATCGGTAGTACACGCGTAGGTCTAGCCGTAGGATGGGGGGAGGGGGTTGTCCGGACACGTAACAAAAATGAAGCCTTCTTTTTGTCTTTGGATTAAACAAAGCTATGCATTGATTTGTGGTAATCATCATCAATATTTGTTCTCTATAGATATTGTCTGATATTTTGTGCTAAAATATTTAAGACATAACTTGAGAGATTTGCTTGTGAACTTTTTCAATTGCAATTGGCTGTTTAAAATCGACTGTCCGGATACACAACCTGTCTGGACACCCAACAACTGGGTATACATGTCATTTGTCATTGTTGGCTATCTGCTGGCTGGTTACTGACAGTGAAACTCACAGTTTTCGCGAACAATTAATTTCCTAAACAGCCGGTGGCGATGTTGACAAAAATCAACGCAAAAAATTAAGCAAGTTGACATTTGTTTGTGAGGTTTGGAACCCTCACACAACTGCCAGTGTCGAAGATTTTGAGAGGATACTGCTGCTCGTTTCATCCATCGAGACTGCAGGAAGAGCACGTCTTCATCACAACTTGTCTCCACCCTCAACCTTGAGGTTCCACTCCACTCTCGCCATCTTTTTGCACAATTAACATTGTGGATATTCCACTCCCTTAGTATCACACCAGCTCCCTTCATCGGCAGATGAGACCACCCCCTTAAGCTCACCATACCTGATGCTTCTGTGACTGTGGATGCCTTTAAGTACTCCTTCTATCCTGGTACTGTGAGAATCTGGAACAGACTACCCTATGCAGCTATCAACACACCTTCCCTCACTACTTTCCAGGCTGCTGCCCTCCCAGCTATCAGAAGTTTGCAGCCACCTGCTGGACTTCGGTTACTGTAAACCGGATGGCCATGTTTTACTTGCATCCTCCACTTTTTATTGTAAATACCCTCCAACGTCACTGTCGGCCATTGACTGCACATGCACCCCCATCCCAGTTTAGCTTCCAGAATGAGCTGCTAAAGGGATTAACTCTTCAAGGTTCAAGATTTGTCAAGTACCATATACTCTAAAAAAAAGAAGAAATGGTGGTGGTGGGGTAAGGGGACATGGCCTGTGCCCTGGGGCTGATGCTGGGGCTGAGGCTGGGGCTGGGGTCTGGCCAGCCCATGTATGTATGCAACCTTCCTCATTTTGAGAAACAGTTTATCTAACTTAACTTGGGGGTCTAACACTAACAGTTACTGCCAATATAGCCCCACATCCGTCTACGGACAAAGCCAAAAAGCTGTCACTGTCAGTTTGGTTTGCTTATTTTTAACAAATTGCGTCAAAAATTGGAAAATTATGCTATGCACTCACCAACTCTCTGGCCAACCAGCAAACCTTTTGAAATCCTCTCCTGAAAATGATTTGGAAGAAAAAAGATACGATTTTCCTGTCCTATGAAAATGAATCCCGTGTTATAGTGTCCATTCCACAGATTAAAAAAATACATGAATATTCACGATATAGCTAATATACATGTACATACACCGTATCTCAAAGAACAGAGCATGCTGTGTGGCTCAGTTCATATCGCGATATATCTGTTGTTGTCTTCATGCATATTCAATAATTTTGAACGAACTGTAAAATATTTGATTTGTGGAATGGACGCTACAACACAGGATCATTTTCATAGGACAAGAAAATCGGATCTTTTTTCTTCCAAATCATTTTCAGAAGAGGATTTCAGAGGGTTTGCTGGTTGGCCAGAGAATTGGTGAGTATAAGCACAATTTTTCAATTTTTGACGCAATTTGTTAAAAATAAGCGAACCAAACTGACAACTTTTTGGCTTTGTCCGTAGACATACATGTATGTCCGCTTCACGGTGGAGCCCCGTGGGGTTACTGCCAATACTGCTGCAGACCATGCCATGGGCCATGGCCCAAGCAGTGCCAGTGGCGCAACAACTTGAACAAGGCAATTCACTAACTGTTAAATTGAACTTGACATGTTACTACTTGGCTTAACATTAGAACTTAACTGTTGGAGGCTAAGCCAAGGAAAGTTTCAACTTAGCTAAATCTCATGCATCACTTAATTCTTAAAGTTGGTTTTGTAGCAATTCCTACAGGTATAGCCTAGGGCTAGGCTATACCCAGGGAAGATTCTGAACGTAGGCATATCATGCCTCTGCATGCAGTTGTAAGTGTGAGACTCTTCCTCTACAGCTCGTTTGCTTCCAGGTACAGGGCATATTTTATAGGCTCATTCTTCCAGCATGCATCTACATTTAAAAGCCTATTTCAAAACACTGTGGGCAGTGGCAACTTCATGCTATGTGTTTGCATGTTGGTTTCTTTGCATTGTTTAAAGATATTTTGAAAATAAAAATGAAATAAAATCTGTAAAATCTGAAATCTGCAAAAGAGACGGAAAGCTGGTAATCTCAGTCAAGATTGCAATTACATGTTATAGTTGTAAAGTATACTATGTTTATTTCATCCCGAGTGTAATGTTATTAATCTATACTCTCAGTGTTCAAAACTAATGTACAATTAGAGCTTGCTTCATGTGCTGTCTGCGATATTTAGCACCTTGTTCTTACATGTACATGTACATGTACATCATGTATGCAATGTTGTACATTGTGCACTTCTCACAAGATGCTGCAGTCAAAAGTCTGCATTATTCAGATGAGATGCATCAAAATCCTAGATTATTGCGCCCCGAGGCGTGCATTCATTGCAGTATGGCACGGAACGTGCGTGCTAGCCAACTTGAGATTCATATAATATTCATTCACAAAATATGTAGGCAAGGAGCTCCATGGTTACTCTCAAAATAAACTGTTAATGAAATGAGGTGTTTTTATTTATAAAAAAAAAATAATGACAGTGAACAACAGTTGGTGGATATTAGTAGATGTATGATTTTAAAAGAAAAAATATGCTTAAAATAAACCAGTAATGAACTGAGATGGGTTTTTTTTACTGACTAGTCACAGTATAAAACAGTTGCTCGATGCTAGGAGATCTACAGGACTTGAAGAAAAAAAATGCCTCATTACTTTCTCTTTTGAATCTTCAGAATGAAGACCACATTTCATCACTGTATAACCCTTCAATGTACAGTATGTGTACATTTACATGATATTTTAACTTGTGAAAGAAGAATTCTAAATGTTGATTTTCAGTCCCAAGAATGTGTTATTTTTAATGAATATTGTCATGAATTTTTAGTTAATGCAAAATTGTATCTCAATGTTGTGTCTTTCTCAAATACATGTAGTAAGATTATATATTTCCTGATTATCTTCCTTTTCAAAGACAATTTCCTTTTGTATCTAGTGAATTACCATCACTTGCCAGACTCTACCAGTCTTACAATCTTGTAATTTTGAGCTTCATGTGGAAATTGTTTAGTAAAATTTCTCTATTTTTGTCTTGTTTTCTATCATATGTACATGTACATGTATGTCACTTATTTTGTTCTAAGTGATTTCTTGTAAAAGGTCTTCACTTTCATTAGTTTTGGGTGCAGGCAACTACAGTATAAGCAGTCTAGAGGAGGAACAGAGAAAAGGAAAGGAAATGAAAATACTGTATATTTCATATTTGTAATTTTTAGGATGTATTTTAAATTTTCAATCAATAAATAAGGCATCATGGAAAAAGTGTATGGCCTCTGGGTATTTCTGCAGTTGCTACTCTATATGAATCCACCCCTCTATTTTTCAGTCTCTATCAACACCAGAATTAGTCACAATTGCATGATGAGAAGTGCTGGGAGGCTTCTTTTCAGGTTCGTTTACACATGATGCACTTTTTCTTTCTTTCTTTCTTTCTTTTTTTTTTTTTTTTTTTTACATGTAAGTGCAGGAAACAGCATGTGCCCTAATATAAAACTTTTATCACTCCTACTCCCATCACTGCATCAAGAGATACAGAATTGTGAAGAGCATTATGCTTACTGTGCCTCTAATTTATTGTGACATATGTGAACAGGGCTTCAGAGGCTCACTAGGGGCTTGATCAAAATGTCACTTAAGTTCAAATTGCATATGACACTGCCCTGTGCCTTTTTTACAAGCAGTTTTGGCAACAAGGAACATCCTAGGAAATCATTGTTGCCCTACACTTATTTGGTATTTCAGGCATGTTCTCTCACTTGACTTATCAAGTCCCTCTGAGCAATAGCTCTTAAAGTCATACAGTATGTCAACTAGTTGCTTTGCCTTGCTCTTGTCCCTTTCCCAGTCTTTGTGTGTGTATCAGCACTAATAGTATCTTGTTCTCTTACATGTATGTACATTGTACACACTTCATATTGTTCCATGTTTTCCTCAAGTCTACCTAGCCACAAATGGAGCAGTGTTTTTCTTTTTTTAAGGGGTCCTCAAATTACAAGCACTGCTTTTTGGTCGATCCCCCATTTCCACAGAATTTTAGAATCATGAAGATTTCATTTATATACATGTACATTATGTTTAATTGTAAAGAAAAAAATGAAACCCAACAAACAATATTTATCTGCTCTGTATATTATGCTTACCTAAGTAATGCCATTGTTGTTTTATTCTTCTTTTTGGAAATGAATATTAAAATCCAAATCTGAATTTGAATTTGAAACCAGATCTGAAGGCATATTATAGTTTCCTAGCAATCAGATGAAAATATGATCATCACTATTGTAACTGTTGGACCGAACAAATCATGGGATATTGAAAATCATATTAGACTGGCTGTGCATGTCCCTCCTAGCCAGGCTCCTAAAGCTCCGCCATTTTGTTCAGATTCATTCGAAGGCTGACCTAAGCATCCATCAATATTCATGATCAAAAATGAATAATTCATTTTTAAAGATGATTCCAAGGACTAACGTGTGTTAATTGTAGGTGTTTTAAAACATCACACCCATCAGCCAACCACATGCGCAATTCTCTCACACAGGATTCTAGGAAGCGGCTCAATTGATAGTTGCCAGAAAGACTCCAAGGAGTCGGAGCAGTAAAACTTCCAACATACATGTACTTCTGGCAAAATCTAAATATGTAAGATCATGACTGGGCAAGAAGATGTCAGGATGAAGATGGAATGCTAATTTTTCTCTGAGTAAAGAAAATGGGACTACGGGTCACAGCTTCAAAGTTACCAAGCCATATTGAAAGACAAATGTTAGGCAGAGGTCCTTTTCTATTCGATCCATTAACAACTGGAATGGGCTACACATTCGGCAGTCCAAGTATCATCAATGGATAGCTTCTGAACATGAAAAGGAATAAACATCACCATCCTCTCAAATATACCACTTACCAATATTGATACATGTATACCAGTGCTGTAAATATCAGGATGGCTCATAATGCTACGGTCACAAAGCCCAAAATGAGCCTGCTTGGTGGCCGGACGGCGAGTTTTTTGCCAATTTCACCAGGCACCGAGCATCGCTCGGTTGCCGCTGAAGTTTTAGTGCAGAGTTAAAACTTTGCGGTGCCTGCTCACTTTTCACTCACCGCCCAAAATACACTCGATGCTTGAGCGGTCTCCGCCCGGAGACCAACCTAATCGAGGCGGTCGCCCTCAAGCGATTTACAGTAAAAAATCGAAGGCGCTAGATGAAAAGTCTGCCAAGCAGTTGCCGCCTGTGCGTCGCTAGGAGATCTGTCGGTCTCTGGTGGGCTAGTTTAAAATAGATCGGCGTCCGGGCGACGCCAACTTGATTATCCAAATCCTATGCTCAGCCTGTGGGCTTGTGGATCTCGCTGGCGTGGTCATTGAGATGGAATCAACGGCATCGTAGACCTCGTTGACCTGTCGGATGCAGTGTAAAAGCGTTATTGTTGATATCCAAAAGGCAATCATATATACATATACCCGGGTCGTTCCTGGGAAATTTCAGGAAAAGACCGGCGGGCCGCCGATGGTACACCTACGGGACACCCGCAGATTCCCTGCCGATCGCCGGTTGGACGCTGGGCGATTTCTTAAAAATCGGCCGTTGGCAGGTGGGAGATTGTGCAGGAACCGATGGGTCATCATTCGGTCACTGCTTGGATGCCGCGAGGAGAAAATCCCCCGACATTGCCAACTTTTTACCTAAATCGATCGGCAACCGACAGGACATAGGCCGGGCATTGCTGAGGCTTTAGAGTCCGCTCGAATCGTTGGGCGATGCCTAAATTCCAGCGGCGCCGGAGTAGGCTGCAGATCGGTTGGTCGCCGCTGGCTTTTGTGACCTTAGCATTAGGCCGCTTATCAAAAATCTCGTCCTGTGTCTTTGATCATCTTTTCCTAATTGGCTCTGACTTTTGTTAGGTGCCTAAGAAAGCTGATGCTTCAAGGCTTAACATTGAAGTAAACCAAGGAATTAAGTACATGTATCTCATCCAAGTCTTTTGAAATGAAATCTTACACATACATGTCCACCTAATCTTGTGCCTGTTTCCCATTTTTCCAGATCTTCTTGAAAGCCTTTCAGACCAGTCCGTGAGGTACGGCTCAGTGAGGCTTGCCGTTCCTCCTGGTTTCCAGAACATCATCAGACCATCTCACACGAGGTTCTACGGGAACAACCCAAAGATAGAATCAGGTTCATTGCTGATTTTCTTCAGGATGTTCTCAGATTAGAGACAGTGAGTTACAAGTTACATGTAGTTGCCCACATTTGCACAACATTGTTTCAGAATTTTAAGAGGAATAAGCCAATTTCATTTCAAGTGACAGATATTTATGTAAAACTATCATGTTATCAAGTTTACAACAATATTCCAAAGAATAAGTGAAAATGAATGGTTTTACTCTTAAAGCATCATTAAGATGCCTTTACAAAACAAAGAAATAAAAGAAATTTGTGTTGAATATTTCTTTCACAATCCTAAATGGGAATGTACTGGGATCTAAAATTTCACGAGTGTTTTTCTATGGCTTAAAGCAATCTAAAGTAAAACTTTTGTGCAAATTGGGTGCCACTTGCAAATGTGGGCTACTACCTTGAACTGGTGTTTGGGAGGGGAGGGGCTAGGGGGTTAAAATATTTGTCAGTTTTGATCATTTGTACATTGTAGCTCAAGTGTTACAATTTTAAAATTTGAACAATTCCAGTCAGAGTGAGTTTTGTGCTATTTTGTTCCCTTTCCTTTAAAAAAAATACTACAATAATGACCGAAATATTACTGATGAAAAAAATCTGCTCTACTCCCATCTTTACAATCGTGGGCTCTACCATTGCATACTTGATGTAGGTGCTGCACACTAAGAAAAAAAGGTGCAATCTTGCACCCTTCAAATGCAACATTGAGAGCACCTTTTAGGGTGCAAAATTACACCTTTTAACAGATTTGCACCTTTAAAGGTGCATTAGCGGCATTTTTGCACCCTAAAGGGTGCAGAGTTGCACCCGTTCAGAAAAGGTGCAAATTTGCACCTTTTGTACAAAAAAGTTGCATCTTTTAGGATGCAACGGGCATTTCAGGGTGCAAACAAGAACGAAAAGGTGCATTTTTGCACCTTTTTTCGTCCGGGGTGGAAGATTGCACCGAAAAAGGTGCAGCCAGTGTTTCATTTAGGGTGCAGTTATTTTCTTAGTGTGTGGAATGCTAAGAAAAGATTGGAATGGGGGGGGGGGGGGCAGAGCATCGTAAGCAGTAAGCAAATGATGGTTATTTTCAGTTCAGTTCAGTTCAGGTGTGTTTATTTCTCATGTAACGTAAATACATATCAAACAAACAAACAGAAATTACAATATAAGAAAAAAATGATATACAAAAATTGAAGCAAGTTGGCAATAGATACATAGATACATATACAAAACCTATAGCATGATTATACAGCAAATAGAAAACATGAGAAATGAGGAACTAAAAAAAAGCAAAGCTTGTAAAACATTAGTTCCCCGGTGATCAAATACAATTATCAAGTTATAAAGTCAAAATAAATTTGTATATACCAAATTATGGAGGATTATACATTGCCTTGTAGAAATATGGTTTTATATGTTTTTTTTAAAATTTGCTGAATTCATGTATTTTCCATTTTAGTTAGTCTCACTCATGTTCCACTTCCTTCATTACATGTATTTGACCAAACACTGTGCATGTAATATATCCATTCTTGAAATTTATACCCTTTGGTTACATTCATTTATCAATACATTCTCTAACCTTTCTATTGGTGTATTTAAGGACAGAATGTCCTTAAGTACACCATTCAGAAATGTTCTTGCTTTTGAAACTGTATGTAGGTACAGGCTATGACCCGGTTCAACAGGGGGAGCTTATTGAGCGATTGCAGGCTCAGTATAGACAGCTGAGAAAGGACAAGGGCATGTTAGCAGAGCAGCAAGTCAAGAGACTGTACCACAGGAAGGGGATGAGACAGGGGGGAGAGCAGGGGGTGATGCTGCCCCTTCTACCAGGAACAAGCTACAGGTATTGGGGATGCATGGGTAACATGACTTGTGCTCCAGATGGCTATATTTCCTCCATGCTTTATTTTGTCAAAGATAGGGTTAGTTAGGGATTGAGTTTCAGGGTGTGATTCAAGGCTGTGGTAGTGGTTAGGCGCCTTATGAAAAGTCAAAGCCAATTTGGAATGCAGCCTTAGCGTCTTTCCCGCTCAGCAAATCTTTTCCCCTCTGATCCTCCCGTTTGTGCGTAAACAATACAATGGGGGATAAGGAAAGCCGATGTAAAAGAAACGGTCATGGTGAAGATGATGAAAGACGTGGATGAGAGTTTTGATCAGCGTCCTTAGGACTTGCGATGTGGATTGAGGTTTTGATAAGGATTGGGTAGTAATCATTTCCAATCTAACATTATTTGCCAATTTGAAGAATGAAATCTAATCAGTTCAGCCTTCAAGAAAGCCGACTCCTGAATTAACAACAACGCTATCCTCAATTAGATATGAAACCTATTTATAGTTAGCTTTCAAGATATTTCTATTAATTGATTCCTGAAGAAGTTATTTTATCCCTGATACAACAATTACAGTACATTGAACCCTAATAATTGTCATCAAGAAATTTATTGATGAACATAATGGTTAAATTTGTTTTTTTTTTTCTTCTTTAGATTACCAATCACCACATTTTTCCTTTATAGCTACATTTTTTTCAAAGAAAGTGCCATGCAGTCTAAAAATATACCTCTTGTCAAATATGAACATTTAAAGATTAACAGTTATATTTCCTTTTTGACAATTCCTTGCATTACATGCTATATTGAATAGCACAGAAAAAAGGGGGGGGGCAGTGACAGAGTGAGCTAAATATTTTTTCATTTTTATTATTATTATTTTTTTTTGCCCATGATCCATCAATCAGCACTATGTGCCATGCAGCAAAGTGAAATTGCTAAGCAGTGCTATCTTGCTAAGATGTGAACCTGTTCAAAGTTAGCCTTTAACCTATGCCAAAACAATTATCATTTTCTAAGTGGATGTAAAACAATATTTATAATCTGATGTAGTTTAAATCATTGTGTAACAAGTCAAAATATGATATTCAGCCATACACCATGCATTTCACCCGGATGTTACAGTAACTCTCTTAAATTTCATTCATTAAAATTTAGTAGTGGCGATCACCAATAACCTGATACCTTCTCTGGCAAACATCACAGGTGTCACTTACTCCTTGCATTATTTGCATGAATCAAAAGAAAAGTAATAAGTAAGCTTGTCTTGAGATTTAGTTTATAGGTGGGAACTTTGCTTTCTGTGAAAGCTCCTTGTAAGGTAGCTTTTTAGCGAAAAATAGTGGCACAAAAAGATAGGTAAAGAATACAATACATGCATACTGTTTGTCTGTAGTATGCGTGTTCTGGAGAGCCTTTCATGAAGTGTATTGTCAGTGATTTTTTCTGAAAAAGTTGCTCTCAGCCATCAGATGCAAGGATTCCCAGGAACTTATAACAGTTGTCAGGAAAAAATCACTGACAAGATGCTTCATGAAATGCTCCCCTGGACACATCTTTCATTCCACTCTCTTTTGCTAAGCTATGTAGCTGACTTTTTCATTTCATTTCACTATGCTCTATCTCTACTACTACCAGAAAACACTGTCAACATTGGTTCATGATGTCATCGGAGAATGGTGAGGAATCGGTGAGTCAGGATGCCACAGATGGAGGAGAAAGAGGCAGCACCTCAGGATACTGAAGAAGCACCTCAGGAAACAGAAGAAGCACCAGTACACTCTGAGGCAGCACCGCAAGAAACCAAAGAGGCACCACAAGAAACCATTATGGAGGAACAACCTTCTGAGGATGTACAACCTGAAAGCCACAGAAGAGGCTGCAGATGGCACAGAGCCACCAACTGAACCAACGCAGGAAAACCAGAAGAGCCATCAAAGGAGCCAGCAGAGCCAGCGCAGGAGCCAACCGAACCAGCACAGGAGCCAACCGAACCGCACAGGAGCCAGCCGAACCAGCACAGGAGCCAGCCGAACCAGCAGCAGGAGCCAACCGAACCAGCAGAGGAGCCAACCCGAACCAGCACAGGAGCCAACCGAACCAGCACAGTGAGCCCAGCCGAACCATCAGAGGAGCCAGCCCGAACCAGCAGAGGGAGCCACCGAACCAGCAGAGGAGCCAGCCGAACCAGCACAGGAGCCAACCGAACCAGCAGAGGAGCCAACCGAACCAGCACAGGAGCCAACCGAACCAGCACAGGAGCCAGCCGAACCAGCAGAGGAGCCAACCGAACCAGCAGAGGAGCCAGCCGAACCAGCACAGGAGCCAGCCGAACCAGCACAGGAGCCAACCGAACCAGCAGAGGAGCCAACCGAACCAGCACAGGAGCCAACCAAACCAGCACAGGAGCCAGTCGAACCAGCACAGGAGCCAGCAGAACCAGCACAGGAGCCAACTGAACCAGCACAGGAGCCAGCCGAACCAGCACAGGAGCCAGCCGAACCAGCACAGGGTCCAACCAAACCAGCACAGGAGCCAACTGAACCAGCACAGGAGCCAACCGAACCAGCACAGGAGCCAACCGAACCAGCACAGGAGCCAGCCGAACCAGCACAGGAGCCAACCGAACCAGCACAGGAGCCAACCGAACCAGCACAGGGTCCAACCAAACCAGCACAGGGTCCAACCAAACCAGCACAGGAGCCAACCGAACCAGCACAGGAGCCAACCGAACCAGCACAGAAGCTGACTGAACCAACACAGGAGTCAACTGAGCCAGCGCATGATCCAATTGAACCAGCACAGGAACCTCCTAAAACTGAGGAGGAATCCAGTGTAACCACAGAAGAGCCTTCAGAAGCAACCTAGAATGACAAGAGACACTAATAAGATCTTAATCCCTCTTTATTACCAACTTGGTGAACATTTGTATCCACTCTTTAAAAAAACTTTTTATTTCTTTCTATAACTGGGCAAAACTTTGCATATCTTGACCTGCTTATGTATGAAAGCGACATGTCTGGCTAATTATAATCAATGTGTCTGAACTAATTGAATTTAAGTCTGCTACATGTAGCTAGCTGTCGATAAAACTTGCAAAGTCAGCTGAATAGGAAACATAGCGAGGTATTTTTTCCTGGGCCAAAAACCTAGAAAAATGATAAATACTCATATTTCTGACCTGAATATGGAATTTGAATCATTTGTCTTTTGGGCAGTTATTGACACAGGTGTACTTAACCTTTGGATCTAATGCTTTACCTAACCCTAATCCTTAAATAGATTGAGGTAAAACTCAATAATAATAGTGATGGCTAATTGAATAGTGTTATTATCCATCACATTATCATGCTTAGACATTATCATCCCAGTCATAGACGAGCAGTCGCCATACCCGTTTACACTTGGGCGGACAGTGGCAAATGTAGATTAATTTTTGTAAGAGATGCTTGCCAGGGATTTCAATCTAGGCCCCATCTTACAAAGAGTTGCGATTGATTCAAATCGATCGCAACTTTGAGGTTGATCTCAACTGTGTACTTAAGAGATCTTTAGGAGTTGAGATCAATCTCAAAACAATCGCAACTCTTCATAAGACGGGGCCCCTGGAAACTTTTCTTCCTGATTACGACACCTTAGCAACAAAGCCAGGCTGTATAACCTGTCTAAAACAAAATACTAGTAAGATAAGAGCAACACTGCTAATGCAAATGCCAAATCATTATATTGACAGGGATTTCACAAAGGAAAACAAACATTTGGTGCATGCTTATGTGATTTATATTAGTCCTCATCTCCTAATGTGTGCTTACAGAAAAAAGAAACATAATGAGCTACGCAATGTAAATGTTCCATACAAATTTTGTATTCATTATTTTCTTAGTTTTCTAAATTTCCTTTTTTTTTACTGAAATATGGATTTTGCTCATATATGTAATTGTTACGAGTATTCTGATCTTGCCATTGTGAATATACTTGTTATTTTCAATAGTTTTTGAATTTGTTTTTTTTTCTTCACAAAAGTGATGTCTGTATAGCAACCCACCTTGAAAGTTGAATTCAACAATGCAAATTCACATCGTTATTGTTCATTTTTTGATTTCAGCATTCTGATGTTAATTACAAGTGAAATATTAAACAGAAGTTTTATCTCATGATTGAATTGGACACTAGTTTTTTTTTTTTTTTATGTGATGCCTTGTTGAAGTGCTTGTAGGAATGAACATTGAATTTCATTTGAGCTCCATTGTAATGTTGATATATGTCAGTGATGTGCTTGACTGTTTGTACTTAACTATCGTGTGACCGTGACCCTTAAGGTGCTTTCACACATGATGCGACAGTGTGGTACCACACTGTGGCACAACACTGTTTTGTCTCCACACATGGTGGGACTTTGTGTCACCACATATGCTAATGAACGCGCATTAACGCGTCAACTCCAATAAGAGAGCATATTGTAAAAACTTGCGCAAGCCATCTCATGGCAACAATTATTGCGCTAACTTTTTAGAAATTTGATTGGTGCACATTTTTTGTGTATCTAGGCAGCAAAATAAGTGTGTCCTGCCTCGGCGACATTTTTTTGTCGCCCTATACCCGATAGGCTTGTACACAAAAAAGTGTGCCGCCACAGTGTGGTACCACATTGTGGCATCATGTGTGAAAGCACTTTTAAGGTGCGTTCAGATACGATGCGACTTTGTACCGCACATTGTGCCATTGGAGCAACAAAAAACTGTTGCCGAGGCAGGACACATTTTGGTTTGCTGCCTGGCTGCAAAAAAATGCGCTCCAATCAAATTCCTAAAAAGTTAGTGCAAAAATGTTGTCATGAGATTGTTTGGGCAAATTTGACAACATTCTCTCTTATTTGAGAGTTGATGAGTTAATGCGTGTTCATTAGCATAAGTGGCGGCACAAAGTCGCATCATATCTGAATGCACCTTTATTATCATTGCCACCATCATCTTCATCATCGTCATCACTATCACCATCAATAATCGTCATTGTCATCATCATTAATAATCTATCATCATCATCATCATCAATAATTTATCACTATCATTTTTCATCATTGACATAATCATGATGAGTAGATTTTCTGGAAGTGTTTGAATAAATCAGAAAGAGAGCATGCAACATGCACACAACGGACTTACATACAAAACGCAAATCAAAAGTACAACATGATGGGAAGATGAATGCAAACTGCGAGAAACAGATGGTACATTAAGACCACAATATATTTATTGTCACTACTTCAGCACTAATATGTACATTCACATGTGGAATCTTATTTCACAAGTTCCATCTATATTCATGAACATTAAATATTTCCCCATAGTCCTGCTGTTTCACTGAATGCATCTTTTTTTTTTCTTTGCACATATATCTTCATGGGTATCACCATTTCCACTTCACAAATTACAGCTTTCTACAGGCTTAGTAATGTGATCATATTCCGTTTATGGTATAATTCTATGACTTTGCCCACATGGCATGCACTTGAGAAAATACTAGCGAAGAAACTTGAATGACCCTAGGAAGCAACAATACACCATAAACACTTCTCGCACCTGCCTACAAAAGCAAATGGTTTTAGGGTTAACATGATTTAACAATAACAAACAATATTGGTGAATGACTGGACAGAAAGAAAACAGTATTGCAGTGACTGTTATTCAGTTCTTACTGACTCAAAGTCATAACCGTTGATGTTTTCTCAATAATTTAATAATGAAAATAATATATAACTTCTTAAAAATGTTCAAAGTAGGTAACAGTAAATAAAAATATATAGTTTTGTGAAATATGTCTGCCTTCCAACTTAGCCTTCCCTCAAAATAGTCACTTATGGGCAAATGGGACAGTAACATATTGCAACCACAATGCCAAGTTGTTTTCACAAGACTAAAACTATTTCAACGGAATGAAATATAAAAAGTTCATGTATTCAGTGCTTATCAACTGAATTTCAGTACATAACAGTTTATTACATCCACAATAAAATAACTTATCAAGGTTCTAGTTATGATTATTTCTAATATAAATAAAAAATAAAGGTATTGTTTGATTGACCTGAATACACTAATTTATCAATCGTGAAATATTTGAAGATTATTTTGAAAACCAACATTTGGCAAGATAAATAGAACTAAAAAGTCAGTTTAAAAAAAAAAAAAATCTCTGCCCTGTACACAAGGTACAGTATCCAACAAAAATGAGTACCCCCTTTACAAAATATTAAAATTCAAATGTAAATTCTTACATAAATGTATTACAACTATGAAAGAGAAGAACAAAATTCTGTGACTGGCGTATTGATAGGAATTATCTATCCACAACAATAATGTAATAGCTGAAGGATTCTGTTTAAATTTGTGGCAACAAAAGTTAGGACATCCTCAAGGGTGTACTCACTTTTGTTGTTACTGTAACATAGTAGTTTGTAGTTTGTTGTTAGATTGATTTTATCATTACTTAGGTGATATTTTCGATAACAGGACGTAAAATGAAACAATATGACATTTAACAATGTACCAATGTCCCCATTGTAACATTTTCCGAGTATTATTTAGACAGTTTTACAAGCATTATTAGGACTACAAATAATGTAAATATCACTGGATGGAACTGCCTAGGGAGCAACATTTTTCGATATCAATGGGAAACCATAACGAAAGGTAATGGATGTTAAAAGGCTCAAAATGTTTTGCAATTTTATTATTTATTACAATATGCCCTAAAATATTTGTGTCCAAAGTAATGACCCATTGAAAAAGAAAT
>CM057162.1:8257150-8292373 GCA_029962745.1 Echinometra lucunter
GCTCAATAGGGGCTTGATCAAAATGTCACTTAAGTTTCAAATTGCATATGACACTGCCCTGTGCCTTTTTTACAAGCAGTTTTGCAACAAGGAACATCCTAGGAAATCATTGTTGCCCTACACTTATTTGGTATTTCAGGCATGTTCTCTCACTTGACTTATCAAGTCCCTCTGAGCAATAGCTCTTAAAGTCATACAGTATGTCAACTAGTTGCTTTGCCTTGCTCTTGTCCCTTTCCCAGTCTTTGTGTGTGTATCAGCACTAATAGTATCTTGTTCTCTTACATGTATGTACATTGTACACACTTCATATTGTTCCATGTTTTCCTCAAGTCTACCTAGCCACAAATGGAGCAGTGTTTTTTCTTTTTTAAGGGGTCCTCAAATTACAAGCACTGCTTTTGGTCGATCCCCCATTTCCACAGAATTTTAGAATCATGAAGATTTCATTTATATACATGTACATGTACATTATGTTTAATTGTAAAGAAAAAAATGAAACCCAACAAACAATATTTATCTGCTCTGTATTTATGCTTACCTAAGTAATGCCATTGTTGTTTTATTCTTCTTTTGGAAATGAATATTAAAATCCAAATCTGAATTTGAATTTGAAACCAGATCTGAAGGCATATTATAGTTTCCTAGCAATCAGATGAAAATATGATCATCACTATTGTAACTGTTGGACCGAACAAATCATGGGATACTTGAAAATCATATTAGACTGGCTGTGCAATGTCCCTCCTAGCCAGGCTCCTAAAGCTCCGCCATTTTGTTCAGATTCATTCGAAGGCTGACCTAGCATCCATCAATATTCATGATCAAAAATGAATAATTCATTTTTAAAGATGATTCCAAGGACTAACGTGTGTTAATTGTAGGTGTTTTTAAAACATCACACCCATCAGCCAACCACATGCGCAATTCTTCTCACCACAAGGATTCTAGGAAGCGGCACTCAATTGATAGTTGCCAGAAAGACTCCAAGGAGTCGGAGCAGCTAAAACTTCCAACATACATGTACTTCTGGCAAAATCTAAATATGTAAGATCATGACTGGGCAAGAAGATGTCAGGATGAAGATGGAATGCTAATTTTTCTCTGAGTAAAGAAAATGGGACTACGGGTCACAGCTTCAAAGTTACCAAGCCATATTGAAAGACAAATGTTAGGCAGAGGTCCTTTTCTATTCGATCCATTAACAACTGGAATGGGCTACACATTCGGCAGTCCAAGTATCATCAATGGATAGCTTCTGAACATGAAAAGGAATAAACATCACCATCCTCTCAAATATACCACTTACCAATATTGATACATGTATACCAGTGCTGTAAATATCAGGATGGCTCATAATGCTACGGTCACAAAGCCCAAAATGAGCCTGCTTGGTGGCCGGACGGCGAGTTTTTTGCCAATTTCACCCAGGCACCGAGCATCGCTCGGTTGCCGCTGAAGTTTTAGTGCAGAGTTAAAACTTTGGCGGTGCCTGCTCACTTTTCACTCACCGCCCAAAATACACTCGATGCTTGAGCCGGTCTCCCGCCCGGGAGACCCAACCTCAATTCGAGCGGTCGCCCTCAAGCGATTTACAGTAAAAAATCGAAAGGCGCTAGATGACAAGTCTGCCAAGCAGTTGCGCCTGTGCGTCGCTAGGAGATCTGTCGGTCTCTGGTGGGCCTAGTTTAAAATAGATCGGCGTCGCGGGCGACGCCAACTTGATTATCCAAATCCTATGCTCAGCCTGTGGGCTTGTGGATCTCGCTGGCGTGGTCATTGAGATGGAATCAACGGCATCGTAGACCTCGTTGACCTGTCGGATGCAGTGTAAAAGCGTTATCTGTTGATATCCAAAAGGCAATCATATATAACATATACCCCGGGTCGTTCCTGGGAAATTCAGGAAAAGACCGGCGGGCCGCCGATGGTACACCTACGGGACACCCGCAGAGTCCCGCCGATCGCCGGTTGGGACGCTGGGGCGATTTCTTAAAAATCGGCCGTTGGCAGGTGGGAGATGTGCAGGAACCGATGGGTCATCATTCGGTCACTGCTTGGACGCCGCGAAGGAGAAAATCCCCCGACATTGCCAACTTTTTACCTAAATCGATCGGCAACCGACAGGACATAGGCCGGGCATTGCTGAGGCTTTAGAGTCCGCTCGAATCGTTGGGCGATGCCTAAATTCCAGCGGCGCCGGAGTAGGCTGCAGATCGGTTTGGTCGCCGCTGGCTTTTGTGACCTTAGCATTAGGCCGCTTTATCAAAAATCTCGTCCTGTGTCTTTGATCATCTTTTCCTAATTGGCTCTGACTTTTGTTAAGGTGCCTAAGAAAGCTGATGCTTCAAGCCTTAACATTGAAGTAAACCAAGGAATTAAGTACATGTATCTCATCCAAGTCTTTTTGAAATGAAATCTTACACATACATGTACACCTAATCTTGTGCCTGTTTTCCCATTTTTTCCAGATCTTCTTGAAAGCCTTTCAGACCAGTCCGTGAGGTACGGCTCAGTGAGGCTTGCCGTTCCTCCTGGTTTCCAGAACATCATCAGACTCATCTCACACGAGGTTCTACGGGAACAACCCAAAGATAGAATCAGGTTCATTGCTGATTTTCTTCAGGATGTTCTCAAGATTAGAGACAGTGAGTTACAAGTTACATGTAGTTGCCCACATTTGCACAACATTGTTTCAGAATTTTAAGAGGAATAAGCCAATTTCAATTTCAAGTGACAGATATTTATGTAAAACTATCATGTTATCAAGTTTACAACAATATTCCAAAGAATAAGTGAAAAATGAATGGTTTTACTCTTAAAGCATCATTAAGATGCCTTTACAAAACAAAGAAAAATAAAAGAAAATTTGTGTTGAATATTTCTTTCACAATCCTAAATGGGAATGTACTGGGATCTAAAATTTCACGAGTGTTTTTCTATGGCTTAAAGCAATCTAAAGTAAAACTTTTGTGCAGATTGGGTGCCACTTGCAAATGTGGGCTACTACCTTTAACTGGTGTTTGGGAGGGGAGGGGCTAGGGGGTTAAAATATTTGTCAGTTTTGATCATTTGTACATTGTAGCTCAAGTGTTACAATTTTAAAATTTGAACAATTTCCAGTCAGAGTGAGTTTTGTGCTATTTTGTTCCCTTTCCTTTAAAAAAAATAACTACAATAATGACCGAAATATTACTGATGAAAAAAAATCTGCTCTACTCCCATCTTTACAATCGTGGCTCTACCATTGCATACTTGATGTAGGTGCTGCACACTAAGAAAAAAAGGTGCAATCTTGCACCCTTCAAATGCAACATTGAGAGCACCTTTTAGGGTGCAAAATTGCACCTTTTACAAGATTTTGCACCTTTAAAGGTGCAATTAGCGGCATTTTGCACCCTAAAGGGTGCAGAGTTGCACCCGTTCAGAAAAGGTGCAAATTTGCACCTTTTTGTACAAAAAAGTTGCATCTTTTAGGATGCAAACGGGCATTTCAGGGTGCAAACAAGAACGAAAAGGTGCATTTTTGCACCTTTTTTCGTCCGGGGTGGAAGATTGCACCGAAAAAGGTGCAGCCAGTGTTTCATTTAGGGTGCAGTTATTTTCTTAGTGTGTGGAATGCTAAGAAAGATTGGAATGGGGGGGGGGGGGGGGCAGAGCATCGTAAGCAGTAAGCAAATGATGGTTATTTTCAGTTCAGTTCAGTTCAGGCGTGTTTATTTCTCATGTACGTAAATACATATCAAACAACAAACAGAAATTACAATATAAGAAAAAAAATGATATACAAAAATTGAAGCAAGTTGGCAATAGATACATAGATACATATACAAAACCTATAGCATGATTATACAGCAAATAGAAAACATGAGAAATGAGGAACTAAAAAAAAGCAAAGCTTGTAAAACATTAGTTCCCCGGTGATCAAATACAATTATCAAGTTATAAAGTCAAAATAAATTTGTATATACCAAATTATGGAGGATTATACATTGCCTTGTAGAAATATGGTTTTATATGTTTTTTTTTAAATTTTGCTGAATTTCATTGTATTTTTCCATTTTAGTCCTCACTCATGTTCCACTTCCTTCATTACATGTATTTTGACCAAACACTGTGCATGTAATATATCCATTCTTGAAATTTATACCCTTTGGTTACATTCATTTATCAATACATTCTCTACCTTTCTATTGGTGTATTTAAGGACAAAATGTCCTTAAATACACCATTCAGAAATGTTCTTGCTTTTAAACTGTATGTAGGTACAGGCTATGACCCGGTTCAACAGGGGGAGCTTATTGAGCGAGTGCAGGCTCAGTATAGACAGCTGAGAAAGGACAGGGCAGTGTTAGCAGAGCAGCAAGTCAAGAGACCTGTACCACAGGAAGGGGATGAGACAGGGGGAGAGGCAGGGGGTGATGCTGCCCCTTCTACCAAGAAACAAGCTACAGGTAAGTGGGGATGCATGGGTAACATGACTTGTGCTCCAGATGGCTATATTTCCTCCATGCTTTATTTTGTCAAAGATAGGGTTAAGTTAGGGATTGAGTTTCAGGGTGTGATTCAAGGCTGTGGTAGTGGTTAGGCGCCTTATGAAAAGTCAAAGCCAATTTGGAATGCAGCCTTTAGCGTCTTTCCCGCTCAGCATCTTTTCCCCTCTGATCCTCCCGTTTGTGCGTAAACAATACAATGGGGGATAAGGAAAGCCGATGTAAAAGAACGGTCATGGTGAAGATGATGAAAGACGTGGGATGAGAGTTTTGATCAGCGTCCTTAGGACTTGCGATGTGGATTGAGGTTTTGATAAGGATTGGGGTAGTAATCATTTCCAATCTAACATTATTTGCCAATTTGAAGAATGAAATCTAATCAGTTCAGCCTTCAAGAAAGCCGACTCCTGAATTAACAACAACGCTATCTCAATTAGATATGAACCTATTTATAGTTAGCTTTCAAGATATTTCTATATAATTGATTCCTGAAGAAGTTATTTTATCCCTGATACAACAATTACAGTACATTTGAACCCTAATAATTGTCATCAAGAAATTTATTGATGAACATAATGGTTAAATTTGTTTTTTTTTTCTTCTTTAGATTACCATCACCAACATTTTTCCTTTATAGCTACATTTTTTTCAAAGAAAGTGCCATGCAGTCTAAAAATATACCTCTTGTCAAAATATGAACATTTAAAGATTAACAGTTATTTCCTTTTTGACAATTCCTTGCATTACATGCTATATGATAGCACAGAAAAAAGGGGGGGGGCAGTGACAGAGTGAGCTAAATATTTTTTCATTTTTATTATTATTATTTTTTTTTTGCCCATGATCCATCAATCAAGCACTATGTGCCATGCAGCAAAGTGAAATTGCTAAGCAGTGCTATCTTGCTAAGATGTGAACCTGTTCAAAGTTAGCCTTTAACCTATGCCAAAACAATTATCATTTTCTAAGTGGATGTAAACAATATTTATAATCTGATGTAGTTTAAATCATTGTTAACAAGTCAAAATATGATATTCATCCATACACCATGCATTTCACCCGTGATGTTTACAGTTAAACTCTCTTAAATTTCATTCATTAAAATTTAGTAGTGGCGATCACCAATAACCTGATACCTTCTCTGGCAACATCACAGGTGTCACTTACTCCTTGCATTATTTGCATTATCAAAAGAAAAAGTAATAAGTAAGCTTGTCATTGAGATTTAGTTTATAGGTGGGGAACTTTGCTTTCTGTGAAAGCTCCTTGTAAGGTAGCTTTTTAGCGAAAAATAGTGGCACAAAAAGATAGGTAAAGAATACAATACATGCATACTGTTGTCTGTAGTATGCGTGTTCTGGAGAGCCTTTCATGAAGTGTATTGTCAGTGATTTTTTCTGAAAAAGTTGCTCTCAGCCAATCAGATGCAAGGATTCCAGGAACTTATAACAGTTGTCAGGAAAAATCACTGACAAGATGCTTCATGAAATGCTCCCCTGGACACATCTTTTCATTCCACTCTCTTTTGCTAAGCTATGTAGCTGACTTTTTCATTTCATTTTCACTATGCTCTATCTCTACTACCAGAAACACTGTCAACATTGGTTCATGATGTCATCGAGAATGGTGAGGAATCGGTGAGTCAGGATGCACAGATGGAGGAGAAGAGGCAGCACCTCAGGATACTGAAGAAGCACCTCAGGAAACAGAAGAAGCACCAGTACACTCTGAGGCAGCACCGCAAGAAACCAAAGAGGCACCACAAGAAACCATTATGGAGGAACAACCTGCTGAGGATGTACAACCTGAAGCCACAGAAGAGGCTGCAGATGGCACAGAGCCACCAACTGAACCAACGCAGGAACCAGAAGAGCCATCAAAGGAGCCAGCAGAGCCAGCGCAGGAGCCAACCGAACCAGCACAGGAGCCAACCGAACCAGCACAGGAGCCAGCCGAACCAGCACAGGAGCCAGCCGAACCAGCACAGGAGCCAACCGAACCAGCACAGGAGCCAACCGAACCAGCACAGGAGCCAACCGAACCAGCACAGGAGCCAACCGAACCAGCACAGGAGCCAGCCGAACCAGCAGAGGAGCCAACCGAACCAGCAGAGGAGCCAGCTGAACCAGCACAGGAGCCAGCCGAACCAGCACAGGAGCCAACCGAACCAGCACAGGAGCCAACCGAACCAGCACAGGAGCCAACCAAACCAGCACAGGAGCCAGTCGAACCAGCACAGGAGCCAGCAGAACCAGCACAGGAGCCAACTGAACCAGCACAGGAGCCAGCCGAACCAGCACAGGAGCCAACCGAACCAGCACAGGAGCCAACCGAACCAGCACAGGATCCAACCAAACCAGCACAGGAGCCAACTGAACCAGCACAGGAGCCAACCGAACCAGCACAGGAGCCAACCGAACCAGCACAGGAGCCAGCCGAACCAGCACAGGAGCCAACCGAACCAGCACAGGAGCCAACCGAACCAGCACAGGGTCCAACCAAACCAGCACAGGAGCCAACCGAACCAGCACAGGAGCCAACCGAACCAGCACAGAAGCTGACTGAACCAACACAGGAGTCAACTGAGCCAGCGCATGATCCAATTGAACCAGCACAGGAACCTCCTAAAACTGAGGAGGAATCCAGTGTAACCACAGAAGAGCCTTCAGAAGCAACCTAGAATGACAAGAGACACTAATAAGATCTTAATCCCTCTTTATTACCAACTTGGTGAACATTTGTATCCACTCTTTAAAAAACTTTTTATTTCTTTCTATAACTGGGCAAAACTTTGCATATCTTGACCTGCTTATGTATGAAAGCGACATGTCTGGCTAATTATAATCAATGTGTCTGAACTAATTGAATTTAAGTCTGCTACATGTAGCTAGCTGTCGATAAAACTTGCAAAGTCAGCTGAATAGGAAACATAGCGAGGTATTTTTTCCTGGGCCAAAAACCTAGAAAAATGATAAATACTCATATTTCTGACCTGAATATGGAATTTGAATCATTTGTCTTTTGGGCAGTTATTGACACAGGTGTACTTAACCTTTGGATCTAATGCTTTACCTAACCCTAATCCTTAAATAGATTGAGGTAAAACTCAATAATTATAGTGATGGCTAATTGAATAGTGTTATTATCCATCACATTATCATGCTTAGACATTATCATCCCAGTCATAGACGAGCAGTCGCCATACCCGTTTACACTTGGGCGGACAGTGGCAAATGTAGATTAATTTTTGTAAGAGATGCTTGCCAGGGATTTCAATCTAGGCCCCATCTTACAAGAGTTGCGATTGATTCAAATCGATCGCAACTTTGAGGTTGATCTCAACTGTGTACTTAAGAGATCTTTAGGAGTTGAGATCAATCTCAAAACAATCGCAACTCTTCATAAGACGGGGCCCTGGAAACTTTTCTTCCTGATTACGACACCTTAGCAACAAAGCCAGGCTGTATAACCTGTCTAAAACAAAATACTAGTAAGATAAGAGCAACACTGCTAATGCAAATGCCAAATCATTATATTGACAGGGATTTCACAAAGGAAAACAAACATTTGGTGCATGCTTATGTGATTTATATTAGTCCTCATCTCCTAATGTGTGCTTACAGAAAAAAGAAACATAATGAGCTACACAATGTAAATGTTCCATACAAATTTTGTATTCATTATTTTCTTAGTTTTCTAAATTTCCTTTTTTTTTACTGAAATATGGATTTTGCTCATATATGTAATTGTTACGAGTATTCTGATCTTGCCATTGTGAATATACTTGTTATTTTCAATAGTTTTTGAATTTGTTTTTTTTTCTTCACAAAAGTGATGTCTGTATAGCAACCCACCTTGAAAGTTGAATTCAACAATGCAAATTCACATCGTTATTGTTCATTTTTTGATTTCAGCATTCTGATGTTAATTACAAGTGAAATATTAAACAGAAGTTTTATCTCATGATTGAATTGGACACTAGTTTTTTTTTTTTCATTGTGATGCCTTGTTGAAGTGCTTGTAGGAATGAACATTGAATTTCATTTGAGCTCCATTGTAATGTTGATATATGTCAGTGATGTGCTTGACTGTTTGTACTTAACTATCGTGTGACCGTGACCCTTAAGGTGCTTTCACACATGATGCGACAGTGTGGTACCACACTGTGGCACAACACTGTTTTGTCTCCACACATGGTGGGACTTTGTGTCACCACATATGCTAATGAACGCGCATTAACGCGTCAACTCCAATAAGAGAGCATATTGTAAAAACTTGCGCAAGCCATCTCATGGCAACAATTATTGCGCTAACTTTTTAGAAATTTGATTGGTGCACATTTTTTGTGTATCTAGGCAGCAAAATAAGTGTGTCCTGCCTCGGCGACATTTTTTTGTCGCCCTATACCCGATAGGCTTGTACACAAAAAAGTGTGCCGCCACAGTGTGGTACCACATTGTGGCATCATGTGTGAAAGCACTTTTAAGGTGCGTTCAGATACGATGCGACTTTGTACCGCACATTGTGCCATTGGAGCAACAAAAAACTGTTGCCGAGGCAGGACACATTTTGGTTTGCTGCCTGGCTGCAAAAAAATGCGCTCCAATCAAATTCCTAAAAAGTTAGTGCAAAAATTGTTGTCATGAGATTGTTTGGGCAAATTTGACAACATTCTCTCTTATTTGAGAGTTGATGAGTTAATGCGTGTTCATTAGCATAAGTGGCGGCACAAAGTCGCATCATATCTGAATGCACCTTTATTATCATTGCCACCATCATCTTCATCATCGTCATCACTATCACCATCAATAATTCGTCATTGTCATCATCATTAATAATCTATCATCATCATCATCATCATCAATAATTTATCACTATCAATTTTTCATCATTGACATAATCATGATGAGTAGATTTTCTGGAAGTGTTTGAATAAATCAGAAAGAGAGCATGCAACATGCACACAACGGACTTACATACAAAACGCAAATCAAAAGTACAACATGATGGGAAGATGAATGCAAACTGCGAGAAACAGATGGTACATTAAGACCACAATATATTTATTGTCACTACTTCAGCACTAATATGTACATTCACATGTGGAATCTTATTTCACAAGTTCCATCTATATTCATGAACATTAAATATTTCCCCATAGTCCTGCTGTTTCACTGAATGCATCTTTTTTTTTCTTTGCACATATATCTTCATGGGTATCACCATTTCCACTTCACAAATTACAGCTTTCTACAGGCTTAGTAATGTGCTCATATTCCGTTTATGGTATAATTCTATATGACTTTGCCCACATGGCATGCACTTGAGAAAATACTAGCAAAGAAACTTGAATGACCCTAGGAAGCAACAATACACCATACACATGTCTGTTCATAAACACTTCTCGCACCTGCCTACAAAAGCAAATGGTTTTAGGGTTAACATGATTTAACAATAACAAAACAATATTGGTGAATGACTGGACAGAAAGAAAACAGTATTGCAGTGACTGTTATTCAGTTCTTACTGACTCAAAGTCATAACCGTAGATGTTTTCTCAATAATTTAATAATGAAAATAATATATAACTTCTTAAAAATGTTCAAAGTAGGTAACAGTAAATAAAAAATATATAGTTTGTGAAATATGTCTGCCTTCCAACTTGGCCTTCCCTCAAAATAGTCACTTATGGGCAAATGGGACAGTAACATATTGCAACCACAATGCCACGTTGTTTTCACAAGACTAAAACTATTTCAACGGAATACAAATATAAAAAGTTCATGTATTCAGTGCTTATCAACTGAACTTCATTACATAACAGTTTATTACATCCACAATAAAATAGCTTACCAAGGTTCTAGTTACGATTATTTCCAATATAAATGAAAAATAAAGGTATTGTTTGATTAACCTGAATACACTAATTTATCAATCGTGAAATATTTGAAGGTTATTTTGAAAACCAACATTTGGCAAGATAAATAGAACTGAAAAGTCAGTAAAAAAAAACATCTCTGCCCTGTACATAAGGTACAGTATCCAAAAAAATGAGAACACCCTTCAGAAAATATTAAAATTCAAATGTAAATTCTTACATAAATGTATTACAACTATGAAAGAGAAGAACGAAATTCTGTGAATGGCGTATTGATAGGAATTATCTATTCCACAACAATAATGTAATAGCTGAAGGATTTTGTTTAAATTTGTGGCAACAAAAGTTAAGGACACCCTCAAGGGTGTACTCACTTTTGTTGGATACTATAACATAGTAGTTTGTAGTTTGTTGTTAGATTGATTTTATCATTGCTTACGTGATATTTTCGATAACAGGACGTAAAATGAAACAATATGACATTTAACAATGTACCAATGTCCCCATTGTAAACATTTTCCGAGTATATTTAGACAGTTTTACAAGCATTATTAGGACTACAAATAATGTAAATATCACTGGATGAAACTGCCTGGGGAGCAACATTTTTCGATATCAATGGGAAACCATAACGAAAGGTAATGGATGTTAAAAAGGCTCAAAATGTTTTGCAATTTTAATTATTTATTACAATATGCCCTAAAAATATTTTGTGTCCAAAGTAATGACCCATTGAAAAAGAAATATACCCTGAGGTCATATTAACTGGCACATACAAAAGAAAGAAAGAAAATAAAAACAATTCTTTATGGGGGGTGGGGGGGGGGTAAGAGAAATAGTACTGTCCTCATGGGGAGGGGGAGAAATGTGGAAAATATCTGCTAAAAAAGGTCATCAATACAATTTTCTTTACAATTGGCTCTGCCTCTATGTATGCTCAATTATGGCATGAAGAGAGAAGGATAATTACATTTTTTTTTAATGGAAAAAAAAAATGCAAGAAAACTGATAACATTATCAGCATGAGTAACTTAGAGAAAAACATAACTACTGCAGTATATTCTCTAAAAATTCTTACTGATTTTTATAATCAGAAAAATAAAATTGTTTATGTATAATTGTATATATATATACAAGTATAAAAAAAAGAAAAATAATAATTGCTATGTTTCTTTGAGACATCAAAAGTATAAAATTTATCAGTTTTTACTAGACTTCAGGTGATGAGCAGAAAAGAGAATACACTTTTAGGGAAAACAATTTGGTCTATTAAAAAGAGTAGAGTAGTAGAGAAGTACAGTATAATACACACATGCATGTACAGAAAATATGGCACTTTTTCCCCTGAAATCAACAGCCTACTACATGATACATGTAATAAAAACATAATTGTACCACAGTTTGAGGTCTGAATAACAATTTGTAATTTTGTGATCTATGATTTTTCAAATACATGAAGGGACAAATAACTCATGTGACTTGCTGCGGCCTGTCAAAATACCCATTTTCCCTTGGCAGCACAAACACAGACACCAGTAAATCAAATCAAATCAAGAAAATCATAAAGAACATAATTGAAGCAGTAATGTGTAGTATCTTCTTTCTAAGGCTGAAATAAAAAGAAACAAAACAAAAAAATGTGTCTGGCAAGATTTAAAGCTCCCTTGCTTTACTACAGCCTACCGAAAAAAAACAAACAACACAACTATCTGATGATTTGAAACCATATTACTCATATAAAGTGCACTTTTGGTAATAAAAAACAATGAAAAAAATGAATTTAACTTGCACATGGAGTGTCCATAAACAAATGAACAAAAAAAAATCACAGGTATTTCTAAAGGACACGGGTGATAACACAACCAACTTTATAAAAATATACTTTTCTCACTTAACAGTGAGGTATACGACATACAAGTAAAGACAACAAATATCGGTCTATAATCACAGAATAGTTCAATAAACATTTGATATATAATGTTTAAAAGTGTAATCTAGTAGAGTAAACAGACTCAAGAAGCTTAGCAAAGTGCAGAGACACAAAAAGATGCATAAAGAATACAAAATGCCCAATGTTGTCTGTATTGACTGTGTTCCAGACACCCCCTTTTTTTTGCCATCACTCCGTTTTGCTTTATAGGTGTAAGTACCTTACACTTGTATGACACATGCTACAGTGACAATTGCTCCGCATCAGTTTCATAGAGTAAGCTAACACTGCCCTTTAACTCCAGACCAAAAACATGGGGGGGGGGGGGCGGTGCTACAGGAGGAACAGGGGGGCGCCTGCCCCCTATGATTTTTCAAGTGATCAAAAAAAAGGGGGGGAGAAAGAAGGAAGAATAGCATGGGGAAAAAGAGGACTTGGACATGGAACATACACTGTAATAACCCATTTTTTCATTTAAAACATAAATAAATGGGTGATCTTGTGCCCCCCCCATTATCGAAATACCCTAGCCGCCCCTGCAAAAACACTATACCACACCTTAACCCTAAACCTTGCCTGAAACCCTCCTTACTAAGGTCCCGTTTCATAAAACTTGCTATCAATAACAGGTTGCAAGAACTGCTATAAGCTATTGAAATTCTTGCATCTGATTGGCTGAAAGTAAATTTGTCACAGAAAAGTGGCAGTTGTTACTGATAACAAGTTTTATGAAATGGGGCCCAAGTATCTTTGGCAAAACTAGGCAAGAGCAATTGTCACTACAGCATAGTATGATGGATCTCCAAACTCTTGTTGTGATACTGAAGTTTTGCTATAGATGGGAAAACTGAATGGAATAAAACTAAATATAAAAAAAACCAGGAATGGTTATCATATTAAAGCATATGTAGTTGGGTAATCTGTGTCCTAATTCAACCATTAATTGTACTTCATATCGACTGCTGCTCTATGCTTATCAAACAAAAATCTGAAAAAAGGGTAATAATAATTACTGATGACTAAAGGCAATCTAAAAATAACGATTGTTAAAGCTGGTGCCTACAAAAACTCTCCAATAGCATAATTACATATGGCATGTAGCTCGGAAATTATTGAACATCGAAAATTATGGCACCATAACATTGGTGGTACATAATGCATTCAAGAGATATCTCTAAGTCTTGCTTTGTATCTAGTATTTGAGTACTACAACTGACCCTCCACCACAAAACAACCAATAAGTTGCAATCAGAGTTTTACAGTAAATAGCTAAATTAGAGAGCTTGGGGTTGAAAAGTGTATTTTAGGTTTTTTATATTTTCTGCTAGTTCATTTATTGATCTACCATCTGACCAAATTTTGAAGTCATCTGCAATGTAGAAATGTGTTTTTTCTTTAATTTGAAATTTCCCATTTTGAAGGAATTTTGAAATTTAAATACACCAGCATGCTGGGTAAAACGTTCACATTATAACTCAGAAGTTATTCACTCTGTGTCTTTGAAAATCTAAAGAAGGAGAGCAGTTTATTTCTTTTGAAACTATTCCAAGGTGAGCGTAATCTGATAATCCCTTCATGGTTAATACCAGGGGATTCTTATTTAACATTTCAGAGCAGAGAAAAAATTAATTATTTTTTTTCTGGGGCTACTTTTTGAGCTCACTTACCCGAATTTTCAAAATTGTATGACAGTTTACATTGGAGCCTATGAGAATTTCAGGGGCTCTTTTTTTAGTTTTCCAGGGCTCTTTTTGGCATTTGGGGGGCGAATTCGCCCCGAGCCCCTGTATATTTTTTTCCGTTTCAGAGAGACCGACAATAGGACACCAGTACGGCACTCCTGAATGGTCACTCTACTTTACATCCTGTTTTCTCTATTATTCTGCTGACAAGCCTGTCTGACAAGTTCCCATTCTCACTGCAATTTGAAAGGGTTTGCATGGTCTTGACAAGGAATATTATACAAAGCTAACAGAGTCCAAGCTTTCAAACTATGTTAAAATGCAAAAATGTAAAATGTCCAATCTATTGGTTGTTTTGTGGTGGAAGGTCACAAATTTTACTTAACTATAAAAAGCCTGACAGACTTTAAAATTCTCCCCCCCCCCCTCATTCAAAGAATACCAAAACCTGGTTATATTTCACTAAAATGATATCAGCATAATTTGTTTTTCTAGACTATTCCCCCTACAATAATTTAAGCAGATATAGCATCGTGGGAATGTGCCCATATTACAAATGCGTCAGTATCCATTTTTCCCTATGAAAAGCTAAACACACTATTATGACAGTACTTCACAATGTCTACCTATGATATCATATATTACAATTTTTCATTCACAAACATTTCATACTATTGCAAGTCAGCATCTACAACTACAGAAATTCAAGGCTTTGTTTTATATACCAAAGCAAAACTCTTCATTGTGAAGTGAAGAATGAACAGTGATTTTTCAGAACATTGCTGCATGTTAACGTAGGGAAATAAATGCTAATTCTTGAGATTTTCCACGTATTATTTGTATCCAGCATAAAAACACCAGATAACTGTTGAAACTGCTTCGTTCTAGAAATTTAGCCAATCAACATGACTTACAAGCTCTTCTCGAACATACATGATCATGTGCAGTACCCGCTTTTACACTGAGTTGTATGGAATAATCTAAAAAGCTCCTGGAATAGGTGAAGCTTGGTGTGCTTTCATTCAAGCAGTTCAGCAAGGAATGTTTCATTATATAACAATTTCTTGGAACAAAAATTTCAAACATGATAACCTACATGAAACATGCACATTTTCAATGCTCAGTGTACCTTATTAACAGACTATAGTATGCAATATGACAAGCAATTTTCAATTGCTTGATTGACAAATATTACAAATATTTCTCACTCTTTGACAATAATTTCACACAGTCAAGTTTCCCTGTGAATGCTTTACATTTACAAGGTAAAATAAATTTGAGAGGCGAACACTGTAATATGATTAGCGGTACTGGGGGGGGGGGGGAGGGGGGGGTGCTTCACAGAGTTAAGTATGACTTAAAGTCATGCTTAAGTGTCAATGTGCACCCGTTATTTAACGCGTAATCTCATTGATAGACTTCCCAATAGTGCACGTCCCCCGAGCATGATCTGACCAATATGAAGATGCGTAATATACAGCACGCAACTAGGAATTTAAGTGTGGCTTTAAGTCAAACTTAACTCTTTGTGAAACACCCCTGGATCTACAGTGAAGGGGTATACTTAAACTCCATCATTGCAAGTAGCAGCACACATCATATATCCACATATTCTACCTACCTGTCAAGTACTTGGTTGAGAAACACTTACTTCACTCAAGGATCCAAGCGAAAACCAGGAGAGATATTCTGAAAACAATTTTATCTATGATGTCAGCAAAACAATGTTCACTTGCATACATGTAACAAATCAAAATGAGGACCAACCACTGCTTAACATCTATGCAAAACTGGCTGCATTTGCATTGAATTAAAACAGACATTTCCACCTAGGCATCAACGATACGTTATTCTGCTCTATTTCAGTTTGTAATGGCAATGACCAGGGTAAAAAATACCCAGGGGCCACGGGAATTCGCCCTTGGCGGAGCTTAAATAGCCCCCTAAAATCCTTAAAATCCAATTCTTTGGGACGACCATTTTCTTCAGAGTCGCCCTCGCCTCAACTCTGAAAATAGGCAATAAATTCATGAATCGTGATCTAGGAGCAGTAGAATTAACATATAAGGAGAAAATCGGGATATCAGCAATTCAATATAGCTCCCTTCAGCCAAGAAATAGCTCCTGAAAAGTTGTCCAAGCGAACTACTTTTAGAGAATATCTCTTGTAGGAAAAAAAGTATTTTTTACCCTGGCAATGACCATAGTTTTCCTAAACATAACAGATAGCATAGTTTTCAGAATACCGCCACAGCATTTTACCTTACCAATTCCATACATGGCAAGTTAAAGTATTGCAGATGGGGCTGGAAATGCGCAACAGTTCAACACAAAGACTTTCACTCTGACAGCAAATGCCTCAGTTTTTTGAGAGTAGAATTTCTCCTAGTCTGACTTCAAGTGGCTCACATAGTTTCTCATAACCCTTATTGGTGAAGTGAAGATAATCAAACATGTCTGCGGGATCGATGAAGCCGTCAGAATGGACAAGACCGCTCGTTGAGTCTAGGAGCTCTGCCTTGCCAAGTTTCGGTAGAGATGTCTTGAGCGCCTTGTTGATGGCGCAGTTCTTGTCGCGGAGCTTGTTGTGCATGTGACCCCTTGGGGGAATGGCCTGAAAATGTTGATTAAAAGCAACAAAAAAAAATCTTGATCAGAATTTCAGTATAAGGCATTTTATCTTTATGTCGTGTGAAAGAACGTGTCCGGAACACAAAATACAAAAATGCAAAAATTAAAATGTGTATTTTGACATACTGGACAGGAATTTTAGCAAAGATCATGCCACAAGAAGATCATATATTAATTTACAAGGTCTAGATGCTACCCGTGAAATTATCAATCACTGTTTGAAAAACATGATTTTCAATCATTTTTTAATTTTGCGCCCCGGACACGTTCTTTCGCACAACGACATGAAGATAAGACGCTTAATAAGTACATGGGAATGATGAATGCAAACTAAACTTTAAAAGTGTTAGTAAAAGCATTATGTATATACCTGTATGTGTATTGTTGTATAATGGAAAACATATAAGCAAGAGCTCTTGTGGACTAAAAAGTATTTCTTTTTTAACCCTGCAGATATTACTAATACTACAAGATTGGTTGATTTTTTTCACAAATCAATCATACACGCTTACAAAATTTTACAGTTAATCCCTTGAATACTATGCCTAAGATAACTTTGGCTTGGGTATGTTTCATGTATACCCAAATCAAACCATACTCAATGGGTTAAAGGAACATAACCACTATTTTTCACATTCGAGTCAAAGTAATCTATGTTAATTTTTGGGAACAAGTGTCTGGGAACAATGATGTGGTCAGGCATGGACGTGTGTGAACGAAACTCTACTAATACCGCCTCGTAAAATTGATTTCTAGTTTCTCATCCAGATATTTTCAAATTAAGAAGGAGAATGCTCCATGTTATTCAATATTTGACATTTTGACATGGGCCTGGGCATGTATGAACAAGGCCATATTTACCATTACTATCACATGGGCCTGTGGCTGCTTCTCTAAGACGAGTTTCACAATTGCTTCAATTCCCTTGGTAACTTCTTCTGCAGTGTGGCTGTGATTATTGGTCCCTACAAGGAGTACGACAACCTGGAAAGAGAGAGTAGGAGAGAGAAAGAGAGAAAGTAAGGGGAAGGGAGGGGAGAGAAAGAGAGAGAGAGGGAGAGAGAGAGATAGACAGGGAGAAAGATACATGTAATATGGCAGTAATTTATTTTGTAAGTCAATAATTCTAGCTGATAGATATAACAGATATTAGCCATCATTCTTAAGTGATATTAGCTATTGATATCAGGGACATAGCCATTGGGACAACCTGGAAAGAGAGAGTAGGAGAGAGAAAGAGAGAGAGAAAGTAAAGGGAAGGGAGGGGAGAGAAAGAGAGAGAGGGAGAGAGACAGACAGACAGGGAGAAAGATACATGTAATATGGCAGTAATTTATTTTGTAAGTCAATAATTCTAGCTGATAGATATAACAGATATTAGCCATCATTCTTAAGAGATATTAGCTATTGATATCAGGGACATAGCCATTGGGGCACGTACTTCCAGTCTTACTGTGTCGTTGCGGCTGGTCTTTGTGCATGATCATTTGATTTGAAACTCTGACCTCACAACTGCAGCCATTATTTATATTTCTCTTTCAGATAATTCCCATTTGAATAGCCAATTGAAGAAAAGTTGAAAACACAATTGTTTGCTAGAATAAGCAGGGAAAATCACTTTTTGCTAGGATGACCGTGCCTCCTTAAACATTGTCAACGGCGACCAACATCACAGCCGTTTGTATTGGAAGCACCCTTTGCGAAAAAATCTACTGATTTACGTACCCCAAAATATTAAAGAGTGTGGCTAGCATTGGGATTCGAGAGCTGTATGCGATAGGGAGAAGTGTAAAAATATACATGTACATGTACACAAAGAAATACATGAAGCAGACACACAGTTCTCAAAAGCACTTTTCTTCCAAAATAGTACCCCCCCCCCACCCCAACTCGAAAATAAATAAAGGCCCTCAAAATGTTACTTCCCTCCAAGAACATGGATAAGTTAAAGATCAGGGGGGTGTTTCACAAAGATTTAAGTTTGATAAAGTCGCACTTAAATTCCTACTTGCATGTTTTATATTATGCATCACCCCATTGGTCAGACCATGCTCAGGAGACGCGCACTATTGGAAGTCTATCAATGAGATTAAGCGTTAAATACCAAATGCGCAGTGCCGCCTAAGCACGACTCTAAGTCAAACTTTACTCTTTGTGAAACACCCCCCAGGGGAGCGTTTCATGCTGTGTCTTGTCAGTGATTTTTACTGACAACTGTTATACATGTAAGCTACCAAAATCCTTGCATCTGAGTGGCCGAGAGCAAATTTGTCAGTAAAAATCACCGACAAGACACTTCATGAAACGCTCCCCTGTAAAACCCATAGTACCTTGGGTTGAATGTTCTCAAGTTCCCCGTTCTGAAGCCGCCACAGAACATGTTGGGTCTGGTCTCCACCCATGCCAAAGTTCAAACAGTGGTAAGCAACAAACATTTTCTGCCAGACCTCGGACTGTGCTAGATGCTGGATGAGGGAATCGCCAACAAACAAAACCTCAGGCTCTCCCTCCTTCGTCTGGTAGACATAGTAGTCATGCTACATGAAGAGAGAGAGAACAAAAAATGAAAACAAAAATTTTTAAATGGATATTAAAGGAGAATGAAACTGGGGAAAATCAATTTTAACGAGATTTAATTCGTCATTTGATCAGACGAATTAGGTGGTCTGTCGTCTTTTTGATATGGATATGATATCTACGATTATGAAAGTTATATCACAGTTAGCCTTTCATTCATCATTTTTATCATCAGGGTTTGTATCACAGTCAACATTACTATCTCATTATCATGGTCATGAAGAGGATTATAGTCATTCCCAATTAAAGTCCCCATTGAGAGAAAATTTACAAAAAGGAAACAGCCCTGATAAAAACGTGTTTTGTCAACGTTCTGAAAACGTTTTGTGAACGTTTATTAAAGACAAAGATGCAGCGGACATAACAAAAATGTACTGTAAACGATTTATGAACCTTCTAAAAATGTTTTGCGAACGTTTTTTAAAGACGAAGACGTAGCAGACGTAATAAAAACGTTTTGTGAACGTTTACTAAAGACTTAAACATAGCAGACGTAATAAAAACGCTTTTTTAACGTTATGAAAACCTTTTTGTGAACTTTCTGAAAACATTTTGTGAACATTTATTAAAAACGAAGCTGAAGCGGAACTAATAAAATGTTTTATAAACGTTTCATGAACGTTCTGAAAATGTTTTGTTAACATTTATTACAGACAAAGACGTAGCGGACCTACTAAATATATTTTGTGAACGTTCTAAAAACGTTTTGTAAACGTTTATTAAAGATGAAAACGTAGTGGACCTAATAAGAACGTTTTGTTAATGTTTTGTGAACGTTAATTGAAAACGAAAACATAGCGGACCTAAAGAAAACGTATTGGAAACATTTTGTGAACGTTCTGAAAATATTGTGTGAACGTTTATTCGAGACGAAGACGAAGGCGTTCATTTGTGAACGTTTATTAAACCCAAAGACGTAGCAGACCTAATCAAAAAACGTTTTGTAGACATTTTGGAAAGGTTCTGGAAAAGGTTTACTGAACGTTTGTTAAAGACGAAGACGTAGCAGACCTAATAAAAACATTTTGTGAACATTCCGAAAATGTTTTGTGAACGTTCTGAAAATGTTTTGTGAACGTTTATTAAAGATGAAAACGTAGTGGACCTAATAAGAACGTTTTGTTAACGTTTTGTGAACGTTAATTGAAAACGAAAACATAGCGGACCTAAAGAAAACGTATTGGAAACATTTTGTGAACGTTCTGAAAATATTGTGTGAACGTTTATTCGAAACGAAGACGAAGGCATTCAAAAACGTTCTGAAAACGTTTTGTGAACGTTTATTAAACCCAAAGACGTAGCAGACCTAATAAAAAACGTTTTGTAGACGTTATGGAAATGTTCTGGAAAAGGTTTACTGAACGTTTGTTAAAGACAAAGACGCAGCAGACCTAATAAAAACGTTTTATGAACGTTTATTAAAGTCGAAGACGAAACGGATCTAATAAAAATGTTTTGTTACTATTATTAAAGACGAAGATGTAGCAGACCTAATAAATGTGTTCTAAGAACGTTCTGAAACGTTTTGTGTTGGGTAATCTATTTGCCGTCTAATCACCAGTATATCTAATGTTCGATGACCTGATGAACTTGAAAAATATTCAGGTCTGAGAAGGAGACTAGCATCACAGACACAGGACGATTTGATTTTAGTATTATGCAAAGTTAACCCTAAAGGTTCAATACACGTTCATGAATCATATTTGCAATAGGGTTGTACATAAACTAATGTACACTGCATTGCAATAGACATAACACGCAAAATAACGCAGTTATGGCATTGTTTGTAATTGTATGTGTAAACGTAGTCGATGAAGATGGTAATATGAAAGGGCAAAAAATGTAAAAAAAAAAAAAAAAAAAAAAAAAAAATGACACCGCCGTCGCCGGGAGTCGAACCAGGGACCATGAGTATGTGAGACCAGTGCTTTACCGATGGACCAGAATATAGTCCATAGAGATAACACGTAGATGGAAAATGGGATTCCTAAATCATATCTTCCAGTTCAAATTTCGATATGTTCCTGACATCTGATTAAAAAATAAATGGCACACTAACGATAGAGAATTTTCTCAGCTACAACATACTCGAAGCTGGGCAAAAATCGAGTAGAAATAACGGAGCTGTTGCTCAAAAAAGACGGGAATGTAGAATCAAGAATTAGAAAAAGGTCATGTCCCATAGACAATACACGCAAAATGTGAAAAAATGACATGCCTCCGTTTATCGTAAGATTAGACCATGATGCAGTTCTCAAAATGAAAAATGAAGGCAATTGGTATATAAGAGCATTGTCTCAGCTACAACATACTGAAATCCTGGCGAAAATCGACCAACAATAAGCGAGATAGTCTTGATTAAAGGTAAAAAACATGACGTCATTATTGAAAAAATGAAATTTTGAGTTCACCTGAGAATATGGTAACGTTCCGACTGTTCGACCCCCAATTTTTTTTCATGAATTCAAATCTTCAATTCATAGGCTTTCAGAAAATGTAAAAAAAAAGGGGGGTCCCCATGCTTTTTAACGAGCTATGGCGGATTTTAAAGGGGCATGTTTTTGCATGTTTTTACGTTATTTGCCCTATAGACGCGCGCACGGATTTTAAACTTTGACGCGTGCGTGCGGCGTTTTGGTAAGTTGAAATCGATTCTAATCTGATGGAAATGGTCAAGAAATGTCTCAGAATTGCAATTCAAGTGAAAAAACGGCGTTTTTACGTTATTTACGAGTTGCGCACGCGCAAAACGCGCGCGCGGGCGCTTACGCGCGGAAATTTTTGAAATGCTTAAAATGACCTGAAATGGATTTTGGTTTGATCCATGAGTGATTTTGAGCATTTTTAAATTTTGCGCGCGCACTGACGCGCGGACGTACGCGTACGCGCGCGTTTAAAAAGTTGGAATTGTTCAGATTGATATGAATATTCATCATGCCAAATATGAATGAAAAATGAAATTCCGTTATGATGATATGATCAAAACATGATTTTTACAAAATGGCGCCTGGATGACGTCACGATGACCTGATGACCTTGAAAATGACTAAAAATCTGAGATCTCGTTATGACTGATGATTCCTGAAAATTTGCCGAAAAATGATTGAGCCAGTTCTGAGATCTCGACTACACAAAAAAGTGGGTACCAATAAAAAGAATAATAATTAATTAATTAATAATTAATGAAGAATAAAGAAAATTCTGACGAAATTAAAAGGTGATCTGTCATAATATGACAGACCACCTAATGAAAAGAGAGGATAGAGAGAGGCAATTTTTAAAAAGTTCCATGAAAATCGGTTACAAAATGAGAAGGTAATGAAAGTTTGAAAAGTCTCAATTGAACTTCTGTGGCGATCCTCAAATTGGCAATGTTGCTCCAAAATTAGGTTTAGGACAATTCTCCATATGTTTCGTACACAAAAGCAACAAACATCTTCTGCCAGACTTCAGTCAATGATTTGTAGTGAACCAGAGTATCGGATGCAGCGCTTCTTGTAAAGTTGACAATCTACTGATTAGTACTGAAGCATGGCTCATGTTTCACATAATGATTCATTAATTGAATTTTTTATAAATGAAATACGTTTTTTTTTAAAGAAATTTCATAAGCATTTCTTACCTTAATATTTTAAATAGTGATATATTATTTAAAAAAAAAATTCTTGAGGAATCAAACTTAATGTGAATAATAAAGAATCAGTAAATGTGACAAAGGCAAGTTGGCAATCGTACTAAGCGAAATGTTGATTTCCAAGATGGTGCTTCGCCGTACCGGTACAATACCGTACATCATCGTAGAGGTCGAGGCGGCGGAACGCGAACGTCAGACTCAGACAATGAAAGGGGGGGGGCAGCTATTGTTTGACAGACAAAAGATGCCTCTCGGCCCTCCACTTCTTGTCCAAGCCCGACGTTCCGCCGCCTCTATCTAGCTCTGCGTCATCCTAACCATGCTAACTTTAACTCCGCCTTCTGAATCTGAGACTGAGTCTCCGAGACTCGATCTTGAACAGCATTAACTTACTGGTTTGTGCGACTGTGCTTTATACCGTCAGGCTTAGATACAAAAGTGCATTAGCTAGATTAGCGCTGGCCTAGCCTAACTTACGTATCTGATGTTAACTTTTATGAGACTGTTTCATTCAAGCCTCAGGGTAATTACTGAATGACTCAATGATAACTCAAAGATAACTCAAAGATAACTCAAAACAGCCCCCCCCCCTCCTCCCTAAATAACAGAAACAGAAATTCTTTAACGGAAGTAACAGATAGATGATCATATTAAATTTGTCTTGGGCCTTTGTTTGGGAGAAGGGGGCTAAATTAAAAGGTTGTGTGTCTATCTAACCTTAGCTTAGCCTTAGATTACTTGGCCTTGGACTGGGCAGCTCGGGTGACGCTAAGGCACTTCCATATCCATGTTCGATGACTGACAGAATAAAGCGCTACTGGGGCATGCACAGCATGGTGGTGTGTGCGACTGCGTGCTATATTCTGTCAGGCTTGGATACGAAAGTTCATAAGCGCCGCTTGGGCTTGGCAAAAATTAAGGCTTCTCGATTTATCTTGGTCTGGATTCAACAGATCCTATCTGACATCGATCTAGACTTTAATATAAATCATTGAGTCATTGAAATTGCTCTTTTATAACATTGTCTAATGACTGTAATTGTTAGAAATTACATCTGCTGCTTTCAAAGTTTGCTTTAAACATTAAGACTAGAGTTGAGAGAAGAGAGCATTCAAACTAACACTAGTTAAGTTGCTGTTTAATTGAAATACCTGTCTGGTCACACAAATTATAAGAGCTTTCATGACATCGGAAAAAAATAAGCCAGCATGGTATTCTCAGTATCAGTATCTAAATCACTAATAGTTAAAAATTATTATACATATTCTGTATTTATATATACCTATATCAAATGAATTAAGGCATAATTTGACCGCTACAATGGGGGGGGGGGGGGGGGGGGATGGCAAAACCCATGTTTACAATTCTTCTCCCCCCCCCCCCCCCCCTGCACAATACCTTAAAGTAATTACAGTGACCAAGATCTGAAATCTAAATCCCCCACAAAAAAAAAAAAAATCTCATGTTATAAGACACTCATATTAATCCCAACTTGTTTAACATTTTTTATCTTTTGAAAATGATATCAATGATGAATAAATTATCTTTCATTCTTTGCATGCCAAAACTGCACGTGTAAGCTCTCTCTACCCCCCCCCCCCCACAGCAAATTATACGAATGAACTGTATCTTATTGTAATGTTTTTTGTAATGTATTTTCAATACAGACTCTATCTCCATTATGAGTTTTGAAATTCATTGTGAGGCCTTGAAGTCCCTCTGCAGAGTGTGTGGGCGAAAAGTTCATGAAAATGAGAAGCTGAAACATCATGCGACAGAGAAGTACAGGAAGGAGTTGCTAGCAGTGTACAACATAAACACCTATCTTGATGAAGATGACGTACACCCCAAACATTTATGCAGAAGATGCTTGCGTAGAGTCCATCACTACGCGGCTGGAAGGAGACAGTACGGGAATGAGCACCATAGCAATCGTGAATGGAAAAAAGCATCTTCGTAATAATTGCACAGTCTGTCAGCAATCATGCAAACCACTACCACGAACAAGAAAGAAATATCCACACCTGAGCAAAGCAAATATTGTTCATGACTCCAAAGTAGATACCTGTAACAATTTGTTTGAACATTTGCACAGGGGGAGCACTGTGATCCCCAGCTCAGAGCTATTATCACCCGTCCACAGTCGGGACTCCAATGCCTTTTCATGTCCATTGTGCCAATGTACATAGGCATGTGGTGTAAGTGTACAAACAGTGTGTGAACACAATTTTTGCAGCGAATGTCTGAGTAAATATTTCAGATATCATAGCTGTAATAATGCAGTATCACGTCCCATTTGCTATAAGCAAATTGCAGTAGGTGATGTTGTGAGCAGTCCAAGCTTTATATATGTGAATTTGTGTGAACTTGAAGTGTACTGTAAATGCGGCATGGTGTGGAGCTGTATTTTTCAAGCTGATATTGTGTGATCTGGTGCATACTTTATAGAGTATTTTAACTGATACCTAAAGGCATTATGAAGAGAGAAATTATATAATTTCACATGCAAAGAAAATGATAAACACGGAATACCCACTTGTTGAAAAATGCCAACCATGTCTTTATTTGGTTCCCTTCTCTGTTTGACCCAGGTTTTGGATGTAGGTACTCTTGGGTGCAGATGATGGGAAGATGCAACAAGCAAGCATCCAAACAGAGAATTTATTGTATCAAGCCTCCTCTGTTGCCATCTTCATTGTCATCATGGCTGAAAGTGTTCCATAGAAACATAAAGAATTCATGTGTTGCGCATATACGGTATGGTACGGGCCGGTCATGTCAGGGTATCGATGCATATAATGTAGCCTAGCTCCGCTAGCGCGTTTCCGTTTTACACTGTTGCCTAGGCATTTTCGCGAAAAAATGCTACAAGTGCTCTGGTGAAAGAGTCTAAGTCCTCAGTGTACATAGACGACAGCCAAGATATCCACTGCATGTACATAATACATTGTAATAATGTGCGCGAACGAGCTGAGCCCATAGTTATACATATATTTCTCTATGGCTGAGCCTGATCTTATCTAAAGGAGAAAAAAAATATGAAATACATAAGGAGAGAGAAGAAGATCAGTTCAATTCAGTTCAGTTCAGTTTACTTTATTCACCGTTTTCAATCAATCATCATTTTTTTTTTCCATCATCACCACCATTAACATAAAATCATCAATACGGTGCATGACAAAATTAACAGAAATAAATGACAGCAGTAATAATAATGTCTTTCACTGATATAATCAATATTAGATAATTAATCATAGAATGCACATAGATGGAAGGAAGAACAAAAAAAAACATATGGACATGGGAGAGGATAGATGAGAGGAAGAACAAAGAAATACATGAAGAAAGAACAGAGGATACAGAATTCATTGTATTTCTCTGTGTTTTTTTTTTTGCTTTTTTATCTATACCTTTTAATTTTTTTTGGTAGTTTTAGGCCTATGGATCCATCTTTCTTATTTCATTTCTTTGGGTAATCCTCTCGTCTGTTTCTTCGCCTTCAGTTCCTTGAAGGCCCTTTTCCTTCTGTATTTCTTTGCTTTTTCTTTCATCTATTCTCTCTGTACTCGTACATGATGATTGATGAAAATGATGACGATGATGAAGTTGATTAATGACTATGAGGATGAGGTCAGTGATGATGATGATGATGACTGCCCAGACTTAGAAGCTGGATGACAGAATCACCCACAAACAAGAACTCAGGCTATCCCTCCTTTGTTAAGTAAACATGACAAACATGACAAGATGCCCTCATTTGATCAAGAACCGTAATATACAGATTGGGAACTCCCAGATTCAGGCCGCACCATCAGTTCGAAATCTTGGTGTTATATTTGACGAGAACATGTGCATGGATGCGCATGTGAAGAAGGTCTGTCAACAACATTCATAATGTCAACAGTATACCAGGGAAAAAAATACACGGGGGCTCGGGGCGAATTCGCCCCCGAAATGCCCAAAAGAGCCCTGGAAAACTAAAAAAGAGCCCCTGAAATTCTCATAGGGTCCAGTGTAAACTGTAATACTATGTAGAAAATTCGGGCAGGTAGGCTCAAAAAGTAGCCCTGGAAAAAAAATAATTAATTTTCTCCCTGCTGTATACGAAAAGTCCTTGACCATAAGTCTGCTGTTATGATCATACATTCTTTTGTTTTATCTCGACTGGATATTGGCAATGCACTTCTTTTCAATATTACTTCACGCAATCTTGACAAGCTTCAATATGCTCAGAATGCAGCTGCCCGCATTTTATCAGGGATATCTAAATATGACCATATTTCTCCTGTTCTAAAAAAGCTGCACTGGTTGCCAATCCGCAAGCGCATAGAATTCAAAATCCTTCTCCTTACATGGAAGGCTGTAAATGGATTGGCTCCAAGCTAACTGCAAGACCTTATTATGCCCTGTACACCAGCTCATAGTCTTAGATCATCACATCAGTATCTTCCTAACATCCCCAAGACGCGAGTAGCCTGTGGTGTAAGGGCTTTCTCAGCTGCAGCACCCTCTCTTTGGAACAATCTCCCAATGGCTTTGAAAATCATACCATCTTTAGAAACTTTAAATCTAAGTTGAAAACATATCTATTTTAACAATATCAGTACTAGACACTTTGACACTCATCCAAAATTCCAAACCCTCTAATTTTTTTTTTCTTTTCTTTTCTTTGCACCTCGGAATAGAATTTTTCTAGACATGGCACCTTACAAATGCCTATTATTATCATTATTATTAAGAGGGCAATTTCACACATGTCCCGTAATGAAGCGTCTATTCCACTAATCGAAAAACAATGTGTGCATACGCAGAGTAAGATAAATATTCATATTTTAGAGTAAGGTTCGTTCAAAATTATTGAATATGCATGAAGACGACAACAGCTATATCGCGATATAAATCAAGCCGCACAGTGCGCTCTGTTCTTTGAGATATGCATATTCAGCATATCGTGAATATTCATATATTTTTTTAATCTGTGGAATGGACGCTACAACACAGGATCATTTTCATAGGACAAGAAAATCGTATCTTTTTTCTTCCAAATCATTTTCAGAAGAGGGTTTGCTGGTTGGCCAGAGAGTTGGAGAGTACATATAAGCACAATTTATAAAGTTTTAAATTTAATTGAGAAAAATAAGCGAACCAAACTGACGGCTCTTTGGTGCTGTCAATAGATGTGTGTGGGGCTCCGCCATGGCGTTACCTTAACCCCAGTCCTTAATTTCCGACCTTGTCATTTGAGTAGAAATCAGAAATGGCTGAACGATGCAATTTGTGTTTTGTACCCTGAAATGAGATCGCAAAGTAGAATGCGACATAAAAAAATCTCCGCTTTTGTGATTAGTGTCTTGTGATTGGCTGTGCCAGTCGAAAGTGCAAAACGCTGTTGCGTTGTGATTTCTACTTTGCAGTTTGAGGTTGAATCCAGAAATAGGAACCGTGTTTCTTTCTGCTTTAGATCCTATCATGATTTGTGATTCGCGTTGCAAGTGGAAAGTGCAAAACGGAGTTGTGTTGTGATTTCTAAGTTACTATGTAGTTTGATGTTGGAACTTGGATCTGAAAACAGAAATGACACGTTTTCTGCCAATTTTCTGATTTCTGCTGGATTTTTTAGTTATACCATCTATCTGATGATACCTTCATTCCCAACCCCACCCTCGGCCTCGCCCATTTTCCTTCCAGCCGACTCGTGCATGCCCCGCATATTCAAACGTCCTATCGCGCACTGCATCGACCGCGCCGCTCAGCTCTATCATTCTCAGACAATACATCACATTTAAAGACGCAAAGGTCGTGGGCTTTCATGGGGAATTTCACACCATGGGTGCTTACCCAGTAACAGGTGTTGTCCATCACTAGTATGAGTTTTAATGTCCAACAGACCGTAATGCTCTGTAGACCTAGATTTATTCCACCCTTTGACCCATTAAATTAAGGCAGTGTATACAGCCACACGCGTGTGTCTTTACCTTACGGCCACACGCGTGTGGTTGTATCCACAGCATCGACGTGAGGATACAGCCACACTCAACTGAATTCCCACTAATACTCTGCGCCGCTACAGCTATCGCTAGTGTGTATGTATGCACTGCACAAGCGATGTGTATTAATGCGATGGTATGTGTGGCGACTTGCAAAATTCGGATCTTCACAAAGGTTTTATCTCTCGATTTCACTCATTATACAAACAATATTTTCACTTTATTCTCACCTGGTCAGCAAGCAGGTGACAATATAGTACAATATTGTTTGTATTTCAGTGAATTTCAAGAGATAAAACCTTCGTGACGATCCGAGTATTGCAAGTCGCAACACATACCATCGCATGAATACACATCGCTTGTGCAGTGCATACATACACACTAGCGATAGCTGTAGCGGCGCAGAGTATAAGTGGGAATACAGTTGAGTGTGGCTGTATCCTCATGTCGATGCTGTGGATACAACCACACGCGTGTGGCCGTAAGGTAAAGACACACGCGTGTGGCTGTATACACTGCCTTAAATTAATGGCATAAATTATCTCACTTTTCCTGGCCCCAGAATGTCAATGACATGTAGCTCTATTACCATGATTACAGGAATTTCCAGTGCTTTTCATAAAATTTGGTGTCAGCAAATTACTTATGATTCACTCCCCATGAAAGCCCACGATCTAGCTTGCGTAGAACATGTTTAACCCACTGGCACTGCATTGCCACAGCTGCTCATGCTGCTGGCACTGTGTGTCACTGACACTGTCGTCCACTTCAATTTTCGAGCGTGAATAACAGCATGACAGCATCAATGGATTTTACTGATAATTACCAAACTCATCCATCTCCCATCTCCTTGTACGTCTTCGACCGGACAAGCTACATCTGCTGGCTGATCCATTGTTAAATAGATTTTTAATTCGCAAAATACTGCAATCGCACAGATGTTTTGCATCGGCCACACACAAAATTAGGAAGTAAGAAATCCAATTTCGAAGTACTTCAATACATAGCGCGCGGGTATCAATGTGAAAAATGGTATGATAACAAAAGATGGTGCACAATAATTATTTGGCCTCTAATTTTGGGCATGGTACGATGGCTTGCGCTCAGGGTGGGGCGGGGGGGGGGGGGGGGAGGAGTTGAAGGCTAAAGCCATGGAAAAGCTTCCCGGTAAAAGCAAACAACGGTATCATAATTTTTTTTTCGCTCACTACTCAACTCCGGAAAAGCCAAACATCACTTGGCTGGTTTATAAGTTGTATCGATAATTCACAGTATTGCAATATGTTAATGAATTTAATTATTCTTTTGCACTTTTTACCTAGTAACGGTAGGCCTATTATCATTATTATTATATGATTTATAATTCATCTTGGCAGTTTTCCTATCAGTGAGTCATGGATGATGGAATTTGCAACTAGAAATCGAAACAATACTTGTCATCATGGCTGGGCTTATTTCTGCTGACTGTGTATCACGTGCGTAAATCCGTCTTGAGGAGTGGGGGGGGGGGGGGGGTGATTGACTTTTTTGCCGAAATTTCTTGCGTGGACTCACACTTAAGTATACACCTATGGTATACACACATACCCTCACTCAACTGTGCAAACCCCCACACCGTTCATTTTGCGAGAGAGCGAAAAATAACCACTTTGCTTGCCTATTTTTAAAGAGCATTTCAAATAAAAATTCCACTATATGACTGTCCTTTATGACATCTTAATAAAGAATTTCACCAACGGGAATAATTACAATGTCATTTTTCCTTAAAATGAAGGGGGATATAATACACGCCATCCCCTCCCCCCCCCCCCTCTCGAAAAAGTGGGGGGGGGGGAGATATATCACCCCCATTACCCCGGGATTTACGCCAGTGAGTGCTGTGTATATTGTTATGTGATAATAAGACCAATTTCACAGTTTCTATAATTTATCAATACTTAATCAATACTTCTACAGGAAGTTTAACAGGAAGTTAAATGTTTATAAACTTCACTCTTTTTCAGAAAATATTACTCATACATCTTCCAACTAAAACAATGACGCAGTGGTCACTTTATGGTCTTCTTATTCACTACATCACTCCTTCCAGATAACTGACCCACTCCCCCAATACTGAGTAAAAGTTATGACGTACACAAGGCCTTTGGTCAAGAGCTCAAGGTTGACCAACTCCCAGTAGAGGGTTTACCCATTATAAAAGGGGTTCACTTCAGGACTCCAATCAGAAATAGAGAGATAGAGATCGAGAGAGACAGAGAACCAGAATACTTCAGAAGACTTCAGACTACATCAGAGTACAGTCACCATCAGGCTTACTCTTAGGCTTCTGTAATTCTTATGTTCGAATCATACATCACCTAAATAAATGTTACACCTTATCCTTTAACTTTGAGTATTCGTGTCTTCAATGTACATGTTCTCTGTTGCTGGACGGTTGATGAACTAAACACTGAAATCCGATCCCTACACGACAATATGTTGATCTGTACACAAGGTTTCTATTATAGACCAATTTCACCTCCGGTTTATGTATTTGGCCCTCTATCGGCGACGCCATTGCTGCGGTGGGCAAGAGCGCTGACCGCGATTGGCTCTGTGTACAAAATGAATGTAAGATATGAGATATGCCCCGATATTGTTCCATTTACTTTATTCTAGATCAATAAAATAAAGCATGGATACATGGGTAGATGAGGTAAGACAATGGTCATATCTGACGGATGAAGGTATGATGTATTTTTGTACTTTCGATGGTTTTTCAACTTAGTTTTGTCAGTAAAAGTTCGATTGCAGCATAGAAGCCGTAGTAAAAGGGAGCCCTAAATCTTACCCTGTTTACAACGTCATGTTTTCACTCATTAAATTTTACGCCAAAGTACATAATGATAATGTTTCTTGACTTCAAAGTCCTTTCTGTTGATGTTTTTACCCACTGGCGACGAATTCCTTCATATTGCTTACGGAAACCTGTGTAGGGAGTACGGCTTCTCACACAAACAGGCTTCATGAGTCAAAAGCGAGTGAATTTCGCACTCATTTAGTTCCAATTTTTAAACTTTCTCTAATTCTTGTGACATCTGAGCACCGCACAGCTGCGACCTGAACTTCCCTGATAATTTCTCATTGCAAATATTAAAATAAATCTGCATATACTGGACAAAATAGACAAAAAATCGAACGAATGTACATAACGCGATATTGACTTGTGTACTATAAAAGTTGGAGCGCCCACCGCAGTGTGTCGAACAGTCTGCTGCCCTCTTGCGTTGTGAAATTGGTCTATACTCATTATCTGATATTAGATATTTTTATCACTCGTTTTACGGGTTCTTCACTATTTTATACTTCTTGTCAGCTCTCTATTCTCTACTTCCCCCCCCCCTCTCTCTCTCTCTCTCTCTCAGCATATAGTCAAGTTTTTAGACCTGGTTCTCATCTCTTTCTTTCTCTCTCTTCCTTTCTCTCCCTCTCCATGCTCTTCCTTGTATCTCTCTTTCTCTTGCTTCCCTGTGTGTATTTCTTCTTGTTCTCGTGCACCTTTCCTTCGCAACTCATCCTCTTCTCCTCCTATATACTCTTACTTTTTCTCTTTGTCTTCCTTTTCGCTTCTCTTGAATTTTTTGCATTTTGTGAATATTATATAGCTATTGTAACCTGGGGGCGTTTCATCATGTCGTCTGACAAGCTGTCAGATCTGACATCTTTCCTTGATTTTGATTGGCTGAGAAGCATCCTTACTATGGCAACTGTCGGATAAAACAGACTTTGTCGGATAAAATATCCGACAAGTCCTTCCATGAAACGCTCCCCAGATTGTAAGACCACAGATGTTTGTCTTCGTGCTGTTGAATGAGTATTGTATTATGAAAATCTCATGTAAAAGTTTCCATTCTTATTTCTGAAATGGACGAGTAAACGAATTATTAATCACTATTCTTATTCATGGGGAAACTGAAAAGAATCCAAATGATCACGTAATATATATATTTCGACATGGCGCCTTACCCCCCCCCCCCCCCCCCCCCCCCTCGGAAGAAGGATCAGTGGAGTCCTATGGAACATTGCCTGAACATCGCCTGAACATTGCCCTCGAGGGGCAAACAAAACCAAGCTGAGTTGAAATTAGTGCGTTTTTGTCGGGGGGGGGGGGTACAGTCTTTATTCTATTTGTTGTTGTTGTTGTTGTTGTAGTTATCTACTATCATTAATTGCAGGGCGGTGCTACAGGGGCTCGGAACGGCCACCTCTATCATTTTTCAGGTGATCAAAAGAGTAAGGAGAAGAAGATAGGAAAGAAAGAAAGAAAAAGAAAGAAAGGAAGAAAGAAAGAAAGAAAGAAAGTAAGCAAGCAAGAAAGGAAGAATGAAGAGTATAGTACTAGGGAAGAGAGGGCAGGGTCATGCAACTAATAGCCCTATTTCTTAATTCACTGACGTGCGAAGTTGACATTAAGGCGTCACCCCCCCCCTCCCCATCACAAATACACAGGCAAAGACATCATTGCGACTCAGGGGCGGCGCCAAGGTATTTTGATAGGGGCAAGATGACCCATAGGTCCATGTTTGATTATTTATTGACGTTTTAGATAAAGAAATAGGGGTATTACAAACCAGAGACCTCTGTTTTCCCGCCCTCTTTTTCTTCTTCCTCATCTTTTTTCTTCTTCTTTTTCTCCTTTTTTCTCCTCTTTTTTTTTTAATCACTTGAAAAATCATGAGGGGGGGGGGGGGGAATTCGCCCCCTGCCCCCCTGTAGCGCCGCCCGTGCTGCGACTGCTCGCTCTCTCAATTATCAACCTAATTATTTATTTATTTTTTAAAAAGATATTTGCTAGTGAATTGCACGATGTTGTGTTCTATACATTCGAGAATTGAATGTAAACACCAATTAAAATGTATAATGCAGTGTACAAAAATGTTTTATTTTGCCTATTTTGCCGCCTGGGGCGGGCCGAGGGGGGGGGGGTACTCGCCTTATGGTACAAGGGGTTATGCTGCCTTTGCAGGAAATCCCTAAACATTCTGTATGGTTTGTGCCGGAAAATCCCCTAGTATATAAAACATGCCCCCCCCCCCCTTCTTTAAACATGGATTGTTCAGAATGATAATTATTCTCGCCCATAATATCGCTAAGGAATAACTGAGATGCAAAATCCTAATAATCGCAGGGGCTGCGCCAGGGTATTTTCATAGGGGGAAAGATGACCCACAGGTGCATGACTTTATACGTTTTATATAAACAAATAGGGCTAAATATAGTTGCATGACCCTGCCCTATAAGTATCTTTCCCACTCTCAATTCCTATTCTTCACTTTCTTCTTCTTCCTCTTTTTCTATGTTCCTCCTTTCTTTTTCATCGCTTGCAAAATCATAGCATGGGGCGCGGCCACACCTGCCCCCTGTAGTGCCGCCCCTGAATGATGGGTACCCTTTTCTGTCAAAATAACCCTTGAATGGGTACGGGTATGGAGGCTACAGCGGCACATCACCCAGGGCCATCGCTAGGGGTGTATTATGGTGTGTGTGACACCTCCACTAAGAATTTCCGTCTGCAAAATTAATGCGCCATCTCTGTCGGCAAAAGAAGGAAGAAAAAGGAAAAAGAAAGAGGGGAGAGAAGGGAAAAGAGGAAAAGGAGGAGAAAGGAAAGAAGAAAATTAAAAATAAAAAAGAGAAAGAAGAGGAAATAAAAAAGAAAGAGGAAAAAACATGGAGGAGCGAGCTCGCTTCGCTCACTCGCATTTTAAATATCTTAACCAATGCCGGTTTAGAAATGAAATTGGTTTGCATCTTGTGTTTATGTCTGATGTTATATACTGTTCTTCTACTCATGGAATGTTAATTATAATCATAACTTTGAGCGGCAAGTTGACTTATAAAATAGAAGAATTTTCAGGAGATAATGGCCTCTTATTAGCAACAGCCTGTTCCTCTATGAGAACGGAAGATGCCAATAATGTACGTTACAAAAATCACGAGAACTGAGTAACAATACACAAGAACCTTTACAAAATTCTATTTTATCTCGCTCGTTCGCTATGCTTGCTCATAATATTTAGAAACAAGATGGTTTCGGGCAACAAGCACTCTCATTCCACTAGCGAGATACCCGCGTCTATCATTCTGGGCAGCGAGGCGTCCAACGATCCTCGAATGCTGCAAGTAGAATTTTAAATATCAATTTGGCGACGAATCTATACTTTTTAAAGAAATTAGAAAGTAAAAGAATTCTTCTACTTTATCAACTTGCCGCTTGCTTCCTTCCAGATATATCCATGCCATATTTTTAAGTTTTACATACCTTAAAGATAAGCATTTAATGAAAATAAAGAAAAATAATGATGATGTCATTGGTAATTTATCATCATCATCATCATCATCATCATCACCATCATCATCATCAATCATCAT
>CM057162.1:8292873-8415463 GCA_029962745.1 Echinometra lucunter
TTAGCTATTGATATCAGGGACATAGCCATTGGGGCACGTACTTCCAGTCTTACTGTGTCGTTGCGGCTGGTCTTTGTGCACGATCATTTGCTTTGAAACTCTGACCTCACAACTTCAGACATTATTTATATTTCTCTTTCAGATAATTCCCAATTGAATAGCCAATTGATGAAAAGTTGAAAACACAATAGTTTGCTAGAATAAGCAGGGAAAAGCACTTTTTGCTAGGATGACCGTGCCTCCTTAAACATTGTCAACGGCAACCAATATCACAGACGTTTGTATTGGAAGCACCCTTTGCGAAAAATCTACTGATTTACGTACCCCAAAATATTAAAGAGTGTGGCTAGCATTGGGATTCTGAGAGCTGTATGCGATAGGGAGAAGAGTAAAAATATACATGTACATGTATACAAAGAAATACATGAAGCAGACACACAGTTCTCAAAAGCACTTTTCTTCCAAAATAGTACCCCGCCCCACCCCCAACTCGAAAATAAATAAAGGCCCTCAAAATGTTACTTACCTCCAAGAATATGGATAAGTTAAAGATCAGGGGGGTGTTTCAAAAAGATTTAAGTTTGACTAAAGTCGCACTTAAATTCCTAGTTGTATGCTTTATATTACGCATCACCCCATTGGTCAGATCATGCTCAGGGGACGCGCACTATTGGGAGTCTATCAATGAGATTACGCGTTAAATACTAAATGCACAGTGGCGCTTAAGCACGACTCTAAGTCAAACCTAACTCTTTGTGAAACAACCCCCAGGAGAGCGTTTCATGATGTGTCTTGTCAGTGATTTTTACTGACGCAGGCTATGCTACAGTGGAAAACACTCCGTCCCTCGGATAGGACGTTAAATGGAGGTCCCGTGTAAAGGAGAGTCACCACATTTGCACGTTAAAGATCCCACTGCACTATTCGTATAAGAGTAGGGGGAAACCCCGGTGTATGTGGTCCACCTGCACACCCCCAATCAGTGATATCGGGAGGAGAGATCTGAGGGTTACAGTGATTCTATTCGCTTTTCCCCTCCCAGGCACAGGTGACGCCAAACCATTAATAATAATAATAATAATAGGCTACCAAAATCCTTGCATCTGAGTGGCCGAGAGCAAATTTGTCAGTAAAAATCACCGCCAAGACACCTCATGAAAAGCTCCCCTGTAAAACCCGTAGTACCTTGGGTTGAATGTTCTCAAGTTCCCCGTTCTGAAGCCGCCACAGAACATGTTGTGTCTGGTCTCCACCCATACCAAAGTTCAAACAGTGGTAAGCAACAAACATTTTCTGCCAGACCTCGGACTGTGCTAGATGCTGGATGAGGGAATCGCCAACAAACAAAACCTCAGGCTCTCCCTCCTTCGTCTGGTAGACATAGTAGTCATGCTACATGAAGAGAGAGAGAGAACAAAAAATGAAAACAAAAAAAATTTAAACAGATATTAAAGGAGAATGAAACTGGGGAAAATCAATTTTAATGAAAAGAAAGGATAGAGAGAAGCAATTTTTGAAAAAGTTCCATCAAAATCGGTTACAAAATCAGAAAGTAATGAAAGTTTGAAAAGTCTCAATTGAACTTCTGTGGAGATCCTCAAATTGGCATTGTTGCTCCAAAATTAGGTTTAGGACAATTCTCCATATGTTTTGTACACAAAAGCAACAAACATCTTCTGCCAGACTTCAGTCAATGATTTGTAGTAAACCAGAGTATCGGATGCCGCGCTTCTTGTAAAGTTGACAATCTACTGATTAGTACTGAAGCATGGCTCATGTTTCACATCATGATTCATTAATTGAATTTATTATAAATGAAATACGTTTTTTTAGAAATTTCATAAGCATTTCTTACCTTAATATTTTAAATAGTGATATATTATTTTTTTTTAAAATTCTTAAGGAATCAAACTTAATGTGAATAATAAAGAATCAGTAAATGTGACAAAGGCAAGTTGGTAATCGTACTAAGCAAACTGTTGATTTCCAAGATGGTGCTTCGCCGTACCGGTACAATACCGTATATCATCGTCAAGGCTCAACAATTGTGCTAACGTAAGTAGACTCTAACGTTAGGCCTAACTTTTAATGTTAAGTGCATTTATTACCGAACACTTTCGATGTAAGTCTCTAAGTCTAACGTTAATTCTAACGTTAATTCTTGCTTCTTCTCACTCTCACACCCTCATCCTCAGACTCAGTCATGTCAGTCGGAACTTGAGCTAACTAGCAAAGTAGTATAGCAGAGGTCGAGGCGGCGGAACGTGAACGTCGGGCTTAGACAATGAAAGTGGGGGGGGGGGGCAGCTATTGTTTGACAGACAAAAGATGCCTCTCGGCCCTCCACTCCTTGTCCAAGCCCGACGTTCCGCCGCCTCTATCTAGCTCTGCGTCATCCTAACCACGCTAACTTTAACTCCGCCTTCTGAATCTGAGACCGGGTCTCCGAGACTCGATCTTGAACAGCATTAACTTGCTGGTTTGTGCGACTGTGCTTTATACCGTCAGGCTTGGATACGAAAGTGCATTAGCAGGATTAGCGCTGGCCTAGCCTAACTTAGGTACCTGATGTTAACTTTTATGAGACTGTTTCATTCAAGCCTCAGGGTAATTACTGAATGACTCAATGATAACTCAAAGATAACTCAAAACAGCCCCCCCCCCCCTCCCTAAATAACAGAAACAGAAACTCTTTACCATAAGTAACAGAAAGATGATCATTAAATTTGTCTTGGGCCTTTGTACTTTGGGGGAAGGGGGCTAAATTAAAAGGTCGTGTGTCTAACCTTAGCTTAGCCTTAGATTACTTGGCCTTGGACTGGGCAGCTTGGGTGGAGCTTATGCACTTCCATATCCATGTTCGATGACTGACAGAATAAAGCGCTACTGGTGCATGCACAGCATGGTGGTGTGTGCGACTGCGTGCTATATTCCGTCAGGCTTGGATACGAAAGTTCATAAGCACCGCTTGGGCTTGTCAAAAAATATGGCTTCTCGATTTATCTTGACCTGGATTCAACAGATCCTATCTGACATAGGTCTAGACTTTAATATAAATCATTATGAGTCATTGAAATTGCTCTTTTATAACATTGTCTAATGACTGTAATTGTTAGAAATTACATCTGCTGCTTTCAAAGTTTGCGCTAAATATTAAGACTAGAGTTGAGAGAAGAGAGCATTCAAACTAACACTAGTTAAGTTGCTGTTTAATTGAAATACCTGTCTGGTCACACAAATTATAAGAGCTTTCATGACATCAGAAAAAAATAAACCAGCATGGTATTCTCAGTATCAGTTTCTAAATCACTAAAAGTTTAAAATTATTATACATATTCATATACACCTATATCATATGAATTAAGACATAATTTGACCGCTACAATGGGGGGGGGGGGGGGGGATGGCAAAACCCATGATTACAATTCTCCCCCCCCCCCCTGCACAATACCTTAAAGTGATTACAGTGACCAAGATCTGAAATCTAAATCCCCCACAAAAAAAAAAAAAAAAAATCTCATGTTATAAGACACTCATATTAATCCCAACTTTTTTATCATTTTTTATCTTTTGAAAATGATATCAATGATGAATGCCAAAACTGTAGTTTGTACTGTAGTAAGCTCTCTCTACCCCCCCCCCCCCCCCCCGACGGCAAATTATACGAATGAACTGTATCTTATTGTAATGTTTTTTTGTAATGTATTTTCAATACAGAGCTCTATCTCCATTATGAGTTTTGAAATTCATCGAGAGGCCTTGAAGTCCCTCTGCAGAGTGTGTGGGCGAAAAGTTCATGAAACTGAGAAGCTGAAACATCATGTGACAGAGAAGTACAGGAAGGAGTTGCCAACAGTGTATAACATAAACACCTATCTTGATGAAGATGACGTACACCCCAAACATTTATGCAGAAGATGCTTGCGTAGAGTCCATCACTACGCGGCTGGAAGGAGACAGTACGGGAATGAGCACCATCGTGAATGGAAAAAACATCTTCGTAATAATTGCACAGTCTGTCAGTAATCATGCAAACCACTACCACGAACAAGAAAGAAATATCCACACCTGAGCAAAGCAAATATTGTTCATGACTCCAAAGTAGATACCTGTAACAATTTGTTTGAACATTTGCACAGGGGGAGCACTGTGATCCCCAGCTCAGAGCTATTATCACCCGTCCACAGTCGTGACTCCAATGCCTTTACATGTCCATTGTGCCAATGTACATTGGCATGTGGTGCAAGTGTACAAACGGTGTGTGAACACAATTTTTGCAGCGAACGTCTGAGTAAATATTTCAGATATCATAGCTGTAACAATGCAGTATCATGTCCTATTTGCTATAAGCAAATTGCAGTAGGTGATGTTGTGAGCAGTCCACGCTGAATGTATGAACTTGAAGTGTACTGTAAATGCGGCATGGTGTGGAGCTGTATTTTTCAAGGTGAAATTGTGTGATCTGGTGCATACTTTATAGAGTATTTTAACTGATACCTAAAGGCATTATGAAGAGAGAAATAATATAATTTTACCTGCAAAGAAAATGATAAACACGGAATACCCACTTGTTGAAAAATGCCAACCATGTCTTTATTTGGTTCCCTTCTCTGTTTGACCCAGGTTTTGGATGTAGGTACTCTTGGGTGCAGATGATGGGAAGATGCAACAAGCAAGCATCCAAACAGAGAATTCATTGTATCAAGCCTCCTCTGTTGCCATCTTCATTGTCATCATGGCTGAAAGTGTTCCATAGAAACATAAAGAATTTGTGTGTTGCGCATATACGGTATGGTATGGGCCGGTCATGTCAGGGTATCGATGAATATAATGTAGCCTAGCTCCGCTAGCGCGTTTCCGTTTTACACTGTTGCCTAGGCATTTTCGCGAAAAAATCCTACAAGTGCTCTGGTGAAAGAGTCTAAGTCCTCAGTGTACATAGACGGCAGCCAAGATATCCACTGCATGTACATAATACATTGTAGTAATGTGCGCGAACGAGCTGAGCCCATAGTTATATATATTTCTCTATGGCTGAGCCTGAACTTATCTAAAGGAGAAAAAAAAAAAAGAAATACATAAGGAGAGAGAAGAAGATCAGTTCAGTTCAGTTCAGTTTACTTTATTCACTGTTTTCAATCAATCATCTTATTTTTTTTCAATCATCATCATCATTAACATAAAATCATCAATACAGTGCATAACAAATTTAACAGAAATAAATGACAGCAGTAATAATAATGTCTTTCAGATAATTAATCATAGAATGCACATAGATGGAAGGAAGAACAAATAAAAACATATGGACATGGGAGAGGATAGATGAGAGGAAGAACAAAGAAATACATGAAGAAAGAACAGAGGATACAGAATTCATTGTATTTCTCTTGTGTTTTTTTTATCTATACCTTTTAACTTTTTTTTTTTTGTAGTTTTAGGCCTATGGACCCATCTTTCTTTTTACATTTTTTTGGGCAATCCCCTCGTCTGTTTCTTCACCTTCAGTTCCTTGAAGGCCCCTTTTCCTTCTGTATTTCTTTGCTTTTTCTTTCATCTATTCTCTCTGTACTCGTACATGATGAAAATGATGATGACTGCCCAGACTTAGAAGCTGGATGACAGAATCACCCACAAGAACTCAGGCTATCCCTCCTTTGTTAAGTAAACATAGTACCCACACAAAACTACAGGCAGGCAAAGCCAAAGCAACTAGTCAAGACCAGACACATAAGTCATGACAAGATGCCCTCATTTGATCAAGAACCGTAATATACAGATTGGTAACTCCCAGATTCAGGCCACACCATCAGTTCGAAATCTTGGTGTTATATTTGATGAGAACATGTGCATGGATGCGCATGTGAAGAAGTCTGTCAATAAAATTCATAATGTCTACAGTATACGAAAAGTCCTTGACCATAAGTCTGCTGCTATGATCATAAATTCTTTTGTTTTATCTTGACTGGATATTGGCAATGCACTTCTTTTCAATATTACTTCACGCAATCTCGACAAGCTTCAATATGCTCAGAATGCAGCTGCCCGCATTTTATCAGGGATATCTAAATATGACCATATTTCTCCTGTTCTAAAAAAAGCTGCACTGGTTGCCAATCCGCAAGCGCATAGAATTCAAAATCCTTCTCCTTACATGGAAGGCTGTAAATGAATTGGCTCCAAGCTAACTGCAAGACCTTATTATGCCCTATACACCAGCTCGTAGTCTCAGATCATCACATCAGTATCTTCTTAACATCACCAAGACGCGAGTAGCCTGTGGTGTAAGGGCTTTCTCAGCTGCACCACCCTCTCTTTGGAACAATCTACCAATGGCTTTGAGAATCATACCATCTTTAGAAACCTTTAAATCCAAGTTGAAAACATATCTATTTTAACAATATCAGTACTAGACACTTTGACACTCATCCAAAATTCCAAACCCTCTAATCTTTTTTTTTTCTTTTCTTTTCTTGTGTGCCTCGGAATAGAATTTTTCTAGATAGATGGCGCCTTACTAATGTCTATTATTATCATTATCATTAAGAGGGCAATTTCACACATGTCCCGTGCTGAAGCGTCTATTCCACAAATCGAAAAACAATGCGTGCATACGCAGAGTAAGATAAATATTCATATTTTAGAGTGCGGTTCGTTCAAAATTATTGAATATGCATGAAGACGACAACAGGTATATCGCGATATAAATCAAGCCGCACAGTGCGCGCTGTTCTTTGAGATATGCATATTCAGCGTATCGTGAATATTCATATATTTTTCGAATCTGTGGAATGGACGCTACAACACAGGATCATTTTCATAGGACAAGAAAATCGTATCTTCTTTCTTCCAAATCATTTTCAGAAGAGGATTGCAGAGGGTTTGCTGGTTGGCCAGAGAGTTGGAGAGTACATATAAGCACAATTTTTAAAGTTTTGAATTCATTTGAGAAAAATAAGCGAACCAAACTGACGGCTTTTTGGCGCTGTCAATAGATGTGTGTGGGGCTCCGCCATGGGGTTACCTTAACCCCAGTCCTTAATTTCCGACTTTGTCATTTGAGCAGAAATCAGAAATCAGAAATGGCTGAACGATGCAATTTGTGTTTTGTACCCTGTAATGAGATCGCAAATTAGAATGCGACATAAAAAAAAACTCTCCGCTTTTGTGATTAGTGTCTTGTGATTGGCTGCCAGTGGAAAGTGCAAAACGCTGTTGCGTTGTGATTTTTACTTTGCAGTTTGAGGTTGAATCCAGAAATAGAAACCGTGTTTCTTTCTGCTTTAGATCCTATCATGATTTGTGATTCACGTTGCAAGTGGAAAGTGCAAAACGGAGTTGTGTTGTGATTTCTAAGTTACTATGTAGTTTGATGTTGGAACTTGGATCCGAAAATAGAAATGACACGTTTTCTGCCAATTTTCTGATTTCTACTGGATTTTTTATACCAACAATCTGATGGTACCTTCATTCCCAACCCCACCCTCGGCCTCGCCCGTTTTCCTTCCAGCCGACTTGTGCATGCCCCACATATCAAACGTCCTATCGCGCACAGCATCGACCGCGCCGCTCAGCTCTATCATTCTCACACAATACATCACATTTAAAGACGCAAGGTCGTGGGCTTTCATGGGGAATTTCACACCATGGGTGCTTACCCAGTAACAGGTGTTGTCCATCACTAGTATGAGTTTTAATGTCCAACAGACCGTAATGCTCTGTAGACCTAGATTTATTCCACCCTTTGACCCATTAAATTAATGGCATAAATTATCTCACTTTTCCTGGCCCCACAATGACATGTCAATGCCTGAAGCAGGCTGAAGAATGTTTATGGTGGGACAGCTTGTTTTGCTGTGCTCCAGAAATGTAGCTCTATTACCATGATTACAGGTATTTCCGGTGCTTTTCATAAAATTTGGCGTCAGCAAATTATTTATGATTCACTCCCCATGAAAGCCCACGACCTAGCTTGCGTAGAACATGTTTAACCCACTGGCACTGCATTGCCACAGCTGCTCATGCTGCTGGCATGGCACTGTGTGTCACTGACACTGTCGTCCACTTCGATTTTCGAGCGTGAATAACAGCATGACAGCATCAATAGATTTTAATGATAATTACCAAACTCATCCATCTCCCATCTCCTTGTACGTCTTCGACCGGACAAGCTACATCTGCTGGCTGATCCATTGTTAAATAGATTTTTAATTCGCAAAATACTGCAATCGCACAGATGTTTTGCATCGGCCACACACAAAATTAGGAAGTAAGAAATCCAATTTCGAAGTACTTCAATACATAGCGCGCGGGTATCAATGTGAAAAATGGTATGATAACAAAAGATGGTGCACAATAATTATTTGGCCTCTAATTTTGGGCACGGTACGATGGCTTGCGCTCAGGGTGGGGCGGGGGGGGGGGGAGGAGGAGTTGAAGGCTAAAGCCATGGAAAAGCTTCCCAGTAAAAGCAAACAACGGTATCATAATTTTTTTTTCGCTCACTACTCAACTCCGGAAAAGCCAAACATCACTTGGCTGGTTTATAAGTTGTATCGATAATTCACAGTAATACATGTTAATGAATTTAATTATTCTTTTGCACTTTTTACCTAGTAACGGTAGGCCTGTTATCATCATTATTATATGATTTATAATTCATCTTGGCAGTTTTCCTATCAGTGAGTCATGGATGATGGAATTTGCAACTAGAAATCGAAACAATACTTGTCATCATGGCTGGGCTTATTTCTGCTGACTGTGTATCACGTGCGTAAATCCGTCTTGAGGAGTTGGGGGGGGGGGGTGGGTGATTGACTTTTTTGCCGAAATTTCTTGCGTGGACTCACACTTATACACCTATGGTATACACACCTACCCTCACTCAACTGTGCAAACCCCCACACCGTTCATTTTGCGAGAGAGCGAAAAATAACCACTTTGCTTGCCTATTTTTAAAGAGCATTTCAAATAAAAATTCCACTATATGACTGTCCTTTATGACATCTTAATAAAGAATTTCACCAACGGGAATAATTACAATGTCATTTTTCCTTAAAATGAAGGGGGATATAATACACGCCATCCCCTCCCCCCCCCCCCTCTCGAAAAAGTGGGGGAGGGGGGATATATCACCCCCATTACCCCGGGATTTACGCCAGTGAGTGCTGTGTATATTGTTATGTGATATAATAAGACCAATTTCACAGTTTCTATAATACTTAATCAATACTTCTACAGGAAGTTTAACAGGAAGTTAAATGTTTATAAACTTCACTCTTCTTCAGAAAATATTACTCATACATCTTCCAACTAAAACAATGACGCACTGGTCACTTTATGGTCTTCTTATTCACTACATCACTCCTTCCAGATAACTGACCCACTCCCCCAATACTGAGTAAAAGTTATGACGTACACAAGGCCTTTGGTCAAGAGCTCAAGGTTGACCAACTCCCAGTAGAGGGTTTACCCATTATAAAAGGGGTTCACTTCAGGGCTCCAATCAGAAATAGAGAGATAGAGATCGAGAGAGACAGAGAACCAGAATACTTCAGAAGACTTCAGACTACATCAGAGTACAGTCACCATCAGACTTACTCTTAGGCTTCTGTAATTCTTATGTTCGAGTCATACATCACCTAAATAAATGTTACACCTTATCCTTTAACTTTGAGTATTCGTGTCTTCAATGTACATGTTCTCTGTTGCTGGACGGTTGATGAACTAAACACTGAAATCCGATCCCTACACGACAATAATGTTGATCTGTACACAAGGTTTCTATGATACTCATTATCTGATATAAGATATTTTTTCACTCATTTTACGGGTTCTTCACTATTTTATACTTCTTGTCAGCTCTCTATTCTCTACTTCCCCCCCCCCCCTCTCTCTCTCTCTCAGCATATAGTCAAGTTTTTAGACCTGGTTCTCATCTCTTTCTTTCTCTCTCTTCCTTTCTCTCCCTCTCCATGCTCTTCCTTGTATCTCTCTTTCTCTTTCTTCCCTGCGTGTATTTCTTCTTGTTCTCGTGCACCTTTCCTTTCGCAACTCGTAATTCTTCTCCTCCTATACTCTTACTTTGTCTCTTTGTCTTCCTTTTCGCTTCTCTTCAAGTTTTTGCATTTTGTGAATATTATGTAGCTATTGTAACCTGGGGGCGTTTCATCAACATTTGTCGTCTGACAAGCTGTCAGATCTGACATCTTTCCTTGATTTTGATTGGCTGAGAAGCATCCTTACTATGGCAACTGTCGGATAAAACAGACTTTGTCGGATGAATATCCGACAAGTCCTTCCATTAACGCTCCCCAGATTGTAACACCACAGATGTTTGTCTTCGTGCTAGCTGTTAAATATTATGAAAATCTCATGTAAAAATTTCCATTCTTATTTCTGACATGGACGAGTAAACGAATTATTAATCATTATTATTAATGGGGAAACTGAAAAGAATCCAAATGATCACGTAAATTATATATTTCGACATGGCGCCTTACCCCCCCCCCCCCCCCCCCCTCGGAAGAAGGATCAGTGGAGTCCTATGGAACATAGCCTGAACATTGCCGACATTGCCCTCGAGGGGCAAACAAAACCAAGCTGAGTTGAAATTAGTGCGTTTTTGTCGGGGGGGGGGGGGGTTATAAGGCAAAGTATTTGAAGTAGTACAGTCTTTATTCTATTTTTGTTGTTGTTGTAGTTATCTACTATCATTTATTGCAGGGCGGCGCTACAGGGTGCACGGAGCGGCCACCCCTATCATTTTTCAGGTGATCAAAAGAGTAAGGAGAAGAAGAACAGAAAAAGAAAGAAAGAAAAAGAAAGAAAGAAAGAAAGTAAGTAAGCAAGCAAGAAAGAAAGAATGAAGAGTATACTGGGGAAGAGAGGGCAGGGTCATGCAACTAATAGCCCTATTTCTTAATTCACTGACGTGCGAAGTTGACATTAAGGCGTCATCCCCCATCACAAATACACAGGCAAAGACATCATTGCGACTCAGGGGCGGCACAAGGGTATTTTGATAGGGGGGGGGGCATGATGACCTATAGGTCAATTTATTGACGTTTTATAGATAAAGAAATAGGGGCATTATAGTTGCAAGCCAGAGACCTCTCTTTTCCCACCCTCTTTTTCTTCTTCCTCCTCTTTTTTCTTCTTCTTTTTCCTCTTTTTTCTTCTTTCTATCACTTGAAAAATCATAGGGGGACATTCGCCCCCTGCCCCCCCCCCCCGTAGCGCCGCCCCTGCTGCGACTGCTCGCTCTCTCAATTATCAACCTAATTTTTTGTTTTTATTTTTTTAAAAAGATATATTTGCTATTGAATTGCACGATCTTGTGTTCTATACATTCGATAATTGAATGTAAACACCGATTAAAATGCATAATGCAGTACAAAAATGTTTTATTTTGCCCATTTTGCCGCCTGGGGCGGGCTGGGGGGGGGGGGTACTCGCCTTATCATGCTTATGGTATGAGGGGTTATGCTGCCTTTGCAGGAAATCCCTAAACATTCGGTATGGTTTTGTGCCGGAAAATCACCTAGTATAATAAACATGCCCCACTTCAATCTGTAAACATGGGTTGTTCAGAATGATTCTCGCCCATAATGTCGCTAAGGAATAACCGAGACGCAAAATCCCTAATAATGGCAGGGGCGGCGCCAGGGTATTTTCATAGGGGGAAAGATGACCCAAAGGTGCATGACTTTATGCGTTTTATAATAACAAATAGGGCTAAAATATTATAGTTGCATGGCCCTGCCCTATAAGTATATTTCCCTCTCTCAAGTCCTATTCTTCAGTTTCTTCTTCTTCCTCTTTTTCTATGTTGCTCCTTTCTTTTTCATCGCTTGCAAAATCATAGCCTGGGGCGCGGCCACCCCTGCCCCCTGTAGTGCCGCCTCTGAATGATGGGTACCCTTTTCTGTCAAAACAACCCTTGAATGGGTACGGGTATGGAGGCTACAGCGGCACATCACACAGGGCCATCGCTAGGAGGTGTATATAGGGTTTGTGTGACACCCCCCACTAAGAATTTCCGTCTGCAAATGCGCCATCTCTGTCGGCAAAAGAAGGAAGAAAAGGAAAAAGAAAGAGGGAAGAGAAGGGAAAAGAGGAAAAGGAGGAGAAAGGAAAGAAGAAAATAAAAAATAAAAAAGAGAAAGAAGAGGAAATAAAAAAGAAAGAGGGAAAAACACGGAGGAGCGAGCTCGCTTCGTTCACTCGCATTTTAAATATCTTAACCAATGCCGATTTAGAAAGGAAAATTTGGTTTGCATCTTGTGTTTATAACTTTATATCGGATGTTATATAATGTTCTTCTACTCATGGAATGTTAATTATAATTATAACTTTGAGCGGGAAGTTGACTTATAAAATAGAAGAATTTTCAGGAGATAATGGCCTCTTATACCAACAGCCTGTTCCTCTATGAGAATGGAAGATGCCAATAATGTACGTTACTAAAATCACGAGAATGGAGTAACAATACACAAGAACCTATACAAAATTCAAATTTGTCTCGCTCGTTCGCTATACTTGATCATATAGAAACAAGACGGTTTCGGGCAACAAACACTCTCATTCCACTAGCGAGATACCCGCGACTATCATTCTGGGCAGCGAGGTGTCCAACGATCCTCGAATGCTGGAAGAAGAATTATAATATCAATTTGGCGACGAATCTATACTCTTTAAAGAAATTAGAAAGTAGAAGAAATTCTTCTACTTTATCAACTTGCCGCTTGTTTCCTTCCAGATATTTTTATTCCAGATTTATCAGTTTTACATACCTTAAAGATAAGCATTTAATGAAAATAAAGAAAAATAATGATGATGTCATTGGTAATTTATCATCATCATCATCATCATTTCATCATTCATTAATTTTTCATTATTTTTCATTATGTCATCTTATTTTACCATGAATTATTGCGAAATAATGATACAGATCACCCCTATCTAAGATATTGCGGGATATATATCCCCCCTACCCATCTTCCCTGGTTCGATGTATACATCGCAAAGTGATTACAAGTGTTCATCAAGGACCTAGAGTCCATGTAGTTCTGTGATAGAGTCATGATTGCAAAGCAGAGTTGCAAAGGAAACAGCGCCCTCTCAACTTTCATGTTACTGCAGCCGATAACAGAAGAAGAAGAAGAACGAAGAAGCCTGAGAAGAAGAAGTGCATAGCATGGGGCAAACCATAATTGGCACTGGCATAAATTTTGGGGATGAAATACGATGAGGAGAGAATGTTCCGTTTCTAGTTTCCACTCTCACTCCCTTCTCTCCTGTCCTCTCATTCCTCGCATTTTCTTTTGTAGCAGAAATGTATTAGCCTATTTCAACAATTGACTTAAAACGTAAGTGTCTTTGAGACAAATTATTAATCGCACATGCATGAAACTCTGCTTTTTGCCTAAATTTGTTAACCGTTATTCTATAGAATATTAACTGTAAAATACAATGTAGAATAGACATGTGGTATTATGAAGCATTATACATGATAAAGCCAGAAATAGAGGGCACTTATTTCCTATGGGAACGGGCACTTTGCCGGCCGGGGCCGGCTCACTAAAATTTGATCGTGGATTTTGATGTTACCGGCCCAGGCTCAAACTAAATTCCCCAATTTTTCCCACTTCCAACATGGTTAATCATCTGAGGCGGCGCCAGGGTATTTTGATAGGGGCAGGATGACCCATGACCCACGGGTGTCTTATACGTATGAATGAACAAAATATATAGGCTCATGACCCTACCCTCTCTTCCCTAGGCTAGCTGATACTCTTCTTTCGTGGTTTTCTGCTTTTTCTTTTTCTTTTCCCCTTTTTCTTGATCAATTGAAAAATGATCACAAGCCGGGGGGGGGGGGGGGGGGTGGTGGGCCCCGCTTATCGCACAATAGGTCTTAGGGGCGTGGACGCCATAGTTCGGGGACCGTCCGACTGTCAAGAGCACAAATTTTGGACACTCTTTATCGGGACTAGTAGCACTGTCTTGGCAAGGCTATATTATTATATATCGATTTATCTTTTTGAGAAGGGAGGCACAGGGCATTTCGGGGCCTATCATGCTTGCTAGGTCGAGTAGTTAAGCAGTAATCTCAATTTGGAACTGCTGAAACTTTTTACTAGAAAATATTATCCTGCCCATCGTTGTAGTTCAAAATAGTCACTGACAAGTTCATGAATGGCGGGTGAACGTCTTATGCCGAAGAATTCATGATTCTTAAATTAAAACGATGTGATCAAGGCTGCACTCAGACCACAAATTCACCAACCCTCAGGCAAAGCTGCCCCGGGTACCCCATGGCAAGTCCACCGTCAAGAGGCATGCACCCCACAATATGGAAATTCACCCCTTCATTGTTTTTGTTTTTGTTTTATTTTTTACGTATTTCATTTCAATTCCCTGCTCGTTGTTGTTTTTGCTTTTTTGAAAGGCCACTTTTTGACCCAAGGAGGTTCGTTTTCGGGGCGCGCGGGGGGCCATGAGATGGGAAGCAAAAGATGGGGAGCTCGGAGGCATGCAGCAACGCAGTGACCTCATTTTACCTTTTATGTATCCTCAACCTACGATCCGCAAAGCTGCGCAAGAGCAGATGTTGCGAGTTATATGAGTCACCTTATCAAAATAGGCATTTCCGTACAAGCACACCGATAAACCCTCGAAAATGAGGTTGTATATGGACTCTCGATATCTCACGGAGTAAACAACATGGAGTGAGAGAGATAAATTGCAGACATTTCCGGGTTGGAAATGCAGTGAATTCGATTAGAATTTCGCTAAATGGATTCCTAATTCCCCGATCACATTGAAGCCGTGAGAGTGACATTTAAGAAAATGGATTGCGTGGCGGTTTTGGTGACGGTAATCGTGTCTGTGTCGAGTTCTTTAGCGAGATCTCTCCCGAATTTGGGCAACAATAATCAGCATGAATATTTCGCAGGTAAGAAGACTTTGCAGAGGAAACAAACAAGAGGCGCACAGTCATCGCTGCGCCGCCTTGCTCGGCTTGAAGGGTGCGTGGACGGTGCATGGTGCTGTGTGAGCTGTGCTGTGTGAGAGCTGTGCTGTGTCTTGTCTCTGATCTTGGGAGCGCTTGTTGCAAGCTTACATAGTGTGATCAGCATGATCAGTATAGATCTAGGCAGCTAGGCATTGCCATTGATTGTGAGCATGAGAGAAATTAGTTTCTTTAGTTTTTAGAACTTTATGTACATGATGTATGTGTCACAAACATAATCAGTGAAAAATAATGGCGTATTTGACCATTATTTGTAAAATAAGTCCTCTCAATTCATTCAATGTGTTTTATGTAGCTAGTACACAGCTACAAGCGGGCATAGCAAAATCTTTCGAACTCAGGACAAAAAGTGCATCTACATCGAGTTTATGATGAAGCTGAATTCTCTCAGCTACAAAGGTGAAAATATCAAACTGAATATTTGATGTTTTTTCACTTCTCATATTCATTTTGACAAACTTAAAACTTACCAAAAAACAATGATTTATTGCTTCATCTGCGCTCGGAAATTTCATTCTCTCCACTTAGGGCAACTGGAAGTTCGACCTCTAGCCTCTTGCACATAAAATCTATGTATGTACACTGTACATGTATGCAAAGCCTGATTACCTTCCGGGATACCGAACGGGATTGCAAAGATTTTGTGTGGCGACACGCGTGTGGCTTTCGGCTGTATCCAAAGCATCGACATGAGGATACAGCCACACTTGTCTGAATTCCCATTTATACTCGGACTCTGTGCCGCGGCGCTATTGCTAGCGCATTGCACAAGCGATGCTGTGTACATGTACATTCATGCAATGGTGTTCTGCAAAACCCCAAAACTTGAATCATCGCAAAGGTTTTTATCTCTTGAAATTCACTGATGTACAAACAATATTTTTACTCCAATATGGTCACCTGCTTGCTGATCAGGTGAGCTGAAATATTGTTTATACAGTAAGTGAAATCGAGAGAATCTCTGACCGTTGTTCAAGTATGACGAGTTTGACGCTAAGTATGTGGCCAAATTTCCTATTGTACCCAGTTGCCATTAAAAGAAAAACTGCCGAGCTGACTGAAAATAAACACTATCTAGCATGCGATTTTGTGTGTCATGTATGACCCAACATGCACTTCATTTTGATTTTTTTGTGGCCTGTTTCTTTTGAGGGCTTTAAAACAGTTAAAGCAGTGAATAGGGGTTTTGTAATGTGTGTTGAGGGGTGAAGGTGATGAAGGAAAAGTAGGAATGCAAGAAAAATTTTGTTTTAAGGGAATTTACTCAGGATCTTTCTCCAGACATCGCTATACAGCATCGTTGTCAAGAGGTGGTGCTGCTGCTGTGCGACATGGCTACACCATTTTGTTAAGTGCCGATTGGAATTTTTGGATAGATGTTTGGTTTTTTATAAATATGGGTAAATTTTTCCAGTTGACTATGGTTTGGGGCAGATAGCTACATAAATAAGCTTGAGTTCTACATTGCAGTGGGATGAATCTGTTGTCATCATCTCCTCTTGCCCGACTGGCTTCTTTAACATAGGGAGGAATATATATTGCACTTTGTTGGTGAGTTGCTTTGTATAAGTGGGTGAGTCGTCTGAGTTGTCTTCTTTAGCGCAACGTGGTCCATTGAAGATTATTCAGCATGGTGGTCACGCTTGATGTAGAGGCGTAATCATTCATTACGAAACGAGCTGCTCTCCTTTGGACCATTTCTATCTTGTTGGTTAAATAGGCTTGGTGAGGATCCCACACTGAGGCTGCATACTCCAGTTTGGGACGTACCAAAGCAAGATACGCAGCCTTCTTTACAGTCACGTCACATTTGGATAGGTTTCTCCTTACTACCCCTAGGATTTCGTTGGCATCATTGACAATTCGGTTAACATGGTTGTTCCATGATATGTTACTTGAGAAGTGGACTCCGAGATAACGGCACTGCTCCACGACCTTAAGGTTAACTCCCTGTAACTGATAGGTAAATAAACACAACAAAAAAAGTAACTCCCCCTAATTCAAAATAGCAAAGCTTTTTAACGAAAAAGTTTTCAGCAAAATAATTTGGCAGGAGTGTTCCTACACTTATTGACTAACTTCGGTGTGAAAATGAGAATGATCTGTCGAGTCATGCGTAAGTGAGCAGACATTAAAGGCAAAAATGTCACTTTTCAGAAGTCACAAGAGTCATTTGGGGGGTCTGTGAAACAAAACTTTGACGAATTTGGTTTCTTCCATTGTTTGACCCCATCATGCCTATCCCTGACACTTTTCATGTTTATCACAGTTGGTTGAACAGAATCTTTTGAGGAAAGTAATGTTTAGCCTTCCTAAATCCATAAAATCCATTTGGTTTATGGAAAGAATTGGCATCAACCAACATTAGTCAGCACATTATGTGAAAATACTGGGTTGCCGTTTTTCCGGCATTAAACAGTCATTTTCTAACATTTCTTGCTTCATCGTTAAAAATGTTCTCACTCATCCATGACACACTTTCAATAAACATCAACAGCACTTAAACAACACCAGAAAAAGCTTGTTTCATAAATTCCCCAAAATGACTCGTGTGACTTTTGAAAATTGACATTTTTGCCTTTAATGTCTGCTCTTCATTCATTATCCTATTCCTATTCACATTATTATCATTATCACATTCCCTTCCGGTACCCAGATTTACACGGATGATGTAAAGGTGTCAATGAGACATATCCCCCCAGGTCAGGAGCACATAAGTTAGTACTGAATAAAATAATGAGTGAGATACCCTTGCCATATTGAAATGCCATGCTTACTGTTTTGTTTTGAGTATATTTTGAAGACAAGTACCATCACATGAAGCTGTGCCATGTACTTGTACAGATACAGTGTGTACATACATGTATGCACGTGTACAATAAACATGTGCAATATGAACATGTGTAGTTTGGGAAGATTGTTCACTTTAAATGGAGTACTGTCCAACTGTCATAGTCAGGATCATGCTAGTTTTCTGGCAATAATCCGACAGGAAGAGGTTATCTAAATTTAACAACAATCTCTGTGTCCGTCACTCATCACTGGACATATCAAACAGGCTTTTTGGGGAGGACCTGATAACAGATGTAACCTAAAAACAGAACAAACAGAAAAAAAAGAATAAAAGTCTTTAGCTTCAGCTTGCCACCATATGTCACTGATGGTAATCTGTATTTTGAAAGACTGAGCATGATCGGTAATGAGGTGTGTCATTGTACCATAGTCATGAGCCTCGCCAGAACATTTTGAATGGGGGGGGGGGGGGAGACCTAAATTTGCAGATTTTTTTTAGTACATATTGTAGGTGATGACCCCTAATTATGGTACACTTCAAGTCTAACCTGTCTCCCTTCCCCTGCACACATACTAGAAATTGTATCCAAACAAGAAAAGAAGTATTTAGGGTGGGGGGGGGGGGGGGGTGCCACCAACCCCCACACCCCTTCTAGCGATGTCTGTGCTTGTAGTTTCTAACGCATAGCCCAAATAGCTCTTAGATGCCTTTGAAATAGTTTGCGAAAAGCACTTAAATTACTCATTACATTTCAAATTTAGATGTGAATCATTGCAAGCTAGAGTAGATGTAAATGTTCTTGTAGCAGCTCCAGCAATGGTCATCCATTTTGCTTATAAGTGGCTTTGAAGTTTACATGAATAGTGAAGTTTTACAATGATGTAGATCTGTGGTTGCAGAGTGGACACTACTTTGCCCAGTGATCTATCCTGCAAGGAAAATGTATATGAACATAATTTTGATTAATACATGTAAATAAAAAATATCAAATGTTCAAATTCCATTCAAAATCTCTGATTCACGATTCAGCATCATGTACAAATTAAGTTCAATCGATCAACATGTAAATAACCGCAAACAAATTGTAGTATTCCTCTTCCCCCAAATATGTTAGGGTCAGCTGCCAAATTACTATCTGACAGTTACTTGGACGTGAACAGCCAATACAGAATCAGAATATTAGCCAGTCTATGTGTACTTGTACATGTACAGTATCTGATGCATGACAGTGCACATGATAGAGGAAGGATGTTGCCGTGTTTCTTTAAAAGTCCTTGCAGACGGAAATCCTTGGTTAACACCTTGGCAATGGTTTCCTTCAGGGAAACTGCATGATGTGGTCCATCATTTTTCATAAAAGACGGTATGAAACATTGTACTGTACAATGTACATGTATGTATGCACATACAATGGACAGTGCATTCAGACTGTCAGAAAGTTGATGATACAGTGGAACCATGTAATATAAAGAACACCGTTAATAAGAAATTCTCATTATAGCTTGCAAGTTAATTTTGCCAGTCCCACTTCTTTGTAATTTATTGTTTTTTTAGCCCTGATATAACACGGTTTTTATACAAAGAGGTATTAAAATTCCTTGGTCCAGAGGAGTTTGCTATAATAAGATTTGACTGTACATGTACATGTACTAAGTTTGTATGTACATGTAATTTAGAATGTACTTTTTTAATTAGCAAGAGCCTTTTCTCATTCAGTAATCGTATCTGTTGATATTTTCAGAATATATTTTAAGTTTGTGTTAACTCTCCCCATATTAATAAAGATAGAAGTACTGTACATGTACAAGTATTGTATGTACTTTGACATGCCATATGGAAGAAAATTGTGGCATTCTGATAATAATGATAATAATAATGATAATAATACATGTAGGCATTTGTAATGCGCTGTCTATCTAGAAATATTCTATTCTGAGGCGCACAAGAAAAAAAGAGAAGAGATAAGAGGGTTTGGGTGAGTGTCAAAGTGTCTAGTACCAGTATTTTTAAAAGAGATAGGTTTTCAACTTGGAGTTAAAAGTATTTGAAGATATGAATACTGGTGGTCTAGGCTATATTGATGTTGTCAGAATAGGTCTCTTGGTAATGCTTGTGTGAATAATATTATCCATTTTGTAATGGTGCAAGTCATTTCATCCTCCTGTCTATAATTTGCTCTCTCTCTTTCTCCTCTTTGTGTTCTTCCCTGGCTCCCTCGTGCCTTTCCTCCCCTCCCTCTCCTCTCCTCTCCCCTCCCCTCTCCCATTCCCCCATTCCCCCTCTTCCCCTCCCCTTTACTCCTTTCCCCTCCTTTTCTATCCTCTAGGCCTCCCATTCCCCTCAAATCTCCTCTCCTTCCCCCTCCCCTCCCCTCCCCTCTCCTCCCGCCCCCATTCCTCCCCCCATTCCCCCTCTTCCCCTCCCCTTACTCTCCTTCCCTCCTTTTTTTATCCTCCAGGCCTCCCATTCCCCTCAATCTCCTCTCCTTCCCTCCCCTCCCTCCCCTCTCCTCCCCTCCCCCATTCCCCCTCTTTTCCCCTCCCTTTACTCCTTTCCCCTCCTTTTCTATCCTCCAGGCCTCCCATTCCCCTCAAATCTCCTCTCCTTCCCCTCCCCCTCCCCTCCCCTCTCCTCCATCCCCTCCCCTCCCCCATTCCCCCCGCTTCCCATCCCCTTTACTCTTCTCCCTTTTCTATTTTCCAGGCCTCCCATTCCCCTCCAATTTCCTCTCCCTCCCCTCTCCTCTCCTCCCCCTCCTCTTCTCTCCTTCCCCTCCTCTCCTCTCCTTCCCCTCCTCTCCTCTCCTTTCCCCTCCTCTCCTCTCCTTCCCCTCCTCTCCTCTCCCCTCCCTGCCCCTCCTTTCCCTTCCTCTTCAAAATGATAATAACACTAGACATTTGAAATAATAGATTCAGTCAAAGGTAGAAATTACATTTCATGCTGTTCATGACAATAGACATACAATAGATACATGTATAAATTTCTCGATTCAAACCTTTGCAGATTTCTTGACAATTTCATCCATTCTCTTCATACCCTAGACCTTGTTCTGTGTTCTAGTCAAGTTGTCATGCTAGCTAGATATTGTTCCAATATTGCATGTCAAGCGTGCTCTTCTATCCCGCCGATATTAAACGCTGGTCAAATTTACTCAAAGTGAATGAAACAGTCTCTCTGTTTGATCAATTAGGGCATGTCCCGTACAAGCTGTCATATTGCCGCTTTCTAGATTGCAGTGATATGAGTTAATAGGAATATCTGGAGGGACCTTCCCAAAAAACAAATGCAGTGAATGAAGAAATAGTAAAATATATTCTTTTTTTTTAATATCCACATCCTACACCCTCTTTCTTTATCCTTCTCGCCTTCTCACTCAGACTGTACATTGTACAGTGTACACAGATGGATATATGTAATTGGATATAAACCTCTTGTTTTATGTCCAGTTTAAAATCCTTATGATGAATTTGTTTTCTTTCCCTTATTATTTATTTTACTCTGCTATTTCCTTATTTCAAAACTGTTCTAGATTATATGTGGGCAGTTCCATGCATTATGGAACTGTTCACTTTTGCAACTTCAAAAGGGGAAAAAAACCAAACTTTTTTTATTCGGAACTCATGTGATGGAATCATACACAAAACACCCTTGATTATGAATAGTGAAAGTTTCAGTCCATTTCAGTACAGCATGTGGATGTTATAGTATGTTATGTTTCGTAACGGACATTACATTTCTTGTCCAACAAATGTAATGTCCGTAACGAAAACATAACATGCCCTAACTACCACAGAATGTGCTGAAATGGACTGAAACTTTCACTGCTAATGATCAAGGATTTTATTTGTGTGATTGCATCTTATCAGTTCCACATGATAAAGTAGTTTTATCTTCATGACCTTTTGAAGTTGCAAAAATCGTCCGAAACGTAATGTCCGTAATGCTGGAACTGCCCATGTACGAACATACATGTACTTACAGTTGGAGCAAAAAGTTTACATAGATGTACACCTAGGCAATTCCACAGAAAATGTTCACTTGCCAAAAATCATAAAATCTACTATAATAATTATTTGTGCTAACCATAACAAATTTGGTATCAAACAAAAGAGCATGTCATGCTCTTTCATCTGGCTGATATGTCATTACAGCTGAAGTATATCTCAGTGTGATTTTTCTTCTGAAAACATAACATTTGTGCAAGATTTACATGTACATAAAATTTTGCCCAAAATATTAGGTTTTTAGAAGAAAATCACAATGAGATATACATGTACTTCCAGTGCTAATGAGATACTAGCCAGATGAAAGAGCATGATAAGCTCCTTTGTTTGATACCAAATTTGTTAAGGTAGCACAAATATTTCTGAAGATATAGTAGATTTTATGATTTTTTCAAGTGAATATTTCCGGTAGAATTGCCCAGGTGTATTTAAACTTTTGGCTGCAACTGTATATTCAAAGTGACATACATGTAATTGTCGTATATTTTAATTCCATTGTCCTCTTTTCCTGCTTTTGTTTCTCTTCCTGTCGTATTGATCATTGAGCTCAGTTTTCTTCTCACTCTGCATATTTCAGTTTATCATTTATCGCCATCACCTGGTCATCTTCTTTTATAATCAGAACTTCCATAAGTTTTCATAAAAGTTGTTGAATGAGCTTCCACCAATAGCAGAAGAATAGAGATTTCATTAATAATGACCGTGGATGTGAAACCTGACCCATAAATAAATCTGGGAAGGAATATATGATGTACTTGAGCTTTTATGACCATCATCTGGTCATCATAATCACCAGCGCTACCACTTTTATCATGACCATCGTCATCACCACCATACCGTTATATGAAGATGATTATTGATGATGTTGATTGATAATGAGCATCATCATTTTATTGATTGATTTATCTGTCATTTTCTCTTCCTCCTCTTTATTCTGTTTTGAAATATATTTTGTCAATATGTCAGTCTACATGTACATGTTTATACAGATCTACATCTGCAAGACTGCAACCGCATTTTTCCTATCTTCTTTGATCAGAACTTCCGTAAGTTCCCATGAAAGTAGTTGAATGAACTTCCACCGATGCAGAAGAATAGAGATTTTTAATGACTAAGGATATGAAACCTGACGCATATAAATAAATCTGTTAAGGAATATATGATGTACTTGAGCGTGACAATGAAAACCATTTTAACAACCTTATAATTTCTGTCACAAGCTACTTATTAACAGTTTTGGCAGCAACAAGGAAACTGGAGAGAAAATGATTTTATATTATTCTACATCTAATTATGTAAAAGACAATACGATGATAGATCATTGGGTCTTCCATCATTGATTTCGGTGAATTTAGTGAAACTACATGTACATGTAGATCTGTGAGGAACTCTCACGACTGTACATGCTCAGACCCTCACTTCCCTGATAGATTGGAGCCACATAAAGGCTTGTTCAGATATGATGCGATAAGCCCCCGCGACATTTTTAGTGTTCAGATATGGCACGGCAAACCACGCCACTTATGTTATTGAATGCGCATTAATGCGTCAATGCTCAAATGTTGTGCAGACGAAATCATGATATCATATTTTGCGCTAAAGGGGTGTTCAGATGTGAGGCGACATGTCCCCGCAATGAATCCCTGCAAGATTTTAATGTAGGAGGCAACAAAAAATGTCCCCACATATTTTTTGCTGCTTGGTTGCAAAAAAAAAAAAGAATGCACACCGATCAATTTCCTAAAAAGTTAGGGCAAAATATGTTGTCATGAGTTTGTCTGCACAAGCTTTGATAAGTTTTCTTTTATTTGGGAGTTGATGCATTATTGCGCGCTCATTAACATAAGTGGCACCACATTGTCGCACCATATCTGAACACTAAAAATGTTGCAGGGATTTATTGCAGGGACATGTCGCCTCATATCTGAACACCCCTTAACTTATTAAGAATTTGATTGGTCCACATTGTTTTGCCTCCGGAGAAAAAAAATTTGCCTCCTGCGTCAACGTTTTTTTTTTTTTTTTGCCGCCTCGTATTCCATTGACTTACAAACTACATTGTACACTAAAAAATGTTGCGGAGGTTCGTTGCAGGAGTATGTCGCGCCATATCTGAACAAGCCTTAATAGTCCCAGCGTTTTTTGTTAGATATACATGTACATGTAGCCTGTATAAAGCGTAAATGCATGTACAGTACGTGTGCCATACCCAAAGGGTTTACACATGTGAAGTGCCCGTTGCCCGTTTGGTTATGTTTCTCTCCCAGCATTTAACTTACATGTATTTGTTGTTTCTCTTTTGTTTTCCGCTTCACTTCAGGATTAAAACGATCCAACTTCAAAGTGATGTTTCTAAGTAGATATATTAATTAATTTACTAGATGAAAAGCAGCACATGCGGATATCATTACCGCGAATGGCATTAGGCCCCACCTCTTTCGGATCATTTGAAGGGGCCGATAAGTACCCGTTATTGCCATGATATTGATCACATTGTTGCATTATTCATATCTATTATGCGTATCAGTTTTATTGTGAACTTTGATTTAATGGGCATTTATTGTGCATTTATTGTGCATGCGGTAAGCTGATGGGCGTAATGTTTCATAACATGTACAAACCCATGCTACATGTACTTGTTGGAAGCATAATACAAAATGAATTATTCATTCAATAATCATGAATATGTACATGTATGGGTGCTTTTTAGCTAAAGGTAGGCCTTCTAATGAATCCGGACAAAATGGCAGAGCTTTAGGGGCCTGGACCGGTATTCTGAAAAGTGTTTTTTCTTTTATCTTATCTCCACTGTGTTTATTGTCATAACAATTTTGAAGGTGTACCTATGATTGCTTTTAGCTGAGCAAAAGTCCTGCACACAAGACAAAAGTGCGCGATGTGAACCAATGGCGTACGCTATTTCTGATTGCTGTGGCAATTAAAATAAGATAAAAGATAAAACAATTTTCAGAATACCGGCCCCGGTTCTAACTTACATGTACATGTAGTTTGGTATCTAGCAATTTATCACTTGAAATTTAAGAAAACAATCAGACAGAAGAATCACAGGGGCTTAAAAAAAACAAAAACTGTACATAACCTTCAGTAATGAATGATTACAATGTACATGTACACTGTAAGACTGTAAAATACATGTATACATGTATTTATCCTATTAAATACAATGTTCTTGAAATCGTACGATAAAATTGCTCATTTTTTTCAAAAGTGTGATCAAAGACTTGTGTTGTGGCCAGTCTCTCCTGTTCTTACATTGCTATTGATTTGCATGAATGCACTAAAGAGAGAAAAAAATTATACAGTTATGCACACATCCATCAGAAACTTCCACTTTCATAATTATTGGAAGCATTCAACTGTCCTATACTTTCATCCTTATTTTTTTGTGTTTCACAGAAAACCTATTGCTCATAAAAAATTTACAGGAAAATACACTATACAGCTGGATGTGTAATCTGTATATTCTGCTGAGAATATTAAGTGGTATTATGTACATAATACAAATATAAACAAAACTCCCACTTAATAGACTATGCACATAGTCTATTAAGTGGGAGTTTTGCTTATATTTGCTAATCAAGTGTGATATGTGTACACACTATTCTGTATCCTGTCAGGCCATTGTTTCTCTATATAATGCACAACATAAGCCCCCCATTTCATAAAACTTGTCAATAACAAGTTGCGATAAGTGTTATAAGCTTCTGAAATCCTTGCTTCTGAAATCCTTTCATCTGATTGCCTGATAGCAAATTGTCATAGAAATGTGGTAGTTGTTACTGAAATCAAAGTTTTATGAAACAGGGCCCAGCTCTGGATACGTTGGCCTGTAATACCCCTTTCAATAATTATTCCACTTTTAGTGCACACTAAAATAGTCCACACCAAGAAGCAAATTTTGCTTTCAGTAATTCACAACGGACAGCGCTTCTGTTATGGAGACCCTTTTAATAAATCTGTCCAAAAGGGAGTAACTGGTGTGTAACTGAATTATTTTGGGCACGATAATTTATTTGATGTGTTTGTATTTAATTCGTAGAACTTCATTGAGATGACATCAATATTTTCTCTGAAAAGTGGAATAATGATGAAAGTACATGTATGATAATAATGATAATATAAACATATATCAAAAAGAGCAGTATAAACACAACAAAAAAAGTAACTCCCCCCTAATTCAAAATAGCATAACTTTTTAACGAAATTTTTTTGAGCAAAATGATTTGGCAGGAGTGTTTCTTCACTTATTGACTTACTTCTCTGTGAAAATGAGATTGATCCGCCAACTCATGCATGAGCGAGCAAACATTAAAGGCAAAAATGTCACTTTTCAAAAGTCACAAGAGTCATTTTTGCCTTTAATGTCTGCTCACTCATGCATGACTTGACAGATCAATCTCATTTTCAAACAGAAGTTAGTCAATATAAGTGTGGGAACACTCCTGCCAAATTATTTTCCTAAAAACATCTTTGTTAAAAAGTTATGCTATTTTGAATTAGGGGGGAGTTACTTTTTTTGTTGTGTTTATAACATTGTACAAATCCCTCACATCTGCAATAAACAAACTTTTTCTAAATAATAGAGTGTTCTTTCATAATTACATTATCAGTGTATGTACAACCTACATGTACAAGTAGCACAAGGCTATGAAAGTGAGCCAATATCCTACTCTTATAACACATATAGCAAAATTCATGGGGTGCTGTAAAGCCTGTGACCTTTGACCCGCACCTTTCAGTAATTCAAAATTTTACAACTTAGTGCGGATCTGATCCGGACCAGCGATTTATTGAAAGGGGAACAATACTCTTCTTGAATGAATTCTTTTCCTGAAATGGTTATTTCTGGATGATTTTTAAGTACTTTTTATGTGAAGCATGTGTTAAAGGAAATCAAGGAATCCTTGACAATGCACTTAGTAAATCCTCCAGAGGAATTAAACAGGAAATTCTGCCAGTTTGTGGGTGTATGATAAAAAACATTGCATCTAAAAAAAACACATATGTTTACATAAGAGAACATGTCGTGATCATATTTAATGTACATGTACATGTATGCGTGCTAAGCAGTGTGGGGAGATAGAATAGACTTTGGTACGGCTCAATTAACCCCAGCATTCTAAAAAAGGGCTCGTGGCCCCATATGATCAAAAGAGACACAAACTATTTTGTTCGCCGTGCTGCATCTGAAATCCATGTAGTCAAACAGCAATAAACTCAAGAAGTGTTGCATATACCCTTGTTAAGACACAAAAAATCTGTCGCATAGCTTTGCTAGAATAATATACATTGTAGTTATGCTGAAAGGTGTATGATTTTTCTTTTAGTGTAGATTTTGTTGATAATGAAAATTTTATTTCCAACTAGTGCTACACAACTTCACATGGTAACATGTACATGTACATTTAACACAAAAATGGCTGCACTCAAAGTCATGCTACATGTAAAAGACACCACATCATATCAAGCATGTCTTCATCATTATTTTGGGAAGGAATATGTACTTGAAATTATTCTTTGGGATGAGGTTTCCTTTGATTTGTTCATGACAGGAAGTATACATGTACATGTATTTGAAGCCTTATTTGATCATTTTTTTCTGTAAATTACATGTACATTGCAATGGAAGTGTTTTCCTTTTTTTGAACATTTTTCTGTTAAGAATTTTTGTACGGTATCTGAAATAAATGTAAATTGCCAGAAAATATGGTGAGAAGCTAAAAGTTACCAATTTGCGTCTAAAACAGTGATTTTGAACTTTCCATTGTGTTGCCAATTTAAGGATGTTATTTTCCTCTGTTTTTCTTTTTGCATAATACAAAAATGAACAAATACTGATGGTTGGGGGGAACAGTACCTGTGTGTGCCTAATTTTTTGCTCTTTCTCATGGCACTTCGTGAGCAGCAACACTTTCTGCCGGGGGATGCATGCATTGCTTTTCAAATGGGTTAATTTTTTAAATAAAAAATAATTGTTTCAGAGAGCTGATGAAAGAGATAGAAAGGTCGAATTAGTGTCCACACTCAAACGTTAGTAACCTTGCAATGCATTATTGTATAACCGCATTCATTGTTGATTTTCAGTTTCCCCTTGAAAAAATGAAGTTATGGCACAAATGATTAAGTTTCAATTTTAGTTTCATTGTAATAGTTTGCCTGTAAACTATTTTATGATAGATAGCTATGAACCATCGTCTGTACTGCATTCCATGCTTAATAAATGTATTCCTTGGCAGTCACAATATATCCTTTCCAATTTCATAGCTCATACAAAAGCATTGCCGATCTCAAACGCTAAAAGAAGCACCCTTCATTGTTTTACTCATCAGTGCTCTTACATAATTATACATGTAGGGGACAGAGGTAACTCGACACTGGAGCGGACTTGACATTATGCAGCAAAGTGCAAGCCATACTTCTAGGACTTTAAAAAAAAGCCTAACATTTCATGTTTTGCATAATTCTACATCATGAATTTTCACCACTGTATCTTCAGTAACTATTTTACCCTTTCCTACAATGTATCAAATCATTCAGTAAAAGAATTTTTTACAAAGGTTACTCAATACAGAAGTACACACAAGTATTTGCAATCAAATCAGCTCTCGTTCTACCTTGATTTTGTACTGTCTCTGAAATGTTCTGGGATAGTTCGATTTTATCCAAGATCCTTTCAAAATAGCCCCGCTCTCGAAGTGAGTGGTACAAACATACATGTACGTGTTCTCCTTGTATATTTGGTATAATTTGCTTTTACCCTTACAGAAATTTTAGACGTGGTGCAAGCTAGTGACTAGCTAGCGGCTAGCTAGCGACTAGCTAGCTTAATAAACTTGCAACGGGCACGCACAGAAGTTTTTAAGCAAGTTATTAGTAAGCACTAAGCATGCACGAACTGTTCGCAAGCTTGCGATTGCTTATTAAGCTAGCTGCCAGCTAGTACTAGCTACAATGTAGTTGCTAGCTAGTCGCTAGCTTGCAGCACTTCAACATTTCTGTAAGGGTAGGGCAATTCCTCAAAAGTTATCAGGCCAAGCCACACAGTGCAGACCCTCTGTCATGAAGCATATTGATCAGTGTATTAAAAGTAGTACAATTTGTATGTAAACAGTACCCACCTCAAGTCAATATTCCCCTGGACTTTGCAAACAAATATGGACTGACTCATAATTACATGGACGATAATATCACAAGGCATGGTTTGTTCAACACTATTATTAAAGCAGTTTTATAAGGTATTAATGTACAGTGCAAGCCTTCATTGTAGTCTGTTAGTGCTAAAGGGATAATTATGATACAGTACTTACATACGTACATGTAATTATGTTTTATGAACTACATACATGTACATATCATTATATTATTTCTCTGTTCTTCTGTCTTTCTTCTCCTTGTCACATTAATACAGTGTATGTTAATTTGATTTTTGTTGCAATTCCATATGCATACATGATCATTGTATCTATTACCAACCAGTCATATTACCGACCTCCCCATAAAAAGTCATACACATACACAGGGTTCTCACTAGAAAAAAATCCACACACGGTTCCCTCTTTGCGCAAAGCGTGGAAGTTTCAGAAGTTTTACGGAATAACACCTTAAGTTAGGTGTGGCGGCAGTATATGCTATTATGTAAAAAAGGATGAAAAATACTTCTTGGTAAGCAGGAGTTGTCTACTAATGATAAAAGTAAAAATACATGTACATTGCCAAAAAGCAAAACAATCTGTGACATTTATCATTATTGTTAGGAATATATACTCCACTATTTTTTTTACCCTTGTTGCAACGCATGGTGCAGAAATTTCACACATGGTTCTTCCTTGTCTGAAACCCTTTACGCATGGTATTGGAACCATGGGTGTTATGTACTGGCGAGAACCATGCACATACATGTACATATCTTTGGAATTACGATGACTTGTATTGCAGGGTCATCATATTTTCATATTGACCTAATTGCGCTTACCTCCCTGAGCAACAGGCGTATATCATGCGTTGTCGCGTGCTTAGATAAAGCTTAATGCCACTGCCAAAGCTAACTGCAGTTCTCTGCTTCAAGGCTTTGGTCGCTCAAATACTGTATAAGCCAATATTTTCGCGTACAGATATTTTCGCGAGTCGTTGATTTCACGAGCGCAAGAGCAGTAGCAAGATGGGACTTGCAGTAAACTTATTTGTACATGAAAGAGCCATATCGGCAGATCCAGAGGATTTGTTTTGCGATTTTTTTTTTTGTTGCCAATACCATCACACTCGTACCTTGCGATAAACAGGCTCACAGACATTTTCGCGAGTCGTTGATTTCACGAGCGCAAGAGCAGTAGCAAGATGGGACTTGCAGTAAACTTATTTGTACATGAAAGAGCCATATCGGCAGATCCAGAGGATTTGTTTTTCGATTTTTTTTTTTGTTGCCAATACCATCACACTCGTACCTTGCGATAAACAAAAAAAGCCGTCATAAAACCCCTGATTTCTAGATTTCTAGCACGTTTTTGGCGATTCTCTTTTTTGCCACCCCACAAAGGCCCTGCATGCTTTGGAAATTGGCATCAATTCTGCATTTTTGGTAGCAAAATTTGACTTTTTATAGGGGTTTTGGAGGTGACTACTGAACTAACTTGTGGTGAGTGACAATTTACCTGTGTGTTGCGATAATGATGCTACATGCACGGAGGATCTGGGACTGCTGCACTTTCCGCATAGTGCGAGGCAATGGCAACAATATGCCGATGATGAGGGCTCGGAAAAAAATGTGTGGATATATTCGCGTGTTGGTAAATTCACGATAGGTGAGTGATTTGCAAAATTCACGAAAATAAAACCACCGTGAAAATTTCAGCTTGTACAGTATGTGACTTTGAAAAAAATGTCTCTGTAAAAAAATTATCATTGAGAAATTATTTTCCTTGTGAATAATGTTTTTTTCTTATGTAAGAAACTGGTGATGTTTGTAATCTGATCTCCAGGAATGAGGCAAAATTAGTTTTTTACATACAATATACTAAACAGTGCATGTACAGTGTAGGCCTACACTGTACATGTACATGTATGCACGTACATATATTCAACTTTGGTTTTGGATTTATGAAAATTTGACTTCATTGAACTACATGTAAGACCGGATGAATCATAATTTTCATGAATATATACTCAAAGAGTCTAGACCATCATTAATAATATACCCCCGCTATAAAACCAAGTTTGAAGGAGATGTACATGTAGGAATCAGCGCACGGCCGGGTGGTCTGTCAGTCCGTTGCAAATCTTGCGAATTGAACTATGTATACTTCCTCAGTTTGTGAGAAATGCTCTTGAAATTTGGCATACTCTTTGGTCTTGGGGTGAAGATGTGCAGACATATTTTTTGAATGTTTCAGAAATTGAGTTGCCATGGTAATGGCATATTATGGGAATTGATCAGGAAAATATTGCAGATTGAACTACATGTACTTTCTTATTTTCAAGCAATGCTCTTGAAATTTGGTAAACACATTGGGGTGGGGATATTGAAGATCACCTTCAGTGATATTTCTAGTTTTTATCTAGTGCAGACCTTGTTTGAAGAATCAACAAATATTCTGTATCAATGGATGAGGGGTTTTCCCCTACGTTGATACAGTGCATGGAAATGCAAAACGCATTGTAAATGTAGAAGTTAAATTGTATTTGTACAAGTACATCAACACTGTCAATGTATCATTGTTTGCCTTTTTCCAATATTTTTTTTTTTTTGGTAGAAAATGTTAGTATGACATTGACCTTTGATATCTTTTCTATTTACATGCAGTAAACACACTTGCACAATTCTGAAATTATGACTACCTACAGAACATGAAATGTAATCATAGAGATAATATTTGAGTGGTTTAAAGCAAACACTTTAAAAGTAGGAGATCCCATTTGCAGCTCTAAAATATTAAGATGTGTGAATATGTGTTCAATTATAAGAGAATGATTATTAAAAACTTCTGTGAAAGAAAAATTGATTGTACATGGCTAATTAACTGAATAATTAACATTTTTGATAATTCTGTACTTATTTCGGACAGAAAATTTTAGCTGATTTTTTTTTTGAGATAGCGCGCAACGAAAGGATTGACGTTACATACAGTACAGTGCTGCTATTATGGGGTACGTGTGGTTGCCGCGAGCTGCACACGGCTGAGCTAGCTAGCTAACTGGCTTCGCTTCTGCCAGTGAGCTGATCCGACTTGCTTAAGTCAAGGATGGTAGGCCAGATTTTCATTTTTGTATGACCGTGAGATTAAATAAACAGAAGGGCAGATTTTGCAAAAGAGATCTCCTACCTTAAAAGATAAATTTCATTTCTGGTTATGTGATGACAGTTGAAACATTTCAAAGCAATTGGGAAAGGTAATGAAATTGGTGTTCATGTATATCAAGGTTTTTGAAATCATCTCAGTGATAAGAAATCTAGTCGATCTTGTTGAAAAGCACTTGTACTTAACACAGAAATGGGTATATGGGACTACGCATACATGTACATGTACATGTAAATGTTTGGGCTGAACTTTCACGCTGTTTCTCGTCATATTTTCAATGTTAGGGGACTTGTGTTTAGGAACAGTACGAGGCATGTTATAAATTTGAAATATAATTATTTGAAGAGTAATCCTTTTCTGGGGACATTCTTCCAACCTGACATCAAAAGACAGCGAAAGTTCACACATTATCTTTCACCTTCTGCCAGAACTCAAGCTTCTCTTTAAATTCAGGAAGGAAAAGGGCTCAATCCGTGGTATGCTGTTAATTAGTCTCACCTTCAGGCCCAGGTACATGTATATGTACCTTGTTCTATTCATTCCACCATATGTGTACATGTACTGTATGCACTATTTTCTGTAACATTCGAAGGAGCTACATGTATCTTAGCCAAATGACAACTTCCAAAGCTCAGTCTGTGGAACTGGAAGTACATGTACATGTATACAAGAACATGATATTGATACACTGTAAGGAATGATAAATTCATGTAATATCATGTGAAAGAAACTGACTTCTATTATCATTCCTAACTTTATCTAACTTCCTAGCAATATACACTGTTTGTCAATAGATGATAATAATAGTTGGGTTTCATTTGCCCAGGAAAGCTACATTGGTATTGTTACTGCTCTTCCTGTGGGCCCTGCAATTATGTACTCCAGCATTGCCAAGTAACTACATTTATCTTGAACCCCGTTTAAATCGACATCACTCGGTGTCACACCAGATGACTGTCTGGGGTAAGGTTGGGGTGAAATTCCTTCTCAAACACGAGGTAACAAAAGCGAGGACCGTTCAAATCAGAATGCACATCTGCGGTAATCGCGAGGTGCGTTGTCATGGTAAAATGTCCAGTGGGGGAAAAGCGCGCGCTGCACAGTTGTGTTGAAATACAGAAGAAATAATATAGGTAGGCCTACCGTACGTAATTGTGTTACTTTGTAAATTAATCTTTCATTTGAGAACTTGACGTCGACAGCTACAGAGACACGCTTATACTTAACTTGAACATGTGCAGCAAGTCGCTTATACATTGAATATATTGGTATTTGTCATTTGGAAAAAAAACCCAAAACATTAGAATGATCAATATACAGAATGAAAAGCAATATTTAATATAAAAATATTTAAAAAAAAACTTTTTTATGGGCATTTTATGGAAAGCTTAAGGTGAAACACCCTGTTTTAGTCAATACATGTTCGGCCTCAACATGTGCTCACCTAAGCGAGGGCTTGGACGAAGGACTTTCGTTTTCTACCCTGCGAGCGTTTAAATCTATGCTCAATCAGGGGATCACGCCGGATGACTGAGGAAGTTGTGTCGTGTCGTGCTCGGCCGTCTAGCATGATTTTCACCTCGTGTTTTGTGTGTTTACCTCGCGTTCGTGCTTGTCCTTTGTGCTGAGACCGTTAAATCAACAGTGGACAAAGGACGACACGAGGTAACCTCGGGGGTTGCCTTGCGTTTTTGGTAGATTTAAACGGGGTATAGGTTGAGATGGGTACATGTACATGGGGAACCGGATACATACACCTTTTGTACTGTATGGGTATTACACCTTAGCCCCATTGCATAATAACTTACCATAGATGGTTTTGTCACTGCTCTTCCTGGAGGCCATGTAATTATTACTCTTGCATTGCCAAATACCTTGGTTGAGATGGATATTTGTACTCTATGAGTAAAACACCTTAGCCCGATTGCATAGAACTTACCATAAATGGTATAAAGTAAAAACTATCATCCAGTGGCTTACAGCAAGGATGAAAGAACAGGAGGCTGCATCCTCTTTCGAGAAGATAGGGCAGCTTCCTTGAATGAAGCAAGTCCAGTGCACAGAACAACTTACCATCAATGGTAACTACGGTGACATTGCTCCAGCCAGTCAAATTCAGGGCTTCCATGGAAGTTACCACTGATGGCAAAGTTAGTAAGTTTTAATGCAATAGAGTCCTTGTCAAAGGATGTAAGGCTTACATGTAGGTGATGATTGAACCCAGGACCTCTTGTTTGAGAGACAAGAGCCTTTACCACTATTCCACAATTATTTCTTTCTTGGTATTTATTGAAAAATGCTGTCTCTGTACATTTAACAGTTTTGGTATTTCACTAGGACATATACATGTACATGTAACTTTGTAAATGGTAATATCCCTTTATTTAAATATACCTTGTACAATGTACATGTACTTCTGACTTTTGTTTGAATAATTTATAATCCAACCTTTTCTTTTCCCTTTTTTCATCTCACCAGATTCATCAAACGTTGCTGAATCCAGTCATTTACCACCCCTGGGAGTTATCATCATTATTATTGCATCAGGCCTGTGTCTTCTGATGGTGCTAGTGCTGTGCGCTTGTGGAGAAAAGACCAAAGAGTGAGTTTACTTCAGAGTCTTGGTTCAAGACACACAGGGCAGCACTTGTATGTTGGGCTGTGTGAATTTCTGGAATTTTTCTGCAGAGGTCGACCTCTATAAAGACACAAATAACCACAATAGTCAGCAAAATTCTATAGAAATATTTGCTTTTTGCACTGTAGGATGATGAAATACAGGGATGCCATTTTTCAGGCAAAAGCTTGAATTCACGCCCTGGCAGTTTATTTTCAGGCTGTAGAAAAGACCTTTTTGTCTAGAAAATGGCTCATTCTAGGTGATTTGCAGGCCTCCTCTGATCAATTCTTAATGACATCCCTGGAAATATTTTCATACCATTCCTTCAGCTGGATCTCAAGCGTCTTGGAGCTCTGGAATGTTACTCGCCTATTGTAAATTTTCATGAGAATGTGGGTTAGTTAAATGTATGAAATTTTAAAAAGTCTTGCTCTTTGTAAATGTCCAGAGAGGGAGAGGGAGAGAGAGAGAGAGGGAGAGAGAGAGAACAGATCCAAGTGAGTAAAAGAACTGTCAGTTAGAGCGCATTTTGTGCTCTGGTTAATTGGAGTTGTACAGTAATTCAAGTTCAACTGGCTACAAAGAAATTGAAAATTTCATGTAATGCTTAGATGTAAAAAAGAGACCTTTAATAACTGGGAAATTGTAATTGCATCACTGCTTTTGTAGTCACTCTACATGACAGAGAATTAAAGGTTTTTATATCCTGGTCACAGCACAATTAAAACTTCATTGCATGTCAAGCTACATGTATGTCTCAGCACTAGTCCCGGTCATCAATATTCTGTGGTTTTTGTACACGTACATGTAGGTAGAGCCCCCACCATTTGAATTTATTATTAGAGGGCACCTCTGTGGTGATGGTCATGGTTGTGGTCTCAGCTAGTGTTTAGAACGTGTTTTAATGCCTTGTGTCTGAATGGCCCATGAGGATTAACCTGTCGAGTATGATTTTGATTTCATGATTTCAGTATAACATGCTATTCCCATAGATCCTAGGCCTAGTCATCTCAGACCTAGTGTTCAAAGGGTTAAACTAAATTCACATTGGCAAGCTGTGCCTGAACAACATGAGCCCATCATTTATTAGAGGGGTCCCCATGAGGTGATGGTCATGCTTATGATCTCAGAGATTATCCAAGGATCTCTGATGGAGGCCATTGATAATAATAGTCACCCAGTGATACTAAGCTGTCCCAATTAAACCTGCATGCAATTAATGATTAAAGGTACAGTCATTCATAGATTCTGTATGCCAAAAATTTGATTATACTCATTCGGAGTCATGATTTTTACAAAATGGCTGGGCATAGATATTTCAGTTTTCAGAATGAAAGACTACGGTTTATGTATGGATAAAGACAGTGTTTAGTTTTGGGAAATCTGAAAAAAGTAAGTGTTATTATTTGAATTCATCGCCAGATGATATGAAAGATTGCATCCTAAAACTGCAATGTATTATGAGCTGAAGAATGGCTTTGTTACAATAAAAATGTCAAAACTTAGTTTCGAACTATTCTGCCCTGAAGCGCCTGTACACGTGTAAAACGAGCATGAATTCTATTGTGCGATAAACATAATGAAGTGCGATAAACATAACGAAGTGCAGTGAATGTTATGACGAGGGGGGGGGGGGGGGGAGTGTTGGCGTGCAGGGGTCATAGTGTAGGGCTGAGTTTAACTGTTCTTTTGTGTAGACCAAACTAAAATTCACCGAATGTCATGAATAGAATATCATATGAGCTATGCAAGGCGGACAATGTGCGATTATACTTAAAGTTCCATGCAGGAAGACCAATAACTCCTTGGCAAGACCAAAGATTTATAGAGAGTTTTGAGGACCAAAGTTTCTGTTTCATATTACTTGAAGATTGCAATAAAAAAGGAACCTACATTATACTACATTCATGTACTAGACCACCTGCCTTGATAAATTCTGTGTTAATGATCTCATAGATTACTAGGATCCTTGATCGAGGCCATTGCTAATGGCGTATTACCCTCGTGATACAGGACTGTTCTAATTATTACCTGAATGCAATTAATCATTAATGGTTTTGTTAAATATTTATCATCAATTTGCAGACTTTATAATTGTGCCACCGTGATATGAAGCATTGAAAAATTATCATACATAAAAGGTGTATGACGATTTTACATCTTTTTTAAAGTGGACGTACATGTATGTGTTAAAATGTATAGGACTTCAGGTACATGTATTACTTTCTGTTGATTATATTTACTGTATTAGACATAATCACTTTGTGATATTTTTTACATTGACAGAAATTATAAGATAAAAATTATTTTCATTTTTTTTCCTTTTAGCTATGAATTTGACTGAATCAAACTGAATGAAAAAAAAAAATCTTAGTATTAAAAATCTTTGTTTAAAATGGAACTTGTTTGATTAATTTCCCTAATTTGGGAAGCAAACTGCTTCCACATTTTTCAAGGGATTTCAAGATTTAAATTAAGGTGGTCCTCAGTTGCGGCAGTGTGAGAAGGGGGTGTGAGAAGGGGGTGTGAGAAGGGGGGGGGGAGAGGTGGGAGGGAGATGGAGACATGAGAAAGGGAAAATGGGAAGGGGGGGGTGAACATTCATGTTGATAGGATCCATTTTTGGTACAAGTTATTTTGCAATGTATTTTTCTTATCATGAATCCCTTGGACTTTCATATAACTTATAAATTAAAATTACCTTTAAAACCAAATATGCCTGAATCCACTGGCTTTGAGATTTTAGCACAAGGAGCCCATTTTTGTCAGGATGCTACATCATCAAACTGGTTACCTAGCAACCCGTAATCCATAATCCATACAGGGGATGGAGGGGCGCTGATCCTGCCCTGCTGTGAGGGCTCAGCTGAATGTTCATGACGCTTGTTTTCGAGATAGACGATTAGTCATTGAATTAAGCGATTACCGTCTCGAACAGGTGAAAACGTGGCCCACGGGTTTCATTCCTAGGATGTAACTACAAGCCCATGAACACCATTTAGTTAATCTTGGTCACTATTTTCAATAGTTGAAAAAGAGAGATACACTTTTTTCATTTGGTTAATCTTGGTCACTACATTTTCAATAGTTGAAAAAGAGAGATACACTTTTTTCATTTGGTTGATCTTGGTCACTACATTTTCAATAATTGAAAAGGAGAGATATACTTTTTATACTTTGTACCTCACCATGTCCAATTGTTAAAACCAAAATTACACCCAGTTGATAAATCAACAGATAATTACATTACCAAATACATACATTGTAACATTGGCCATGGGAAGATTAAATAAATTGTATTCCAGTATCCACCAAAGGTGATAGATAAGTACACATGTATACATGTAACAATAGACTGAAATCATGCATTTTGCTGTTGTTGTTATTATTCCCATTTTTTCAATACTATAGCATAACATAATGAATGCAGACAATACCTATCCCCCCCCCAAAAAAAAAGTCACCCTGAAATGTAGTGAACACTTTAATATTTTATCAGCTCCTCAGGCTGTACATACATGTACAATTTATATTTCATTAAAAGATGAGTCACTAGCATGTCAAGTTTGCGGTAAACCAATTAATTACTCTCTCCCCCTCCTTCCTTGATACTTTCATAGACACTCCCAAAAGCACATGGCTAATTTTTAGTTTGTTGTTTTCTTTTTTCTCTGCAGAGAGAAAGCTCCAGCCAAAAAGCGAGATACTCGGAAGGAAAATGGCGGGGATATTGTGGTGAGTATTGCGACTCATTTTGTGTTGGTGTCTGACAAATGAGGGAGTTAATGTGTAGTGACGCATTGTTTCCCCAGGAAATCTGTGTCCCGAAATTGAGAGCATGAATCAAAAGCTTGTGAAATATCTGAGAAATATTACATGGGCCAGGGCATGCATGAATATTTATATGGAAAATCAGAAATGTCATTTAAATGGAATAGATAATCTAAACAAGTTGAAATGCAGAAATCAAATGGCTTTTCTTACTTCATTGTCTTAATTTCCTCAGAATTTTCTGTATTTCATATCCAATAAAAAATGTCGAGTTATAAAAAAAGAAAAGATTTAAAAGAAGAAGAAATGCAGAATAACCTAAGGAAATCAGTAGCATACAAGAAAAAAGAAGTTTCACATGGGCATGTGTTTCTCTATGAATTGAAATCTCTTTGATTGTTAGATGGCAGTATTCCTTTTCCTATTGTATGTTTCAGTCTCCTCAAACTGAAGATGAAGAAGTCAAGACCAGCCCTCCAAATGGAGACCCTAACCCCAGCCTCACCCAGTCCATGAGCATCAAGCAGTCCCCTCCATCCCCTAATGGCGCTGCCTCCCCTACCACCGAAGCCGCATCCCCCAACAACATCAAGCGCTCTTCCACCATTGATCGACGCCTCCCCGAGCTTCCGCCAATGCATCCCACGGTACCCGGCATCCCAGAAAACGAGGAGAATGACTACAACGGGACATACGATACGATAAAAGACGATAAGAAGAAGGATGCAGGCGCTGCAGGAGGGAGTCGCAAGTTACCCCCGGCAGCAGACGATGACCCCGCGTATAATAGCGTTGAGGATACCATGGGTGGGGCTAGTGTTACCAGGAAGGATGGTGGAGGGATGGTAGCGGGGACGGTAGGGGGTGCTGCAGCTTTGGAAGAGGATGGCGGTGATTATGCCAGTGTGAAAGGTAGGATACTAGATAAGGAATATTACGCAGCATTGAGTGGTATATTCAGATGTGATTTGATAGATTACCTTTAAGAATGTCTTTGCAAGATGTGTTTAATGGTGTGGAGGTGTTGTGGCAAAGTTGGCAAGAGCGTGCGGTGTTTGAGTCCCACTGATGCCCGGCCGCTTATGTCCTTCAGCAATACATTTAATCCACCTTAACTGCACTCCACCCAGGTGAATATATGGGTATCTGCACTACTGGGGTAATAATAATGTTAATGATAATAATTGTAAGCACCTTGAGCACACTTTGTAGTGGATATGTCATGCAGTAGAAATATCTTCATTGTTATAATTAATGAATTGCTTGTTTGGAACAGTAATGCATGTAGCTGCAAACATCAGAGACCCCATCAATACTCTATTGTCTGTGTGTCATATGTAGGTTAATGTCCCTTATTCTGCAGCTACTTGTATTTAGTATTTTTTGTGGTTAACCTTTTTATGTCTGAATAAGGCTGTAATGTAGCATTGTCATCGAATCACATAGTGAGTCAGAATGAGCACTATGCGGTGTATTAGAAATTCTAAATTCAGATTCCAGAAACCCTCAAATCCCTAAAACCCCAACATCCTTTCAAATTATGTCAAAAACATTTTATACCTGTCATGTCTTTCACAGTATTCAAACATGAAGCTAGGATATATGCATGTATTAGAATATAACATTGTTCTGTTTTCCCCCAACTTGCTTGTTTGTTGATGTCAGGCTCTCTGCCAATTCCACATGCCGCATAGTGGTTTGAAGGAAGGAAGTGAAGTACACTGTGAATGACAAAAATAATGTGATGTTTGCTTTTATTTTGTTCTCTAAATCAGCGCTTCTCAACCAGTGGTCCGCGGCCTCAGGTGGGCCGCGAGGTCAATCCAAAACATTTTGGGAAAAAATACTTGAATTCAGCTTTCCTGTCAACATCAGATTGAACTGAATTTATTTAACATATTGAAATAACATAAACAGTTGTGGATTATCGTCAATGCAGTGTGCTAAAAATCTTCGAAGATTTCTGTACATTTGGGGTGGGGATATTATATCAATCTTTCATTTATTGCAGCCATACATGTAGGGTGCATTTTGTAATGTAATGTAGGTAATGTAGTGGTCCAGATAATTACCACACAATTGTTCTCTTTTTTCTTTTGTCATGTTTTACTGATTTTTTTCTTCTCATTGAGATTCTGTGAGGTGGGCCTCAAAATATTTTCAAGAATGCAAGTGGGCCTCGAAAATATTTTAATAGCCAAAGTGGCCTCGTGGTAAAAAAGGTTGAGAAGCACTGCTCTAAATGATAGTTGTGGCTTTGCCATTGTGGTAATATGTAATGGTGTTATGTGGTAATGTAGTCAAACAGCATTTAAACAACAAATTCTAAATAATTAAGATGAACATTAATTAGCCTAAATGTTGTTTCTGTGTGGTGAGACAGGGAATGAGTGACTTTGTTTGTCTTTGTATTTCGAAGGATGTATGAAAATTCATTTTTAATGCATATCACTTTGGCCTTGTGATAGAAACATAATCCTTTCTGATATAAAGTGAATATACATGTAAATGATATGAAAGTTAATGTATGTATGTTACACTATGAAAATTAGATAACAGTACTTAAAGTAAAAAAGAAGCATTTTACCCTTTTTGTTATTAGATCATACCAGATAAAGTTCATGTAAATAATGCCGTGTAGTTGTACACTAATCAAAAACTTCAGATGTGTGCACAAAGTTAGTATTCCTGTTTGATTTCATCTCATCTGGTACATGTATGTTTCTCATGCAGTCTTTCAATGTCATTGTATTTTCTTCAGAAACGGGCAGAAATTCCACATGCGTGGAAGCAGGGACTGCTCCGTCTGGAGGGGCAGAGGGCGGTGCTGATGAATCAGACTACGATGGATCGTACGCCAAGGTCAAGGATGTCCAGGGGAACAGTAATCATGCCTATGCCACTGTCCAGGATAAAAAGGTAAAGAAAAGAGATAGTAGTTAATTAAGGTATCTTAGGAAAACACAGTAGTGCAAAAAGATGCATCCGGAACGCAAAATGAAAAATTCTTGAAAATCAGAATTTTCAAACTCAAATTGATAATTACATGGGTAGCATGTAGACCCTGTAAATGAATGTACAATCTTGGTGTGGAATGATAGTGGCTGAAATTTCTTTCCAGTGTATCACAATAGACATTTTAATTTTTTTGCATTTTTGAATTTTGCGTTCCGGACGTGTCCTTTCGCACCATGGCGTTTTCCTAGAGACACCTAATACACAATGTTTTTTGGCATGAATAGGGCAGGTGGGGGGGGAGGAAGAGGAAGGAGGGGGAGGGTGATGTTGGGCAGACTTTGGGCTGTATGTGACAGATGGTGTGCTACTAGATTTGAAAAAAAAAAAAGACATCGAACTGATAGTTTTAATCTTTTTTGGCTGTTTGTGATGGGAGGCTGATGGGAGGGTGTTACATGTCGGTACAGCTGCATGCTATAGGGTTAAAATTTGGTATAGCATTGTTTCCAGAGTTGAAGCGAGATATTTGATTAGTTTTTATGGAAATTTACCACTATTAAAGCGATGCTTACCAAGGCATAAATGTATGTTCAGCTAAATAATTATAGGATGGTTGTACATGTACAAGTGGCTGTAAATCTCTGTAGACATGTACATGGTACAAAGTTCACAGAAAACAAGATTTTCTCTTCTTTGAGTTACAATTCAATTGAAACAGTATACGTGCATGTGCTCTATGTTTTCTTACAGGAGAGGGAGCATGGCTACGCCCGTGTGAAGGATGTCCACGCGAAACCAAACACCAACTCAGAAGGTGCGGTAGGGGGTGCGGTAGAGGGTGAAGATCCAGACGACGAGGAGGTACCGCCTGTACCCCATAAACCCCTTGATCTAGATTCACCAGAGAACCCTTCATCACCGGTATCACAGAGGTATGGAAGGCATAGTTAGGTGTATTAAGGGTCTAATAGGAGTTGTGTATTGTAGGAGGGGAAGGGATTGTATGACGGGTTGTGGTAAGGAGTGCTGGGCCCTGTTTCATAAAACTTGCTATCAATAACAAGCTGCAATAACTGTCATAAGCTACTGAAATCCTTGCATCTGATTGGCTGAGAGCAAATTTGTCATAGTAATTTGCAGACTTTGGGTACTGATAACAAGTTTAATGAAATTGGGCCTAGATCATGATGAAGAAGGGGTACCGCTGACCCCCATGATCTAAAGTTACCAGAGGAGCTGCCATTGCTAATATTACAAAGATGTGGAGGGTGTTGCTGGATAGTAGTATAGAGTCTGGTATTAGGTGGATGATATACATGTAGCAAGAAGGATAGAGATATTGATAGTGCATATGTTTGGTAGATTGATTATTGTGGGGGCAGTAATGGTTGTGATAGTAATGACTGATGTCTTGTACAGCAATGATATCCATCAAATCAGGTGCTAATGTTGCTTTCTCCAAAATATGAAAAGCGATGATTGTAGTAAAAATGGAACTCTGATAATATGTATGTAGCCAGAACCATCAGTGTTTTATCTTTTGAAAGAAATTGGTACCATGTCTTGTTCTTATCCAGGGCGGGGTCTTCATCCTCACCTAGCAGTCCCAGTCCAGGGAGGGGTTTGGAAGGAGGAGGAGGAGCAAGTCCTAACCCAGGAGGTGGTCCAGGTGGTCCTGATGGAGATGGTCCTGGACCCGGCCCTGGTCCTGGTCCTGGTCCTGATAATGGTCCTGGTGCTCTGGGATCAGGGCAGAGAGAACCCCCATATACACAAGTAAGATGATGTATCAGCTTTGTTTTTTGTATTTAAAGGTGGAATGGTGTTTTCAAAAGTTTATTTTCATGTATGCAAAAGCTGATTGTTATTTATTCTTAATGAGCAATAAGTAATGAAACCTTTGGAAATTATTTTCGTTGTCTCCAATATTTGCATTGCCCTTTCAGACAAAGTCTCAGTGCCAGTCACCATCTGTGATTAAAATTTTCAGATATTGCAAAGTTTTACCAAAAAAGTATCCTCAACTTTAGACTCCAATTGACAGTAGAATAGACATGAATTGCTTGCAAAGATATCCCATTGCTTTGAGTTTGGAATGATTTCAAGTGCAAATTTTGTTGTTTTGAGAAAGTTCTTAGGTTTATTTATCCCAATTTTGCTGTTGCTATGTCAGGTTAGTGCAAGGGAAAGCCTTGAGAGCATCCGTGCGAGACAGCAGCAAGACCACACCCAGCTGACAGAGGAGGCCCTTAGGGCTGCAGGAGGCGGTGCCGTTATGGTAGCCCCTCCCGGTGGGGCAGGGGAGCAGGACTTTGATGGCATCTATGAACAGGTGGATGATAACAGCGTTAGGGGGCAGAACAGCACCTCGCCCCCACCTCTTCCAAGAGGAAGACAGGTACGGATGTTATATTGTTGACTTGGTAGGAATGATGAAATGCATTTATAAAGATAAAGTTGAGTTCTGGTTGTGAAATTGAAATGTGAAAGAAACTGCCTAATTGGGAAAGGTTGATTATAAGCACTTAAGAATTGGTGTATGCTGTAAGGTTTTAGAATCACCATAATGATTAGAAATTGACTCAATTCTGCTGAGAGTCTCATGCACTGTACACAGAAATGTTTGTATGGGGCTACACACAAATGTTCGGCCCTGACATTTTAGCTTTTTTGTCATATTTTGAATATGGGGACATCTGAAGAGCAATCCTTTTCAGCGGATATTTCCACTATAATGATCTTCCAAGCTAACATAAAAAGAATGAGAAAGCTCACATTTTTTTTTACCTTTCCAAGAACTCCACTTTACTTTAATTCTGTTTTGGCAGTAGATTGTAATACTCTCCAATCACCAAGAATCACTGAATTTTAAAAAATGAATTCATGATTTAATGAATGCAATCTTTGGTATTGCAAATGAGAATAATGGTAAAATGTTCAATTTAACAGCGTAATTTTATAGTAAATAGCAACAATATGCAAGTAAACTGTGTCATTAAGATTAGGTAATGTGCACCTACAGGACTGTAATGCTTCAGCTTGTACCTTGTTCCGTGTTTGGATATCCTATGAGACATTCTTAACCTATGGATGACAGAAATTATTTAAAGCCTAATTTAATCAGCTTTTATTCTTCAAATTGGCAACACCCACATTCTTATTTTATTGCTATATTTTTCTTATAAAACGTCATGTATCTGAAATGAATATAAATTGACAGAAATTATGATGAGAAGTCAAAAAGCTGCCAATTTGCAGGGGAAAATGGTGATTTTAAACTTTCTTTCACATTGCCAATTTAAGGATTTTAATGCTTATTTTCCTTTAAAAAATTTTCAGCATCAAACAAGAAATATTGAGGCAGCCAAAATGGGAACAGTTTGTGTAGAAATTTCTGCTCTTTCTGCTCATGTATTTGGTATGATTTTCAGGGCTTTGCATCAAAAGTTATTAGGCCAAACCACAAAATGTGGACCTCTGTCACGAATGGGTTAACCACAATTTCATTGTTCCCTTTGCTCCAGCTTGTTATGAAAAAGAATCTTGTTGTAATATTCCCTCTGCCTTGATTTTCTTTCTTTGCAATCTAGACCTTCCCTGGCATGGGTAGAGGGCGTGTATATGAAGAAATCACTGAGGATAACAGGCCCCGCCCACCTGGTAAGTTAGAGATTGAATGATGCGAAATTTGCTCTGGCAAACTTTGCTCCAGTGACATTTGCTTGAGACTCTGTTTTATCTGAGATGTAGTCAGGTTTAAGGCTCATTCAGATATTCCAGCGTCAAACCCATAGACATATAATAAATTTACTAGACGAAAAGCAGCATGCGCTTATATCATTATGCTAATGGCATTAGGCCCCGCCTCTTTCGGATCATTTGAAGGTCGACCTAAGCACCCGTTTTTGTTGCATTATTCATATCTACTGCGCGTGTGGCGCGTATTACTTTTATTATGCGCATTTGTTGCGCATTTGTTGCGCATTGATTGTGCATCACTGCGCATATTTTTAGCTGATGGGCGTAATGTTTTAAAACATGTACAAATGCACACGACTCCTTGGAATCATCTTACAAAATAAATTATTCATTTTTGTTCATAAATATTGATGGGTGCTTAGATTGGACTTCCAATGGATCTGGACAAAATGGCGGACCTTTAGGGGCCTGGTCAAACCCATGCAAAAAACCCTTGCTGTTCTTTTATTGTTCACATAATAAGCAATAATAAGCATAAGTAAAGCAAGCCATAAGGTGTGCATTAATAAGCGTTGAACGAGTGTGATATTATGAGAGACCGACATGTATATGTAATGTTGAGAAGCTTGTATTGCCTGAATAGTGAGACTAATACATATCTTGTATGGTTACAATCCCCAGGTGCTTCCAATTATGATGACGACCCAGAGCCGTATGCCGTTGTTGAGAAAACGCAAACTGAGAAGCGTCCTCATGAGGCCAGCTCCAACAGCAACGGCAATCACGAAGGTGCAAAGGGAGAGGAGAAAGACTTTGATCAGCTATATGCCAAAGTAGACAAGAGCTCCAATAAACAAGGAAAACCTGAACGGCATCATGTCAATAATAACAATCATAAGAGAACAAGTAGTGATGCAGCAGATGAAGACGATTTCGGAGGTTTGTACGCAAAAGTGGACAAAGGTCGTAAGACGATTGCTGTGATGCAGCCACACAGATCTCCTAATAACGGCATTTCTGGTGCATCCAGGAATATTTCAGTTGGGACTACACCTTCCGTGAAAAATCACCCCATGAACAGTTACTCAGACATTTATGCCGACGTGGACGATACACCCCCACCTGGTGGAGACGTTAGGAATTATGTGAATGACTCGCTGATTGCCGAGAACAATTATCAGTCCATTGACGACGACCTCACACCACCTAGCAGGTCACCGGTTGACGAAGGCATGGTGCATATCAGTGAACATCGGCCCAATCCGGACCTCTGGGTCAGGAGGGAACACACCTACCAAGCGGTGGAAGAGAAAGGAAAAAAGACAAAGTCGCAGAACCGCAAGAGCAAGGAGGATGAGAAGGAGAGGAGAAACGAGCGACGGAATCCTCAGCAACATAGCTATGAAGCGATCAAAAAATTGGAAGGAAGCGATGCAAAGGGTGAGGACTCGTCGCAGAAAGGTGAATCTTCGAGAAGGAAAACGAAGCCAGCACCTCCAACAAGACGCCTTTCGAAAGAGGAGCGAGCGATGCCCAACCTGGTGACGGTTAAAGCTAAGAACACCAATAACAATCACATGATTGAGAGTCTCCCTGTAAAAGAGACAAGGATATAAGTGTTGTATGGCTGTGGATATATGAAATCTGTCTATCCCTAAGCCTTGTTCACACGAGACATGGATAATTACCTTAAGAGAAATAATGCAGCAACAAAATGAATCATTTTATAAGTAAATGAGTGGCCAGTGGGGCAAAAAAATATAGCCATCCCCAACAAAGGCGCATGACTTTTCTCTGTCTACCTTATGTCATTACAGCTGCGAATCTGCTACGCACACTGAAGTCATTTTATATTGCTGTGATGTTTTTTGAATGGGTTAACCTGCTTTATGTAAACAGGGCTTTACAGGCATCTTATGTGGACTGCTTTACATTTTTTATAAACTTTGGTGCACCATTCATTTGCTTTTTGCTGATACTTAGAAGGCCGTACTGCCTACTGTGCTCATAAACCATGTGTTCTCTATCTATTACCGAGCAAGCATAGCTCCTGCATGTTCACAATCAGAGTATTTAAAATACCTAGTTACATTTAGTATAACAGAAGGACGTTATATGTATAGAAATGACTTTATGGCAGGCACATACCGGTAATGATTCTCCTAGGAGTATCCAGTGCACAGATTAGTCTGTCTGTTATATTGCTAATGAAAGGTAACCGGATTTTAGTGCATTAAGTAGGTTTCTATCGTGGGATTTCTTATGATATTTGGGCTTTCTAAAAGAGAACGCAAATTGAATATTTGATCAATTTAGCCTTTTAAAACATATTACTCGTGAAATATCAACTTGTTTCCAGAAAAGGAAGCAGAAAAGAGTTTATTTTCACTCGGATGTTTAACCCTCTAGTGATGTATTGTTGTACATTCTGTTGAATGTTAGAAATGCAAGTGTGCTGTTATTTAACATAATTACCCTTCATTATGGGTTAATTGATTGAACACAACTCACAATACACTCTCATATTTAACTGGTATAGAAGGAAAATGGTGTTGACAATTTCTCGATGCCTAGGCCAGCATGTATTACAGGCGATCTATGAACTGATTTTTTTGCTTCATGTAGGCTTATGCACTGATATCTCTTATTCACGCTATTAGCTTGTGTTTATACTTCTGTCAAGAACTTCCAAAGTTTAAAATACAGAATCGCACTCTGAATTAAAACAAGATTGATTTCTGAGTGAACCTTTTGATGACCCTTATAAGATTTGATATACTTAGAAGTTGAGCCAGAAGTAATTTCCTTGTTGGCCATTGTTCTCCCTTCATGCTCTTTGATCACTAACAGTGTATGTTATTCTTTTGTGTTAAATCTCATTAACAGTTGAAGCAACAGTGAATTGACCCTTATCATGATGTATTTACAACAGCACCAACTTACAGCTACTCAAAACCAGAGACTCTTTAGAAACACTATATCCTTTGTGGCTTCTTGTGAATTTCCTTTATATGAATACAAATACATTTTAACAGATGTTACTTAAAAATTAAAGCTCTCATTGATCAGAATAGAGCATGCTGGGAGCAAAAAGGGGACAAAATCAGTAGTTTAGGACTGAGAGGGCACTATTCAAAATCCCATACAAGGGTGCCAGTTCGCTCTGGCTTTAAAGTTCTTTCTGATTTGAATGGTCACTTTTCACACCCTCCATGATGTATCCTCTGATTAAAATCTATTGTAATCAAAATTTCCTGTAACAAACATGCAAAATTCTAAATGGGTGCTACATAAAATAGTTGTTTTTATGCCAAAAGGCCCTTAACAGATTTTTTGGGTGTTATGCCAAAAAGCCTGCAACACTTTACATTTCCTGTGTTTTCAGATTTAAACAAAAATGAAATTTATGTTTGAAAAATCCACATTCATTTATTGTGATAAAAATCAACTTCCAAACTTTTACTTCATGTGAGTACTTCAGTGGAGGACCAAAAACTTTGATTAGCTTGGAAGTGCAAAAATCTGTTGAGGGCTTTTTAGCATAAGACCAACGAACCAATGATTATTGTATTAAGCTTTGATAGGCACCATTATGGTGTATTATATCCGTCATGATAAGAATCTCTGCAATTGATTGGTTCAATGCGCATCATGTGATAAAATACAATTCCCAACAGCATCATGCAAATGAGCAAATTTGCCATGGACGGTAACATCTGACGTCACAAGCCGTTAATAGTTCGTCGGGACCTACTATTTACGGAAACTGTTAACGGAGTATGACATCACGCAAAAAGTGCGTACTTGATTGTGACGACATAAATTTGGGCGTGTCTGTTGTTTTAGGTGCCAATGCGTGGAGATGATGATGTCATCATTTTGTTAAATTTAGATACGCGCGCAATGCAAACACTGCAACAGCGCTAATGTTATCGAGAATACTAGTAGGCCTATCTATAGATGTAGAATCTCTGATTTTAAGAGTGCAGATTCTGCCCTTTTAACTATTACTAAAGATGACGGATATATAAACCAAATATGTACGACTGTGAGAGGGTGTGGTTAAATTATGGTGCCCTCAGTAAAGTGAATGCGACCATTTTCCTTCGGGGCTGTGCCCCTCAGGAAAATAGTAACATTCGCGTTACTTCAGGTACCATGGTTCCCATCCAGACGCTCTCACGGCTGTACATATTTGTATACTATAGTGTAGCCAAAGTTTCATGCATATAATGCTGATATGCTATAAGTAAGCATTTTGATCATGTCTACCAAATCATGTATGTAAGAAATATTAGCCTTGTGATTATCATTAAGGATGGTTTTAATATAAAATGTACATTTACTATCTCTGTATATACCAAACATTGACTCTGTAAACTACTCATGAAATATCTTGTACAATTTCTATTTTTATCGAGAATCTCCGGGGCGGAATGTGATTCTGTATATATCAACATGCTTTGAGAAGTCAAGGTTTATATATATTTGTTTTATTTATGTACTGAGCTTTAGAACTGTTCTGTTTGCATGTTTGTTATTCCTCGAGTGAAATCCATAATCAGTTTGGTAGACCTAAAGTTGCATGTACATGTGTGTAGAAATGACATTGCAATTGCCCTGGAAAAAAAAGCAGCGTAGGTGCAGCATGTGTCCCGTATACTTAAAATCGTGCTTCAAATACTTGTTACATATATATGAATATGTATTTATAAAGAAGCATCATTCTTTTTTTTTTAAATTGTAGAAGTAGAGTTTTTTTTTTTTTTTTTTACACAACTCAGAAGTGACTGTCTTTCATCCCTTCACTTGTTTTTCTTATTTAGTTTTTCATTAAAATCTTTTTACATGAAATTCATTCCCACTTTCAAAAAATTTCAAAGTTTCTTTCATGCTTTAAGGCAATGAATTGCAAGACACCTTTCATAAGTGTTGCTTTGCTTTTTGATTTTAATACAACTTTGTCTAGTGTTTGAACTTTAATACAACTCTGTCTTGTGTTTGAACTTCAACATGACATATATGTTTCTTACTTGTACTACATAATTTTTAATGTTTGTACTGATATGTTTTGTTTTTTGTTTGTTGTGTACCGGAAGTACTACTACTCAAGATATCTTTCAGTTTTCTCTTAACTTGTTGAGCAGGATTTGATTTCAGGATAATGCATTTTCCATAGACTCTAACCGAGGTACGTGTATCTCATGCTCGGCATTCAGCAGGATAAACACTTGGATAGTGATTGTCGTGCATCTTACATCTTGTGTTGCTTATTTATTATTTTTGTGGTTTATTTACTATTTCTGTTTGTTTTAGAGATTATGGCTGTATCTTCATGTCCAATTTAATTGGTTATTGAGTTGTTAATTTCATGATTTGTAATGACTATAGAATCTAATTCTTAAAAGCAGCAGACTTGAGACTCATTCAGCTATTATTATTTGTTTGGCATCACCTCTTCCTGGGAGGTGAAAAGCGAACTGAATCACTGTAACCCTTAGGGTCTCTCCTCCAGATTTAACTGGTTTGGGGTGTGCAGGTGGACCAATACACCAGGATTTCCGCCCCACTCTTATATGAATAGTGCAGTTGGTTCGTAATGTGGGAAGATGGTAACTCTCCTCTTGGGGCCTCCATTTCACGTTCTATCCGAGGGATGGAGTGTTTTCCACTGTAACATAGCCTGCGTCTATGAAACGGAACCTTGTAGGCTTCAGTTCATCCATCTGGTTTGGAGTCGAACCCACAATCTTTGGTTTGACAGGCAGACGCTTCATCGACTGAGCCAAGTCGTTCCCTCAACCGGCTAGAAACCCTAGTGTTTTTTTTTATTGCACCATTTATAACAGTGATATACACATTAACATGTCAATTATCTCTTTATGTTGTGCCTATTGTTCTCCCTTATTATGTTACACTGCCATGTTCTCCTTGTATATTTCAGAACATCTAGTATCCTTGGGCTGTAATGTTCAATTCCTCCCATGGGTTTGCAGTTTTCAATTACGTGGCTGAAATAGAGAAAATGAAGGCATGAAGTCGGAGGACTTTTATTATCTTGTTACATGGCCTTCCCTTCTCCATGTCCCATGTTTCACTTTTCCTTGTTATTGGCAATTTAAATTGGGAGGGGGGGGGGGGCTCTAGTCATGCCTCTAATTGGTAGAACTATGGAAGAACTAAGGAAGGTCATCATTGTCCATGATTCATTACTGTAAAAAAAAAAAGGATAAAGAAGTTTTGATGTATGATCATGTCCTGTGGACATGTTAAGTGTATTTCTGTTTCAGGTTTTTAAAGATATATATAGATGTTACTTTGCTTCCTTCCATGGTAGTAACAAATCTTTTCTTTGTATATATTGAAATTTTATATGATTAAGAAACAATTATTTGTATGTATGATATATTGATTGCTTTTTAACTTGCCAAATTATGTTTTCCACCTTTGTTTTATTCTTATTTCATCTTGTTACTTTTATTGTTAGTTTTTTTTTATTTCGCACTACAGTTTATTTCAACTTGGTCTTTTTTTCCACTTCCTGATGAAATATCCCATGTACAATGTACATTACCTAGCATATGCACATTTAGAAAGAGGAAATATTTTGCAGCATTGATTGAATGGCATGTGTGAAATACATTTGGCTATATGCTAGTAATTTCAAACCCCATGCCAGGTTAAAACTCAGTCTAAAATGTAAATTAATTTTACCAAAGGAAGTAAGTCAATGATGTGATTCCTCCCATTTTTAAAAAAAAGACTACCAAAAGCTTTGAATGAATTGGTAGAACAGGCATGTTTTTTTGTTTTTTGTTTTTTTGAGCAGGACTTGTCCGGGGTCAGCTGTGTCTTCGCCTACAAACTGACCCTCATAAGCCCAGGTTTGAACCCGAGCCACGTCTTTTGGACGGTGATGTTAAAGGTCGGGCCTAGACGTAAATAATCATAGCTCATTGATATATATTTTGTGAAAACCCAATTACACACGCATGCATATTTTAAGAAAAAAACTATGGTTAGTGCACACATACAATCTGCTGCATGGATTATCTCAAGTTTTCATGGTATTTTTGTACATGTACAGTGCAGGTAGCTTGGATTTTGACAAGCATTCATAATTTTTATAGCCTCATGCTCAGTATTAGAACATTTAAACTTCATCAAATTTTGATATATACTTGTACCACCATTGAAGTAATGGGATGCAGATCATTATGCTGAGGGCCAGAAGGGAGTAAATGTTTCTTCAACAGTTATGCCCCTCTTGCTCTCAACACACATAATGTGATATACAGTTAACTTTGCTTAAGTCGAATCTGTTGGGACCACAAAAAATAGTTTGACTTATGTAAAATTGACTGAGGAAATGTATATAACACATGTTTTGTATAGTTTGGTAAAAAAAAAAACTTGAATTGGTTTGACTAAAGCCCGGCGCACACTATACGATCTGACTGCGACCCGATTTTTTAACAAATTGCATTTTGCATTAAATATGAAAGTTTAAACAAATAAAATTAACTTATTTGAAGTTTGGAATAATGACAGCAATACTAAAATCGAAAGTTTTGTTAACTGTAAGCCTCATGGTCGGAGTAAAGGCCAAATCGGCTTCAAATCGTAGCCGATCGCAAGATTGCTATGATGTCACTACGATTTGGAATTTAGTTCGCTTTAATTCCTACAAGGAGGCTCGCATTAGTTCTGAATTTTGATGTTAGTATTCACACAACTATTCGGAACTTTGATTGTTAAGATTTTACATGTTTGAATGTTTGTATCAAATGCTATGACAAATTTTTTTCCAAAATCGGATTGCAGACGGATCGTATAGTGTGCGCTGGACTTAAGGGAAAGTGTGACTTATGTGACTTTGAGTTAAGGAAGGTTAACTGTATTTTGCTATTATACTGCATGTCAAGATTGTGGGCATCTAGACTGGCCAAATCTGCGGGCATGAAATTCACAACTGACTGCTGGGCTGTATAGCGAAAAGAAATTGAATAAGCATAGTTCTACTTGCGTGTAAAAAGCAGTGATGCGACAGATGTGTATGACGATAGCAGTGGATATGTACATTAACCCATTCGCATTATGTGGTTTGGTCTAATAACTTCTGATACAGAGCCCTAAAAATCATACCAAATACATGAGTAGAAAGAGCAAAAAATTCTACATATACTGTGTCCATTTTTGCTGCATCAATATTTGTTGTTTGATGCTGAAATTTTTTTAAAGGAAAATAAGCATTAAAATCCTTAAATTGGCAATGCTATGGAAAGTTTCAAATTACTGTTTTTCCCTGCAAATTGGCAACTTTATGACTTCTCGTCATACATTCTGTGAACTTATATTTGTTTCAGATACATGACATTTCATAAGAAAAATGTAGCAAGAAAAGAAAAATGTTGGTGTTGCCAATTTGAAGAATAAAAGCTGATCAAATTAGGCTTTAAATAATTCCTGTCACGAATGAGTACTATTCATAGATTGGTTTCTCTTCCAAATCAATACATTTGGACAAGCATATTTTGGCTGAGCTATCAATGTCTAAAATCCATGCTCTGAATGCAGTATATAAGACTAATAATGACTGCTTGTTTATCGGGTCACGGTTAAAACTACAGCTCCTTGTGGTGATCTCAAGACTACACTGTGCCCTTACAGTTGCGAGATCACCTTGGGCTGTTCGTTTCAACCCTTCAAAGCAGTCAATATTTTATATATGAGAAGAGAAGTTCAGTCAGCTAAACTAGTATAACCATGTACTATATCTCCAGTGCATCAGCCTTTTTGTACAACATTATAAAGTAGAATTAAATATATTTCATTACTTTCCACAAGTTGAATTAGTGCTGGTTTGATAGAGGTCACGCGCGAGTGTGTAGGATTAATTTTTTTTCTTTCAGGTCATATGCTGTTAGGAATATGCTTCATATACCGGTACTTTTTTGTTACATGTATTAAGTCATACCTATATCTAAAAAGTTTGATTAAAAAAAAAGATAAATCCATATTTGTAAATTTGAGATATAGCAGTAAAAGTTGATAAAATATATAGTAAATAATAATTTCAATCTTTTTCTTGATATATAATGAATAAGGCATCAAATGGAAGGCATTTTTGTGTTTCATACAATGGTGGTTTTACTTTAAAGAATTAAAAATGGCCTTTATTAGTTTTTGCAATCAAACTCGTCATTATATCATAAAAGTACGAATATTAGTGATTACTATATGATAATCATATGAAATACGTTGTAGCGAATACGATCATCATATGAAAATATAATCCTAAGGACTTTTACAAAATAGTTTTTCTGTCCTGCTATGAAGTTTGTTACAAAGGGTCTCGCAAAATCTATAGTTACAGGATTACATGTACCATAGTAGAATGTCTTTCATAGATTATGATCATTACATTACTGTTGGCAGTGCGAGCCATGTTTCAGAATTGTTTTTATTTTGTCACTGAATACCTGTCTTGTAAGGATTCCATAAGCTGGGTTAGATTTGAACACATGTTTTATTTATGTAGTGTTATAACTTGTATTTTAGTTTTATGTTCGTGTGGAATATTAATTTTCAAATTTCATAACCAGCTATTCTGAAATCTTGACTGTAATCCTCTTTAGAAGATACACATGTATAGTGTTAGAAGAGTTCCACCTCTCATTAGTATCACTGAAGTTAATAGAATTCTGTGTCAAGATAACCTCTTTAACGCTTGCTATCATTCACATATCCTAGTTTTCAGTCTTTGGACAATGCTTTCATTATTAAAATTTAGGCTTTATAGCAATGGATATTTCATATGTTGCAGTTATGAAAATGATCATTATGTTTACACAGTGGAAACTCATTATAAAGAAATCATGTGTAACAAGATTCCCGGATACAAGAAGGTAATTTAGCTAGTCCCAGATCTATATGTTCCTGTTGTTTGTATAATCCCAAGATCCTTCTTGTAGTGAGTTTCCACTGTACATGTTTGTAAGAGGTGTATTCAAGATTTAACTCACTAAAATGACATTAAAATGTAAACATTTTTTTCTTGAACAAAAATTGTTTTTGTTACTGTTCTCTTCTGGAAATGTTTTACAATGAATTTTCATGGAAGCAAGTAGAGAGAGAGAGAGAGGAAGAAAGAGAGACACATAGACAGAACGGAGGGAGAGGGAAAGGGAGAGAGAGGGAGAGAATCTTCATATAAACTTAGGAAAGACATCAAAGTGCTTTGAACATGAAAGAATCTATTCAGAGGCATGTCAATCATTAGTGAGCCAAGAGATGGTGATACATTTACGTAGCTTTGTCAGAGCTGACAACCTGTTCCCATTATTAACATGGGAGTTGCAATGTCAGACATGTATGTAGCATCACCAGCAAAAAAGGCAATGTGGAGCTATTATCTGAAAGCATATTGTGAGGAAGTGCTGAGCTGCGAGAAGTTACATACCACTCTCTTGTAGAATGTTAGTTAAGCTGACTGATGCTTGACAGTTGTCACTGCAGGAATGAGATCTAGAGTATTTTTATAGGTGGACCTCAAGAAATTTGAAAAATTGTTTTAAAAAATATAGAAAATTCTATGAAACATATTTAAATGTTTGAATAAGGAAATATGAGTTGTACCGGTATTCAGCCATGCACATCAATAGGAATCAACTTGGGTTCCAGTGGGCCTTTAAGCCATGCCTTATTTATATGATAATCTCACCTCTTTGTTGTATCTGTTATGATTTGTATGATTACATTTTGGAGAAACGTTGTTCTTGATCTTTGAAGGCACTCCCGATGATGGACAGTCAAGCTGTCCGGAACGTCAAAGCTTCTCTCCTCATCGGCTTCTCATCTAGTTACAGCCTTCTCTCATTGCCTTCTCACGTGGTTCACAGCTCTTTTCAAGACTTCACTCATTCTCAAGAAAGATACTCTCCACTCTTTCTTGCTATCTCATCTCTCCATTTCTCCTCCCCCTCAAATTTCTCCACTTTTCCTCTAACAGCCCTTTTCAGGACCTGCCACATGGTGAGCAGTAAACCTTGCCCATGAATATTGCCCTTTCTTGTGTGATCTTGCCATTGATAATCATATTTGGGTTCATGAAATTTTCTATCAAATCTGTGTGTAAAAGGAGAGAAGAAAATTGAACCCATTCTTTTGATGAAAGGAAGGGGTTTTTGTTCACCTTGTACCTCACTCACCAAGTGGGCAACTCTCAAGGTCGGCAACAAGGTATTGTGTGCCCAGCATCCCAGCATAAGGATGCATAGCAATGCAAAGAGATAAAGAAGCCTTAATGAAGGGTTAGCTATTCTTCGACAATATCTTGGTAATATAGTAGAAATCGTCAACTACTAGGGTTCATGAATTTTCTATAAAATCCCAGTGTAAAAGGAGAGAAAAAAAAAAATGAGCCCATTCTTTTGATGAAAGGAAGGGATTTTTTGTTCACCTTGTTCCTCATTCACCAAATGGGCAACTCTCAAGGTCGGCAACAAGTTATTGTGTGCCCAGCATAGGGATGCATAGCAAAGAATCGTGAATGATGAAACCTAGTGAAGTGTTAGCTATTCTTCGACTATATCTAAGTACTATAGTAGAAAATTGTCAACGAGCTCTGATACATGTATAACGAGATTCCTGATACATGCACAGCAAGGTAATTTTGCTGGTCCGAGTTCTGTTTTTTTTTTTTTAACCTTGATACAAGGCAATTCTCATCATCCCCAAGGTCCTTGTAAAAGTGATTTTCCACAGTACATGTAGTAGAAAATCGTCCATGAGGTCCGATGTAACGAGATTCCTGATACTTGTATAGCAAGGTAATTTTGCTAGTCCGAGTTCTTTGTTTTGTTTTCTACCTTGATATAATAAGATCCCTAATAAAACAAGGTCATTTTCACGGTCCCAAGGTCCTTGCTAAAGTGAGTTTCCCCTGTATATGGCAGAAAGTACATTCAATATTAGTTACAGCTTACTTTACCATCTCATTGCTCTTGCATCCTTTAGCTGGGTATATAAAAATGACACTGACTCTTTACAAAATGAAAAACTAAATAAAAACACTCCAGCGACACCAAAGCTTGCGTTTTCACCACATAAAATCAAAGACTGCCCATTCCAAGGCAACTATTTATTGCATTTGACAAATAGTCCATTGTTCTGGCATTTAGATGCAGTGAAGTGCAAGCTATTCAGTACACTTGTATCACAATGTTCTTGATGATGGTGATATATCCATGCTGGGTTCACTTTGGAACAGGCAATGATGGATGTCATGAGGCTGAGAGATGTGTCCTTGGGTTTTAGTCGAACAGACCTATTTGAAGATGGAAAAGGAGAGGGGAATAATGGTCAACTATCACTTAAACTGAAGCTGATTACAAACTTGTACTGGCAATCCAATTCAATCTATACAGTGGAAACTGGGTATAAAGAGATCTGGGGCCCGTAACACAAAGGTTTGCGATCGATCGCAAATTTAAAACAACCATTCTGATTGGTCCAGGCCCCAGGGTAACCTGTTTAAACGAGATGCGCATGAAACAATGGTCTTGATTGGCGGTTAGAACTTTGCGATTGATTGCAAATCTTTGTGATATGGGGCCCTGATATAACAATATTCCCGATATAACAAGGTATATTCCGGTCCCAGCTCTTTATATTCTATTGTTCTTTAAACGTGATATAACAAGATTCCTGCTATAACAAGGTAATTCTGATGGTCCCAAGGACCTCGTTGTACTGAGTTTCCACTGTAGTTTACTTTGATTTACACGGTAATCCTAACCACTTTCAATTGCTACACCTAACCGGCAAAGAGTCAGAAAACACGTGATAGAGCAAAACTGCTAGATTTTTTTTTTTTTTACAAACTCTGTCGAGAACTAATCGTATGCAATGAATTAAGTAGGCCTACACATACTTAATTATTGCTGGTTGCACCGAGAAATAATACTCTTTTTGTAAATCCATTCTCATAATGTGAATGCCAAGACAATATGCATTAGTTTGTCATAGTCACTGGACTCATCTTACAATTAAGTGCTCATATTTTTCACACAACCCTTTTGAGAAAAGGGTATTACATGGCTTGACACTAAAGTAATAACAGACATCCCTGGACATTTGGGCCAAGAATCCTAACTCCTGCTGCCAACAATGTGAAAATTCTAACAGAGGGCTCATGCATGCTTTCAGACATAAACATCGGTAATTGGGACTTCTTGCAAACAAGGTTAACCTCTTGACTACTGAATTCTATCAATCCCATATGCTTAATACAACACCCGCCTGCTTCCAGTAGGCAATGTGTTAAGAAGAGTGGAGAACTGCTACAAGGTTATTAATTGGGTCTTGGCCTATTTATCACAGTCCATCCATCATGGATGCATCAAATACAAAGTAAACTCACCAAAGCCCATGTCATCATCTGATTCCTCGGACTCTTCCTTCACTTCCTCCTTCTTCTCTGTAAGGTGGAAAAGAAGATCAAGACAACAATATGAGCAGGAGCTGAAATATTATTTTTTAAACCCACTGACTACTGAAATCTCATATTCTTGTAGACTTAATACAGGGATCACTCAAGGAATCATGCTTTCTTTGCTGTCAGAATCTGAGAAGACCGCCAAATCAAGGCTTGAAAAAATGAAAAATTGTGTATGTAGAATGTCATGATGCAGTTGCATTGTTTGGTGTACATTCTTTTTTTCTTATCTTGAGGGCAATAATAAAATTACTCCATTTATAACTTATTTATTAATAGTGTTATGTTATCCCAGTTCTTATTTTCCACAGCCTTTTCATTGAAAAGCAAATTGCTTTGAGTACATGTATTAATATATTTGCTACACCATACAAATCTCATAAGTACATTCTTTCATACATGCAATATGTGAATCAAACTATTGATTTCAGAAGCACAAAAATTGGAATTTTTGTTTCCTCTCTGGATTCCAGCAATAAATTGGCTGTATCATCCTTATGACTCGTGCGGTATGACGTACCATCTATGTAATGGAAAAAAATGTCTGCTTTATCAAAAAAAATTCTACATAACAGACGATTATTTCTATCTATGTCATCTGCCGACGGAAAAAAGAACCTTGGTTTACCTTCGGCAGGAGCGTCACCACCGGCATCGCCACCACCAGGAGCAGCAGCTCCGCCGCCACCGGCTCCAACATTGGCGATGAGAGTAGCAACATCGATGCCTCCCAGAGCCTTGGCAAAGAGACCAGGCCAGTAGGGTTCCACAGTCACACCAGCTGCCTTGATCAAGGTTAGAAGCTTGTCAGCCTTAAAAGGAGGAGAAAAAAGGTAATGGTAATGATATGCTGACAACAGGAAAGGATATTCTTGTGAATATCAAGAGTAACCTGGCCATGATTTGCCCGCTTAAGCTGTTGTGTTATATTTATTCAGGTAAACTTCCTGTTTGATAATGCAAACTTTCATATCTGTCAGTCAATATCCCCTGGCAATCATTTCGACATGGGTGCACTACCTGTACACTACTATGTTTACGAGGGTTGCAGAACTGCACCGCATCATACATGGTTGAGTATCAAGGACATTGTGGCGCCCGTCAGAGTTTGCATTTTGGTCCAATTATGGCAAGTCGAGACCTGCAGCCTTAAACTTTGTACACAAAGCTTTGGTTTTAATTTGTTACCATCACACTTGTGGAATTTGGCTTCACAGATGGAGTTTTGGAGGTGACTTTGGGACTTAACTTGCCATGAGTGACAATTTCTCTCTGTGTAATGAACATTTCTGTGTGCCGCGGCTACAGAATTGATAGTGGTGGTTGAATGATGGGCACTTTACTCTTAATATGCCAGTATTTTCCCTGATCTGTTTCCCCTTTTATCTGTATCTCCCTCCCTTCCCTTCCTCTTCACGGCATTATACCCTACGTTCACACTATTAGGTGGTTTTCGCAAGCGCAACGAAACGTCTGGAAAATCTCAGCAGGGGTCTCCCAATCTCGAGAAATTCACCTGTACCACCGAAATGTAGAACGGTACTCAGCCAAATTAGCGTTACGTCGAGTACGTTACCTCCGTATGAAATCGGCCAATCAGCGCTGTCGTTATAATTATGCAAGTTTAAGCGAACTTGGCCGTGGCACGTGTATGCAAATTAATTTTTGACGTTGTGTATACACACAGGCGTTTCCGTACAAGCAACTGCGGAACTGCAAATTGGCCGAAATTGGTGACTTGTTCGGGTCGCAGTTGAGTGATTCCCCCGTACTCCACGCTCCCGTCGCCCTTTGCGAAAACTTGCTAGTATCCCAGGGGAGGAGACAGTCTCCAGAGATCTTATTTTTTTTACGACCGGCCGTTCACACCTGTATGGACTGTCTCCAAGCCCCGGAGACAGCCCTTGCAGATCGTGTATGGTGAGGCTGGGCCACCACATTTCGTGCATGCGTACATTCCGTGAAAACAGCTGTGCGCCATCAATTACGCCCTCAGGAATGATTTTTGTCTCCGAACCCCTCATCTGTCAAGGGAGAGGGGAGAGAGTTCTCCACGATCATTCAGACTATCAAATTGGAGGGGAATTCTCTGAGGCGCAGGGAATTCTCCTTCCCTCAGAGAATAGTGTGAACGTAAGGTTAGTAAAATTTTGTCACCAGTCCATTCACTTTATTTCGTCAGTGTACACAGTGCGAATGTACACGTGGGAAGAGAGGTGACAGATTTCACGATTACGTCCTTCTCCCTACCTTTTACTCCATGATTCATGCCTTTCTCCTTTTCTTTGGCTCTGCTCCCCTTCCCCACCCTACCTCTCCTTCATCTAGATATCAGTTCTACACTGTAACCTAGAAATGTTGACCATTTGAATGGCCCACATACAGGATATTTTGTAGGATAATTGTCTTGCTTCACATTCACAGTAATCACGTTCTATTTAATAATCTGGCATAGCAAGGAAACCATGGGGAGGGGGGGGGGGCAGTGGTGAGCATGTGAAAAGCAGAAGCTTGGCCTTGGCTTTGACGTTTGCTGTGTAACTTAGACCCTATTTTTCTCTTTAAAATAAATGTCTGATTACTGTCTTCGTACAATTAAAGATAAAAACACAATTATGATTGACGAAACCACATGCATGTTTCCAATTATATTTACACCCCACAAATCACTGTACGTGGGCACCTACAATGATGCAGTCCATGGGATTCTTACCGTGATAGCGACATCGTCATCTTGAAGGATCAGAGCGCTGTATACGCAGGCAAGTTCAGAAGTATTGTCCTCAGCCGACATCTTTGATATTTAGTGGTACAATTTCTTGAGAAATTAAAACTTGATGGCAAAGAAAAATGGTACACGTCGCCGATTTTGGCCTTAGCTCGATGGAGAACAGTGCACCTTGTTTCTGTCCTTGTTGCAAGAGACCGATTTAAAGGACGAGTTCATATAATTACGGGTTAGAAAAAAAATATTGAAGCATAAATCATGGATATAAATCTGAAAAAAACAAATCAGGCCTACATTGACTTTATAAAATACTAATTTATGGGAAAACGTTTTGTTTTTTACAATCGGTTGGACTAGAGCTTGAATTTAGCTGTATTGTCAGACAACTTTTTATACATATTCACCTATAAACTAGTAGACTATTCCTTTTGATAGTGCGGTGTAGTCAACAAGCCGACTTTTCTCTACCAGCGGATCGTAGAGATTTCTCTGTACCAGAGCTCCGGGGGATGAATGCTGTCGATATATCGTACAGAAGGAGTACATGTACTTTGCAATAGCGCGCGCGCGCATTTATAGCTAAACATGACAAAATGGATACATTTTGGAAGTGGAAGCAGAAACGGACACCGTAAAAATGTCGTCTGATAGTGGCAGTTTTATGAGGTCTCCCTGGAGACTTTTAATTCTCTTCAGTATTTTAATTCATATAGTTACATGTCAACTTGTAATTAATGTGAAAAATGACGGAGGTGACCTTGTTCAGGAAAGTATAAATGCTGATGTCAAACGCGATGTGATTTATCTGCAGTTCCAAAAACTGGATGGCACACTTGTGAAAATGGTCATTGATTTCAAGTCGGTACGTGATAGTAATTTCTGATTTAAACTTTGCCATTATGACTGTCCCTGAATCTTTATGACGGCAACATTTGTTTTCAGTATGATTTGACTATATAACGTGTTAAATTTCGTATAATCTGATAAGTTGATACATATTGTTGTTAGTCATGATATCTGAACTTCCCTGACTGAGGCTGAGGTTTCACAGCAAGTGCTGTGAACATGGTGAAACTGATGAATAGACTCTAAAAAAGTCATCATGTAGTGTTCCGTTTGCTAGGGAGTCTAAGCGGGAGAATCTCCCGCTTAAGAGGTGCTTGGGGTTGGAGTCTCTGCCCCTATCATTTTTCAAGTGATAAAAAATGAAGATGAGTAACTGCATGTGAAACTAAGAGAGAGCAGGCCAGGCATGCCAGGTCACTGAACTAGTTACATCTAACGTAACGTAAGACGGTTCTGTATCATCTGGTCATTGTTTCTTCACTCAAGCATGATGTGCGACTTTGCCATTAATGCTTCCCCAGTTCCCCTACATATATCTAGGGCTGCCCTTGTTCTAAGTGACTAAGAGTAAGTGGTCTGATAAATTGAGAATACACCAGGGGAGCGTTGGTGATTTTCACCAACTAATTTGCTCTCAGCCAATCAGATGCGAGGATTTTCAGTAGCTTACAAGTTGTCAGTGAAAATCACTGACAAACTCTTCATGAAACGCTCCCCAGATCTTGATCTCATGACATTCATATTTTTTTATGAGGGATATTTTGCTAGTTTATATTAATTCCTATGAACATGATGGACGGATGAATCATGTCTAAAAACTGTTGATAAAATTCCAATTAAAGCAATTACATGTACAAAGCTATCTTTGGTAAAGTTTGGTTACAGGATGTAAAAAGGAAAAGCCTTTCTTGGAAACGGCCTCTGGCTGATGAAAACTTCATGAATGAATAAAAATGAATAAAGTGGAGAAGGGAAAGGCGAAGTTTACTGTAGAGTTAGATGTCGTTCGTTTGGATTGATATTGAATGGCTTATTTATTTATTTATCTTTTACATCTTCAAGTTCTTGTCTTCTTCCCATCTTCTGAATGCTACATGTACATGTAGGAGGTGCGCATCTTTAAAACCATTGTTCTTGGTGAGGAAGAGAGACTGGAGAGTCAGTACCACATCATGTGCTTCGTCACAAAATTCAGCAAATCAGAGTTCATCTCATCAGATGCCATGTCCAAACTCAGACAGGTAAGTGATAGACTGATACATGTAGTGAAAACAGGGGAAAAAATAATTAATTTTTTTCTGGGGCTACTTTTTGAGCCCACTGGCCCGAATTTTCTACATTGTATTACAGTTAACATTGGACCCTATGAGAATTTCAGGGGCTCTTTTTTAGTTTTCCAGGGCTCTCTTTGGCATTTCGGGGGTGAATTCGCCCTGAGCTCCCATGTAGATACAGTGTATCCAAGAATTACCTGCACACTGGATATACATGTATCACACTATAAAAGGAAAATGTGAACCATGCTTGAAGTGGAAAAATGCAGCAAGATCATGTCTGTTCGTTTTAGCGGATGATCCCTTCACCTCTTAAGGTCACCTTAAAGGAAAAGTCTAGGCAATTTCTGTAAGCATGGATCATAAAGAGAAAAATTTAGCAGCTAGAAAATGTCTTACTTTACCCGACATACACTAGGATTACCGAGTAATCAACAATTAACTTGTATGAACAGTAGTTCTAGTACGAGCCCATTTTCATCCACAATACAGTTCGCACCAGGGCCCAGTGACGTAGCTAATGCACCGCAGGCCGGCTAGGCGATGCAAGCGATATGCGTGTACGACATTCTGGCTCGAAGTGGTCTTCGCACACTTTCTTAAACTTCAAAAATTTCTAAGTTACGGAGTCGAATTTGTCAGTTCTAATATCATTAATCCATCAGGCAAAAAAACTTCTCTTTGGAACAGAACTGGTGTGATTTGTACACCCAAAAGCTAGACATATCGGCATTTTGCATAGAGAATGTGCAGAGAATAAGTGCGCATGCACAGTGCAACTGTATCGTCTACGTCACACGACCAATGACCATATTTGGGTTTCGGTGGGAAATTCAATTATTCGGAGTAAAAAAGCCAACACTTAATCGGTATTTAAAAATCACAGAAATCACTGTGATAAATGAAAGTAGCATTGTCTGTTAGCATGAATTTTAAGCTTTATAGTGTAATTTTAATGAAATCGTCTGGACTTCTCCTTTAAATGTGACCCTATTTTGAAAGAAATTGTATTTTTCATTAAATATGAAATTCTAACAAGTAAAAATTACCCACATTGAGGTCCAGAATAACAACAAGAATTACTTAATTGAAATTTTGGTTCACTGCAAGCCTTTTAGTCTTTAGAAGTATAAAGGCACAATCGGCTTTTAATCGTAGACAGATGCAAACCATGTGCAAACCTGTACGACGTCACTGCGATTTACAGTTGATTTCGCCTTCTGTTCTATGAAGAGGCTGGTAATAGCCTGGAATTACGATTTAAGTATTGATATGACTACCGGTATCTAGAACTTTGATCACTAAGATACTTGCTTGACTTTGCATCTAAAGTTCTTTAACAAATTTTTCAAATCTGATCGTGGACCTATCATGTAGTGTGCGATGGCCTTTATGTCCCCCTCTCCTTTTCCCATCCGCCTTCTTTACAGAAAAACCCTGGCACCATCCGCAATCCTGAAGAGGACAAGGGCAGTGAAACTCTGACCTTTGACATGTCAATCAACCTTGAACGCTCAGCAAGGATCAGCCCCCATATCTACAACACATGCATGGAGGCCAAGGAGAGGGTTTACACAAGAACGGCTGATATCAAAGCATGGTCGAAAGGTATTTATTCTTGATACTTCTTGCTAGGCTGTTTCCTTTTTCCCTCTTTCTCACATACTTCTCTCCCTTATGAATATCATTGATTAGTCAGTCTGTTGGTAGATTACATCAGGAGGAGAACCTTTGAAAATTTGTGCTGGAATTGAATCATTCGAACAAGCATGATACATGTAAGATATTCAGTAAAAGAAATTGGGGTTACCTGTATATGCAGGGTGATGTGAGCTTTCGCTCTTGAAACACGTGAAAACTGGAAAGAAACTCCAAGAAATTCTCACTTTTCATAGTAATTTGGAGAAGATATCTATAAAATAATTTTCATATTGATTCAAAAACTTTTTCCTCCCATTTTAGTTCATGATGAGTCAGTGACTCAGTAGGACTTGACATTCTGTTTAGAAGAGTGCAGCATAAAATGTTATGTTTGGAAATATTACGGTATCACCCAGATTGCATTGCACATGTTGGTAAAAATAAGTTATGTAGTTAATACATGTAGAGTGGAAACTCGGTATAACAAGGTCCTTGGGACCATCAAACTTGTTATAGCAGGAATCTCATTATATCAGGGTTAAAAAAAATATATATATATGAAGAGCTGGGACTGGAATATTACCTTGTTACATATTAGGAATATTGTTGTATCAGATCGCTTTATACTGAGTTTTCACTGTATCACCATCTTTTAAATTATTAAGTCCAATTACAGCTCATCTCTATGATTGATCCTGACCTAAACTGAATCTCCATGAAAGTTTCATGTTTAAATGTTAACTTGTTCCCAACCAAAAGAAGCTACTGGTACTCGGAGATGATTATTTTGCTGTGTATATCTACATGTACTTGTACTTTTCCACATTTCCTAAAGCCTTGTTCACACATAACATGGATAAACCACCTCAAAACAAAGCTTTAGCAAAAATGAAAATAAAAAAATACAGTATATGTACATGTATAGAATTATGCAAAGGAATGGAATAACATGTTCATGTACATCATCTGTGTGTTACCCAGAAATATGAAGTGGACTACCGATACATGTATGCCATTTTATATCTTGTGAGTTTGTTTTTCTTGTGTTTTTTTTTTAGGGGGGGGGGGGGGGGGGGGGGGGGCTGTTTACATGGTATGTGTGAACAGGGCTTTATGGTGCTGTTGTTGCTTTCATTAACTCCTTTCCTCCCATCCCCCAACAGGCAACAGAGCTTCTCTTCTCTACCCTAAATGGGCCCACACTGTTAAGGGTATTTCTCTTCCTCAATTCTTTCAAAATTTGTGTTTAAAAAGAATGGAAAAATGACAAAATATTTATCTGCAGCAAGCCATTGTTCATCTCAAGCTTTGCAATATTTATCTTTGTTTTCTATTTACCTAATTCACTCGGAGATTGGCCTGTTCTACATGTGTTATGTTTCCATGGCATCTTTTTTTTTTCCTCAATGTGATTAATTCAGTACATCTACATGCATTTATCCACTTGAAACTTTAAGGGACAGACAGTCAGGAAGAGAGAGAGAGAGAGAGAGAGAGAGAGAGAGGGGGGGGGGGGGGGGGGGTTGGGGAGGGGGGTGCAGAAAGAGATTACATGTAGGTGAGTTCTGTATCTAGAGTGAGTCTACAGTGAGCAGAAGGTGAAATAAAATACATGTACATGTATAACAAATTAATATGAAATCCAGTAGTGCATATGAATGGATTTAAAGAAAATTGCTCAAGATTAAGACAATGTTCATCTATATCTTCTTAATGGTGATTGAAAGCAGATAATTGTGTAAAGAAAAAAAAATGCTTACATTATGCCTACTTTAATCATTTAATGTGTAAAAGACATTGAAATCATATATTCAGCTGCTCTAAAAATTGCATGAAATTTCGCTTTTCGATGTTTGTGTTGGGAACATGTGTGCAGAAGCAAGAAACAATTTTGCAAGGGCTAATTGTACATCTAAGTAGTGACAATGAAATGTGGAGGGTTTTTTGGGATATAAGGTTGCTTTTTGAGTTGTTTGTGTTTTGCAATACATACATGTATGGAAATAAGCATAAGGCCGTTAAAATGATATTTTTGATTCAGTTATCTGGCACTGACATTAATGACAAATGAAAAAAAAAGAAGAAGAAAAAATCATATGCATGAGGATTGCCTTTTTATACGCTCTGACTTTATGTAATATCTTGTGTTATGTCTAACCAACTACATGTATTAACAATTGCACACATCAGCAATAATACATTGAGTTCATATATTTTAGAGTTTGAGAGGTGATAAAAAGAACAGAAAAATAAAGGGAGAGAGAGAGAGAGAGGGAAGAGAAAGAGAGGAAAAAGAGAGAGCAAGTGAGAATTAGATTGTATCAGACAAAGAGAGATGAAAGGAGATTGTGGTAGAACATAGAAGGGAGTACATTTTAAGAATCTCACTACATTTTTGAAAAAAAAGTGAATTTTTTCACACTAAACAGGGAAACATGTTTCAGCAGCATTCTCACTGTGCAACTTGAACATACCATGTACATTATGGGTACATGCAGTGGGTTGTCTGTACACAGTGCAGTTTTGTCTTGTATTTCTTTATAACTTTGAGTTTTTCACTATCCACACCACTCTGCAATACTGTATATGTTTATGTGATTGTTGTGCTATCATCTTGTGCACCCTTTTGCAGAAGCTATGTGTAATATGCGCAACAAATTATTTATACGTGTGGACTAAAACTACATGTAAATTGTAATTGTAAACATTGACTCTGTTGATTCATGCCCATGTACCATACATTGTGTAACATAATGTACATGTGTAGTTGTGAACATTCGTCACATGAAAGTGATATGAAAGGGCACTAATCAAAATTTGTTTCCCGAATATTTACTTGGAAAAAAAAAAATCAATTCCAAAATATGTTTAAAATCATACACATTGTTCCCCAAGATTATAATGCAAACAAACTGCTACAGAGTAAGAGAATAAGAGCTTTCAATGTCACTTCATATACAGTCAACGCTGCATAAGTTGAAGTCCCATATGTCGAATAATCGCCTAAGTCGAAAGTCTGTACTGGGTCCCATTCCTTTATTTTCTATTGTTTTTGACCCCTCATAAGTCGAATTTTCTCTAAGTCGAAGTATTTTCTTCAGTTCCAAGAAATTCGACTTAGGCAGAGTTGACTGTACATGTATGTAGTCCATGCTGAAGGATACCGTCAAACCTGCTTTTAATAGCAAACACCCGTACAAAGACCACAAAATCTTGTTTCTCATATTATGTTGGAGCTGTTAAAAACCTCTGTTTCTGTTTTGTTTGAGCATTCTCCTTGTACTTAGGGGTGTGGTACTGTTCTGTCATTTCTTCTTGGGGATAAAAAATGGTATTTGTATTCCCTCTTTATGTCAATGCTATATTTTGACTTTTCTCCCGCTTCTGTGCTATCCAACTTGCAGGATCCAATCTGACTTACACAGCTCTCATGAATGCAGTACAAGCCTTGCCTATTTCCAGCACTGAGAAACAATGCAGTGTGGTACCGGAAGTTCAGCTACCCTGCACGTGCCAGCTTGAGGTCTGCATCGGCTGGTATCCCTGCGGTCTGAAGTACTGTCGCGGGAGAGATTCGGCGGGTAACGTCGTCAGTTACCGGTGTGGGATAAAGACTTGTAAGCGCTGTCACGCGTTCGAATATCATGTTGACCAAAAGCAGCACTGCCTGTGGAATGATAATTGGAAGAGCTCTTTACAGGGAGCAGATGTGGACTAATTTATTTGATTGGACCAGGTGAACTGCAGCTGATGCAAGCTCACCTTTGTTAGATTGATCGGAATCTTTGTAATGAAGCAAGTATTGCTGACAGAACTTATTATGGACCCATTAGTACACTAGAGCTACATGTATTATTTAATGCAGAACAAACTGAAATGAACCCTATCTCCTGGAACCAGTGCAGATTAACTTTATTATTGACATGTCACATTTATGCTGCTGTGGACATAACTGAAGCAGGTCAATTTTGACTTGAGTTACATGTAATTGCAGAATCAGCTGAATCAAATGCTTTCTACTGGAACTGATGCACACTTATTATTTTGTACCCCTTCTTTTAGGTTGATGCAGACTATCCTTAATTGGTCTGTAGAAATTGGTGCTAGTACATATTAGTTTGCATGTAAATAATGGGCTTGATATGGACATAATATACTTAAGCTACATGTAAGGAAGGTTAAACTCAGTCACCATATGCATGTAAATGAAAGTCAACAAAAGTCAGAATTTAATACCAGGGGGTAAAAGGTCAGATGACATTTTGAAGTCAGAAAATATCGAGGGCAGTAGAATTCAGGAATTTCATAGTGTTCAGTCATTTTGCTAACAGACTTCAGTGATGCCAACTGTTCCTGCTTTGCAGTATTTTGTACTGTTTTTGTTTTTGATATTTTAAGGGAAAATAATGCAGGTTTCAAGCAAAATACTGTTTTTTCCTTAATCTTAGTTACTGTACAGTTCTATGGCTGTACTAATTTGCCACTTGTAATACTTCTTTTCAGACATGAAAATACAGCAAAACTTGATGAAAGGTTGGCATCTCTGATAATTACGGTTTTGTTGAAATATTCCATGTATACGTACATGTAGGGATCTTGGTACCAGCCTCCAAGGACATTGTACCTGTACATACAGTATAAACCACAACTGTAAACATTTCAGTGGTAGAGTGTGATAACAAACAAACAACTAGAAGAAACATCAAATGCTTTCTTTTGTAGTGTTTACATCATATTTATTTTTGGCTACTAACAAAACCATGTGCAGAAACAAGTACAATAAATATGAACCATTGATACATATGCACTGTACATTGCCGCAGTGTGTGTACCGGTAAGTTATAAAACAAAACACCAAAACCCCAAACCCCCAAACTGTTGTTGTAGGGAAAGTGTTATGTGCACATTGCATACAAAAAATCCTTTTTACATTTGTCATGAACTAGCACCAAATTAAAGATGTAGCATTACATACATAACACAAGGAAGCATGGATCTCTTCAAACTTTTCAGACTTTCTTTAGAAGCCTATTCAGACCCCCTTTTTAAAAGACATTATTTTACATGAAGATTTGAGTGTAACATAATGAATATATATATATCCTTGACTATGATTAAAGGTGTAGGTAAAAAAAACCCAGGGACCAAACAGGAACATTGTCCATTAGTTGTTGCTTGGATAAACATATCTTACTTCATGTATGCAATCTCCAAGTTTAATAATCAGCGTCTATTCTTTTATTACATGTACCAGGTTCGTAAATAATCATAATTCTAATGTCAATGGAATTAATTTCAATTTACAAGTAAATGCCTGTATGTATTGGAAGGGATTTGGAGCTCAGGTACTTTGTACTTACAGGTGAGTCTGCCTAAGTCGAATCGCTTGGGACCACAGAAATCAGTTTGACTTAGGCGAAATTCGACTTAGAAGATGTAAATAACACATGTTTTGGCACAATCTGGTCTGAAAAATTGCTTCCACTTAGGTGAATATTCAACTTAGAGAAGGTCGACTTATGCAGACTGTATTTTTTTGATTCTAATATTTCTTTGGTAACTGAATTGAGGGATGATGTTTTTTAAAAGGCAAGATGACATGGAAAAAAACAAACAAATGAAAACAAAGTTCATTTTTTAGAAAAGTTGGTCTAGTTTTGCTGGCCACCAACTTCACCATAAAATAGAGCTAATGCAACACTGAAATGTGCACAACAATAGTATGCAAACAGTCCTCTGACTGTCTTTAACACTCTTGTATTTCATGGTTATCAGATACTTATCCAATGCATGGTGAAGATAATGTAAATAAATTACTGGTAAATGCATTTATCATGTATTGTAATTTTATGTCAACCACTATTTATACAATGTGCTATTTGTTAACTTTTTATTAAAAAAATAAAACAAATACTATGGACAGTAATTTTGTAGTCAGCATTTCTTCAATTTATGGTCAATATTCCTGATAAAAAATTACAATGTCTAACTACGCTGGATTTCAAACATCAATGTTTGATAGTTTCTTGTCATATATTAGTCCAGGGCGCCCCATTTCATAAAACTTTGTTATCAATATCTAGTTGCAATAGCTGTTATAAGCTACAGAAATCCTTGCATCTCACTGAATTTGTCGTAGAAATGTGGCAGTTGATACTACCGCTAATAACAAGTTTCATGAAATGGGGGCCCAGATGAATTCCACCTGAAATGATACAGAGGTGCGAGACAGCAGGCCAAGCCATTTTATCCAGTACATTATCGATCTCATCTACTAGTGATGGTTGCTTTATCATACTGTGTATACACACATCATGTTACTCACTTTGTACGGTACATGTTGAAGACTGAATACATAGAGCAATTATGTGTGAATTTGAATGAAAAAAGAAAAAAAAATTGATGTAGATCTAAATTAATGTCCACAATTTGTATTTTCAGTACTGTGCAATGGTTAACTTTACATGTAACTCGAAATTCCAGAGGTTACAACAAAAGGGGAACAAAATTTTGATTAAAAAAAAAAAAATCTTTATTTCTTTTTTCACCAGTAGTAGCATCAAGTTTTACTGCACAACATTTTTCTCTGCCACTTTTATGCAACAATGCACAACTCATCTTGTTCCGACATGGTCAACAATTCTACATCAATGGATACAAAAGAATATTTTACAAGCATATCTACATATTTCACACTTTTTATACACAAGAGTTGAACACCTTTCTACACACTGTTCTAATCTGAATCATCCCTGTGTCTTGATCTCCTGTGCTTGGTGCTACGGCCTTCTTTCGTTGACTTGCCAGTACCTACAGCCTTCTTGCGTGTCTTGCCCTCACTCTTAGAACCTCCAAGTAATGGATGGATGTCTGTGGCAGAGAAAGGAAAGGATGACTTTATGCTGGGCTCAACATTAACATTTGCCAGGGACACATAGGCCCCCAAGTTTAGGTCCGTACCCGCAAAATTGAATAATTTTTGGAAAGGGCCCAATACATACAGAGCACAGAATTTCTATCAGGACTCTTTGCCAAAAGAGCTTGACATTCATAGGTGCCCTGCATACATAGGGCCCCCCAAATTTAGGTCTTGACCCCTAAGATTGAACAATTTCAAGACGGGGCTCAATGCATACAGAGCCTGGAATTTGAACATGAACCACCCCCCCCCCCCACCCCAAAAGCCAGCGTGAAGCACTGCTTTATGGCTGTTATTGACACAAATGGCTGCAGTCCATACGAGGGACAGCCTGTAAGATTTAACAGCCCATGAGACTGCCTGGCAAATGAGACCAAAAGTGTCTGGTCCCATGGGCCTTCTGGAAAGGTATGTGAGGGTTGAAAAGTCCCATGTTTCTGGTCTAATGAGATGTTGATCTGAATATCCTTAATGTACACCATAGACATATCAGACCAAAAGCAGCACGCGCTTATATCATAGCGCGAATGGCATTAGGCCTCGCCTCTTTCGGATCATTGAAGGTCGACCTAGGCACCCGTTTTGTTGCATTATTCATATCTACTGCGCATGTGGTGCGTATCACATTATGATACTTCGATTTAATGCGCATTTGTTGCGCACTGATTGTGCATCATTGCACATATTTTTAGCTGATGGGCGTAATGTTTTTAAACATGCACAAACGCACGCCACTCCTTGGAATCATCTTACAAAATGAATTATTCATTTTTGCTCATAAATATTGATGGTGCTTAGGTCGGCCTTCTCATGGATCTGGACAAAATGGCGGAGCTTTAGGGGCCTGATGTAAACAATCATCTTAGTAAAAGAAGCCTTTTGGCTAATACATGACCCTTCATGAAAATCAAGTGATTTCAGAATAAAAAATAAATGTCTTCATACTTTCATTTCCAAAATCTTTTATGAAATCAGACTTTTATGACTTTATTCAATATCCAATGTGTACACTGAAGTGTACTCCAGACACTCCTGTAGTTTATTTTCCTCTAATACTTCTATTTATGTTGATACTGCCAGAGTGCATTCAACAACAGAGTGAAATGTCATGAACTCCAGAAATTGATTCCTTTCATGTAGTCTCCTCAAGATGATCAATATTACAGCTTTTCAGAAAAAAATGTGAAAAGCATAGCTGCCTACAAATGGAAAGTTGGTACATACAGCATTTCAGACAGAAGAAATCTAAAGTACTTTCATTTACCAGGAAATTATATTCATCAGGTTTCGCCAATCAGACTATATTTGAAACAATAATTGGCCTACAAATGCTGTAAATCTTTATTGAAGAAAAAGAAAGTTTTGCTTAAATAAGTCCCAGTGTTTGAGATCTTGCACACAAACTGCATGTAACTGATTTTTGCAAAATGCATCTGCATGACAAAGTCAGAATTCCTTTACATGCGCATGATTTTGAACACTGCGAGTTACATCAAGAATTCTTTCTTAACCCATTTGTGACAGGAATTATTTAAAGCCTAATTTGATCAGCTTTTATTCTTCAAATTGGCAACACCAACACTTTTATTTTATTGCTACATTTTTCTTATAAAACGTCATGTATCTGAAATGGATATAAATTGACAGAAATCACGATGAGAAGTCAAAAAGTTGCCAATTTGCAGGGGAAAACAGTGATTTTAAACTTTCCATCACATTGCCAATTTAAGGATTTTAATGCTTATTTTTCCTTTTAAAAATTTTCATCATCAAACAATGAATATTAACGCAACCAAAATGGCACAGTTTGTGTAGAATTTTTTGCTCTTTCTGCTCATGTATTTGGTATGATTTTTAGGGCTCTGCGTCAAAAGTTATTAGACCAAACCACAAAATGTGGACCTCTGTCACAAATGAGTTAACCTGTTGAGCATGATTTGATTTTGGTATAACACGCATTCCACACAGACCCTAGCCCCAGTTATCTTGGGCTTAGTGCTCAACTGGTTAAGACGTTTTGGATCCCTTACCGTCTGATGGAGCTCCCTTGAGGTTGATTTCATGCGTCTTGACTTTCCTCTTCTTAGGTGATACCATAGGAGGCTCCTGGGATATTGTTCTCTTTGGGGCTTCGGTTGGGGGAGGCTCATCAGTCTGGAAAAAAAAAAGAGACAATTATAATGGCAATAATTAAGGTTTGATGTAAAGAGGCATACTTGTTGAGGGCATGGGCACCCATATTTTTAGTCTGGACCCACCCTCCCCCATTCAAAAAAGTTTTGGAAAGGGCTTCTTCATAAACCCTACATATTTCAGTCCAGGCCAAAGTGAAAAACAGTATGAACCCCAATGAAGGTAATGTATTCTCGTATCTAGGCTAGCGCCATGGTTTTATAGAACCCCCAGAATGGAATTTTTCAGTTAACCTCTCTCTCTACACGTCAACTACTGTTAATTATTGTCATAATCATAATTAGTTTTCCTCCGTTACAAGCATAACAGGAAACCTGAAAACAGCTAGGATACTAGAGCGATATCTATGAAATCACCATCAACATCAATGACTGTACAAAGGATATCAGAATTTGAAGAGATAATATAAAAAACAATTGTCAATATTTTTCCCTAAAAATTAATTCCCCAAGCAAAATGTTAATGGAGAAGGAAAGATCAAGACAAGGGGGGTGTTTCATAAAGCAGTTCATAAAATTACAAATGATTTTACAGACAACTTGAATATGGAAAGCCAAATGGGATTCTCAATCACAATAAATCACATCAGATAACGGTGAAATATGCAGATGTAGATTCACATTGCTACTGTTTACAAACAGTTTTATTGCGAAGTATATTTGTGGCCACAATTTAATTGAGATTATGGGAAATGCAGTCACATTTTGTGAAAAGGCCAGGAAAAACTTTGGGCATCCCATTTGGCACTTCATATTCAAGTCGTTCGTAGTCATGTGTAACTTTACAAACGGCTTTATGAAACGCTCCCAAGGATGTATGGTACTTACCGGATCAGCATTCGGAGCCCATGACTGGTCCTCTGTATCCTCTACATCAGGTGCAGTAGGAAGGTACAAAAGAACATCCTTAGGCTCTTCCTCTTCATCACTGCAAGAAAACAGAAATGCCAAATTCTTGTTTCCCCTCAAAACAAAACAAAAACCCCAAAACAAGCGAGAGAGAGAGAGAGAGAAAGAGAGAAAGGGGAAAATTTGATGCATCTGGAAATTCACAGCTGTACAAGACTGTCGGATTTTCATGTTTCCACTGAAAAAAAAGTCTGCAGATACAGACCCTATTTCGACACAAACATAATTCCCTAAAATCTGGAGTAGAGCCAAACTTTGCCTGTGTCTGGCTGAATCAGGAGCAGCTATAATAGTGCAGGAACTACGTAGAGCTCAGTTAACAGTTCAGACACTCTAAGAGGTGTTTTGATTGGCCAGTGTTAGGGCCATTAACCCATAGCAGTATAGAGCTATCTTGAGGTCTAAATCAATCAACTTTCACTCCTCAAATCGGCAACATCTATTATCTTTTTCTACTCTTACAATTTGAAAAAATAAATATGGATATGACATGATCTAAAGTGAATCACAATTGTGCAATTTAATAAAAGAATTGCCAATTTGGACCAGGAAATAGTGATTATATAATATTCATTGCATTGCCAATTTAATGAGTTTGAGGATTAATACAATTAAATTGCTCTAATTTGAGAATGCCACAACATATTGCATTGGAAATGGACTCAAATTTTTAAATGAATTTTTCTCTTCGGCTGATGTACACCAGCTCGTAGTCTTAGATCATCACAAAAGTATCTTCTTAAGATCCCCAAGACGTGAGTAGCCTGTAAGGGCTTTCTCAGCTGCAACACCCTCTCTTTGGAATAATTTACCAGTGGCTTTGAGAATCGTAACATCTTCAGAAACCTTTAAATCCTAGCTGAAAACATATTTCTTTTAACAACGCTGGTACTAGACACTTTGACACTCATCCAAACCCTCTTTTCTTTTCTTTTTCTTTTTTTTTTCTTGTGCGCCTTGGAATAGAATATTTCTAGATAGACGGCGCCTTACAAATGCCTGTAACTATTATTATCATGTATAATTTGTACTGCCTTATATTCTAGTCCGACGGATACTTCAGAAGTGTCACTAAAAGGAGGCACTACTGCTATGGCTTAAGATTGGGGCCATGAACATAACCTTAAGTCCCACAAGACTCACCTGCTAATGAATGCCGAGATTGGTTCCACCGTTAAGACATCTACCTCTTCATCTTCTACATGGTTGGTCTCTGTAGGAAAGCAAAAAGAAAATAGAAATCTCCCATCATCACAGGGCAATCTTGAGCAATAAAACACAAAGTAAAGCAAAAACAAAGTAGGCAAATACGTGCAACAGGAAAGAATTTTTGAAGCTTTCAAATAGTATTTTCCAGTAAACAAGGTACATCCTTCTGGTTTATTTTTAACCGTCGAACACGATTTGATTTCAGTATAATACACATTTCCCATAGACCCTAGCCCGAGTTATCTCGGGCATAGGGCTCAACGGGTTAATATCGCAAATGAAGAAAATGAAACTATTTATTCCTGGAGATTTCAAATCAGGTTAAAATTCACCCTGTTTTGTGATGAACTTCAGTACCTAAAATTTTTGCACAACAATGAACTTGGACAAAATAAAGAGTGTCCTTGATACCAAAGTTCCACTGGAAGTTCCAGATTATTACAGAAGTGCTACAGCCATCTTTCAAGTTGGCATGCACAATACATATATAAGAGGGTGCTTCTGTGCACTGTGTCTTGTATGATGTTTGTATTTTACCCAATTATTTAATGAAAAAAGGGACATTGCTTGAATAGGAAGTTAAAATCTAGGACAAATAATAGATTTTCATTTATACCTGTCGGGTCTTCTACTGATTTGTCTTCATCTTCGACGTCAAACTCACTCTCCCTCTCTTCGTATTCTACATTTTCATCTAACTCTTTGAAGTCTGGTGCGTAGGCACTCCAGTTTTCCTGCATGGAAAATAAAACATTGAAAATAAATGTCTCCTCAACATAGAAACAAACCATAAAAATCTCTCAAAGGCAAGTCGCTATTCGGGCTCTAGACCTCTAGTCTCTGCAAACAACTTTTTCATGGTCACTTTCAACAATGTCACAAGGATACATCTGCAGTATTATACTTTAAAGACATTGGTTAACATTGTTATGATTTAAAAAAATCTTGTTTTGTTACTTGAAAATGGGATAAACATAAGGGCTGTAGTGTAAAAATACCAGTCTGAAAGTTTCAAAGTATAATATCCACAGGAAGTATTTTTAAATATCAAAAATGTGAAACAATGTTTGAAAACTATACGAGGGTCGGTGGCACAGAATAAGGAGTGCGCATGAATGTATGACTCACCTTACCGTACTGTGTGTATTGGCGAATCACGCGGCGGGAGGCACATAACAGCATTTTTAAATTCAAGCAAAGTGGTCCTCTTAGTGATTGTCTCGTGAGACGAAGGATTATAAAATCGCCGTTTGCGTCTAACTTACACCTTTTCATTCCAAATTATGGTTGGTTTCAGGGTTTTTGAATGCAAATACAAGTACTCATACACATGTTTCATCTTAGTTTGAGAATTTTTTAAATCAGCTACTCACAAAGTTAGCCAAAGCCTTTAATTCACAATATGTTACCTTAATTATACTGCACTATCTTTTCTCAAATACAGCTGTATGTGCATTTAATAGTAGAAATAAACTCACCACTAAATTGCGTAAATGGGACTTTCCTACTCTGTGAGCATATCGATTGTTTCAATCAATCTCATTTTTCACATGTATTTTTGTGGGTATCGACATGGGTTGTCTAGGGGCACAAACATGTACAATAATTTTTGAAGTGATACTTTGTTGGTGAAAAATCAAGTTTAAAGACATTGGTTAACATTGTTATGATTTTAAAAAAATCTCATTTTGTTACTTGAAAATGGGATAAACATAAGGGTTATAGTGTAAAAATACCAGTCTGAAAGTTTCAAAGTATAATATCCACAGGAAGCATTTTTAAATATCAAAAATGTGAACCAATGTTTGAAAAATATACAAGGGTCGGTTGCACAGACTAGACATAAGGAGTGCGCATGCGCACATGAATCACCGAAATGTACTGTGTGTATTGGTGTATCACGCAGCGGGAGGCACATAACGGCATTTTTAAATTCGAGCAAAGCGGTCCTCTCAGTGATTGTCTCTTGAGACGAAGGATAATAAAATCACGGTTTGCGTCTAAATTACAGTTTTTCATTTCAAATTATGGATGGTTTCAGGGTTTTTGAGTACAAATACAAGTCCTCATACACATGTTTCATCTTAGTTTGTGAATTCTTAAAATCAGCTGCTCACAAGTTAGCCAATGCCTTTAACCTAATAACAAAAGTAGAGCATGAAATCTGACCACATCTCAGTCAGTAAGCATTCACTTGACCATTTTATGGTTCATCACAGTAGTACATACCACTTGGTTCTGTGCCCATACTGACACCACACCGCTTGATACGGAGGCTATGATTGGTCGGACAGGATGCCAAACAACATCCAATAGCAACTCTCCTCTCGTTCCATGGAGGATTTTGACGAGGGAGCCGAATTTCTTCTCCCAGAGGTAGAGGGCATGCTGTCTCGCTGAACCTGTAGAAATAGTGGGAGACACACAGGTTTATTCTGTGACTTGAATTTTAACATTTTATGATATGTTTCATTTGTACAGTGCATTGCATGAATACTGCTTTAATGTGCCTTACAATGATCCTACTATTACCCCTGATCACTGTCATTCTAGCTTGCACACATGTGTGCACCATCTCCACTCCTTAGGGAGCATTCCTATCATGGCAATGACAAAGGCAACCACATTGACTTTTGACATTCCTGACGAGTACCCTGGGTGGAGAGTGGTAATATCTAGATTAATGTCTTTCCAAGGAGACATTAGTGCTGCAGTGGGGACTTGAACTTGTGAATCTGTGAACTTGACTATGTTATCCATAGTCAAGTGAAATGTCTACTAGACAGTGACAGCTCTGCATAATAAATGCCAACTGTGCACTGGATACCGAAAATGAATGAAATCGTGCACCAGAGAAGAGAATAAAGTATGATGAAACCAAATCTGCTCCATGGTTTATACAACAAGAAAGAATAAGACTCAATGGCTTGTATTCACAAAAGTGTACTATTAAACTTAAACCATGGTTTAAATCTGTGGCTTAACTATGGGTAGCCAAATGACTTCTGGTCACATGCATTAATGGTCAAGAAAGCAATTGTACTTATTATTCCCAGGCAGGTTCTAATAGTTTGCGTACCAAAAATGCTCGACTCATAGAGATTTGTGTTACATTTGGCTAACCATAGTTAGACTTGATTTAATACACCTTAAGTTTGTGAATATGGGCCAACACTTTCACCACAAACTGCTGATTTAGATGCAACTCTCTGATTTCTCAACAGAGTGATGACAACTTCGTAATAAAAAATGGATTGTAATTAGTAATACTGGGCCACACACTTCAGTTCTATGATGTAAACACATAATTCTCACCTCCAACAATGTATTCTCCATCTCCTGAGAAGCAGCACTTCTTCCATGGTGTCCTGTTGACCAAATCTTGCAGTTTCTGGATAGGTTCAGGCTCCCCGTTCTTCCCGCAGGCCAGGACTTCACCGCTCTCATAGACTCGGATGATCCTATCAGCTGAATTTACTAGGAAACAACTGGAAATGAAAATAAGAATAAAGAATTAGATCTCTCTCAGTTTGCAAATTTCATCTGAGATCATGGACTGGCTATATGGAACATTTCATTATTCTATCCAACATTCCAGGATTTCACTGCTATCATATACTTGGATAATCCTACAGGTGAATTCACTAGAAAGCAACACATCAACAATTGTACACCTTCCTTTAATTTCATCCTGACAGAACCCATTTCAGCATGTTAAATTGATTAAATACGATTCAGTTTTAGCATACATCCATAGGCTTCAGCCCGAGTTATATGTATCATTAGGCTTTATATGCAATGGGTGAAAGCAACTTGACCAGAACAGTTCTGTTCATGCTTGGATGTTTCTTTTTCGACTTACTTGCCCCTTCTTGCAAACTCAATTGACTTGATGGCCGTGGTATTGCTTGTCCCGGTGGTTACTTTGAAGGAAGCTACTAGCTTCCGAGTTTCTGCATGAATTACAATGACCTGTTAGAGAACAAAAAGAGCAAGGAAGAGAGAAATAGTCTGAAGGAAATTGCATCTAAAATGTATTTTTAAAAAATAATGAAAAAAAAAAAGCAAAATTAAAAAAAGCAAAAACCCCCAAAACCCAAAAATCCATATCATTCTACAAATATGACAAATGATAATGATGTGGAGGTGTGGCAAAATTGGCAAGAGTGCACACTCTCAATCAAAGGGTCTGGAGTTTGATTCCAACTGATGCCTGACTCCTTACGTTCTTCAGCAAGACATTCACAAACATGGTTTAAACCATGGAGTGGCATAAACTCTTATTAGCATACCAAAATAAACGTAACTAGGCGAATATTGTCCATTCGCACACTTGAAGAAAACAGATAACTGGATCAGATTCTGTGCGCACACATGCTTAAAAAAACCCAAGAGGGGGTTTAAACCATCCCATGGTTTACACCTCGTATGTGAATTCCTGCCAATAGGTCTACATGGGATGTTGAGAAGTGCCTAGAAGAAAAGAAATATCTAAAAATTTGAATTACCTTTCCTTTGGCATTTCCAGCATACACATGGTCTCCTTTCCTATCAAATGATGCAACTATGGTAGTGTCAAACTGGAAAAATAAAACAACAAAATAAAATTCTATTACATAACACTCATACAAGTCTTCAGAAGATCACATACCGGTATTTCACATGTTCAGGCAGTGGAATCACACCAAGGAATTGGAGGGTTATGCTAATCTCTTTATGACTTGTACATACTTCTGATCATTAAATAGAATTCTAATTATAATTCTCTTTTATTTGTATGATTTAAGAATTCTATCTTAAAGAAACAAGCTACAAAGCATCTATCCATGCCCATTTATCATAAACACTCCTACAGTATTTCAAAGCTTAGTGAAATATTTCTCTTCATTAAGTCCGGGGGGGGGGGGGGGGGCCTTTCATCAAGTGTTTTGATAGTGATTTTAACTGATAAATTTGCTCTTGGCCAATCAGATGTAAGGATTTCAGTAGCTTATAAAAGCTGTCGGTAAAAATCAATGACGAGACACTGACATGAATGCTCCCCCGACTATTGTGCCAACAGGCAATATTTCTGTAAAATTTTGCCATTGCCATTCACTTTAGTTTCTTTTATATACATTTTTACTTTTTCAAATTATGTACAAGCAGAAAATAAAACCAATTGTTGCCAATTTGAGGTAGGAAAACTGGTTAAAAGCATTGGTTAACACTGTAATAATTGAAAAAAACCCAACTCATTTTGCTACTTGGAAATGGGATAAACATAAGGGTTATAGTGTAAAAATACCAGTCTGAAAGTTGAGTGTAATATCCACAGGAAGTATTTTTAAATATCAGAAATGTGAACGAATGTATGAAAAATATATAAGGGTCGGTTGTACAGACTAGACGTAAGGAGTGCGCATACTCGCATGGCTCACTGGACAGTACTGTGTGTATTGGCGTATCACACGGAGGGAGGCAGATTACGATTGTCTCTGAGACCAAAATATTATAAAATCATGTTTTGTGTCTGACTAACAGTTTTTCATTCTAAATTATGGTTGATTGCAAGTACATGTACTCATACACATGTTTGATCTTAGTTTGCGAATTTTTCAAATCAGCTGCTCACAAAGTTAACCAATACCTTTAATTCAGCTCCAAAGAGTCTCATTTTGCATGCATGAAGAAAAGCAATGTCCCCAGTCCCCACCAAACTGAATTTCACTATTGTAGGTCAGACTTTTAAAACAAAACCAAAACATTAAGAAGTACAATAGAAATTAATGTTTATCACATGATTAATGACAAAGCAACGACAGTGAAAATTATTGCCTCCTCTTGGCATAATGGGTCTTTCTTATGACTTTCACTTTCATACGCCAGGGTTACTCCTGTTAGTACTGACCTACATGTATATACATGTATATCTGTTAATAAGGGGTGCACTCCATATTTTGTGGTCTAGAGTTAACGACTTTTGATTCACAGCCATAAAACTTTATCAGATGCATGTTGAGAAAGAAAACAATTTTCTGCACACTCCAAGTGTGTCCATTTTTTGTAGCATTACCAATTCATGTTTGATAGCACAAAGGTCTTTAATATGGAAAATTATCACTGAAATCCTTAAATTAGCAACATGTTCTTTGTTGACAAGTTAAAAATATTTTTTTTTGTCATTCATATATATATATATATATACTTAAAAGTGAAATATTCATTATAGCTTCTTTACTTGTGTACATTTAGAAAATCAATTTTTGAGCATTATAAAATATCAAAAAAGTACCAGAATATTCCTGTTAGTAAAGGATTTACAATTGTACACTGTAAATATTCTGTGAATCATAGTCATGACAGTCAATGCGAGTCCCTATTGATATACCCCATATAATCATATATCATGCTTGTGTCTAACATAATGAAGCTTTGATTCACTGATATCATGCATCACAAGCGACATACGCGTATCACTTTCAACTAAAGTCCACTTCACCTACTTTTCTATTAATGTATCAAATATCCTGTTGTTAAGATGAAACCGTTATTCCTAACCTTAACCCCTACCGTGTTACGGGCAGTTATTCTCACTAATGGGCTATCCTTACAGTTGGCTGTTTCACCCAGAAAACAATTCAATTCAATTCAATTCAATTCAATTGCGGTTTATTAAAAAACATACCAAATGAAAAGTCCGAAGACTAAAAATATTTGGTTCACATTAAAGAACTACTACATGTAACAGACATTTACAGCTTAACCCATTCGTGACAGTGGGTCCACATTTTGAGGTTTGGCCTAATATCTTTTGATGCAAAACCCTAAAAATCATACCAAATACATGAGCAGAAAGAGCAAAAAATTCTACACAAACTGTGCCCATGTTGGTTGCATTAATATTAGTTGATTGATGCTGAAAATTTTTTAAAGGAAAATAAGCATTAAAATCCTTAAATTGGCAATGTGATAGATAGTCTAGAATCACCATTTTCCCCTGCAAATTGGCAACTTTTTGACTTCTAATCATAATTTCTGTCAATTTATATTCATTTCAAATACATGACATTTTATAAGAAAAATGTAGCAACAAAATAAAAATGTTAGTGTTGCCAATTTGAAGAATAAAAGCTAATCAAATTAGGCTTTAAATAATTCCTGTCACGAATGGGTTAATATGTTAAAAATATTAAAGAGAACTTGCCAAATGAAAAAGGGAGACAGAGACAGCTAAGAAGTACAGAAGAAAAAAGAACACAAGGAGGAAGAAGGGAAAGAAGAAAGGAAACAATAATGGGCCAGGGAAACAGAAGAAAAGACAAAAGAAGAAAGAAGGAGAACCGCAAATGTGGTGGCAAGCAGGTGATAAATATTACATTAATATATACATACAAGAAACAAAGTGAAATTCCTATTAACCGGAATGACTATTCAAAAATTGCACAGACCCTATACATGCATTTAAAGTTTCATTACATAAAATACCAATCTGTAAAATGTTCATAACACATTAAGAATACAACAATATGAATTAAGAATTGCGATTGAATGAGTATGAATCAAAACTGAAATTGAAATATTGTAATTGATACCATCAATAAAAAAAAACCCATTGAATAACTTACTACAAGATGGAAGCAATTAACTATGATTAATTTTCGACTGCCATTAAATTGAAAGAGAAGAGAAGAAAAAGCAGAAAGAAGTATGAGAGAACGGAGAGAAAGTATGATGAAAAGAAAAGACAAGAAAAAAAAAGAGAAGAGAGTTCAATTTATGACAATAAACTACACTGCAAAGTTTAACATGGTTTTCGGTTGATTGAGTTTAGGAGACGAATTAGAGAAGGAACAGTAAATTGTTTGTAGCGTTGAGTTCTGCAACGTGGAACTGACAAGTGGTTGGAATTCCTCAAGCTGCGGGTAGTAACGACATGGCGAGGTTGTGGCAAGAGATGGCGATGCCTTGGGGAACTCAGAAATGATTTCGCAAAGCGTGTGAGGATGTCAACACGACGGTCCGCAAGGGATGGAATTTCAAGTTGATGAAGAAGATCGTCATAGTGAGCAACAACCGGGTAAGAAATCAAGCGGAGTGCCCTCTTCTGTACTCTTTCAATTTCAGCAGACTGGCATAGGGTTATGCTCGACCCCCAAACAGGTACTGCATACTCCAGAATGGGCCACATGTACACGGAGTATATGAACAAGAGATCCTTCAATTTGACACCAAACTTTTTAAGCTTACACAGAATGAAAAATAATGAAAACAAAATTTTTCTTTATTTGTCTTATACTTACATCATCGTCTAAGGGGACCACATTGTATGAACCATCAAGATCCAACAGTACTGGTGCATATTTCAATGGACATACTAAAGCTTTGTTTCTGAAAGAACAATCAAGAAATAGGATTGTTATTCATACCTGTTCACCAGTTTTATCAAAATAACTTTGTTCATGATTATCTTTTTGCTAAGGGAACTAGCTTTAAGAAACAAAGATTCTTTTTTTTTTTTGGGGGGGGGGAGGTTCTTTTATATGTACTACTGATCTATGTTTACATATTTTTTTAGCTATTGCCATTGTATTATTGAAATATCTTGTAAAATTTTGCAATTCCGCTTTGCCGCAATGAAAGTATTGTAATAAACCATTTTCAATTGAATGAATTGAAGTTTGAACTAAATAATTGGAAACTTTGAAGAAAGATACAAAATATTATTATCTTAGAAATATACTTGAATAACTCTAGTCATCCTTGAAAGTGTATTCTAAGCTTCTACAAGGGAGAATGAGGGATGATTGGAAAATCAAGAGGTACACATATCATTTTCAATGACTTAAAAATGATGCTAAGAGGTGGAGTTAATGGCAAATTTACAATAACTGGTGTAACTTTACACTCACCTGTTTCTAGGGTGGAACTGAACCCGTAAGACTGGTGAAGGAAAGCGATGTCTCTGCTCACAATCACCCGTCGACACATCCCATACAGACACCATGTTATCTGTTGATGCACTCAGTAACTTGTGACCATTCCTGCTCCAGCTGTGTAACAATGATGCAAATACATATAAACAGACAAGGCTAAGTATAGATGATTAAGGTGAAATGTACTTGCTTTTGGATCCTTTTTATTTCCACATTGTAGAATGACAAAGAAAATTTCACATAATTTCAAAGAGGACGCATATAACTTCTTCAGCACAAAGCCAGTCTGCCACAAGGTCGAACGGCTTTGGTCTTCACCAACCTTACCCCAGTTCCTTCCTTCCTTCCAGTCTTTATTTCATGCCCGTGTGGCAAGTGACAAATGAAGACTGATGTATTGCCACGGGACGCTGAACTCACATAAGAGAACAGACAGGGCAAAAATATCCAGTAGATATTCAGTAGATCAGAAAATATCCAGCCTAGACCACTTTAAAGTTTCGCTCAAGACTCACATCTTTCATAAGACATTTGAATGAGCTACCTTCATTGGGGGAGTCTGCGCCTCTGAGTGTTTTTTTTATATTTATTTTTTTAAGCAGATACACTGTATATGGCACGATAAAAATGCTGTGAATCATCATCATCATCATAAGGTGCTGAAGGTCCTCCAGTATTACCTAGCACAAAACTAAGATTCTGACTTCTGAGCGCACACAGCATTCAGAGAAATTCTGCCCACTGGTCATTTTTTCTATGGGTGGAGAGTAGCTAATGTACACTGGTGTCTTGCTGAAAGACTCTATAAATGAACTTACCTAAGAGAGCAGACAGGATGGACATGGGCACTGATGATCTTGGCTATACCACGGGTTAAGAAGTCCCAGATCACCACACGTCCGTCATTGCAGCCCACAGCCAGTAGGGTACCCCGCTTGTTGAAGGCACATGTCAGTGCCATACTGATACAGTCCAGAGTGCCATCACTTTCCTGTGTGTAACAAAAATATCTGTATTAATAGCAACAGTAACAACAACACCAACAACTTTTGATTAGCATAAATGCACATCTGGCTCACAACAAAAGATATAAATGCAGAGACTCCAACCCCAAGCATCTTCTAAGTGGGACATTCTTCCACCTGGAAAAAAACAAAAACAAAAAACTGAAGACTCGATCTGATAGTGCAAAGATGCCTACATCACAAACATAAAATGAAAAATTAGGCCTACAGACGCCTATCTTGGCCAATATTTTTGAACATATAACAAACCTACATGAGGCATAATCCACTGATAAAATATCACCGATATTTGTTGTACATTTTAAGAGGGAGAAAATAAATCTTAAGTGGGAGAAACACAGCCCCAACACAGCTAGAGATATTGAAACTCAAGCCGGAGAACGGGGGATTTTGCAAAAATGGCCTCAAAGCGGGAGAGTTGGAGGCTCTGCGACTGAGAGTGGGGTTCAGGAATGACGGGAAACATCTGGCTTTTTCACTGAGTACTCAATGAGAATGTATGAGACATGTTGAAGGGACAAGTTCACTGGAGACAGTTTCTTAAAATGATAAACACATTACTTGCTATGAAATCATTTCAAAAAGCTGCAATACTTCCATGTGATACAGGATTTGTAATTTTGATTAGGATAAAAACAAGTTGGAAAAGACTTACCTCGGGAAAGTTTTGGCCAAAGGACTCTGTGAAAGAGAAAAATAAAGAAAAAAAAAATGCAGAATAAGCGTAACTGACCAATATGACCATGGTTTGAAATAGAGTAAAATACTGGGTTATTACAAAAAAGCGCAAAGCTAGCAAATGGACACCACTGCCCTGTAACACTGTAATATCTTACATAAGAAAATTAAATAAATTGTACTTGAATGTCAAATGTTTGCGAGACGAGAGCAAATTACTAAACTATTTTCCCATGCTCCCTTTTCTCTTAACATCAAATTTCAAAGAAAAAAATTCATAACTTAAATACTAACTTTAATCTAGACTAACAGTCAATTGATTCGATTTCTAAGGTTACAGATATATTTGAAATGCAGAGGTGCAAATCTGACCAATCTTTCAGGAAACACCATCCTGCAGTAAAGGGGTCAAACCCTGCCCGTTTGACCCCTTTTAGGGGAGTTGGGCAGTATCCTGGAAGTAAGTAAGTAAGTAAATTATCAATAGACATGATAGATGCGATGACTTACTTGCATTATCCCATTTTCAACTTGGCTGTCCAACGTTAACTTTAACTTAGTTAACTCTGCACACAAATAATAATAGCTGGGGCTGAGCTGCTAGTACTTCGGCAAATGCCTATGGAAAGCTTGAACAGACATGACAGCGTGTCCATTTTTCCACACAAAAAATACAAAGTTAGGCCCATTTAAAAGACCTGAAACTAGTCAAAAACCTACACCTATAAGTAACATGAAGTTATACTTACATTACAGCTTTTAAAAAAAAGCCCTTGGTGTGTATTATACATATAAAACCAATTTGAGCACTTCCCATTTCATGATTTGTACACAGCAATGCAATTCGCCATTGACATTGACCATTGGCATTGCATGTTGACATTTTGCATTTGCTTGCACACAATTCACAAAAAAATACAGCACACATGATCACATGTCTGGTCCCATATTCTCCGGGTTTGCCCTTATTTCTCTATTTTATTGATGTTTCAATACTGAAGTTGTGGGCTACTTCGACTAGCGTGAGTCTGAATGGTTTTTGACAAAACTTTAAAGGTTAGATCCCGGTAAACTAGACTCTATATGTAAAATTTGAGTAGAACCCTACACGAGTATCATTATGTGGGGACGTGCAAATTATTACGAACAAATATATTGTGGAAACTATTCGGAATCAGGAGTAAGTGAAGTCTCTAAAAGGTATCAAACCAATAGAAATATATAATTATACCAACAAGCTAGAAAAAATAAAAATACTTACCAAGTAGCTCTAAGTTCATGACTTATTCTTGGAATTTATTCCAGCGTAAAAAGAGCGCCACGTGAATAGTCTTTCTTGCAGACACGATGCTTTCAATTTTTAGTGTGATATAATGCACAGAAATTTCTGTGGATATATGGGGCCAGTGAGCTGGGTTAGTCTCTTGTCCAAATGTCACTAACTTTATTTAGTAGGCCTATTTGCGAGCGAGCGAAGGGAGACGAATAAAGCCACCTTTTTGTAATTCTTCACATTCTTCTCGTACAAAATACTAAAGCACCCATGGTAACTTGATGGTATTTTTAAAATATGTTTTATGGAATCAAGAGACAAAATCAAACATAAATTAAAAAAAAAAGTGGCCATGTATATAATATTTGTTTAAATGCAGCTTATCCATTCTGACAGAGAAAATTTGTTTTCTTTTACTTATATCTACAAACCAAGTCGTGTATTCAACTTTTATAACACACGTCAACAAAACATAATCCTCTGTGAGAGAAGAAAGTGCAAAATATCAAAGATTGTTGAATTTTGTATCAAAAAAAAAAAAAAAAAAAAAAAAAAAAAAAGCAGACAGGGAGGGAACTCGCGACAACCCACCCGCCACCCTGCGCACAAGCCAACCAAGTAACCAACCCAGCCATCCCGCAACTCCCAGCCGGGGTCGAGTCCATCTGCATGCAATTTTTCACACTGATTAAATCATAAACACACACAGACACACACGCACAAACCGTTATCCACACACGTACACCCCCTCCCCTCTCAACAGCCCACCCCACCCCCACACACAAACACAAGTGCATAGACAACACCAAACCACTGTAAAGCAATTATGGAGCCGCCCCCGGCCCTTGTCGAGTCGATGGTAAAATTTGGTTATTCACGTTTCTTTTCTTCACTTTCCTTTCCCCTATCTCTCTCTGCATCTCAATCATGTTAACTCTCGAAGGGAGGGGGGGGGGGGTTATGAATCACCTTTTTTTGTTTCGTGTTTTCTTTTTTTTTTTTAGTTAGAGACATTTTGGTGTCAAAAACGAATCCCACCATATCTTTTAGCCCCCCTTATTTTAATTGTGTGTGTGTGTGTGTGGGGGGGGGGGGGGGCGATGCCGAAGCTCTTTAAATTCACTGAACGGCCCCTGCTTTCAACCAAAAGCATAGTTGTGGTCCTCTACCATTCTTTAATTTTTGAAAATCTTCATTCCTGATCTCCTTCTTTCACTTTCTTCCATCTCTCAGCCATGATAATTATGGCTGAGAGATGGAAGAAAAAATTAAAATAAAAAATTACGTTATGTTACATAATTATCATGTAACATAACATAATTTTTTATTTCGACCCCAGAATGGCCCCTATAAGAGTCTAAACGAACTTACTACGAAATCCCCATGTTTATCTTCAACATCGTCTTCATCATCGTCTTCAACATCAATAACCATTCATTACCAAGCACGGTGTTGTGATGAAAATACAATCATATATTCATCAATTTACTTTCTTTTTTTTTCTTCAAGTTTGATTAAAAATAGCGGGTACCGTACACACACACACATATATATATATATATATATATATATATATATATATATAAGCCGCGGAACGTTTTTGAAAGTGAGGGGGCTGCATGTACAAACCAAAAAATTCATTTTCGGGTTTTTGTACAGGGGTCTTTTGTGTCTACTCAAAAAAGTATGCGTTTCATGTAAAAGAAGAAAACAAGGCAACTTTGAAAATTTCTGTATTCATACCTGAGTAATACTTGTGTCAATGAAACTTAACATTATATGAGAAAATTTGATAACTACCAGACCTTCAACAAACACACACACACACACACACACTCTCACACATAAAATGTTGATATTCACTTTTCTTTATCACATCTTCAGTTTACCTTAACATTTTCTTTGAATTTGTTTGTTTGTTTGTTTGTTTAAAATTTATTTCTGCGTTCAACATGTTCAACACAATACAACATAATCAATTATTACATGGATTTTATACATATACATTTTAGACACATGAATCATTTTTAATCTCTTTCAGAATATAAAAAAGTATATGAAAAATATTATTTAATTGAATTTCAGAACGCAGGAGACCGTCGTCATGAGCGACCTGCTTGATGTTGACGACGGCCTTAAGGTAAAAAAGCGACACGTAAAACTTACACATTTTTAACAAGAGGTCATGAGGGTGCAGTGCAAGTGCATTAAGAGGAGGGGTCAAAATTCATTTAAGAGTAAAATAGATAAATGATATAAAATAAGTTTAACTACAAGTATAGTCAAAGTGACGGATTTGGATACAATGATATTAGGTTGCGCTTCATAGTGGCTTCATAGTGGCTTCAAAAGAATAAAGTGAGAAACACATTTTTACAGTTGCGGGTAAATTGTTCCATAAGTCAGGGCTATGGTGTCTAATTGATTTATGAGTTATTAATAACTTTGGGTATGTTAGGTGAAAATTTCCAGAAATACGGGTAGGGTATGTGTGAATTGTACTTTTTAGATTGAATAAATTTTGAAATGAGGGGGGAAGTTGGTTGTTTTTGCCTTTGAACATAAAAACTGCAACTTGCATGACATTCAAATAAAAAACCTTCAATGTTTTAAGCTTAAAGAATAGTGGATCAGAATGAGAAAAATAAGACGATCCTGTACAGATAGGAAGAGCTCGCTTTTGTAAGGTGAGAATAGGGCTGAGTTTGGTATTTCCACAGTTGGAACAAACAATATTACAATATGTTAGGAAGTATTAGTGTATTGTATAGTAAAAACAGAGTTACTAGTGGTAACATAAACTTTAACTTATGAATAATTCCCCCGCCTCGAGAAATGCATGGTGTAACATGATTTATGTGATCATTCTAAGTTAAATTCTCATCAATAATGACACAGAACCTCTTCTTTTCTTCAATAGTATTGTTGTTGATATTAATTGCATTATTATTCACATGGATATTGTTGTGCTAGAAATATATAAAATGGGTTTTCTGTATATTGAGAGAGAGTCTATTGCATTTAAACTATTTCGACATTCAAGATATTTTCTGGAGACTTAAGGCTCTTATGAGAATGAAAAATGTTAGTGCCATCTGCAAATAGGACAAAAGATAACAATGATGACGTATTGATCATATCATTGACATATCATAAAAATAGAGATGGGACACCGCTTTTGATTTGACCGTGAATCAATACCATTGAAGGTAACATACTGTTTTCGGTCACTTAAATAACTTCTAAACCATAAGAGCGCTGAGCCCCGAACACCACAGGAATGCAATTTGGAAAACAATATATCATGATTAAGAGTGTCGAACGCTTTACTAAGGTCTAAAAAATACCAATAATGTGTTCTTGTTTGGCCATGGCTTCTGTAATTTTATCTTATATCTGGACCAGAGCTAGATCCGTGGAACGATTTTTTTTTCTAAAACCATATACTGATTTGGATTTAGTATTTTATGGAAGTTTAGAAAATTATGTAATCTATTATAAACAAATTTCTCTAAGATTTTTGATATACTAAGAAGAATGGAAATAGGACGGTAATTAGTGATTTCATGTTGGTCATCTTTTTTGAAAATTGGGGTTACATTGGCTATTTTTAACAAGTCTGGAAAATACCGGATTGTAAAGACTGGTTAAATATGTATGTTAGTGGATCAGCAATGAGATGGATTATTTCCTTTAAAAGTGAAGTACTAATTTTATTATGACCTTTGGATTTCGAAGAATTTAATGATTTAGCAATATTAATGATTTCATTCGGGTTTCTCGGCTTTAAAATGAAAGAGTCTTGAATCGGATCTGAAAAGAATTCCGTAAAGTGAGCATTACTTGGTGTAGCAATTTGGGTGACTAGTTGAGGACCAATATTAGTGAAGAAAGAATTGAAGCAATCAGCATAGTCGTTAGAATCTGTGATTTTGTTACCATTGAAAGTAAAGTTACATTTAGGTATAGTTTCATTTTTTTTTTGTTCCCATAATTTCTTTTATCACTTTCCATGTGGCTCCTGAGTTTATAAAGTCGTTTTCTTGTTTTTATATATTTAAGTATACCTTTCGTTATCCATGGGTTTATAGGTGTATTAAGTTTTGTAGTAAGAAGGGAAGAGTCATCATGCATGTTACTGAGTGACGTATATAGTCATATCCTGACATCCTTAGGGGGCCGGAGGGTGGTCCTGCTGGGGTGGAAATCATGTAGATATCCCCTCATATCCTTTACATTTTCTAAAATTCAACGAGTGAGCCAAGAAAACGAACAAAAAAAAAATGATAATAAAATAAAATCATATATTCACACCTTCCTATGGATTTATAGGCATCCATATCTGTTTGTTTCTACTGTGTTATTTCATGATAAATAAAGTTCATTTTTTGGAACATGCGACCGGATCGCAGAGTGTGCTAGAATATTTCTTTACATTGGCTTTAATACTGGTATTATCATTTTTCATAAATGTTTTGTTGATCCTACGGATAAACTCTAAATTTCTTGGAGTTGCACCAGGGATAACTCCGAAATTCGATTAGAAATCTTAATCTAATAGGTTTTTAAATCAATCTTATATATTATAATTTCCTAATCCAATTTTGGAGTTGTCCCTAATAGCAATCGACTTTGATTGATTTCTGATCTAAGAAATTTAAAGTGCACGTCTTGGATTTTGCTCTGGCTCTGTTGTAATTGAAAAAAGAAAAAAAGAAAAAAGAAACAAAAACGAAAGAAACAACAACTAATTTAAAAACGTCTTTATGGTCGTTGTCGGCTTCCTTCTTGTAGTCTGCAGCTTCGAAACCTTCCCATAAAAACCCTATTCCTAGTACAAAGGGGGTTTCCCTGCCATGTCTGTAAATGCAATACTTTCTGTTCCAACATTGTCCAAGATTCATGAATCCAGAAGCAGAAGCTTAGCATATTGGTCCACGTCCAGCAATGGAGGGGGCATGTGGGAGGTTGTGACGAAAGGGTAATCTGCAACTCCCAAACGAAAATAAACAAACAAACAAACAAGTCAACAAAGAAATAAAAAAACAACAGAAACCCCCTTACAAAAAAAAACCCACAAAAAACCCGAAAACACCCCCCTAGACATTGAATGAAGCGACGGTATTGAGGAAGTGGAGGGGCCAGGGAGGGGAGGGGGGGGGGGGGGTGATCTGACATAATGTTTGGCGTCGCGATTATTGCACCACGCTACACTGTAAAAAAAAAACAACTGTAATTTTACAGCAAATCTGATGTCAGCAGAGTCACCATAAATTTGATATAAAAATGCAGGTTGGTTGTTATTTTCTTTTACAAGCATTGCTTGTATGTTTTAGTTACAAAATTGTATGTTGATTAGAATTACACCAGCATAATGTAAAAATACAGTGAAAAATGTATAAATACGTACCCTGTAAAAATACAGGTTCCCGTTTTTTTCACATTAGGCCTACAGTTTAAAAAAAATATATCACGGACATATCGCCGGAATTGCAATCGCAACTCTCATATAGCTAGCTATCCTAATCTAATCCTAACCTATTCTATTCCTACCCTAACCTTACTCCTATACAATAATCCTAAATAATAATCCTAAATCCTATACCTAACTACATTTCTTGCTAAAAAACGGTTACAGATTGCAAATTTTCAATTTAAATTTCAAAATGCCTGCTCATAATTGCATGTTCGAATTAAATATTACATTATTAATGCAAATACATTTAGCACTGCGGTTTAAAATGTTACCATTGTATAAATGAAAAAAAAAATCAAATGATATTTATTTATCTCTTTTCGCAAATTTTGATTATGGTCGATCATGAATATCCATGAGGGCCGATTTGAATATTAATGAGCAATTATTATCCTCTTTTTAACAGTAAAATAAAAATGATATAGCCATCCAATATCCATCATTCATCAGTGTAAAAGAGGGAGAAAATGGTCATGTTTAGCCTACTTGGGAAAATCGCTTAGCCCTCCCCCCCCCCAATAAAATAGGAAGGAACGTGGGGAAACACTCTTACATTGAGTTTACTGGATCTTTTGCTGTAAAATTACAGGTTTCATTGTCATTAAAGAATACACTGTGTGTACGAGAGGCGTAGCTATGGGAGCCGGGGGCACTTGTTTTGTGTGCCGTCAAGGTGCCCCCCACAAAAAATAAAGCTCAAGTTTCTCACTTTCAGCAGGCAAAAACAAAAAAGGAAAAGTAATAATGAAATGATATAGAAAGACAAAAAGTGAAGATTCAAAATTTTCTTGCTTGCTTCGCTCGCTGAAAGCATATCATCATGCAGCCTTTCGGCTGAGTCAGCTCGTCAGGGTAAGATAGGGTGTGCCAGTTGTGTGTGTGTGCGCGCGCCGTGTGTTAAGTGCCAACAGAAATGTTTCTGGTACCTCCCTTCTAAAAAATATCCTAGCTACGCCAGTGAATTTAACACTTTAACAACAGTAATTTAATAACAGTATTTTTTTTAGGAAAACAACAAAATGTAAAATTACCATTTTCAAACAACTTGAAGTGTAGAATTACACGCAGTGTGTATTTTGACGACAGCTTTATGTATGTTTACTCATGAACTGCTTTAGAAATACAGATTTAATCTGTATGTCATATTCACAACAAATTTGTTGTATTTTTACAACAGCCATATTAGATTTACACACGACCCGCTGTATTTGTACTTTACATGTTCGATCTGTATTTTTTTCAGTGTAAAAATACAGATTTTTTTTACAGTGTAACTTTCGCAAAAGAGGGGGTTATAAGCTTAAAATTTCATACGACTTCTTAAGTCAATCTTTTGACAGTAGAAAATGAGTTAATTTTTAGGGTTAAGGAAAGAGTTATAGGGAAAGTATGATTTTTATGTCAAGGGATAAAATTAGAAATGCTATTAGTGTAGATAAAACACTTTTGGCGCGATAATATGTTGACTGCTTTTCTCGCTCTGTCTCAATTTTATTCTCCTATCTCTCTTTTTTTTTTCTTGTCATTGCATGGCTGGTATTCATTTATAATCCTCGCGTGCAGATCTATAAAAGATTCGAATGACAAATGAATCTTAAGGGAAGCTCTGAAAATGAAGCATATGATAAAAACCGTATAGAGTATAGGAAGGTGATATCTCCAAAATATGGCATTTCATTTACCATTGTCTCTGGCATGTCTGGTGTAGACTGGAGGGGGAGGGGGGGGGGGGGGGGTGTGGATCATCTCGTTTTAGGCATAGGCTGACAACAATACCTGACGAAGAAAAATCAGCTCATGTCTCCTGAAAACTCTTTCAAGAGTCTTTATTTCTCAGTTGTTTTGCTTCTGCCTTTGTATCATTTGAATTTCTTTTGATCTGCTCCCAAACTTTCATTATTTATCTGAAGGGAAACTTTGTTTTACAAGCCACTCCAGGCTTTCATTTGAGTTTCCCATTTCATTTTTGAGAATTGTTATATTTAATCTGCATGTTTATGTTATATGTTTGTATATATGTATATATGATTGTATTGTTTTTACGAAATGAAATGAATAAATAAATGAATGAATGAATGAATGAAAAAACTGACACCATCGTGCTTTAGAACCACTTAAAAGAAAGACATTTATCATTGATATAACTGCAGAATGAATGAATATCAATTATGACTGCAACCGCAAAATGGTTGACCACAAAGCCAATAAAAATACAATTAAACTCAAATCAATTCGGTGAAAACACCCATTGAATATCAGGCATTCGGTTCTCAGAGTAACAAATAGGTTGGTAATTACCGCTACCTTTTGTCTTGATTTAGAAGTGGATTCGATTTCGATCTTTGTTTCTCATTGGTATAACTTCCTAATTGAAAATGAAATATAATTAGAATGAAAGCTTCAAGACCTTGTGATATCAACAGATGGAAGGTAACAAAAAAAGCACACATTACTCATGTGACTCCGTTTTTAAATATTTTGTGCGTTTGTGTGTGTGTGTGTGTGTGTGTGATGTAGAAACTAAGATTTATAAATAAATATGACTGAGACTGGGTATAGGTTCCTAAAAGACATTAACGCAGATTCACAAGGAGAGAGAGAGAGAGAGAGAGAGAGAGGGGGGGGGGGGGGGGGGGGGAGAGCGAGAGAGAGAGAGAGATTACAACCATTTACAGTCTTGTCACTTTACTTACACTTTAATCAATAAAGTTCCAGATATTTTTGGTATAATTCATATTCCTCTCTCTCCATTTCATTATTCAAGCAATTAAGGATGATAATATTTCTAGTACTATCTTATGTTTTAACCAGTGCCTAGTCATTGCACTGCCGTCCCGGGTGATTTTTCACTGACTGTTAGCATATACTGAAATCCTTGCATCTGATTAGCTGAGAGGAAAATTTGTCAGTGAAAATCACCGACAAGGCTCTTCATGAAACGCTCACCTGGGCTGCGTTTCGCGAAACCGTCATTTAAGTCTAAGTGCATGGACATCCCATTGAAACGCGTGTTAATTCTACAACACGCGTTTCAATGGGATGTCCGAGAAGTTAGACTTAAATGACGGTTTCATGAAACGCAGCCCAGGTCACAATGTAAAAGAAACAATTTTCACTATTTTATTCCAAATGATCAATGATAACAATGATAATGTTAATTATTCCGGTTTTTTTAAACCCAGTGTAGCCACATCAGTATTATTCTCATCATGGTGATTTGCCGTTCTTCACCGGGACTGCTGGAGCAGGGTGGCGGGGTGGATGGAGCCCCTATGATTTCCGATTAAAAAGTTAAAAAATAAATCTAGAACAATAAATAAAAACATGAACTGTAAAAATCCAACATTTAAATTACTTATAAGCTCACAAACCATAAAAACAAAAGGGCTTCAGGGGGCTCCGCTCCCTGTACCCCGCCTATTTTGGTGTGTCCCCACTCTAGAAAGACGTTCCGTAGCCCCTGCTTCTAGCCCTGAAATCATCATTTGCCCTTCAGTACCACTGAACATAGCTAGGTCGGCAGAGACAATAATATATTTGAAAACACAATGTCCCATGACTAAGCACCGAGCAAGGATGAGTTTGTATATCCACATTAAAAAAATCGAACATGTCGAAAGTAGGGTTATTCTTAAAGCTTTTTGTTTCTGTATGTTTCTCATGAAAGAATTTATAGGCATATAGACAGAAGAATAAACAGATGACTGCATCTGCATTTCTATTGTTTCATTATGCGTATAAATTTAGAATGGTTTACTATATGCAAGTGTTTATCCTACACAAATCACTTTAAAGATACAAACGTGATAAAGGTCCCCACGATAGTTCAGAAAATATACCCAATGTACACAAGCTGTTTCTTCACTTGATGTGTAAACCTTGATTTATTAATCCTATAAAGATTTAATCTGAACATTAATAATGCTGTTTACTTCGGACTCTTACTGTTAAAATCCTTACCAAACCAATCAGTCTTTGTCGTCGGCATATTTTTTCCATAATGTAAAAGTGTTGGAAAAAAATAAATAAAAGAAAATGAGTGCCTAACGATGCTGATATTTATTCATTCTTTTATCTTTGAAAGTAATTCATATACGAAAACAGTGAACATTGATTTCTTAAGAGTGCTCTAGCTGTTTTACAAAAGTGTATGCAATTCTACGTTAGTTCATTATATACATAATAGTTTTATTTATTTTTTGCAAGAAAGAAACATAGTAATCTGTACATTCTCATTACAATGATACACAAATTTCGTCTTTAGCTGGTCCAATCCCGTTGGAAAAGCTTCTTCTTAATCTGCTGGTTCTGATGAATTTCTTAACAAAATGATTACACCAAATAAGGCAATACTGGCCTACGCTGATGAAAGGAAACAAGTGACATATCAACATTTCTTGATATTTTCATATTTTACCTTGTGTGCTCTTCTTCCGGGTCATATTTTACGCATGTGAACACTCATCCTGCAATGAGATATGTCAGGCAATACATCATGATATTGCATTGACATCACTGTAAATGACAGATACATTTTTGTTCTTTTATATGAAATGTCACCATTGTTACTTACTTCCTTTTGTCAAACTAGGGCAGATAGTAAAATACCTAAAAATGACAAGCAACCACGGGAGGATCGTGTTTAGAGGTGTGTCTCCAAAGTTATAGCAAGTCCATCATCATCAGTAAGAGTGATGTTTTCATAGTTTGGTTGCTTGTCGACTGGTGAGGACTGTTCATCACTCTCTTTCTCTTTTTCAACCTTCTCTTTCTCCTCTTTCACGCCCTCTTCCTCATCCTTTACATCCTTATTCTCTTCCTTTACGCTCATTTTCTTTTCCTTCACGCTCTGTTTCTTATCCGTCTCACCCTCTTTCCCATCCTTAGCACCGCTCTTTTTCTCTTTCCCCTCCTTCTCCTTGAGACTCGCCATGGCTTCTATATCCAGGGAGGCGTAGACCGTGGGCTTCTCCGTCTGAATGGGAGGGGCATCAGCGGGGTGGGCGTGGTCATGTGAAACTTCGACGTAGACCAAGCCATCATCATCTTTCTTGCAGGATCCCATGGGGCCCGGCTCTACCACGGCGTAAACCGTGGGCTCTTCTGTTCGAATGGGCGGGGCATCTGGGGGGTGTGTCTTCTCATGTGCAATGTCCACATAAACTAGCCCATCCTTATCAACCTGCAGTCGTTAGATAAAAAACGGTTTAATATGTTATTTTCGGTAGAATAAGCATATGCTAAAATACAACCATCTATTGTTTCAACTTTTTAATTAATGAAAATGATTGTATCTCTTTTGTTGAATGATCTAAACAATAGGTTTTTTTCAATCTCTCGATTCTTGCCTATTATGCTTGTTTGATAACCACGTGATATGATGAGTTGATCTCGACTGGAAAGCAATTATGTCTAGTTTAATGGAATGTGTTTGTGATCAGTCTTTGTTCACTGTTGATTGTAATCATTCCTATGTTACAATCTTATGTTTGCTTCATTTTTGTTTGTAATCAATCTTACGTTTGGTTAATTTTTTATTTGCCATGACTTCATCTTGTGTTATAACGTTACTAGTGTTTCTTCATTTGCTGGGCCTTCACGTAAAACAGTATTTCAAACACTGATGGAAACACCCTGGGTAAAATAGACTCAATAAATAAATATAATAAATAAAGCAAACATACAATCACTTTTGACCCCGATTGTATAACTTAGTTGTTCGCCAGTGTGAAGTTGTTCGTCAGTTTACAGTTCTTTAGGATTGTCTCAAGTGTACGTTTATGAATTTGTCTTTTTGAAAATAATGATTTTTTTCAAAAAGACAGATTTTGACCACTTTCCCTACATTCTCACGCTCTTATACATTGACACCATAGGCGGCGATCGGGGGGGGGGGGCCATGTCCCCCCTCAATTTTTTTTTTTTGGGGGGTCGCCCCTCGATTTTTATAGCTTGGTATATTTTATTTTTCTATTTCGAGTCGGGTGACCAATGTTAGGCCAACCACTTAAATATTTTATAGGCCTAGAATGATTTTGATTGCAAAATCAGGCTTCTTTCATTATGTTTTTCGGTTTTTTTTCTGCTCGCTCGCTATTTACGATCATCCCCTCTCACTTCTCGAAACAGATTTTCGCCGGATGACTTCCGTGTATCCGTCCCGCACTCGTTACATGAAATCGTCACCACTGATTGACACCTTCACCATGTGAGAAAAACAATCACTACGCGCACACAAGCGATATAACAATAATGTGTAATCTTAATTTTGTTGGCTTTTACCTTTCGCGAGTTATCTTTACGGATTACTCGTACGAGTGTTTCATCGTCATCTAAGTCTTCATCTGTGTAAAAGATAACAAGAGAGGAAATTACCTCAAAGGACTATATAGTAATTTTGTTTTCATATGATCTTCAATTTGGTATGGAACGGTTACTTATGTCTAAATCATAATTACCTGCATAATTATGACGTCAATTCGATATCCATTAGCATTCGCAACAAGGTAAATTTACATGAAATCTATCAGAAAGCAGTAAAAGGTGTATCGTTACTGAATGCTTAGGTTGTACTGTAATTTTCCACTCTAAACTTTGAATGATAAAACTAACAGATTTCCAAATGGAAGGCGGTGGGCAAAGATTGAAATTTACCCATGAGAATTTCTGACGATACGAAATAAGAGAAAAATATACATTTCATATTGCAATAATTTTCATAACATTCGTCTCGCATTTAGCTGATTAGAGAAATGATTTAGGTATGAAATAAATTAGGTAAACAATAACCAGACTGACCCCCTATTGCCTTACTATTTCGGGAAATAACTAAATGTTGCAAACAAGAGGTTGACATAAAATGGACTTGTTTTTCATTTAACTTTCTTTCCAAGACAACCGATATCTTTGCAAATATACATTTCATATTTCAATAAGTTTTCATAACATTCATCGTCCACTTAGCCGATTAGCAAAATGATTTAGATATGAACAAAATCAGGTAATAAAAATGCCCACACTGACCCCCACTGTCTAGCCTCACTATTTTGGAAATAACTACAAATGTTGCAAACTAGAGGTTGACATAAAAATTTGCTTTTTTTTTAACCTTTCTTTCCAAGACAGCCGATGCCTTTGCAAATGAAGTTCAAGAACATTAGAAGGGCTACAGAAGACAGTAGTATGAAGACTGATGCTGCTATGACAGCCCCCATGACGACAGATACGTGAGGCATGGTCATCTCATCATGAGTTGCATTCAGAACTATACAGCCAAAGAAAAGATAATAATCAGGTAGTACAAAAAAAAAAAAGAATCAAAGGAGATATTTTAGTTGTTGAAACTTAAGCGTCTTGTGTGAACGTTTGAAGTATCGATTTCTATTTCATATCCCCTTTTCTCATACTAGACAACAGTTAGTGAGGCATAGTCATTCGATGAGTTCCATTCAGAACTTATAGCCCAGTTAAAGAAACAAACATCAGGCGGAAGAAATAAACAGTGGAGAGGGAGAAGAACTTGAAAGGCATCACCTCCCTTAATGTTTGTAGATTGACTTATGCTGTCGAACACCTTTAATCGATTTTACTTGGGAGATATTCCGTGAATTTAACATCGAGTTCGTGTCCTTAGATTAAAAAAAGCAACAGTTATTTTTTAAAAACTTCAACAAGATACATTATACGGAAGCATTGCGTCTGTGAAATCGAGTATTAGTGAAACAAGAGCCAGAGAAACCAAATGTGACTTTAAGAGAGAAAGAGAGAGAGAGAGAGAGAGAGAGAGAGAGAGAGAGAGAGAGAAAGAGAGAGAAGAGAAAATGCAGAGACAGAGGAGTAATAGAATGAAAATGGAAATGAGAGCAACAACATAGAAAACTTTTATAGACAGACATAATATAGGTAAATCAAAGACGCAAAGAGAGAGAGAGAGAGAGAGAGAGAAAGGATGATGGAGAAATTTGATAAATTAAGGGAAACTGTATCTTACATCAACACAGTCGACCTATACTCAAAACATACTGTTTCCTTCCTGGTACATGCTTGTTCGCATTGAACTCCTACTACACTATCGTTCATGATCTTGATTCTCTTATTTACTCGTTTGAATTAGTCTTAATTTCATCCTCAAAAGTGTCTCAAGCATTAATTTTGTCTCTTCTAATGTCTACAGACACTCAGAAAAGCAGTGATTATTACAGGAAAGTTTAATTATGTATTTGTTTATTTACTTCTACAAAACATGACGAATATGCCTCAAAATTCAGGTAAATTTTGACGCACATTTGTTTTGAATTTCGAATTGTTGACGGAGATTTTTTATTGAATTCATGAATTTTGTACCGGATTTGTGAATTTTTAAACACATTTTTAAAAACTGAATTCCATCATGTTTTGTAGAAGTACAGGAATATATACATAAATAAACTTTCCTTATACATTGTCTACTACATTTTTCAAAATATTTTTCATTTGCCTTTAAAATATAAAGAATCACAACGTACACTCGTTATTGATCTTCTTCTCAATGAGCCTATCATTTCCTTGTTTGACTAAGTCATAAATCTAAATTGTCAAAAGTATCATACTTGTTCTGAATAGATGATTATTTAAGGACAGTATATTTATTCCTCGAACTTTACATTAGCCCTCTTGAGTTTATGCGATCATGACCTATATCATCATGATTATAAAAAATCCTTACTGTAACTTCCTGGACTATCATGCCCTGGACAACTAGAACATTGTAGTACACTTTGCATGTTTAAAGTGCATTACCTCCTCGACCACTGCCATTAGAACCTAAACCATGCAGGAATCATTCCCAACAACTGCATGCTTTAAAATAGCTGCTCCTAGGACAATTATCCCCGGAAAATTTTCTCCTAGATGATAATCCCTGGATATCTACGCGTTGATCCATTACCTATGACGTAACTGCCAGAGGAAATGTTCGTACGTGCGTGTGTGTGTGTGGGAGGGGGGGGGTTAAGTTTAAGAGAGAAATTTTCTGAGGTATAGTTTGTAGGGGTTATTGCCCTGGGTAAGAAGTGAATGGGGTGGGGGATGTCGGTGTGATGGTCCAAATGCCGTCAATCTGATACACGTTTCAGAGTTTTAATCACCCCATCGTAACATTGTACGCAATAATTGATAGAAAATGAAATATCACTTGACAAATAACAAACAAACAAACAAAATGCACTAAGATTTGAAAGGGTTATTAGAAAGCTCCCTTTTCTCATTATCTAGATAAATGTACCATTTTGGACTTGTGAATTTGTCACAAGGAAGCGTGTTATCATGACTCAGATCTCAGGTGATACAAATATCACTGTCATTCCACATGTTAACACACATGCACATAATAGTTCAGTATAATTATTATTACATGTTTCCTTCACAATATCATCTTCATGCAATCGGCCTGTTGAACAATATACTAGCGCATGAGTATTATTGCCACTAACAGACCTCTTCACCATAGACCTTCAAAAGGAAAGTTGAAATTAATAATCATAACTATTTAGACTCCTTGACAAGCATATTTTGAATCCAACATTATAATTAGTACATAATTATGATTAATTATTTATTTCCTAGCTCTGTTCTGAAAGGGGAAACTAAATCATCATAGGTATTCTCAGCACGACCAAACAAGATCTCGTGCATCAAGTGTATTTGACAGGAAATGGTGTAAATAATATCGGTTTAGATGGATAATTAGAAGTTACGATCACAAATAGCACTGTCCTTGATGAAATTGCTTGTTTAGACATGTTAGATGAAGCAACGCATTTCTGTCAACCGAAGCAGTATGCAAGAATTTTGTTGCGGGGGGGGGGGGGAAGGGGATATGTTCAATATATGAGGGAACACGCATGAGAGTGAGTATTTGCATTTTTAGAAATGAAACGATCTGGTGCACACTCTGGGTGGAATTTGTGGAAGTTTTCAATACCAAAAAAGTAAGAAAAAAAAAAGGAGAAAAATTAAGGGTTGAAAATTTCGCGGGGGGGGGGGGGGGGACTGCCCCTGCCCCTATATAATATGTGCGTACGGCCATGCTGTCTACTAACACCACGGTGGTTGTTTTTTCTGCATCTTGGTTTAGGTGATAATTACAAGTTAAGATCAAAAGTAACTCTGACCATGTAATCGCTTGTAACCTAGATGAATTAATGCATTTGTCTCTCAACTAACATCTCGATAACTCTACATGACTGTATGAATTGTGGGTACAGAATGTCTAAAGCTATTGCCTTATGGACCCCTACGAAAAAACAGCATTTGCTGATAGGGTGTTCCGACCCACAAGTGGTAAATAAATAAATGAATAAATAAATAAATGAATGAATAAATAAATAAATAAATGAATAAATAAATTAATAAATAAAAAAGAAGGCAGAGTATAGGCCTACAACCGAAATATTAAAATTTTTAACAATGGTGACGTGATGAGCAAGGCGACGACGACGATGATCATAATAACGATGATAACAATAGAAAAAAACCGACAAAAAAAACCAAAACAAAACAATCCAACAGAAACAATAACAACGACCATAAAAATAAAATGTTGAGATGATGACGATGATGACAATGATGATGATAACAATCATAGTACTATTACCAATAAAAATGATTATAATAATATATCAATAATAAACATACTATCAATTATGTTGATAATAATGATAATAATAATAATAATAATAATAATAATAATAATAATAATAATAATAATAATAAACCAAAAATAATACTAACAATGATGATATTTAGAAACAATTATTATGAAAATAGTGTTACTAATGAGAATGAGGATGATAAATAATGATAATATAAAAAACAATGACGATGGTGATGATGATACCATGACTACTATACCACTACTACTGCAACTACTACTACTACCTCTACTACTACCACTACTACTACTACTACTACTACTGCTACTACTACTTCTACTACTACCACCACCACTACTACTACTACTACTACTACTACTACTACTACTACTACCACTACTGCTACTACCACTACTACCACTTCTACCACTACTGCTACAACTACTACTACTACTACTTCTACTACCACTACTACTACTGCTACTACTACTACTACTACTACTACTACTACTACCACTACTACTACTACTAGTACTACTACCACTACTACTACTACTAGTACTACTACCACTACTACTACTACTACTACTACCGCTACTACTACTACTACTACTACCACTACTACTACTACTAGTACTACTACCACTACTACTACTACTACTACTACTACTACTACTACTACTAGTACTACTACCACTACTACTACTACTAGTACTACTACTACTACCACTACTACTACTACTACTACTACTACCACTACTACTACTACCACTACTACTACTACTACTACTACTACCACTAATACTACTACCACTACTACTACTACTACTACTACTACTACTACTACCACTAATACTACTACCACTACTGCTACTACTACTACTACTTCTACTACTACACAACTACTACTACTACCACTACTACTTCTACTTACTACTATACTGCTACTACTACTACGACGACGACGACGACTACTACTACTAGCACTACTACTGCTGCTACTACTACGACTACTACTACGACGACTACTACTACTACTACTACTACTACTACTACTACTACTACTACGACTACTACTGCTGCTACTACTACGACGACTACTACGACTACTACTACTTCTACAAGTACTAATACCAAAAATAAATATCATTAAAATCATAAGGATGCTGGAAAGCGTGTGCACAGTCCATTTTCTTTTTCTTTTTTGTTTTGTTTTACTTACTGATGGTAAGAGGTGGGCGACTGCACAACTCTCGACCGCTGCTGACGAGACCTATTCCCGGGATATCTTCCTCCCGGTAATCGTAGATCTTAGTCCCAGGGACAAAGCACTTCAAACTAGTACTTGAACAGTTGGGTTTTGAGCCTTCGGTCTGAATGATTTCGAAGCACAGATCTGAAGGAACAGTTCTGTTCATCACTGGGAGCCTTGATATCTCCAGAATTTCTTTCTTTGGTGAGAATGTCATGTAAACACCTACATACGACATGAAGAAGGAAGTGTAAATGGTCATGAAATGTGGGGGGGGGGAGAGAAATGAAAGGACCAAGGAAAGGACAGAAACGCTGACTGGGTAATGGAGAAATGTAGAGGTTTCCTTTGTGAAAATGGAAAAAGATAGGAAGATAAAACAAATAATCACACTTACGCACACACCCTCACACACCCACACACATACCCGCCCAAACACAACCATCATCCACTACCCTACCATCCCACAAACACTGTCATCATGATCATCCCTTCCCCCACATGCTCGCTCGCATGGATTAAAAAATGTCATCGATTAATCAATTAATATACACATCTGGACCAAGTTGCCGAAAGCCCAGCGCACACCTTACGATCCGACTGGCTCACGACTGGTCCACGACTGAGTGAGGGGAGATGTGACGTCACAGCTCTGGTCAGTCGTGAGTCTTAGACCAGTCAGAGGCCAGTCGGAAGGGCAGTCGGAAGGATTTGACACGTCGAATCTTCACGACTGGATCGCAAGAGATCGCAGGCTCACTCTATCTTCCAGCCAATCAGACAGCAGTATTGATATGACGTCAGGCATGCAAAATGGCCAAGAGCGCATGCGCAAGTCGCAGACAGAGTAGTCGGATGGGTTTGGAATCGCATGGTGTGCGGTGTCGAGGCTTACGACTGCCCCACGACGCACCTCCTCTCACCCAGTCGTGGACCAGTCGTGAGCCAGTCGGATCGTAAGGTGTGCGCTGGGCTTAAAACTTACCATGGATGGTAACTTTGCCACCAATGGTAACCTTTTCCATGGAAACCTTGAATTTGATCGGCTGCTGAAATTGTTACCATAGTAATGGCAAGTTTTATGCAATGGGGGGGGGGGGTGTTTCATAAAGCTGTTCGTAAGTTACGAAATACTTTACGAACGACTGGAACATGTTCTTGGGTGCTAATCAGATTCTCATTCATTTAAATGTAGCACAAGAAGGTATCACTTGTCGTGCGGCCCAGAATGATTATGGGGTGGGGACTTCCGAGACATGATGACATGTATGCAAACAAACTGCATTTTGTGAAGACGTACGGTCTAATATAATAGAAAATGCCTGAGGGTAACCAAGGGCCCTTTAACGATAGGTTAACGAAGTGAAACTATAATGAGACCCTATTTACAAATCTCATGCATTTTCAGAAACATCATGCTATATATAGCTAATTTTGCAGTCATTCCAAATCCCTTTGTCGATGGTCAGACCAGTAAGTAACAAAATTCCAAATACGGGAAAGAAAATAATGCCATTTTATGTCCCCCCAAAAGACCTGAAACTCGAAAAAGTGTCGTTAAAATGAATCACAGTTTGAAGTAGTGTACATGCAGTGACCACAGCCCATGTGTACTTTTATGTCAAAGAAATGAACAGATTGAAGTCCGGTAACATTACTGAGTGGAAGACAATCTGTGGAGTTCCTACTCTTTCAATTGTTGACAAATACAAAGAAGTCACATGAAATGTCCTTTTTTACAGCAGTGCACTCATATTACAATATAAATTCAAGGTTTATAAAGTTGGAGAAATTTTGAAGCCACACGTATGTAGGGTAACTGCAGGGAATAGAGATCCTTAAGCTCATTTGCACAATTAGCATAAACATGGATACAGACACACACGAATAAGTTTTACCAATGTTTTTAGTAACTTGTCTTGTTTATCTAGGTACCATAATAATGACTAAAATTTGTTTACTTAATTAGATGATAGGCTTAATGATGTCAGTGGTAAATGGTCTCTTATTGCCTACCTGTGAATGTAATACGAGACCGCTTCATTTTCAACCTAAATCTCAGGGAGTTGTTGAGTAACATACATATTTATTGGAAATGCAAATGCCAATAAAGAAGTGTTTCTCTTACAATATGTTTGGGTTTCATCTAAGCCAAAATCTGCTTAAATTTTAACCAGAAAATAAAATAACATTTATAATTAGAGAAAATTGATTACCATTTAAATGGCATTCAATGCCATGGCATTCACAGCATCATGTTTCCGGTACTTTTATCTCCGGCACTTAGCATTTTGTTGTTGATGATTTTTAGTACATCAGTACTGAACAATTGGAAATTATAATTATAATCATGATTTTAAAATGACATTAAAACATCTTTGAAACATCCATTCAAACTTGAGTAATACTACAATGCAGTGCAAAAAAATGCACATTTTCTACATGCAAATTGGAATTTGTTGAATTTAATACAAAACTTACACAACATTAACAATTAAAGGATTTGCCCGGATATCATTTTTTTGCTTATAGGCCTACTAGTAAAAATTCCTTTAAAAAACAAACAATTAATTGAGAGATGTTTTTCAGGTCATCCAGAGGAAACACTTATTAGTACTCCAAAAGCGTTTTCACCCTGCACCAATTTTTTTTGCCAATATTCTGAATATAATTTAATATTTTTGCCAGTTTTCAAAACAAAAAAATCCATGACAGTAAGCTTACACGATTTATCAATGCACAGTAATCATGCATGAAAATAACCGCCACATTGGTGGTCTCGTATTACCTACACACATTATTGATTGGATGTCCTTATTTAGGTTCACTTTATGTAGTCTACACTGTGCACAATGGTCAATTGACCTACGCAGTAGTTAACAAACTTCATAATATTGTTATAAACACCATTTTAACAGCACACCTCGTTAATATTATAATACACCACTACATTCATTGAAAACCCAGTATTTATATCTAAGGAAATTTTGACCATGACAAATTCTTATCTTGGCACATTTGGTGACTTTTTTTTCGGAGAACATGGACTTGTTGACCCAATGTCTGTGTTGTATGTGAGCAGAAATGGTAACAGTGATGATAAATGGCGCTTTAACAATATTTTTCCAAAGCCTGGGCAGACGGGACACTTTTTATTCTGGTGGTCTCGTATTACCCACGGTCTCGTGTTCCCTACACTTACCCTACCTGTAGAACCTTTTATCCCTTCACAGCATGCGATTTTCAGCAAGTTTGAGAAAGCAAATTCTTTTATCATTTTGATGATCTATAAACCTCTCAAGATACATTAATGTTATGTACGGTAATTTACCAAATAGCCTTTACATGAAATCGCAGGCTATAATTTTCTCTTTGAAAAAAACCCGTTGAACTTTCGAGAAACTGCTTCATGTTAGGAACTAAAGCTAAGCAATAAAAACATTGTTAGCAGTTAAAATAATAAGGAAACAACGTACCATAATATTCCGGTGACAGCGCTGTAAATGAGACATGACAGAAGGAAGTATTATGAAAGCAATTTCTAAAGACACTTTCACTTTGAATTAAGAGGCTTGCTCTGTCTTTCATTTAAATATCTTATATTTTTTGGCTTCATATCTCAGTGGATAACATGTAATGCATGAGTAATTATTATTGATATTACTGTTACTATTTCATTTGGCAAATCAAGTCACATAAATACAACAAGATAACAAACATGAATTGAGTCAAAATATAGAATACAATATTGCAACAGCAGGTGTATCCGGCCAAGCTGCCCGGGTTATGGATAAATGTCATTATGTATCATAACTCTCTGATTAGGATGACAGGTTGAAATAGTATAAGAGGTTAAAATCATTCACCATGTGATTAGTCCTGAAAGGACCCGTAAAATTCGACATTTCGAACAGCTTGACTGTTTCGTCGTCATGGAGTAGCGGCCATGACGACGAACAGTCAAGCTGTTCAAAACGTTAAGTTTTACGGCTCCTTTTCAGGACCATCACACATTCGCGAAAGAAGCAAATTCTCTCTATTTTCTGTATCTCTTTCACATAAAGAGTCCTTTTCAGGACTAACCACGCGGTGAATACCGTTAACCCCTCCTGCTATCTACATCACCATGCAAACCTTTCCTTCCAGGTTGCAATATAATGATCAAAATATCTAGTTCATAATTTATTGACGGTACTGATCAGGAAAGGACGTTGATTCGACTATCATTTGCGCTTTGCTAATTAGAAACGAAGGTGATTAAAATAATTCCAGCAACAAAATAAACACCAGCACTATCAGTAATAACAATATTTATTTCTAGTATGGCTATTTCACATTAAAATGACTACCTCAGGCAAAACTGCCTCTGCGGCTCTCAAATATGGATTAATTCCTAAGAGGTACCTATTTCACCTCACCTCGGCCGTATGGCAAGCCGTTTTAACATTTAATCCTATTTCTTGATATCAAGAAATAGGATTAAATGTTAAACGGCCTGCCATATCGGGATGAATTCGTGCACAAGTTTTGAGTTCGAAATCGAATCACAATGTAATCGTGCACAAGTTTTAAGTTCGAAATCGAATCACAGTATAATCGTGCACAAGTTTTGAGTTCGAAATCAGAATGAATTTCTGCATTACTTGTGCGCTGGAAATCAACTATGAAAATCAATTCTGCACAACTTTTGAGCTGGAAATAAATTAAACATTTGTGTAATACTTTTGTGCTCGATATCCAAATAATTCTTGCAATGGTCTTGCGTTCGAGATCAAGAGATATCAAGAATTCGATTTCTTGATATCAAGAAATCGAATTCTTGATATCAAGAAATGGTTTTGTGTAGTTAAGCAATGGTAATTCTTGATATCAAGAAATAGGATTAAATGTTAAAACGGCTTACCATACGGTCGAGTGCAACAAATGTAGATTATCTGTGCAAAGCATATTTGAGCTGCGTCTAAAACAAAATAAATGAATAATGTCACTCCTTAACTACACTTACGAGCAGTTGAAGCTATCTTCGAGGCAACCATGTTCCCATCTGCAAGAAGAATGAGGTCATACCACTCAAATGGTTCCAATCCTGTTAAGTTGTAACTGGTCCCATTTAGATCTGTTACATTTCTGTAGGCGGGGCAAGTCAGATTGTCAACTGTCTCCGAATTGTCAAGGTTCCCAGTAGTGTTCCGACAGTATCCTAGTGTTAACACTGAGCTGCCGGTCATGTTGTTGTCATGAACTTGCCAGGAAATGAAGAGAGAGAATGATGTTGCTTCCTTCACCTCGACCACAGCAGATTTAATTGGTTCATCTGAAAAAAATGAAGAAAACGACTAAATTACGATGGCTTCAAGATGATAGTTCGTTTGAAATAGCAAGTGTAATTCATTTTTTCCTATTTGAAAATTCATGGCATGATCATCATCATTTTTTTTCTCAAACGCACATGAAACTATTTGCCACTATATTGCCCTCTAATAAACATTGCAAAATTCGTAACTTAGAGATGGCGAAGCTATTACAGTTTAACTAAAGATCTCACTTTTATTTATAGTGGTATTTCATTTTTATAGTCTATGAGGGTCACCAGGTTTCATAAGGTAAGCTACTGCTCTCACAAGGTGGATAAGATGCAAGGGAGCAAGAGAGTGAGCTAAAAAAAAAAAAACTCGCCGAAGTGTCCCATCACTGACGACAATTAACGATCTCACATCCCAGTTCACTCCCCTTTTCTTAGATTATCTTCGGAAGCCACTGACAACAAACGTATACGTTTATTTGACAGAAGACAAGAATCATTAAATGATCTTCCTAATTTGAGATGGGTATTGACCTTTACTTTAAGTGAAGTAAAAGATATGCTCAGTATTGATAAACATACCCTACTACATTCAAATTCCTTTGAAACCAAGATAGACCTTTTACAGAAAGAATGCAAAATTGCAAAAAGAAAATCATGGATATGCCCTGAATAGAGCAATACTTACCAGCTATGTTCAATTCAACTGATGTATTTGATGGTGGCCATACGTTTGGAACAGATGGCAATACGCTACATGATAGATTCTTCCCACGATCTTTCAGCTCTGGTGTGAAGGAGAGTGAACTGGTTGCATTGAATAGACTTGTATGGTTGTCCAATGTAGTGTGAAGTATTGCGTTCATTGTGATGTCCTTTGCACCGAGATTCCATTCTATCTGCGGTTCTGGGTAAACGTCGGTTGTTGTACATTTTAGGATGGCGGGCACACCTGACACTAGAGCATTGGTACCTGAAATAGTTGGCGGATTATTCGGACCTATAAACCCCAAAGAGAGAAGAAAGTATTATATTCTCCTCCAACCTCTTCTCTCTTTATCTTCCACAGCAAGGGAAAATGTGAAGGAAATGTATACCAACTTTTAAACCACTTCTGCAGCGAAGCATATTCATTGATAGGAAGGTATGGTTATAGTGACTATGTGAAACACATACGCTCTTTTCATGCTGTGAATATAGAAGGTACAGAAAAAACTAATTTGTAATCTCCAGTGCTGAAAAGAGCTAGTGTGACATTCTACAGTTAAAGCCTCTCTTCAAATCCTGCCCTATTGTTTTCCCTTTTAGTGGGATGTACTCTTCGCTGTTTAATAGACTGCTAAAAATTTCCCGTCTTTCACTTCGTCCCCCACCTAAATATTTGAAATAGATAATAATATAAACATTTGAAATTCAAAGTGATATTTACCATGGACGCAGAAAGTTACATTTGATTTAGAGTCAGCTACTTTACAGTTGAGAGCCATCCAATTCTTGCCATCAAGTAATTGCAGAGAACCTCCTGTGACAGTATTATTTACATACCAGCTGACATCCTGCCCAAACCTCTGTGATCCACTTTTACAGTTGAGATTTTTAGGTTGGCCCTGGAAGAGAATCACTCCTGTAGTTCCATTCACTTCGCAGTTGCCATGATGTTCGTTAGCATTAACTGGAATCAAAAGTCGGTGATTAGGAGAAACAAAGAAAATTTCTTTTATTGGGAAGAGATGTTATAGGTATTATTTACAATCAGATTTCCAGTATGAACCAACACTAAAATGCTTTTAACATGTTTAACAGGACTAGGAATATTAAGAAAAATATACTCTTTGCCAAGCTCGATACCAACAAACCTAATATTTATACCTACTATGAAAACATCATTATGGTGCAGATTACATTTAAACTATAGTATTCTGGGATTTTTTTAAATTTGAAATTCCTTTAATTCAGTTGTCTTTATAACTTTTCTTAAATCAATTTATGTTTACCGGAAGAAACCTAGAAATAAATCATCTATTGGTCTGTAGGTGGTTTTACATGTATAGACACAATCGAAAGAAGTATATGTCTTTGTAGAATATGCGTATCCGATTCTTCAAATACACCCATACAAACATTACATAAAATATACTACCATTTATTTATTTCTTATGTATTTATGACCTCACGTTGGATTTCAATTATTTACAAGAGTTCCGGGATGTGAAGAATCCCGTGTTATATTCGAAAACAGACGTATGGAAAATGCATCTGTTTCAAATTAAATGAAACATTTGACTAGTTAAAGTCTCTCCATGAAGGCAAAATTCTCTAAAGTGTCTCTAAATAATTTATAATTCCTACTGACCTGCTTGATGGATGAAAATAAGAAAAAACTTGGTGAGAAATATGAAAGCAGAAGCCATTTCTAATCCTGGGAGTAACACAATAATGGATCCAAGACCAGAGTGATTTGAAATATTTTTCCTAGGGATCTCCGAGTCGTGAATTACAGACAGAAAGTTGCAACTAAAAAATCCGGTGCAAATATATAACTTTGTCATTTGATTATTTATAGAAAGCTACATTGAGCCCCTTCTCTGTATTCTCCGCGGTCACATGTGGTACGGATTAAGCTTAGTGATAAAACACACAAGAATAGAAGTGAATGACATTGATGAACTGAATGATTCGAAAGATTGCGAGTACCCTCAAAAGAATTATAAGCAAAGTGACCATGATGAAGACATGATTGGCCGACAGCTGGTATCGATTCTCCAGTCATTTGTCTTGTGAAGTCACGCCCATAACCACACAAACATCGAAAAGGCAAAGACGTTTCACGATCCAATAAAAATCTATAATTGAGGAAGTAGGCCTTTTTGTTTGTTCAAAGCTATTCGTGCAGTTGAGACTAGGATTATGATTATATATAAAATCGACAAGATAAATGTAAAACAAAAAAACGTGGAGATGAATATATGTATATATATATATATATATATAATGTAATGTTCATTAGCTTGTATTGATTATTTCATGCGTCGTATCATTACTCCACATGATTAATTGTTTACTGTGCTTTGATTTTAAAAAAATATATAATCTGATTCATATATATTATGTTACAGGACTTGTCTTTTGACTGATGTTACAGTTCATTAGCTTATATTGATATTGATATATATTACGGTGTTTGAATAAATTTCATTCAGTTCACTTCAGTTCAATGTAAACCGAAGTTTATTTAGATTGTGCAAACCTTTTCCCCATGTATGTTATTTTGATTTCACTCAATGATAATACGTGAATCATAAATTAAAATTTTCAATGGCAGTATATGACAAATGGAGCATGCTATCACGTAAGAGATTCCATGAATGAACAACTTAATAAAAAAAAAACAATATAAAAAAGCACACAAACACACACACACACACACACACACCCATATATGTATATATGAGAAAGTGCTTCGGCCACGTACGTGATGGGTGCAGCATCGTATGAAAATAATTGTGGCTGAAGAAAGAGGCGGCGGGACGTTGCGAGTAGGTTCACTCTGCCTCTGCCGAGCTTTCGACCCTGTGACAGGTCTTCCTCAGAGCTTGAGATACAAAAATGTACATACAACATGACACATGCGTTAACATATATTTGCTAATACACAAAATTAAACCTTTATAATTATACATCGTAGGGGTCAAGGTGGGGGGGGGGGGGGAACTTACGGGATGGGCCTGAGAGGGTTAAGGGTCTGCGTTGATTCCGTGTGGGCGTAAGGTTTGTAGTTTGGAGATCCAGTAGGACTCGCGCTTCAGTATAATGTGGGGTTCTTTTTTCTGGATCAGTTCTATGCCTATGATTTTTACATTGCGAACTGAATGGTTTGGTAAATTGGTGTACGGTAGGATATATATATATATAGCGAGAGAGGTTTGGATGTATGTACCAGCCGGTTGTACCATTTTATATGTATATACCCTTCTTGTCTCACGTATATATATATATATATATATATATATATCGATAGGCAGTATAGCTTTTCAAAAATTTGACATTTGAAGTCGACACAGCCCATTCACGAAATATATGATTTTGAAGAGATGATTGTCTGCATTGCAAGAATACGTCTCGTTATCAGCCGTTAACTATTGAAAGGCTGAAAATTGTTTAACCCAGAGACGAAAGAAAGTGCAGTTACTCTAAGCATGAAAAGCTCAAGGTAATAGATCTTCACTTTCTCGACATTGCCTCGAGAGATCCGACAGCTATTATGAAGAGCCTTGTCACAAGATGGCGCCATTAAAAGCTGCAATAGATATTCATTGATTTTTAAAAACTGACTTGATTTTCATTATTGGGTAGTTGAAGCTTAGATTGGACAAGTTTGCCAAAATTCAACGCTTGGAAACATTTTAAGTAATGATTATTATTATCAATTATAAAGCGCTAAAATAAAGCCCCGATTTAGCACCTGAAGAGCTCTCTAAACGCCGCTGAGATGAGCGACGTCACGGGCGGGATGTTCATTGCACAAGCAGACGATGTCCCATACAGGGGCGTAGCTAAGGGGGAGGGGAGGGGGGGGGGCTTGTGCCCCATAAATTTTGCGTGCCCCCAAGTGCCCCCCACAAAAATCATGAGGTAGAAAAAAAAAGAAAAAAGAAAGCCCAAGTATTTCACTATCAGCAGGCAAAAGAAGGATAAAGTAATACCGAAATGAACCAGAAAGGCAAAAATTGTAGACTTTTTGTAAGTGAGGATTTCAAAATTTTCTTGCTCGCTTCCCTCGCTCTCCATATTTAGAAGCAGGAGGGTTCGAAAGAGCATGGACCAGCGAGATATATCCTATATGGTAGAGTGGTGACCAAATATACCATTAAAAAAAGATAAAGGTCTAAACTGTATTTTGACGACAAAATAAAAGGGCGTTATTTTGGCTCGCTTGCAAAAAAAGAAAATATTATGTGTGTGTATGCGTGCGTGTGTGTATGTACCAAAAAAATTATTTTGGGTGCCCCTACCAAATTTCAAGGCCCCCTAGTGCCCCCTACTGAAAAAATCTTAGCTACGCCAGTGGTCCCATAACATCTCACACATTTTCACTTCACTGGCATCAGTCTAAATGTTTAATCTATTGCTTTTCTCTAACCTCCGTGCCTGGTATTATTTGGAATAAAGGAATCAATCGCTTGTGAACAAAATAAGATGCCATTGCATTTTCAGCTGCATACACTGCTGTATGTTCGGCGTTTCAAGAGGGAGCCAATACCGTCCATGCAAACATTCGTCGGGTTTTTCAATTTAAAGTGTGCCTTCTTTGATTGTTCACTATCCCTTATCCTGCATGTTTACAAACAATAAGATTTCAGTTATCAGAATCAGTTTTTATTTCCCTTGTAGAAAGGTGTTAAATATGGGCACCTTTGAATACACTAAATTCATTATAATTGTATTGCAATTGGAAGTCGTCTGCTTGGACAGGATTGGCCCATTCATTGACATCATTAAAATATTGTTATTTTTCTGGCGAATCTCTCGTATATCACAGATGCCGAGAAGAGGTTTTATTTGTAGTATTTTTTAATTACCTGATATAGTTGACCTAAAACTGTTACGATTGCTATATTTTAGCCTCCCAGTTTCCAGTGATATTTGCGTTATAATATTTGTGATTTCTTTGAATGGGTACTTTAAAGTGGTCAGGTACAGTGCCAATAACGTTCAAAACAGTGATAAGCATCTTCATTTTGATTGTAGTTTAAGCAAACTTGTCCTTCCATTATTGTTTTGATCGTTTGTTTTATTTTCGGGTTTCTTGTCTTGAAATCTCGCTTAAACCAATTTTTTTGGGGACACTATTTACTTAGTGTATTGATTTTTTAAGCCTATCAAAGAAAATAGAAGAAGGAGCTAGAGGAGGAGGAGGAGGAGGAAAGGAAAAGTGAATAAAGAAGAGGAAAAGAAATCATCATCTACACTGAAGTAATTGAATATCTGGCATTTAATTTTCCCGGAATTTAATTTCTGTTCATTTCGCAAAAATATTATTAATCCTGCTTAAAAATTGATAAATGCAGTGGATCAGGGGAGAGGAAGTGCTGTGGCTCAGAAGTAGAGCATTAGTCTCGTAACTGGGAGTACCCGGGTTCGAAACCCAGTTGATGCCCTATAATGCCCTTTGGTAAAGTATCAATATGATTAATCCTCATTCCCAAGTCCTTCGGAGGGACTTAAAGCCGTCGGTCTCCTGGTTGCTGACAAACAGGCACATATATGCCTTTTTAGCAGTCAGGTAAAATAACCATTTAACTGTTTAACCATTTACATTAAATTGAAAAAAACCCTCAAACATCACTTATTGAGTGAACTTGCACAACAAAGGAGAGGATACAGACACCCAGGTTATTTCCAAATTACTGGAAAATGCAGGGCATTCAAAATAAGGCAAAAAATATTGATATGGTTGCAGGAGTTCCATAGATGGGTATAAGGTTGAGACATAACCGACGCCAGTTAGTTTTGGTTTGAACTAACGTTAACACCTTGTCAAATATCTGAATATGAACATCTAGCTTTTTATCCAATGCAAAGCAACCACCCCTTTCTCTTTCCACACTCACATATCCTCAATCTGAAAGCACGTAATCAAACACAAGTTCATAACCGACGTCCTATTCACGTCACAACTCCATACTGATCCCTCAGTTAAGTCTACCTGAAATTTTGTAAATTAATGAAGCAGTTTGCTTATACTAATAATTCACATTAGTTTTGAGATAACTGTATTATGCCACTGCAGAAGCAGTTCATTTTACTTTAACCAGCCTCTAAATCTAGGGCATGGGGCATCAAAGACAGTACAGTGCGATATGAGAACGCTATAATGATAACATTAATGACAATGTTTATCAGTCACAAATCTGTAAATTGAAACCATGTAAATGATATAAAGAAAGGTTTTGGCAAACATTTTGTCAATACATAGCGGTAAAAGTCGATATACACGAGGAGTCTTTTGGTGTCTTTCATCATGTTCATTAAGACACCAAGTGCATTGTGAAACTTTTTAGCAATCATACTGCATGAAGCAGTGAACAATAGGTTCCCATAGGTGGAGACGGGTGTGTTTGACCTCGCTAGCAACATATCTGTTTGCATTCACTGCATACACTCCATGCTAGACTGCTAGAGATGCTCCAGAAACTTTTTTCTGCTCTGCTCCAAAACCAAGTACAAGGTCAGCTTGGCAACAAAGCTTATATATCTCTTTTTCTGTAGGGACATATTGCTCACTGCTCACTGAAGTAGGAAATCTTCGAATTACAAAACGTTACTGAACTATGTTCCAGTCTTAGTGAAACTGAGGTGCATGAGCCGGGCTTAATACAAAAAACTTTGTACAAAATTAGCTAAACTTTCAGTTTCTATGTAGCTCCGTGTATGTTTTAATGTTTGCTCAAAAAATTGTTCATGGTCATTTACATTCAAAATATATAAAGAAATATCATATCGGATAACTTATTCTACAGTGCAGACGTCACCATCATGCTTTAAGCATGTTAAGAATTATTACCAGTATTTATGCACATAGTAATGAGATATCAAGTTTAAATTCACAAATTATTTACAAGATGTTCAGATTTTTGCTGCATTGTTTGTTCCATCAATGGCTCATGTGAAACGGGAAGCCAGTAAAATATGCGTCCATTCACAGTGACTTTGGTTAAAAGAGTATTTTATCTTAAAGTTTTGAATATCATGCCGAACTATGATAAACTTTGAAATTAAGTACGCAGTAACAATGTCACTGGAAGAGAAAGAAGTCTCTACATTTGTTTCCCTGCTGACACCTCTTCCCAGTTTTTATGTAAGGTTCCTGCAGTCGTAACAATAAACGGTTACTCTAGCATTGAACCAACCGATAAAACAGTCCGTGCTTTATTCGCGGACTTTCGATAGAGTTCTAGACATCCATCAGCAATCGAAGTTATTACCACTAAATTCACAACGATTCGCTTTGATTTAATTTGCTTAATAAGTAGGGTGTGTCTGCGCTGTTTCACGAAGAGATACCATGATCTTGTCCCTTGTCGAGTCAGACAGATACAATTAACTTTTTGAAGATGTTTAGGAATGCTTGCACAGGTAGCACGCATCTTCGTCGAATGGGATTATCATAACTTCTGTGGCTTGTCAGAACCTGGCAATGCGTAACGGAACGTGCTCTTCTCTTTTCTGACGATGGCCAATACTATCATTTGACCTTGTGCCAGTGGTATCACTACACCAGAAAAGGTAAGTCATTCTTGAGTCATCCATTGTAACTAACGAGATGCCCCCAAAGAATAGTTCCAAGGGGACGCTGAGACTCCAATCCAATGTTCTTTACAAGTAAGGTGTTACTACATCATTCCGAGAAGAAGTGGTATCCTGTTTCTTATTCCTTTGTGTAGATCTTTGCCCTGTGTTTGCATATAAGCTTGATCCTGCGAAGCTTCCTTCAGCCATCCATCAGTGGCCTTTGAAAGTTATAATCACATGCTTCCCCCATCATCAGACATTGTACCTCTAGTTCATCCAGTTTCAAATGTTCTTCAGAAGTATGTCGTAACTATATCATCCCTAGACGAAGTGCTATCCTGATCCCGCTTCGGATTTTTCAGAATAGATCTCGGCCCTGGGTTCGCATACATGCGTTCAGTGGCCCTTGAAAGCAATGAATCAGCATCTGAAGGTATGGTTTCATATTCCATGTAATCGTCGAAGTTGTTTGTTGTAGCTACAGTCGGTGATATAGGTCTCATATCCATATAGCCTGTTCCGCTTGCATCTTGATCCTGGAGTTCCTGATATTGATGTTCAGCGTCCTAGGAGAAACCAAAGTGCCGAAAGAATTTTTAGGCAATGTTACCTTGTGGCGTCGATTCATAATCCAGAAATTAACTGACGGGGGATAGGGACTGGGCAGGGAATGGCTCTTCTGGTGAACAATAAAGGCCATGGGAGAGTATGTCATATAGTCGAACCCCGCCCCCCCCCCCCCACGATTTGACATGCCGCTGTTAAGCCCAGAGTGGACTTGACATCCTTCATATTCACGGGCACGGCAGGGGTCTATTATTACTGTTCTAGTGTTCTTGTATAACTGGATCAGGTTTCAATAATTGTTCGCATCAGCTGAAAAAAAGTTGGAATGACGCTTGATGTGGGGTTATATTCAAAGGGTGGATCATTAGGACTCTTTACTAAATTTGACCAAGTTTCAACTTGGTCCAGTTGAATTTGAGTGGAAGAACAATTAAGAAACTTACTCTCTGAGTGACATTTCTATCCTCCTGCGCAATGTTCGTACCTGTTGCCAAGCCAAAAGGAAAGAAGCAACAAACAAGTAAACAAGGCAACAGTTGTGGGGAATTCATTAGTTATCGCTGTATCGTTCTTTGGTGTCCATGTCCAACTCACAGTATAAAATGTATTAGGAGACGTTAATATGTATTCGTTGAAGATTATAGTTGTCGGACACACTGAGCCTCGGGGAAAAGCCCGAGGGGATATTCTCATTGAAGCCGGTACACCATCCGCGAAAAAAACCCAAAACAAAACACGAAAACGTAGAAAACGGGTCGTTTTCAGCAACCGGGGAGGAACTCGGGGATCCAGTTAAAAATATAAAAAGCAGGTAAAATCAGAAAAAAGGTATCAAAATCAGGGAAATCCGCGAAAAAGTTACTTACTTAGGAGATAATGATGCAATCCTTGCATAAAATCCCCGTTAAGGGTATAACAATCGGAGATGTAACACATTATTTCCGTTCTACTTTAATCCCGTTGCTTTTCAGAAAGTGATTTACGTCGATGATGTACAGTCCTTAATGAGACATATCCCCCCGGGGGGGGGGGAGTGACCAATAAATTACAGTAGGACTGATATTAATGTCTCTGTAATATGGAAAGAAAAATCGGAGATGGGAGGCGGTGGGAAGTGTGAGGGGAGGGTCATATATTTCATGATATCGACAGAGTGGAAACATAAAATTGAGATGTAAATGTACATGTATAATGAACGAACCACTTTCAACAAAATAATATCAACGTTTTAACAGCATACGTACGAAATTGCTTCTCCTTATTCATGTAAGTATCCTAGAGCTTAATTTATATATTATCATCAGTACTTCACCTATACATTAATTTTGCTTAGACCAAGTAGACAGGTCCTCATGGGGGGGGGGGGGGGGGGGGGGGGGGGAGAATTCCCCACAGATATACGGCCGTATTTATATACACACATATGAACACCCACTTAAAAAAGCGGGGGATGAATAACTCCCTCCCCCGCTAACTATGCCCCCTGCACTATAATTACACCGTAATAGTGTCTGTTACAGTATCAAAAAAGAAAAGAAAAGAAAAGAAGAAGAAGAAAAAAAAAAAGAAAGAGCAGGATTTCGATAGAAACACATGATTCTAGATATTTTAGATCCAAATCTAGTGAAAACAATTAAGTCACTGAAATATTGGCATGCTGAATGATTCGGAGCCTCACTTTGGGGGAAATAGCCGCAAAGTTTATTTAAAACAGCCTTTACAAAGGAGTGTTTATTGCTTACCTTTCTTTTCGAGGCAACCGGCTTATGGCAAATGAAGTTCATTAGGAGGAGAAGGGCTGCAGCATGACAGTAGATGAAGACTGATGCTCCTACGACAGCCCCCTTGACATCAGAAAGGTGAAGCATGGTCATTTATCATGAGTTGAAATTCAGGAACTACCCAAAGGAATAGGAAAGGACAAGAAGGATGACGAGGAGGAGGAGGCAGAAGAAAAAGAAAAAAGAAAAAGAAAAAGAAGAAGAAAAAGACGAAGAGGAGGAGGAGGAGGACAAAACTTTTGTGGTCGTCGAATATGCATTCTCAAAGATTTTGTCTTCATTAAATGGATCTGGGCCACGTTTCATAAACCTATTATCAATAACAAGTTGCATTTACTGTCATTAAGCTACAGAAATCTTTTTTCATCCGATTGGCTGAGAGCAAATTGTCATAGAAATGGTGGCATTGTTACTGATAAGAAGTTTCTTGAAACGTGGCCCTCATCGACTGGAAAAAATATCAGGTTATACATTGTTATAAGGCGGTAAAACCTCTTCCGGACATCCATCCTAGGGTCATGCACGATAGTTTTGCATTTCTTCTGATCGATATACCTTTATCATTTTGTTGATATTATCACAATCATTATCGTATTAGGCCTGTATGGTTATTCTTATTTCTTATGTTTTTAGAACTTGTTATTTTTCTTCCATTCTTTTTTTATGTTAATTTTGATTTCCCTTTATTCTGGATTGCTTTTTACTAAACGACCGGCACCTTTTGTTGTTGACCCGACCTTAGGAGTGTTTGGCTCTTGGTGAAAAACTCCATAAACTCTCCATGACTAGTCAGCTATGTTTCTCGATGAGTGATTAGAATTACTCATCAAAAGTAACTCTGACCATAAGACAGAATCACGAGTGAGGTAGAAGAAACAATACATATCTGTCAGTTAACATCTTGAAACTACTTGTTTTGACAATAATTAATGGAAACCAATTTTCTTTATTGCCTTGTATATAAAGAGAAGTCGCACTTCCATAATGTT
>CM057162.1:8415963-8450310 GCA_029962745.1 Echinometra lucunter
CAAACTTTTAACAATGCTGTCACTGTTTTGGCTTCAGTTTTCTTTAGTATACTAGTACATGTAGGTCCTTACACTTTCTTGGTTTTTATTGTCATTTTAATATGCATCTAGTATGGTCACTTAGCACTACCTTAGTTTCAAGCGGTGATAAATTCTTTCTTTGTTTGATTTTTTATGGGTTTTAAGGTCTTCGAAAAGTGGAGATAATTATTTTATACAATATTTCAGTTTTGTACATGACTTGTTTGCATAAAGTAAACCCGGATATCTTCAAAATTTAAGCCAGATAATCATATCCAACAATGCTTGCACTACAAAAAGATGCTCACTCGGTTTCGCCCATTACAAGACATGAAGCCTAATTGCACTCTTAGATAAAATGGTCAAACACTGCCTTCATCTTTTAACATAAGACAAAGACAGCATATTTCAAGATAACGCATAATAAGCTTTGTAAATATACAAGTTGTTTGGGCTTCTTTCTCTCTCTCTGTCTCTCTCTCTCTCTCTCATATATGTCATATATATATATATATATATACATATAACTACAAAAGGAATAAAAAACTCCGTAAACCAAGGAAATTTCACGAATTTTCGCCCTTAAGGCTTTATCAAGTGTTTAATATCTATTTGAAAATGCGTCGTTTATCATGATCAGTAAACAGTGCGCACACTCTGCTGAAGTCCTAGGCGTATAGCGCACCAGACAGAGTGGCGCACATTACGTAACAAAGAAGTACATGAGCTCAAATAAGGTGAAAGAGACGGAAAAAAGGGGGAGAGAGAGAGAAAGAAAAGAGGGAGGCAGATAGAAGAAGTAGGAAAGCTGAAGCCTGCGAGAAAGAAGGAACTGGGAAGAGAAAGAAAGAGAGAAAGAGAGAGAGAGAAGAAGAGAAAAAGAAATAGGAGGAAAAAGACAAGAGAAAGGAAGAAAAAAGAAAAAGAGAGAGAGAGAGAGAGAGAGAGGAAAAACAAAAAAAACTAAAACAACAAAACAAAACAAAACTAAAACGGTTGAGAAGAGAGAAAAGGGAGAGAAAATAGGATGGCCGATTACCATTGGTGAGACTAAACGGAGGGATTGGCCGATACATTGTGAGACTAACGGAGATGGCCGATACTTGGTGAGACTAACGGAGGAATGCCGATACATTGGTGAGACTAAACGGAGGATGGCCGATACATTGGTGAGACTAACGGAGGATGGCCGATACATTGGTGAGACTAAACGGAGGATGGCCGATACATGGTGAGACTAAACGGAGGATGGCCGATACATTGGTGAGACTAAACGGAGGATGGCCGATCGCACCAATGAACATCTACGCTCAATCCGACTGCACACAACAGGGCTTCCAGTTGCACAACATTTTCATCTCCCGGGGCACTCCATCACAAACTTCAAAATCTGCGGCGTGATGAGATGTTCTGGAGCGAGTGATGAGGAACGCAAGATCCGAGAAGAACGCATCATCCACCGCCTAGGATGTCTCCAACCTAACGGTATCAACGCTGCTTTCCGCTCCTTTCCGATGAACTCTTAGTTTAGTTGTCATTGTCCTTGCTTTTCATTCTTTTCTTCTTTCTCTCGCTCTATCTCTTTTCTCTTCTTTTCTCTCCCTTTCTCTCTCTTCTCCCCGTTTTAGTTTTGTTTTGTTTTGTTGTTTTTGTTTTTTGTTTTTCCTCTCTCTCTCTCTCTCTCTCTTTTTCTTTTTCTCTCCTTTTCCTCTTTTTCTTTTCCTCCTATTTCTTTTTTCTCTTCTTTCGATCTCTCTCTTTCTCTCTTGCTTTCTTCTTCTTCCAGTTCCTTTCTTTCTCGCAGGCTTCAGCTTTCCTACTTCTTCTATCTGCCTCCCTCTTTTCTTTCTCCTCTCTCCTCCCCCTTTTGTTTCCGTCTCTTTCACCTTATTTGAGCTCATGTACTTCTTTGTTACGTAATGTGCGCCACGCTGTCTGTGGCGCTATACGCTATGACTCAGCAGAGTGTGCGCACTGTTTACTGATCATGATAAACGACGCATTTTCAAATAGATATTAAACACTTGATAAAGCCTTAAGGGCGAAAATTCGTGAAATTTCCTTGGTTACGGAGTTTTTTATTCCTTTTGTAGTTTTTGATATCACCAACTCCGAGCAGAACACTATCTACTTTGTTTATTTGAAGAACCTCTGCAACTTCCAATCACTATGCGTCATCCATCAGTCTTACTTCAAGGAATTAGAAGGAGCTTAAACCAATTTTCGTCACACCTTCGATAGGACAACACACAACTGCGCTTTCTACCTCGCCACTTCAAACCCTTGCGAAGTCTCGATTCTGCAGTCATCACACTTTCGTATCCACTTGCCTGCGGAGAAATGTCATTCCAGTCGGTTTCCGTATTTCTACTCGCCCATCTCTCGGTAGGATAAGCGAAGCAGCCATTGACTTCAACCTTCAGCAGTGCTCTCGACGATTGATGAGACTTGCACTGGAGTCATTTCAACGTGAGATACAGTATCACAATACGGAAAAGAGTGACAGAACTGAACAACTAAGACGGTTATGCACACGAGAGCAGTTGTCATCAATCAGGACTTTCATCCACTCCTGCAATCGTGAGTACTACACTTCTCTTCAATTTCATAAGCATAAGAAATTAGCCTCTTTGCTTCAGGCATCTGGCAAGATTCTGTACAATAGGGATCAACTATTTCAGAAGAAAGCGAACAATGATTCTTCTCGCGTTTGGTGGTAACCATTCCTGAAGACCTACCACTCACTGACGGCGAAAGGGCCCTCCTATCCAGAGGCTTAACCTTCATCCCTAGACGGAAGTCCGTCGATGATTTCCAAGTTCGACGCGACTTCGAGAGCTTCGCTCGTCGATTACGTTTGAAAGCCCATTTTGCCGAAGCAGACAGGCACGTGGAACAAGATAGCAGCACACCCCAGGGCCATGCAGAACCAACACAAAGGGTCCCTCCTCCCCCCGACGTTTGAATCACTGCAGCCTAAACGCTCGTCATGGACCCCTCCAGAGGGTGAGAATCCGAACCTCGACCACTTCATTCTAAAGTGTAGGTCAGACATAGAAGTCCTCCAGTCTACGTCTGCGCCTTCCCGATCTAACCATCACTCAGCAGAGCAAGATGCACTCGAATCATTGCGAAACAATCGCGATTACGTCATCAAGCCGGCAGACAAGGGGGGAGCAGTGTAGTTGTATGGCGACGCGATTTGTATATCGCCGAGGCGGAACGTCAACTTAACAACGAGACTTTCTACGAAAAAGTGGACAAGGACCCAACCGATGAGCATCAAAAGTGTGTGGAGACCACAGTCACTGAACTAATCAAGAGCAGGGCCCTTCCTTCATCGGCCTTCGAGTCTCTGCCAGAATAACCCACGTAGTTCGACTTTCTATCTTCTCCCTAAAATACACAAAGAAGGGAACCGGGTAGACCCATCGTCTCGACCATTGGATGCCCGACTGAAATGATCAGCAAGTACTTGGACGGGATTTTCTCTCCCCTGTAGCTAAATTGGACACGTATGTGAAGGATTCATCAGATGCTCTCAAGATCTTTGAAGCTATGCAACTACCCTCACAAGGGCCACGATTCCTCTTCACGATGGATGTCTCTTCTCTCTATACTAACATTCCCATGGATGAAGGTCTTCGAGCTATCAAGTACTTTCTACACAAGTTTCCTTCACCCGACCGCCCAGACGACACTACCGTCCTTCGACTCACTGAGTTGGTACTTAGATTTGCTGCTTTTCAGTTCAATGGAGAATTCTATCTCCAGAAGAAAGGAGTTGCCATGGGAACTAAAATGGGACCATCGTACGCATGCCTCTTTGTCGGTTTCATCGAACAGGATATCCTGAAGACCTTCCAAGGCCCTCAGCCTCTTCTTTGAAGAGATACATCGACGACTATGTGGGAGTTGCATCTTGTCCCTTGGAGAACGTGAAGGAGCTTGTTGCCCATTTCAACAATTTTCATCCGTCCCTCAAATTTACACATACCATCTCCGAGGATTCCATCCCTTTCCTGGACATTCAACTCCGAATAGATGGACAGCAGATCAGAACGAGCGTCCACTACAAGCCTACTGATGCCCACTGCTACCTGAATTATTCGTCTTCTCATCCACCCAGCTGCAAGCAGTCCATCCCATTCTCCCAACTTACCCGGCTTCGACGTCTTTGTAGTGACGACCAGGACTTCAGACAACGATCGGAAGAAATGATAGAGTTCTTCCGATACAGAGGCTATCCGGAGCAAGTCACCCGGAAAGCCTCCTGGAAAGCATCAAATCTTAGTCGTCAAGCTTCTATGGAACCAAGTCGCAAAGAAAACAAGGACCGGGTACCCTTGGTTCTCACGTACCATCCGTCGACCGAAAGGATAGTTTTCCACAGTCATGAAGAACACGACCATTCTCCATGAAGATGAGGCAAACCGGGAGATATTCAGGAATCCACCCATTGTTGCTTACAAGAAGGATCTTAGTCTACACAATTTGCTGGTACACTCAAGGTTATTATCTACACCCAACAACGAAGACAATCACGGGACCGTCAGATGTGGGAGAAGCAGATGTAACACCTGCAACTTTGTGTCACAAGCAACCAGCATCAAGGGCCCTAAGTCAACTTGGCATATCAGGGACCATTTCACATGCACGACCACCAACTTGATATATGCTATTGTGTGCACCACATGTGAAATGCTATACATTGGTGAGACTAAACGGAGGATGGCCGATCGCACCAATGAACATCTACGCTCAATCCGACTGCACACAACAGGGCTTCCAGTTGCACAACATTTTCATCTCCCGGGGCACTCCATCACAAACTTCAAAATCTGCGGCGTGATGAGATGTTCTGGAGCGAGTGATGAGGAACGCAAGATCCGAGAAGAACGCATCATCCACCGCCTAGGATGTCTCCAACCTAACGGTATCAACGCTGCTTTCCGCTCCTTTCCGATGAACTCTTAGTTTAGTTGTCATTGTCCTTGCTTTTCATTCTTTCTTTCTTTCTCTCGCTCTATCTCTTTTCTCTTCTTTTCTCTCCCTTTTCTCCTCTTCTCCCCGTTTTAGTTTTGTTTTGTTTTGTTGTTTTTGTTTTTTGTTTTTCCTCTCTCTCTCTCTCTCTCTCTTTTCTTTTTTCTCTCCTTTTCCTCTTTTTCTTTTTCCTCCTATTTCTTTTTTCTCTTCTTCTCTCTCTCTCTTTCTCTCTTTCTTTCTTCTTCTTCCAGTTCCTTTCTTTCTCGCAGGCTTCAGCTTTCCTACTTCTTCTATCTGCCTCCCTCTTTTCTTCTCTCTCTCTCCCCCCTTTTTTCCGTCTCTTTCACCTTATTTGAGCTCATGTACTTCTTTGTTACGTAATGTGCGCCACTCTGTCTGGTGCGCTATACGCCTAGGACTTCAGCAGAGTGTGCGCACTGTTTACTGATCATGATAAACGACGCATTTTCAAATAGATATTAAACACTTGATAAAGCCTTAAGGGCGAAAATTCGTGAAATTTCCTTGGTTTACGGAGTTTTTTATTCCTTTTGTAGTTTTTGATATCACCAACTCCGAGCAGAACACTATCTACTTTGTTTATTTGAAGAACCTCTGCAACTTTCCATCACTATGCGTCATCCATCAGTCTTACTTCAAGGAATTAGAAGGAGCTTAAACAATTTTCTTCACACCTTCGATAGGACAACACACAACTGCGCTTTCTACCTCGCCACTTCAACCCTTGCGAAGTCTCGATTCTGCAGTCATCACACTTTCGTATCCACTTGCCTGCGGAGAAATGTCATTCCAGTCGGTTTCCGTATTTCTACTCGCCCATCTCTCGGTAGGATAAGCGAAGCAGCCATTGACTTCAACCTTCAGCAGTGCTCTCGACGATTGATGAGACTTGCACTGGAGTCATTTCAACGTGAGATACAGTATCACAATACGGAAAAGAGTGACAGAACTGAACAACTAAGACGGTTATGCACACGAGAGCAGTTGTCATCAATCAGGACTTTCATCCACTCCTGCAATCGTGAGTACTACACTTCTCTTCAATTTCATAAGCATAAGAAATTAGCCTCTTTGCTTCAGGCATCTGGCAAGATTCTGTACAATAGGGATCAACTATTTCAGAAGAAAGCGAACAATGATTCTTCTCGCGGTTTGGTGGTAACCATTCCTGAAGACCTACCACTCACTGACGGCGAAAGGGCCCTCCTATCCAGAGGCTTAACCTTCATCCCTAGACGGAAGTCCGTCGATGATTTCCAAGTTCGACGCGACTTCGAGAGCTTCGCTCGTCGATTACGTTTGAAAGCCCATTTTGCCGAAGCAGACAGGCACGTGGAACAAGATAGCAGCACACCCCAGGGCCATGCAGAACCAACACAAAGGGTCCCTCCTCCCCCGACGTTTGAATCACTGCAGCCTAAACGCTCGTCATGGACCCCTCCAGAGGGTGAGAATCCGAACCTCGACCACTTCATTCTAAAGTGTAGGTCAGACATAGAAGTCCTCCAGTCTACGTCTGCGCCTTCCCGATCTAACATCACTCAAGCAGAGCAAGATGCACTCGAATCATTGCGAAACAATCGCGATTACGTCATCAAGCCGGCAGACAAGGGGGGAGCAGTAGTTGTATGGCGACGCGATTTGTATATCGCCGAGGCGGAACGTCAACTTAACAACGAGACTTTCTACGAAAAAGTGGACAAGGACCCAACCGATGAGCATCAAAAGTGTGTGGAGACCACAGTCACTGAACTAATCAAGAGCAGGGCCCTTCCTTCATCGGCTTCGAGTCTCTGCCAGAATAACCCACGTAGTTCGACTTTCTATCTTCTCCCTAAAATACACAAAGAAGGGAACCCGGGTAGACCCATCGTCTCGACCATTGGATGCCCGACTGAAATGATCAGCAAGTACTTGGACGGGATTTTCTCTCCCCTTGTAGCTAAATTGGACACGTATGTGAAGGATTCATCAGATGCTCTCAAGATCTTTGAAGCTATGCAACTACCCTCACAAGGGCCACGATTCCTCTTCACGATGGATGTCTCTTCTCTCTATACTAACATTCCCATGGATGAAGGTCTTCGAGCTATCAAGTACTTTCTACACAAGTTTCCTTCACCCGACCGCCCAGACGACACTACCGTCCTTCGACTCACTGAGTTGGTACTTAGATTTGCTGCTTTTCAGTTCAATGGAGAATTCTATCTCCAGAAGAAAGGAGTTGCCATGGGAACTAAAATGGGACCATCGTACGCATGCCTCTTTGTCGGTTTCATCGAACAGGATATCCTGAAGACCTTCCAAGGCCCTCAGCCTCTTCTTTTGAAGAGATACATCGACGACTATGTGGGAGTTGCATCTTGTCCCTTGGAGAACGTGAAGGAGCTTGTTGCCCATTTCAACAATTTTCATCCGTCCCTCAAATTTACACATACCATCTCCGAGGATTCCATCCCTTTCCTGGACATTCAACTCCGAATAGATGGACAGCAGATCAGAACGAGCGTCCACTACAAGCCTACTGATGCCCACTGCTACCTGAATTATTCGTCTTCTCATCCACCCAGCTGCAAGCAGTCCATCCCATTCTCCCAACTTACCCGGCTTCGACGTCTTTGTAGTGACGACCAGGACTTCAGACAACGATCGGAAGAAATGATAGAGTTCTTCCGATACAGAGGCTATCCGGAGCAAGTCACCCGGAAAGCCTCCTGGAAAGCATCAAATCTTAGTCGTCAAGCTTCTATGGAACCAAGTCGCAAAGAAAACAAGGACCGGGTACCCTTGGTTCTCACGTACCATCCGTCGACCGAAAGGATAGTTTCCACAGTCATGAAGAACACGACCATTCTCCATGAAGATGAGGCAAACCGGGAGATATTCAGGAATCCACCCATTGTTGCTTACAAGAAGGATCTTAGTCTACACAATTTGCTGGTACACTCAAGGTTATTATCTACACCCAACAACGAAGACAATCACGGGACCGTCAGATGTGGGAGAAGCAGATGTAACACCTGCAACTTTGTGTCACAAGCAACCAGCATCAAGGGCCCTAAGTCAACTTGGCATATCAGGGACCATTTCACATGCACGACCACCAACTTGATATATGCTATTGTGTGCACCACATGTGAAATGCTATACATTGGTGAGACTAAACGGAGGATGGCCGATCGCACCAATGAACATCTACGCTCAATCCGACTGCACACAACAGGGCTTCCAGTTGCACAACATTTTCATCTCCCGGGGCACTCCATCACAAACTTCAAAATCTGCGGCGTGATGAGATGTTCTGGAGCGAGTGATGAGGAACGCAAGATCCGAGAAGAACGCATCATCCACCGCCTAGGATGTCTCCAACCTAACGGTATCAACGCTGCTTTCCGCTCCTTTCCGATGAACTCTTAGTTTAGTTGTCATTGTCCTTGCTTTTCATTCTTTCTTTCTTTCTCTCGCTCTATCTCTTTCTCCTCTTTTCTCTCCCTTTTCTCCTCTTCTCCCCGTTTTAGTTTTGTTTTGTTTTGTTGTTTTGTTTTTTGTTTTTCCTCTCTCTCTCTCTCTCTCTCTTTTTCTTTTTTCTCTCCTTTTCCTCTTTTTCTTTTTCCTCCTATTTCTTTTTTCTCTTCTTCTCTCTCTCTCTTTCTCTCTTTCTTTCTTCTTCTTCCAGTTCCTTTCTTTCTCGCAGGCTTCAGCTTTCCTACTTCTTCTATCTGCCTCCCTCTTTTCTTTCTCTCTCTCTCCCCCTTTTTTCCGTCTCTTTCACCTTATTTGAGCTCATGTACTTCTTTGTTACGTAATGTGCGCCACTCTGTCTGGTGCGCTATACGCCTAGGACTTTAGCAGAGTGTGCGCACTGTTTACTGATCATGATAAACGACGCATTTTCAAATAGATATTAAACACTTGATAAAGCCTTAAGGGCGAAAATTCGTGAAATTTCCTTGGTTTACGGAGTTTTTTATTCCTTTTGTAGTTTTTGATATCACCAACTCCGAGCAGAACACTATCTACTTTGTTTATATATACATATATATATATATATATATACATAATAATAGCTTAGGATGAATCAAAGTTCCCCAGAGCTCTCCTACCATTTTGGAAATTTTGCAAAGGTTGAAAAAATGTCTCCGCCGGGTGAAGGCATTGGCGCTCATTACCAAAGGCCCGGGTTCGATTCCCGGCGGAGACATTTTTTCAACCTTTGCAAAATTTCCAAAATGGTAGGACAGCTCTGGGGAACTTTGATTCATGCTACGCTATCATTCTCTCAATTGATCTCACATGTATTTATTTCCACGAGAGTTGCCAAAGCTGTTGTGTTGTTACCTGATCACAAATATGTATATATATATATATATATATATATATATATACACACACACACACACACACACACACTTCACATGCCCTATTTCATAACGTCTATTGATCGGTCACTTTACTTCCATGTGGGTGAGGATTTGTAAGAGCAAAGGGTGGGGTCGGAGTGCGGGTGAGGATGCATATTGGGGTGTGTTTTATGTTTCCTTTTTTGTTTTCTCTCATTTCCACCTTCTATGCCATTAATCTATCCCTTATTCCGTTTGTATTTCTGTCTGTTTATTCATTTTCCATCCTTTAATGTAGGCCTAAGAACTCTCTTCCTCTTCTCTATCAATATACTTGATAACGGTGTATTATAGGTGTTTACATCACATTCTCACCAAAGAAAGAAATTCTGGAGATATCAAGACTCCCAGTGATGAACAGAACTGTTCCTTCAGATCTGTGCTTCGAAATCATTCAGATCGAAGGCTCAAAACCCAACTGTTCAAGTACTAGTTTGAAGTGCTTTGACCCTGGGAGTAAGACCCACGATTACCGGGAGGAAGATTTCCCGGGAATAGGTCTCGTCAGCAGCGGTCGAGGGTTGTGCAGTCGACCAGCTCTACCAATCAGTAAGTAAGAAATACTGGATTGTACATAATATGATTTGCATCCATCTTAAACCGCGTAATGTTCTATCATCAGAAGTAAAGCCAATAATATAATAATTGTCATGATCGTCCTTAATTCATTTGATTATAATTATTAACATCATTACTGTTATTACTATTACAGTTACATAATAACTACGATCATTATCGCAATCATCATTATCATCATATATCAGTATCATCATTATTATTCTAACTCTTTTCACTATTATTGTTGATGTTGCTGTTTCCATTAAGATCATCATTATCATCTTTATTGTCGTCGTCGGCATCATCTATACATTAATATTAGTAAAAATTTCAACATTATGGAAGTGCGACTTCTCTTTATATACAAGGCAATAAAGAAAATTGGTTTCCATTCATTATTGTCAAAACAAGTAGTTTCAAGATGTTAACTGACAGATATGTATTGTTTCTTCTACCTCACTTGTGATTCTGTCTTATGGTCAGAGTTACTTTTGATGCGTAATTCTAATCACTCATCGAGAAACAATAGCTGACTAGTCATGGAGAGTTTATGGAGTTTTTCACCAAGAGCCAAACACTCCAAGGGTCGGGTCAACAACAAAAAGGGGCCGGTCGTTTAGTAAAAAGCATCCAGAATAAAGGGAAATCAAAATTAACATAAAAAAGAATGGAAGAAAAATAACAAGTTCTAAAAACATAGAAATAAGAATACCATACAGGTCTAATACTGATAATGATTGTGATAATATCAACAAAATGATAAAGGTATATCGATTAGAAGAAATGCAAAACTATCGTGCATGACCCTAGGATGGATGTCCGGAAGAGGTTTTACCGCCTTATAACCTGATATTTTTTCCAGTCGATGAGGGCCCCGTTTCAAGAAACTTCTTATCAGTAACAACTGCCACATTTCTATGACAAATTTGCTCTCAGCCAATCGGATGAAAAAGATTTCTGTAGCTTATGACAGTAAATGCAACTTGTTATTGATAATAGGTTTTATGAACCGTGGCCCAGATCCATTTAATGAAGACAAAATCCTTGAGAATGCATATTCGACGACCACAAAAGTTTTGTCCTCCTCCTCCTCCTCTTCGTCTTCTTCTTCTTCTTCTTCTTCTTCTTCTTTTTCTTTTTTCTTTTTCTTCTGCTCCTCCTCGTCATCCTTCTTTCTTTCCTATTCCTTTGGTTAGTTCTGAATTCAACTCATGATAAAATGACCATGCTTCACCTTTCTGCTGTCACGGGGGCTGTCGTAGGAGCATCAGTCTTCATACTACTGTCTGCTGCAGCCCTTCTCCTCCTAATGAACTTCATTTGCAATAAAGCCGGTTGCCTCGAAAAGAAAGGTAAGCAATAAAACACTCCTTTGTAAAGGCTGTTTTAAATAAACTTTGCAGCTATTTCCCCCAAAGTTGAGTCTCCGAATCATTCAGCATGCCAATATTTCAGTGACTTAATTGTTTCACTAGTTTTGATCTAAAAATATCTAGAATGCATGTGTTTCTATCGAAATCCTTGCTCTTTCTTTTTTTTTTTTCTTCTTCTTCTTTTCTTTTTCTTTTCTTTTTTGATACTGTAACAGACACTATATTACGGTGTAATTATAGGTGCAGGGGGCATAGTTAGCGGGGGAGGGAGTTATTCATCCCCCGCTTTTTTAAGTGGGTGTTCATATGTGTGTATATAAATACGCCGTATATCTGTGGGGGAATTCTCCCCTCCCCCCCCCCCCCCATGAGGACCTGTCTACTTGGTCTAAGCAAAATTAATGTGTAGGTGAAGTACTGATGATAATACATAAAATTAAGCTCTAGGGATACTTACATGAATAAGAGAGAAGCAATTTCGTACGTATGCTGTTAAAACGTTGATATTATTTTGTTGAAAGTGGTTTGTTCATTATACATGTACATTTACATCTCAATTTTATGTTTCCACTCTGTCGATATCATGAAATATATGACCCTCCCCTCACACTTCCCACCGCCTCCCATCTCCGATTTTTCTTTCCACATTACAGAGACATTAATATCAGTCCTACTGTAATTTATTGGTCACTCCCCCCCCCCCCCCGGGGGATATGTCTCATTAAGGACTGTACATCATCCGCGTAAATCACTTTCTGAAAAGCAACGGGATTAAGTAGGACGGAAATAATGTGTTACATCTCCGATTGTTATACCCTTAACGGGGATTTTATGCAAGGATTGCATCATTATCTCCTAAGTAAGTAACTTTTTCCCGGATTTCCCTGATTTTGATACCTTTTTCTGGCATTTTCTGATTTTACCTGCTTTTTATATTTTTAACTGGATCCCCGGGTTCCTCCCCCGTTGCTGAAAACGACCCGTTTTCTACGTTTTCGTGTTTTGTTTTGGGTTTTTTTCGCGGATGATGTACCGGCTTCAATGAGAATATCCCCTCGGGCTTTTCCCCGAGGCTCAGTGTGTCCGACAACTATAATCTTCAACGAATACATATTAACGTCTCCTAATACATTTTATACTGTGGGTTGGACATGGACACCAAAGAACGATACAGCGATAACTAATGAATTCCCCACAACTGTTGCCTTGTTTACTTGTTTGTTGCTTCTTTCTTTTTGGCTTGGCAACAGGTACGAACATTGCGCAGGAGGATAGAAATGTCACTCAGAGAGTAAGTTTCTTAATTGTTCTTCCACTCAAATTCAACTGGACCAAGTTGAAACTTGGTCAAATTTAGTAAAGAGTCCTAATGATCCACCCTTTGAATATAACGCCACATCAAGCGTCATTCCAACTTTTTAGCTGATGCAAACAATTATTGAAACCTGATCCAGTTATACAAGAACACTAGAACAGTAATAATAGACCCATGCCGTGCCCGTGAATATGAAGGATGTCAAGTCCACTCTGGGCTTAACAGCGGCGTGTCAAATCGTTGGGGGGGGGGGGGTTCGACTATATGACATACTCTCCCATGGCCTTTATTGTTCACCAGAAGAGCCATTCCCCGCCCAGTCCCTATCCCCCGTCAGTTAATTTCTGGATTATGAATCGACGCCACAAGGTAACATTGCCTAAAAATTCTTTCGGCACTTTGGTTTCTCCTAGGACGCTGAACATCAATATCAGGAACTCCGGGATCAAGATGCAAGCGGAACAGGCTATATGGATATGAGACCTATATCACCGACTGTAGCTACAACAAACAACTTCGACGATTACATGGAATATGAAACCATACCTTCAGATGCTGATTCATTGCTTTCAAGGGCCACTGAACGCATGTATGCGAACCCAGGGCCGAGATCTATTCTGAAAAATCCGAAGCGGGATCAGGATAGCACTTCGTCTAGGGATGATATAGTTACGACATACTTCTGAAGAGCATATGAAACTGGATGAACTAAGAGGTACAATGTCTGATGATGGGGAAGCATGTGATTATAACTTTCAAAGGCCACTGATGGATGGCTGAAGGAAGCTTCGCAGGATCAAGCTTATATGCAAACACAGGGCAAAGATCTACACTAAGGAATAAGAAACAGGATACCACTTCTTCTCGGAATGATGTAGTAACACCTTACTTGTAAAGAACATTGGATTGGAGTCTCAGCGTCCCCTTGGAACTATTCTTTTGGGGGCATCTCGTTAGTTACAATGGATGACTCAAGAATGACTTACCTCTTCTGGTGTAGTGATACCACTGGCACAAGGTCAAATGATAGTATTGGCCATCGTCGGAAAAGAGAAGAGCACATTCCGTTACCCATTGCCAGGTTCCGACAAGCCACATAAGTGATGATAATCCCGTTCGACGAAGATGCGTGCTACCTGTGCAAGCATTCCTAAACATCTTCAAAAAGTTAATTGTATCTGTCTGACTCGACAAAGGGACAAGACCATGGTATCTCTTCGTGGAATGGTGCAGACACAACCTACTTATTAAGCAAATTAAATTAAAGTGAATCGTTGTGAATTTAGTGGTAATACCTTCGATTGCTGATGGATGTCTAGAACTCTATCGAAAGTCCGCGAATAAAGCACGGACTGTTTTATCGGTTGGTTCGATGCTAGAGTAACCATTTATTGTCACGACTGTAGGAACCTTACATAAACACTGGGAAGAGGTGTCAGCAGGGAAACAAATGTAGAGGCTTCTTTCTCTTCCAATGACGTGGTTACTGCGTACTTAATTTCAGAGTTTGTCATAGTTCGGCATTATATTCAAAACTTGAAGATAAAACACTCTTTTAACCAACGTCACTGTGAATGGACGCATATTTTACTGACTTCCCGTTACACATGAGCCATTGATGGAACAAACAATGCAGCAAAAATCTGAACATCTTGTAAATAATTCGTGAATTTGAACTTTGATATCTCATTACTATGTGCATAAATACTGGTAATAATTCTTAGCATGCTTAAAACAGCATGGTGACGTCTGCACTGTAGAATAAATTATCCGATACGATTTTTCTTTATATATTTTTAATGTAAATGACCATGAACAATTTCTTCAGCAAACATTTAAACATACACGGAGCTGCATAAAATCTGAAAGTTTAGCTGATTTTAACATAGTTTTGTTTGTTAATCCCGGCTCATCATGCACCTCAGTTTCACTAAGACTGCAACATAGCTCAGAAACGTTTTGTAATGCGAAGATTTCCTGCTTCAGTGAGCAGTGAGCAATATGTCCCTACAAAAAAGAGATATATAAGCTTTGTTGCCAAGCTGACCTTGTACTTGGTTTTGGAGCAGAGCAGAAAAAAGTTTCTGGAGCATCTCTAGCAGTCTAGCATGGAGTGTATGCAGTGAATGCAAACAGATATGTTGCTAGCGAGGTCAAACACACCCGTCTCCACCTATGGGAACCTATTGTTCACTGCTTCATGCAGTATGATTGCTAAAAAGTTTCACATTGCACTTGGTGTCTTAATGAACATGATGAAAGACACCAAAGGACTCGTCGCGTATATCGACTTTTACCGCTATGTATTGACATGTTTGCTAAAACCTTTCTTTATATCATTTACATGGTTTCAATTTACAGATTTGTGACTGATAAATAATAATAACGCTATAATGTTATCATTATAGCGTTCTCATATTAAGGATAATCACACTGTACTGTCTTTGATGCCTCATGCCCTTGATTCATAGGCTGGTTAAAGTAAAATGAACTGCTTCTGCAGTGGCATAATACAGTTATCTCAAAACAAATGTGAATTATTAGTATAAGCAATCTGCTTCATTAATTTACACAATTTCAGGTAGACTTAACTGAGGGATCAGTATGGAGTGTTGACGTGCATAGGACGTCAGTCATGAACTTGTGTTTGATTACGTGCTTTCAGATTGAGGATATGTGAGTGTGGAAAGAGAAAGGGGGTGGTTGTTTTGCATTGGATAAAAAGTTAGATGTTCATATTCAGATATTTGACAAGGTGTCAACGTTAGTTCAAACCAGAACTAACTGGCGTCGGTTATGTCTCAACCTTATACCCATCTATGGAACTCCTGCAACCATATCAATATTTTGCCTTATTTTGAATGCCCTGCATTTTCCAGTAATTTGGAAATGACCTGGGTCTCTGTATCTTCTCCTTTGTTGTGCAAGTTCACTCAATAAAGTGATGTTTGTTTTTTCAATTAAATGTAAATGGTTAAACGGTTAATGGTTGGTTATTTACCTGACTGCTTCAGGTGATTAAGGATATGTGAGTGTGGAAATGTAACCATGTAACCATGTAACCTTGTAAATGGTTAAACAGTTAAATGGTTATTTTACCTGACTGCTAAAAAGGCATGTGTTTGCCTGTTTGTAAGCAACCAGGGGACCGACGGCTTTAAGTCCCTTCCGAAAGACTTGGTAACGAGGATTAATCATGTTAATACTTTACCAAAGGGCATTATAGGGCATCAACTTGGCTTCGAACCCGGGTACTCCCAGTTACGAGACTACTGCTCCACCTCTGAGCCACAGCACTCCCTCTGCCCTGATCAATTGCATTTATCATTTTTTAAGCAGGATTAATACTATTTGTGCTAAATGAACAGACATTAAATTCCGAGGAAAAATAAATGCCGGATATTCAATTACCTCTGCATAAATGATGATTTCTTTTCCTCTTCTTTCTTCATTTTTCCTTTCCCCCTCCTCCTCTAGCTCCTTCTTAATTTTCTTTGATAGGCTTAAAAAATCAATACACTAAGTAAATAGAGTCCAAAAATATTTTGGTTTAAGCGAGATTTCAAGACAAGAAACCCGAAAATAAAACAAACGATCAAAACAATAATGGAAGGACAAGCTTGCTTAAACTACAATCAAAATGAAGATGTTTATCACTGTTTTGGAAGTTACTGGCACTGTACTTGACCACTTTAAAGTACCCATTCAAAGAAAATCACAATTATTATAACGCAAATATCACTGGAAACTGGCAAGCTAAAAGATAGCAATCGTATCAGTTTTATGTCAACTATATCAGGTAATTAAAAAATAATACAAATAAAACCTCTTCCCAGCATCTGTGATATACGAGAGATTCGCCAGAAAAATAACAATATTTTAATGATGTCTATGAATGGGCCAATCCTGTCCAAGCAGACGACTTCCAATGAAGAATGAACATAACTGCAATACAATTATAATGCATTTAGTGTGTTCAAAGGTGCCCATATTTAACACCATGCTAAACAGCTAAAAGGGAAATAAAAACTGATTCTGATAACTGAAATCTTATTGTTTGTAAACATGCAGGATAAGGGATAGTGAACAATCAAAGAAAGCACACATTAAATTGAAAACCCGACGAATGTTTGCATGGACGGTATTGGCTCCCTCTTGAAACGCCGAACATACAGCAGTGTATGCAGCTGAAAATGCAATGGCATCTTATTTTGTTCACAAGCGATTGATTCCTTTATTCCAAATAATACCAGGCACGGAGGTTAGAGAAAAGCAATAGATTAAACATTTAGACTGATGCCAGTGAAGTGAAAATGTGTGAGATGTTATGGGACCACTGGCGTAGCTAAGATTTTTTCAGTAGGGGGCACTAGGGGGCCTTGAAATTTGGTAGGGGCACCCAAATAATTTTTTTGGTACATACACACACGCACGCACACACACACCTAACATTTTCTTTTTTTGCAAGCGAGCCAAAATAACGCCTTTTTATTTTGTCGTCAAAATACAGTTTAGACCTTTATCTTTTTTGAATGGTATATTTGGTCACCACTCTACAATATAGGAAATATCTCGCTGGTCCATGCTCTTTCGAACCCTCGTGCTTCTAAATATGGAGAGCGAGCGAAGCGAGCAAGAAAATTTTGAAATCCTCACTTACAAAAAGTCTAAAATTTTTGCCTTTCTGGTTCATTTCGGTATTACTTTATCTTTCTTTTGCCTGCTGATAGTGAGATACTTGGGCTTTCTTTTTCTTTTTTTTTCTACCTCATGATTTTTGTGGGGGGCACTTGGGGGCACGTAAAATTTATGGGGCACAAGCCCCCCCCCCCCCTCCCCTCCCCCTTAGCTACGCCCCTGTATGGGACATCGTCTGCTTGTGCAATGAACATCCCGCTCGTGACGTCGCTCATCTCAGCGGCGTTTGGAGAGCTCTTCAGGTGCTAAATCGGGGCTTTATTTTAGCGCTTTATAATTGATAATAATCATTACTTAAAATGTTTCCAAGCGTTGAATTTTGGCAAACCTGTCCAATCTAAGCTTCAACTACCCAATAATGAAAATCAAGTCAGTTTTTAAAAATCAATGAATATCTATTGCAGCTTTTAATGGCGCCATCTTGTGACAAGGCTCTTCATAATAGCTGTCGGATCTCTCGAGGCAATGTCGAGAAAGTGAAGATCTATTACCTTGAGCTTTTCATGCTTAGAGTAACTGCACTATCTTTCGTCTCTGGGTTAAACAATTTTCAGCCTTTCAATAGTTAACGGCTGATAACGAGACGTATTCTTGCAAAGCAGACAATCATCTCTTCAAAATCATATATTTCGTGAATGGGCTGTGTCGACTTCAAATGTCAAATTTTTGTAAAGCTATACTGCCTATCGATAGATATATATATATATATATATATATATACGTGAGACAAGAAGGGTATATACATATAAAATGGTACAACCGGCTGGTACATACATCCAAACCTCTCTCGCTATATATATATATCCTACCGTACACCAATTTGCCAAACCATTCAGTTCGCAATGTAAAAATCATAGGCATAGAACTGATCCAGAAAAAAGAACCCCACATTATACTGAAGCGCGAGTCCTACTGGATCTCCAAACTACAAACCTTACGCCCACACGGAATCAACGCAGACCCTTAACCCTCTCAGGCCCATCCCGTAAGTTCCCTCCCCCCCCCCCCCCCTTGACCCCTACGATGTATAATTATAAAGGTTTAATTTTGTGTATTAGCAAATATATGTTAACGAATGTGTCATGTTGTATTTACATTTTTGTATCTCAAGCTCTGAGGAAGACCTGTCACAGGGTCGAAAGCTCGGCAGAGGCAGAGTGAACCTACTCGCAACGTCCCGCCGCCTCTTTCTTCAGCCACAATTATTTTCATACGATGCTGCACCCATCACGTACGTGGCCGAAGCACTTTCTCATATACATATACATGTATATAATATGCGTGTGTGTGTGTGTGTGTGTGTGTGTGTGTGTGTGCTTTTGTTTTATATTGTTTTTTTATTAAGTTGTTCATTCATGGAATCTCTTACGTGATAGCATGCTCCATTTGTCATATACTGCCATTGAAATTTTAATTTATGATTCACGTATTATCATTGAGTGAAATAAAAATAACATACATGGGAAAAGGTTTGCACAATCTCACTGAACTTCGGTTTACATTGAACTGAAGTGAATTGAATGAAATTTATTCAAACAACGTAATATATATCAATATCAATATAAGCTAATGAACTGTAACATCAGTCAAAAGACAAGTCCTGTAACATAATATATATGAATCAGATTATATATTTTTTTTAAATCAAAGCACAGTAAACAATTAATCATGTGGAGTAATGATACGACGCATGAAATAATCAATATAAGCTAATGAACATTACATATATATATATATATATATATATATATATATATATATATATATACATATATTCATCTCCACGATTTTTGTTTTACATTTATCTTGTCGATTTTATATATAATCATAATCCTAGTCTCAACTGCAAGAATAGCTTTGAACAAACAAAAAGGCCTACTTCCTCAATTATAGATTTTTATTGGATCGTGAAACGTCTTTGCCTTTTCGATGTTTGTGTGGTTATGGGCGTGACTTCACAAGACAAATGACTCGAGAATCGATACCAGCTGTCGGCCAATCATGTCTTCATCATGGTCACTTTGCTTATAATTCTTTTGAGGGTACTCACAATCTTTCGAATCAGTTCATCACTGTCATTCACTTCTATTCTTGAGTGTTCTATCACTAAGCTTAATCCGTACCACATGTGACCGCGGAGAATACAGAGAAGGGGCTCAATATAGCTTTCTATAAATAATCAAATGACAAAGTCATATATTTGCACCGGATTTTTTAGTTTCAACTTTCTGTCTGTAATTCACGACTCGGAGATCCCTAGGAAAAATATTTCACATCACTCTGGTCTTGGATCCACTATTGTGTTACTCCCAGGATTAGAAATGGCTTCTGCTTTCATATTTCTCACCAAGTTTTTTCTTATTTTCATCCATCAAGCAGGTCAGTAGGAATTATAGATTATTTAGAGACACTTTGGAGAATATTTGCCGGGATGGAGAGACTTTTAATAGTCAAATGCTTCATTTAATTTGAAAAAGATGCATTTTCCATACTTCTATTTTCGAATATAACACGGGATTCTTCACATCCCGGAACTCTTATAAATAATTAAAATCCAAGGTGAGGTCATAAATACATAAGAAATAAATAAATGGTAGTATAGTTTATGTAATGTTTGTATGGGTGTATTTGAAGAATCGGATACGCATATTTTACAAAGACACATACTTCTTTCGATTGTGTCTATACATGTAAAACCACCTACAGAAAAATAGATGATTTATTTCTAGGTTTCTTCCGGTAAACATAAATTGATTTAAGAAAAGTTATAAAGACAACCGAATTTAAAGAATTTCAAATTTTAAAAAAATCCCAGAATACTATAGTTTAAATGTAATCTGCACCATAATGATGTTTTCATAGTAGGTATAAATATTAGGTTTGGTGGTATCGAGCTTGGCAAAGAGTATATTTTTCTTAATATTCCTAGTCCTGTTAAACATGTTAAAAGCATTTAGTGTTGATTCATACTGGAAATCTGATTGTAAATAATACCTATTACATCTCTTCCCAATACGAAATTATCTTTGTTTCTCCTAATGGCCGTCTTTTGATTCCAGTTAATGCCAATGAATATCATGGTAACTGCGAAGTGAAAGGAACTACAGGAGTGATTCTCTTCCAGGACCAACCTAAAAATCTCAACTGTAAAAGGGGATCACAGAGGATTGGGCAGGGTGTCAGCTGGTATGTAAATAATACTGTCCCAGGAGGTTCTCTGCAATTACTTGATGGCAAGAATTGGACGGCTCTCAACTGTAAAGTAGCTGACCCTGATTCAAATGCAACTTTCTGCGTCCATGGTAAACATCACTTTGAATTTCAAATGTTTATATTGTAATCTATTTCACATTGGGTGTGGGGGGGGAAACGAAGCGAAAGACGGGAAATTTTCAGCAGTCTTTCAAACAGCGAAGAGTAAATCCCATTAGAAGGGAAAACAATAGGGCAGGATTTGAAGAGAGGCTTTGCTACTGTAGAATGTCACACTAGCTCGTTTCAGTACAGGAGATTACAAATTTGTTTTTCTGTATCTTCTATATTCACAGCATGAAAAGAGCGTATATGTTCATTCATTCCTATCAATGAATATGCTTCGCTGCAGAAGTGGTTTAAAAGTTGGTATACATTTCCTTCACATTTTCCCTTGCTGTGGAAGATAAAGAGAGAAGAGGTTGGAGGAGAATATAATACTTTCTTCTCTCTTTTTGGTTTATAGGTCCGAATAATCCGCCAACTATTTCAGGTACCAATGCTCTAGTGTCAGGTGTGCCCGCCATCCTAAAATGTACAACAACCGACGTTTACCCAGAACCGCGGATAGAATGGAATCTTGGAACGGAGAACATCACAATGAACGCAAAACCTAAAACTACATTTAACAACCATACAAGTCTATTCAATGCAACCAGTTCACTCTCCTTCACACCAGAGCTGAAAGATCGTGGGAAGAATCTATCATGTAGCGTATTGCCATCTGTTCCAAACGTATGGCCACCATCAAATACATCAGTTGAATTGAATATAGCTGGTAAGTATTGCTCTATTCAGGGCATATCCATGATTTTCTTTTTGCAATTTTGCATTCTTTCTGTAAAAGGTCTATGTTGGTTTCAAAGGAATTTGAGTGTAGTAGGGTATGTTTATCAATACTGAGCATATCATTTACTTCACTTAAAGTAAAGGTCAATACCCATGTCATATTAAGAAGATCATTTAATGATTCTTGTCTTCTGTGAAATAAATACGTTTGTTGTCAGTGGCTTCCGAAGATAATAAGAAAAGGGGAGTGAACTGGGATGTGAGATCGTTAATTGTTATCAGTGATGGGACACTTTGCCAAGTTTTCTCTAGCTCACTCTCTTGCTCCCTTGCATCTTATCCACCTTGTGAGAGCAGTAGCTTACCTTATGAAACCTGGTGACCCTCATAGAGTAAAGTAAGATCTTTAGTTAAACTGTAATAGCTTCGCCATCTCTAAGTTACGAAGTTTGCAATGTTTATTAGAGGGCAAGATAGTGGCAAATAATTTCATGTGCGTTTGAGAAAAAAATGATCATGCCATGAAATTTCAAATAGGAAAAAATGAATTACACTTGCTATTTCAAACGAACTATCATCTTAAAGCCATCGTAATTTAGACGTTTTCTTCATTTTTTTCAGATGAACCAAACAAATCTGTTGTGGTCGAGGTGAAGGAGGCAACATCATTCTCTCTCTACATTTCCTGGCAAGTTCATGACAACAACATGACCGGCAGCTCAATGTTAACACTAAGATACTGTCGGAACACTACTGGGAACCTTGACAATTCGGAGACAGTTGACAATCTGACTTGCCCCGCCTACAAAAATGTAGCAGATCTTAATGGGACCAGTTACAACTTAACAGGATTGGATCCATTTGAGTGGTATGACCTCATTCTTCTTGCAGATGGGAACACGGTTGCCTCGAAGATAGCTTTAACTGCTCGTAAGTGTAGTTTAGCCTTTGATTTATTATGCTGTTTGAATTTTTTCTTTTGTTGTAATGATTTTCGTTATTGCCGCCATTCATCCTTCATTGAAGTCCGAATTGAGAGTCAAATCACCATTCCCATGTCGAAAAGATATAATCATATTTTCTTCTATATTCAATAATACTGGCCGAAAAAAATCATATGTCTCTTATTTCTCCATGAGTATCTGTTCATCTTTCAATTCTCTCTCTCTCTCTCTCTCTCTATTTGTCAATACCTTATGAGTATCTCGATCGTTTTTCATTCACTTTCGTTACTGATTTAAAATCGCATTATTTTAAGCGGCTGTCGTAATCCGAGACTGAAATATCTAACGAGATAAGAATCAAGATCATTTCAAATACACTACATGTATGAAAAATGAACAAAAAATCAACTTGCTCCGTAATCAAAGTGCTTTTAAAAATGCTGTAAAATTATTTCCTTCCATCATGTCTCATTCCTTTTACAGCGCTGTCACCTGAATATTACGGTGCGTTATTTCTTCGTTATTTTGAACTTTTAACAATGCTGTCACTGTTTGGCTTCAGTTTTCTTTAGTATACTAGTACATGTAGGTCCTTACACTTTCTTGGTTTTTATTGTCATTTTAATATGCATCTTGTATGGTCACTTAGCACTACCTTAGTTTCAAGCGGTGATAAATTTCTTTCTTTGTTTGATTTTTATGGGTTTTAAGGTCTTCGAAAAGTGGAGATAATTATTGTATACAGTATTTCAGTTTGTACATGACTTGTCGGCATAAAGTAAATCCGGATATCTTCAAAATTTAAGCCAGATAATTATATCTAACAATGCTTGCACTGAAAAAAGATGCTCACTCAGTTTCGCCCGTTACAAGACATGAAGCCTAATTGCACTCTCAGATAAAATGGTCAAAACACTGCCTTCATCTTTTAACATTAAGACAGCATATTTTCAAGATAACGCATAATAAGCTTTGTAAATATACAAGTTGTTTGGGTTTCTCTCTCTCTCTCTCTCTCTCTCATATATATATATATATATATATATATATATATATATATGGGTATATATATGATATATATCTACATATATCATATATATATATATATATATATATATATATGTATACCCAAATATATACAAATATACATATATATATATATATATATATATATATACCCATATATATACAAATATATATATATATATATATATATATATATATATATATATACATAGATAAATATATATATACACACACACACACACACACACTTCACATGCCCTATTTCATAACGTCTATTGGTCAGTCACTTTACTTCCATGTGGGCGAGGATTTGTAAGAGCAAAGGGTGTGGGTCGGAGTGCGGGTGAGGATGCATATTGGGGTGTGTTTTTATGTTTCTTTTTTTTTGTTTTCTCTCATTTCCACCTTCCACGCCATTAATCTATCCCTTATTCCGTTCGTATTTCTGTCTGTTTATTCATTTTCCATCCTTTAATGTAGGCCTAATAACTCTTTTCCTCTTCTCTATCAATATACTTGATAACGGTATATTATAGGTGTTTACATGACATTCTCACCAAAGAAAGAAATTCTGGAGATATCAAGGCTCCCAGTGATGAACAGAACTGTTCCTTCAGATCTGTGCTTCGTAATCATTCAGACCGAAGGCTCAAAACCCAACTGTTCAAGTACTAGTTTGAAGTGCTTTGACCCTGGGAGTAAGACCCACGATTACCGGGAGGAAGATTTCCAGGGAATAGGTCTCGTCAGCAGCGGTCGAGGGTTGTGCAGTAGCCCAACTCTTCCCATCGGTAAGTAAAACAAAAACAAACAAAAAAGAAAAAGAAAACGGACTGTGCACGCGCTTTCCAGCATCCTTATGATTTTAATGATATTTTATCAGAGCTGCCAAGTAGTAGGATTTTATCCTATTTAGTAAGATTTTTGGAGAGAATATGACAATAGGATTTTTCCCGTGAAAATATGATTTTTGGAAGTTCTGACATTGATTCTTTATTACCTTTATTTCATCTTATTTTCATGTCATTTTATCAACATTAAAGTTTATTCCAATGCTCAAGTACTAGTTTGAAGTGCTTTGACCGTGGGAGTAAGATCGACGATTACCGGGAGGAAGATATCCCGGGAATCGATTTCATCAGCAGCGGTCGAGGGTTGTGCAGTCAACCAACTCCACCAATCAGTAAGTAAGAAATACTGGGTTGTACATAATATGATTTCCATCCATCTGAAACCGCGTAATGTTCTATCATAAGAAGTAAATCCAATAGTATAATAATTGTCATTATCGTCCTTAATTCATTTGATCATAATTATTACCATCAATAACTACCATCATTATCGCAATCATCATTATCATTATATATCAATATCATCATTATTATTCTAACTCTTTTCACTATTATTGTTGATGTTGCTGTTTCCATTAACATCATCATTATCATCTTTGTTGTCGTCGTCGCCATCATCTATACATTAACATTAACGATTTTAACATTATGGAAGCGCGACTTCTCTTCATATACAAGGTAACACAAAAAAAATGGTTTCCATTAATTATTATCAAAACAAGTAGTTTTAAGATGTTAACTGACAGATATGTATTGTTTCTTCTACCTCACTTGTGATTCTGTCTTAGGGTCAGAGTTACTTTTGATGAGTAATTCTAATCACTCATCAAAACAGTAGCTGACTAGTCATGGAGAGTTTATAGAGTTTTTCACCAAGACCCAAACACTCCTAGGGTCGGTAACAACAAAAAGGGGCCGGTGGTTAGTAAAAAGCATCAAGAATAAAGGGAAATCAAAATTAACATAAAAAGAATGGAAGCAAAATAACAAGTTCTAAAAAAACACAGAAATAGGAATACCATACAGACCTAATACTGATAACGATTGTGATAATATCAACAAAATGATAAAGGTATATTGATTAGAAGAAATGCAAAACTATCGTGCATGACCCTAGGATGGATGTCCGGAAAAAAGTTTTACCGCCGGATAACCTGTTATTTTTGCCAGTCGATGAGGGCCCCGTTTCAAGAAACTTCTTATCAGTAACAACTGCCACATTTCTATGACAAATTTGCTCTTGGCCAATCGGATGAAAAAGATTTCTATAGCTTATGACAGTAACTGCAACTTGTTATTGATAACAGGTTTTATGAAACGTGGCCCAGATCCTTTTAATGAAGACAAAATCCTTGAGAATACATATTCGACGACCACAAAAGTTTTTTTCCTTCTCCTCTTCTTCTTCTTCTTTTTCTTTTTCTTTTTCCTTTTCTTTTTCTTCTGCTCCTCCTCGTCATCCTTCTGTCTTTCCTTTTCCTTTGGTTAGTTCTGAATGCAACTCATGATAAAATGACCATGCCTCACCTTTCTGCTGTCATTGGGGCTGTCGTAGGAGCATCAGTCTTCATACTACTGTCTGCTGCAGCCCTTCTCCTCCTAATGAACTTCATTTGCAATAAAGCCGGTTGCAATGAAAAGAAAGGTAAGCAATAAAACACTCCTTTGTAAAGGCTGTTTTAAATAAACTTTGCAGCTATTTCCCCCAAAGTTGAGGCTCCGAATCATTCAGCATGCCAATATTTCAGTGACTTAATTGTTTCACTAGTGTTTATCTAAAAATATCTAGAATGCATGTGTTTCTTTCGAAATCCTTGGTCTTTCTTTTTTTTTCTTCTTCTTCTTTTCTTTTTCTTTTCTTTTTTGGTACTGTAACAGACATTATTACGGGGTAATTATAGGTGCAGGGGCATAGTTAGCGGGGGAGGGAGTTATTCATCCCCCCCCCCCCCGCTTTTTTAAGTGGGTGTTCATATGTGTGTATATAAATACGCCGTATATCTGTGGGGGAATTCTCCCCTCCCCCCCCCCCCCCCCATGAGGACCTGTCTACTTGGTCTAAGCAAAATTAATGTATAGGTGAAGTACTGATGATAATATATAAAATTAAGCTTTAGGGATACTTACATGAATAAGAGAGAAGCAATTTCGTACGTGTGCTGTTAAAACGTTGATATTATTTTGTTGAAAGGGGTTCGTTCATTATACATTTACATCTCAAGTTTATGTCTCCACTCTGTCGATATCATGAAATATATGACCCTCCCCTCACACTTCCCACCGCCTCCCATCTCCGATTTTTCTTTCCATATTACAGAGACATTAATATAAGTCCTACTGTAATTTTTTGGTCACTCCCCTCCCCCCCCCCCCGGGATATGTCTCATTAAGGACTGTACATCATCCGCGTAAATCACTTTCTGAAAAGCAACGGGATTTTAAGTAGGACAGAAATAATGTGTTACATCTCCGATTGTTATACCCTTAGCGGGGATTTTATGCAAGGATTGCATCATTATCTCCTAAGTAAGTAACTTTTTCCCGGATTTCCCTGATTTTGATACCTTTTTCTGGCATTTTCTGATTTTACCTTCTTTTTATATTTTTAACTGGATCCCGGGGTTCCTCCCCCGTTGCTGAAAACGACCCGTTTTCTACGATTTCGTGTTTTGTTTTGGAGTTTTTTCGCGGATGATGTACCGGCTTCAATGAGAATATCCCCTCGGGCTTTTCCCCGAGGCTCAGTGTGTCCGACAATAATCTTCAACGAATACATATTAACGTCTCCTAATACACTTTATACTGTGGGTTGGACATGGACACCAAAGAACGATACAGCGATAACTAATGAATTCCCCACAACGGTTGCCTTGTTTACTTGTTTGTTGCTTCTTTCCTTTTGGCTTGTCAACAGGTACGAACATTGCGCAGGAGGATAGAAATGTCACTCAGAGAGTAAGTTTCTTAATTGTTCTTCCACCCAAATTCAACTGGACCAAGTTGAAACTTGGTCAAATTTAGTAAAGAGTCCTAATGATCCACCCTTTGAATATAACCCCACATCAAGCGTCATTCCAACTTTTTAGCTGATGCGAACAATTATTGAAACCTGATCCAGTTATACAAGAACACTAGAACAGTAATAATAGACCCCTGCCGTGCCCGTGAATATGAAGGATGTCAAGTCCACTCTGGGCTTAACAGCGGCATGTCAAATCGTTGGGGGGGGGGGTGTTCGACTATATGACATATTCTCCCATGGCCTTTATTGTTCACAAGAAGAGCCATTCCCCGCCCAGTCCCTATCCCCCGTCAGTTAATTTCTGGATTATGAATCGACGCCACAAGGTAACATTGCCTAAAAATTCTTTCGGCACTTTGGTTTCTCCTAGGACGCTGAACATCAATATCAGGAACTCCGGGATCAAGATGCAAGCGGAACAGGCTATATGGATATGAGACCTATATCACCGACTGTAGCTACAACAAACAACTTCGACGATTACATGGAATATGAAACCATACCTTCAGATGCTGATTCATTGCTTTCAAGGGCCACTGAACGCATGTATGCGAACCCAGGGCCGAGATCTATTCTGAAAAATCCGAAGCGGGATCAGGATAGCACTTCGTCTAGGGATGATATAGTTACGACATACTTCTGAAGAACATTTGAAACTGGATGAACTAAGAGGTACAATGTCTGATGATGGGGAAGCATGTGATTATAACTTTCAAAGGCCACTGATGGATGGCTGAAGGAAGCTTCGCAGGATCAAGCTTATATGCAAACACAGGGCAAAGATCTACACTAAGGAATAAGAAACAGGATACCACTTCTTCTCGGAATGATGTAGTAACACCTTACTTGTAAAGAACATTGGATTGGAGTCTCAGCGTCCACTTGGAACTATTCTTTGGGGGCATCTCGTTAGTTACAATGGATGACTCAAGAATGACTTACCTTTTCTGGTGTAGTGATACCACTGGCACAAGGTCAAATGATAGTATTGGCCATCGTCAGAAAAGAGAAGAGCACATTCCGTTACCCATTGCCAGGTTCTGACAAGCTACAGAAGTGATGATAATCCCGTTCGACGAAGATGCGTGCTACCTGTGCAAGCATTCCTAAACATCTTCAAAAAGTTAATTGTATCTGTCTGACTCGACAAGGGACAAGATCATGGTATCTCTTCGTAGAACAGCGCAGACACACCCTACTTATTAAGCAAATTAAATCAAAGCGAATCGTTGTGAATTTAGTGGTAATAACTTCGATTGCTGATGGATGTCTAGAACTCTATCGAAAGTCCGCGAATAAAGCACGGACTGTTTTATCGGTTGGTTCAATGCTAGAGTAACCGTTTATTGTTACGACTGCAGGAACCTTACATAAAAACTGGGAAGAGGTGTCAGCAGGGAAACAAATGTAGAGACTTCTTTCTCTTCCAGTGACATTGTTACTGCGTACTTAATTTCAAAGTTTATCATAGTTCGGCATGATATTCAAAACTTTAAGATAAAATACTCTTTTAACCAAAGTCACTGTGAATGGACACATATTTTACTGGCTTCCCGTTACACATGAGCCATTGATGGAACAAACAATGCAGCAAAAATCTGAACATCTTGTAAATAATTTGTGAATTTAAACTTGATATCTCATTACTATGTGCATAAATACTAGTAATAATTCTTAACATGCTTAAAGCATGATGGTGACGTCTGCACTGTAGAATAAGTTATCCGATACGATATTTCTTTATATATTTTGAATGTAAATGACCATGAACAATTTTTTGAGCAAACATTAAAACATACACGGAGCTACATAGAAACTGAAAGTTTAGCTAATTTTGTGCAAAGTTTTTTGTATTAAGCCCGGCTCATGCACCTCAGTTTCACTAAGACTGGAACATAGCTCAGTAACGTTTTGTAATTCGAAGATTTCCTACTTAAGTGAGCAGTGAGCAATATGTCCCTACAGAAAAAGAGATATATAAGCTTTGTTGCCAAGCTGACCTTGTACTTGGTTTTGGAGCAGAGCAGAAAAAAGTTTCTGGAGCATCTCTAGCAGTCTAGCATGGAGTGTATGCAGTGAATGCAAACAGATATGTTGCTAGCGAGGTCAAACACACCCCTCTCCACCTATGGGAACCTATTGTTCACTGCTTCATGCAGTATGATTGCTAAAAAGTTTCACAATGCACTTGGTGTCTTAATGAACATGATGAAAGACACCAAAAGACTCCTCGTGTATATCGACTTTTACCGCTATGTATTGACAAAATGTTTGCCAAAACCTTCCTTTATATCATTTACATGGTTTCAATTTACAGATTTGTGACTGATAAACATTGTCATTAATGTTATCATTATAGCGTTCTCATATCGCACTGTACTGTCTTTGATGCCTCATGCCCTAGATTTAGAGGCTGGTTAAAGTAAAATGAACTGCTTCTGCAGTGGCATAATACAGTTATCTCAAAACTAATGTGAATTATTAGTATAAGCAAACTGCTTCATTAATTTACAAAATTTTAGGTAGACTTAACTGAGGGATCAGTATGGAGTGGTGACGTGAATAGGACGTCGGTTATGAACTTGTGTTTGATTACGTGCTTTCAGATTGAGGATATGTGAGTGTGGAAAGAGAAAGGGGTGGTTGTTTTGCATTGGATAAAAAGCTAGATGTTCATATTCAGATATTTGACAAGGTGTTTACTTTAGTTCAAACCAGAATTAACTGGCGTCGGTTATGTCTCAACCTTATACCCATCTATGGAACTCCTGCAACCATATCAATATTTTTTGCCTTATTTTGAATGCCCTGCATTTTCCAGTAATTTGGAAATGACTTGGGTGTCTGTATCCTCTCCTTTGTTGTGCAAGTTCACTCAATAAAGTGATGTTTGAGGGTTTTTTTCAATTAAATGTAAATGGTTAAACAGTTAAATGGTTGGTTATTTTACCTGACTGCTTCAGGTAATTAAGGATATGTAAGTGTGGAAATGTAACCATGTAACCATGTAAATGGTTAAACAGTTAAATGGTTATTTTACCTGACTGCTAAAAAGGCATATATGTGCCTGTTTGTCAGCAACCAGGAGACCGACGGCTTTAAGTCCCTCCGAAGGACTTGGTAATGAGGATTAATCATATTGATACTTTACCAAAGGGCATTATAGGGCATCAACTTGGTTTCGAACCCGGGTACTCCCAGTTACGAGACTACTGCTCTACCTCTGAGCCACAGCACTTCCTCTCCCCTGATCCACTGCATTTATCAATTTTTAAGCAGGATTAATAATATTTTTGCGAAATGAACAGAAATTAAATTCCGGGAAAATTAAATGCCAGATATTCAATTACTTCCGTGTAGATGATGATTTCTTTTCCTCTTCTTTATTCACTTTTCCTTTCCTCCTCCTCCTCCTGTAGCTCCTTCTTCTATTTTCTTTGATAGGCTTAAAAAATCAATACACTAAGTAAATAGTGTCCCCAAAAAAATTGGTTTAAGCGAGATTTCAAGACAAGAAACCCGAAAATAAAACAAACGATCAAAACAATAATGGAAGGACAAGTTTGCTTAAACTACAATCAAAATGAAGATGCTTATCACTGTTTTGAACGTTATTGGCACTGTACCTGACCACTTTAAAGTACCCATTCAAAGAAATCATAAATATTATAACGCAAATATCACTGGAGACTGGGAGGCTAAAATATAGCAATCGTAACAGTTTTAGGTCAACTATATCAGGTAATTAAAAAATAATACAAATAAAACCTCTTCTCGGCATCTGTGATATACGAGAGATTCGCCAGAAAAATAACAATATTTTAATGATGTCAATGAATGGGCCAATCCTGTCCAAGCAGACGACTTCCAATTGCAATACAATTATAATGAATTTAGTGTATTCAAAGGTGCCCATATTTAACACCTTTCTACAAGGGAAATAAAAACTGATTCTGATAACTGAAATCTTATTGTTTGTAAACATGCAGGATAAGGGATAGTGTACAATCAAAGAAGGCACACTTTGAATTGAAAAACCCGACGAATGTTTGCATGGACGGTATTGGCTCCCTCTTGAAACGCCGAACATACAGCAGTGTATGCAGCTGAAAATGCAATGGCATCTTATTTTGTTCCTTTATTCCAAATAATATCATGCACGGAGGTTAGAGAAAAGCAATAGATTAAACATTTAGACCGATGCCAGTGAAGTGAAAATGTGTGAGATGTTATGGGACCACTGGCTTAGCTAGGATTTTTTCAGTAGGGGCACTAGGGGGCCTTGAAATTTTGAAATTTGTTAGGGGGCACCCAAAATAATTTTTTGGCACACACACGCACGCACACACACATAATATTTTCTTTTTTGCAAGCGAGCCAAAACAACGCCTTTTTATTTTGTCGTCAAAATACAGTTTAGACCTTTATCTTGTTTGAATGGTATATTTGGTCACCACTCTACCATATAGGATATATCTCGCTGGTCCATGCTCTTTCAAACCCTCCTGCTTCTAAATATGGAGAGCGAGCGAAGCGAGCAAGAAAATTTTGAAATTCTCACTTACAAAAAGTCTACATTTTTTGCCTTTCTGGTTCATTTCGGTATTACTTTATCTTTCTATTGCCTGCTGATAGTGAGATACTTGCGCTTTATTTTTCTTTTTTTTTCTTTTTCTACCTCATGATTTTTGTGGGGGCACTTGGGGGCACACAAAATTTATGGGGGCACACAAGCCCCCCCCCCCCCTTCCCCTCCCCCGTAGCTACGCCCCTGCATGGGACATCGTCTGCTTGTGCAATGAACATCCCGCCCGTGACGTCGCTCATCTCAGCGGCGTTTGGAGAGCTCTTCAGGTGCTAAATCGGGGCTTTATCTTAGTGGTTTGTAATTGATAATAATCATTACTTAAAATGTTTCCAAGCGTTGAATTTTGGCAAACTTGTCCAATCTAAGCTTCAACTACCCAATAATGAAAATCAAGTAAGTTTTTAAAAATCAGTGAATATCTATTGCAGCTTTTAATGGCGCATCTTGTGACAAGGGTCTTCATAATAGCTGTCGGATCTCTCGAGGCAATGTCGAGAAAGTGAAGATCTATTACCTTGAGTTTTTCATGCCGATTCTTAGAGTAACTGCACTTTCTTTCGTCTCTGGGTTAAACAATTTTCAGCCTTTCAATAGTTAACGGCTGATAACGAGACGTATTCTTGCAATACAGACAATCATCTCTTCAAAATCATACATTTCGCGAATGGGCTGTGTCGACTTCAAATGTCAAATTTTTGAAAAACTATACTGCCAATCGATATATATATATATATATATATACGTGAGACAAGAAGGGTATATACATATAAAATGGTACAACCGGCTGGTACATACATCCAAACCTCTCTCGCTATATATATATATCCTACCGTACACCATACACTTCAATTTACCAAACCATTCAGTTCGCAATGTAAAAATCATAGGCATAGAATTGATCCAGAAAAAAGAACCCCACATTATACTGAAGCGCGAGTCCTACTGGATCTCCAAACTACAAACCTTACGCCCACACGGAATCAACGCAGACCCTTAACGCTCTCAGGCCCATCCCGTAAGTTCCCTCCCCCCCCCCCCCCCCCACCTTGACCCCTACGATGTATAATTATAAAGGTTTAATTTTGTGTATTAGCAAATAAATGTTAACGCATGTGTCATGTTGTATTTATATTTTTGTATCTCACGCCCTGAGGAAGACCTGTCACAGGGTCGAAAGCTCGGCACAATAAAGGCAGAGTGAACATACTCGCAACGTCCCGCCGCCTCTTTCTTCAGCCACAGTTATTTTCATACAATGCTGCACCCATCACGTACGTAGCCGAAGCACTTTCTCATATACACATATATATATATATATATATACATATATATATGCGTGTGTGTGTGTGTGTGTGTGTGTGTGTGTGTCTTTGTGTGCTTTTGTTTTATATTGTTTTTTTTTTATTAAGTTGTTCATTCATGGAATCTCTTACGTGATAGCATGCTCCATTTGTCATATACTGCCATTGAAATTTTAATTTATGATTCACGTACTATCACTGAGTGAAATCAAAATAACATACATGGGGAAAAGGTTTGCACAATCTAAATAAACTTCGGTTTACATTGAACTGAAGTGAATTGAATGAAATTTATTCAAACACCGTAATATATATCAATATCAATATAAGCTAATGAACTGTAACATCAGTCAAAAGACAAGTCCTGTAACATAATATATTTGAATCAGATTATATCTTTTTTTTTTAATCAAAGTACAGTAAACAAATAATCATATGGAGTAATGATATGACGCATGAAATAATCAATATAAGCTAATGAACATTACATTATATAGGCATGTATATATATATATTCATCTCCACGTTTTTTTGTTTTACATTTATCTTGTCGATTTTATATATAATCATAATCCTAGTCTCAACTGCAAGAATAGCTTTGAACAAACAGAAAGGCCTACTTCCTCAATTATAGATTTTTATTGGATCGTGAAACGTCTTTGCCTTTTCGATGTTTGTGTGGTTATGGGCGTGACTTCACAAGACAAATGACTCCAGAATCGATACCAGCTGTCGGCCAATCATGTCTTCATCATGGTCACTTTGCTTATAATTCTTTTGACGGTACTCCAATCTTTCGAATCATTCAGTTCATCAGTGTCATTCAATTCTATTCTTGAGTGTCCTATCATTAAGCTTAATCCCTACCACATGTGACCGCGGAGAATACAGAGAAGGGGCTCAATATAGCTTTCTATAAATAATCAAATGACAAGTCGTATATTTGCACCGGATTTTTTAGTTGCAACTTTCTGTCTGTAATTCACGACTCGGAGATCCCTAGGAATAATATTTCAAATCACTCTGGTCTTGGGATCCATTATTGTGTTACTCCCAGGATTAGAATGGCTTCTGCTTTCATATTTCTCACCCAGTTTTTTCTCATTTTCATCCATCAAGCAGGTCAGTAGGAATTATAGATTATTTAGAGACACTTTAGAGAATATTTGCCGGGATGGAGAGACTTTAGATAGTCAAATGCT
>CM057162.1:8450810-8485405 GCA_029962745.1 Echinometra lucunter
TTTTGCAGTGCAAGCATTGTTAGATATGATTATCTGGCTTAAATTTGGAAGATATCCGGGTTTACTTTCTGCAGACAAGTCATGTACAAACTGAAATACTGTATAAAATAATTATCTCCACTTTTCGAAGACCTTAAAACCCATAAAAATCAAACAAAGAAAGAATTTTATCACCGCTTGAAACTAAGGTAGTGCTAAGTGACCATACTAGATGCATATTAAAATGACAATAAAAACCAAGAAAGTGTAAGGACCTACATGTACTAGTATACTAAAGAAAACAGAAGTCAAACAGTGACAGCATTGTTAAAAGTTTGAAGTAACGAAGAAATAACGCACCGTAATATGCAGGTGACAGCGCTGTAAAAGAAATGAGACACGACGGAAGGAAATAGTTTTTACAGCATTTTTTAAAAGCGCTTTGATTATGGAGCAAGTTGATTTTTTGTTCATTTATCATACATGTAGTATATTTGAAATGATCTTGATTCTTATCTCGTTAGATATTTCAGTCTCGGATTACGACAGCCGCTTAAAATAATGCGATTTTCAGTAAAGAAAGTAAATGAAAAACGATCGAGGTACTCATAAGATAGAGACATATATATATATATATATTATATATATATATATATATATAGAGAGAGAGAGAGAGAGAGAGAAGTAAAGACGAACAAATGGTCATGGAGAAATAAGAGACAAATGATTTTTGTCGCCCAGTATTATTGAAAATAGAAGAAAATATAATTACATCTTTTCGACATGGGAATAGTGATTTGACTCTCAATTCGGACTTCAATGAAGGATGAATGGCTACAATAACGAAAATAATTACAACAAAAGAAAAATTCAAACAGCATGATAAATCAAGGGCTAAACTACACTTACGAGCAGTTGAAGCTATCTTCGAGGCAACTGTGTTCTCATCTGCAAGAAGAATGAGGTCATACCACTCAAATGGTTCCAATCCTGTTAAGTTGTAACTGGTCCCATTAAGATCTGTTACATCTTTGCAGGCGGGGCAAGTCAGACTGTCAACTGTCTCCGAATTGTCAAGGTTCCCAGTAGTGTTCCGACTGTATCTTAGTGTTAATATTGAGCTGCCGGTCATGTCGTTGTCATGAACTTGCCAGGAAATGTAGAGAGAGAAGGATGTTGCCTCCTTCACCTCGACCACAAAAGATTTGTTTGGTTCATCTGAAAAAATGAAGAAAACGTCTAAATTACGATGGCTTCAAGATGATAGTTCGTTTGAAATAGCAAGTGCAATTCATTTTTTTCCTAAGATGCAGGGAAGCAAGAGAGTGAGCTAGAGAAAAAAAACTCGGCAAAGTGTCCTATCGCTGACGACAATTAACCATCTCACATCCCAGTTCACTCCCCTTTTCTTAGATTATTTTCAGAAGCCACTGACAACAAACCTACATGTTTCTTTGACAGAAGACAAGAATCATTAAATGATCTTCCTAATATGACATGGGTATTGACCTTTACTTTAAGTGAAGTAAAAGATATGCTCAGTATTGATAAACATACCCTACTACACTCAAATTCCTTTGAAACCAACATAGACCTTTTACAGAAAGAATGCAAAATTGCAAAAAGAAAATCATGGATATGCCCTGAATAGAGCAATACTTACCAGCTATGTTCAGTTCAACTGATGTATTTGATGGTGGCCATACGTTTGGAACAGATGGCAGTACGCTACATGATATTTTCTTCCCACGATCTTTCAGCTCTGGTGTGAAGGAGAGTGAACTGGTCGCACTGAATAGACTTGTATGGTTGTCAAATGTAGTGTGAAGTATTGCGTTCATTGTGATGTTCTCCGTTCCAAGATTCCATTCTATCTGCGGTTCTGGGTAAACGTCGGTTGTTGTACATTTTAGGATGGCGGGCACACCTGACACTAGAGCATTGGTACCTGAAATAGTTGGCGGATTAATTGGACCTATAAACCCAAAAGAGAGAAGAAAGTGTTATACCAACTTTTAAACCACTTCTGCAGCGAAGCATATTCATTGATAGGAAGGAATGGTTAAAGTGACTGCTGAAAAATTTCCCTTCTTACGCTTCGTTTTCCCCCACCCAAATATATGAAATAGATTATAATACAAACAATTGAAATTCAAAGTGATGTTTACCATGCACGCAGAAAGTTGCATTTGAATAAGAGTCAGTTTCTTTACAGTTGAGAGCCATCCAATTCTCGCCATCAAGTAATTGCAGAGAACCTCCTGGGACAGTATTATTTACATACCAGCTGACATCCTGCCCAAACCTCTGTGATCCCCTTTTACAGTTGAGATTTTTAGGCTGGTCCTGGAAGAGAATCACTCCTGTAGTTCCATTCACTTCGCAGTTACCATGATATTCATTGGCATTAACTGGAATCAAAAGACGGTGATTAGGAGAAACAAAGATAATTTCGTATTCATGGTATTGGGAAGAGATGTAATAAGTATTATTTACAATTACATTTCCAGTACGAATCAACACTAAAATGCTTTTAACAGGACCAGGAATATTAGGAAAAATATATTTTTTGCCAAACCTACTATACCTACTTTGAGAAAATTGTTGCAGATTACATTAAAACTATAGTATTCTTGATTTTTTTTTAAAAATTGGCATTTATATTTGAAATTCCTTTAATTTAATTGTCTTTATAACTTTTCTTTAATCAATTTATGTTTACCGGAAGATACCTAGAAATAAGTTATCTATTGATGTATATGTGGTTTTACATGCCTAGGCAGAATCAAAAGAAGTACTGTCTTTGTACATTATGCGTATCTGAGGAGTTCCGATTCTTCACAGTATATACATACACATACATAAATACATCCATACATACATAAAATATACTATAACTTATATTTCTTACGTATGTAACCTCACGTTGGATTTATTTTCATAAGGGTTCTCACGTAAAGAATTCAGTCTTATATTGTATGGAAAATGCATCTATTTCAAATCAAATGAAACTTTTGACTAGTTAATATCTCTCCAGCATGTCCAGCGAAAGATTCTCTAAAGTGTCTCTTAATAATGCTTATAATTCATTCAAGTACTAACCTCTTTGGTGAATGGCGAAAATAAGAAAGAACTTGGCGAGAAATATGAAAGTAGAAGCCATTTCTGATCCTACGAGAAACACAATACTGGATCTAAGACCAGCTATCTTGGTGAGAGTAAAATGCTTGTTAATATTTACGGCGCTGTCATTCACAAAAAAAAAAGTATTCACGCCGAAATATAAACCTTCGTGAGTTATCAGACAAAATGATATCAGTAAAAATCAAGTGACAATTATGAAATTTGATACTTTATAGCAAGTTATTGACCATATTCTCTAAATTCTCCGCACGCACCGTCCAGATTAGCAAGTGATAAAACACTCATCATGCTCAAAGAACTGAATGAACCGAATGACATGAAAGAGTCCGAGTATTCTTAAAAGAATTATATGTGAAAAAGTGATAAAGACATGATTGGCTGACATCTGGTATCGATCCATTTGTTTTATGAAGCCACGCCCACAACTACACCAACGTAGGGACTTTTCGCAACTGTTTTGAGGAAGTTAACCTTTGTTGTTGGTTCATAACTATTCTTAAATAGTTATTATTACCTCTATTACTTCACAAGAGGCATTGTTATTGTGAAAATTATACATTGTGTTTATAAAGAGATTATATAAAAAATAATGATTCGTACTTCATGTCGTCTTTTCAAGTGTTAGTTTTCATTTTTGGCGGGATAAAATTGATATGGGGAAGTAAGTATGGTCATAATGATATTTCATCAGGGCAGTTACGGGTCATTACTATCGCATTAATGAAAGGCAATAAAAATATCAATCAGCTCTCCTCGGTCTCCCTCTTGAATACTCAAACTAGTTCAACCACACAAAGCAATCTACACAAGAAGATATCTAACATTTATGTAATCAAATCTGAAGTCTTTTGGAAGCGCATAGAGACATTAGATAATAACGTGATAACGAAATGTTCCTGGAAAAGACCGTGCTTTTCCTTTTCACTACTATCTAAAATCTAAAGTCACATAATTCTTTTAATGTGAAGCCTCTGGTCACACAAACGATGTAATTTCAATTTAAAAAGCATTCTTCTCTTCACCAGTTAGGAAATGATTTCATTGAAACTAAAAATGACAAAGCACAAAATCATGAAGTTTGTAGGGAAATAGTGTCAATTTTTTTTTTATTTACAATATAAAATGGCATTACATGAAAATATATTAGAGTATATAACATCAAACATTTAGCAAACTATGATAGATATATTTCAAATAAAAAAACTTGAACATAACAAAACAAGTTATTCTATTTAATCAGTTGTTTAAAAAGGGAAGCAAATAAAATAACTGATGCAAGACTTATGACACATTCAGTCTGATGCCAGAAAAACAACAAAAAATAAACAACAAAAATCCAAAAAGAATGGAAAAAAGAAGATACATTCAATATTGGCAATGAGTAGAGTTGAATATGACATTGGAAATACAAACAAATTGTTTGGTCAAAAATGTGCTCTGGTTAAACATTTTCAATCAAGATACATCACTTCATCACTACATAGTACTTTACGAACTTATTGCATAGATACTATGGGAAAGGTACCATATCTCATCCATACACAGTGCTGTGTGCTTGATGGTGATTGTGGTTCTGTAAGACAAGAGAACCAACTACCATCCAAAACTTGAAGGCACTGATCTTGACATGGTACGCACTTGCTTTTCTCCCAGGGTATAGCATCTTTGGCATTGGTTAGGGCCAATTACTATATTACGCTACATTCATCTGTGCTATAAGCCTCATAGATGTATATCATTACTACATGAAAATAATGCATGCTTGTATTTAAAATGACTGCACTATTTGAAAATCGATTTTTGTTTAATAGACAAGAACTAAAACTTACCCCCCCCCCAAAAAAAAACAAAAAAACTACCCCAAAACAAACAACAACAAACAATCGGTTAAAATGATTTAACAAAATCAAAATGTACATGTACATGGCAAATATTTTGAATACAGTCTAGCAATGTGACTCACATACATTTACATGAATACTTTTTGTATCAAGGTGTATTGAAAAGTGGTTTCATAGAATAATTTGACTAAGAGCACTGTCCTCATATAAATTCTATGACATACTTAAGCTTTACAAACTCTGCATGCAAAAGAAAAACATTTTTTTTTTTATGCAAGGAGTAGTAAACCTCTTTTTTTTTTCCAAGAAGGTACTTTAAACCTAGGCAATTGAGTGTAATACATCTATTTCACAGCACAAGTACTGACTAGTACTGACTTACAATACTGATAGCATGCATAAACTGTATGGTAACTGTCCAATTCCAAACACAGGACTATGCTAATACTATGTGGCATTCAGACATATTCTACATGAAAGCAGGAATATGCCTTCAAATAAAAAAAAAATCCTTCTAAAAATGAGAAACATTTGTAGTCTACATATCACACTCACACAACTGCAAAATTCATTCCACAGCTGAAATAGCAGTTTTTAATTCGGGCACATCTAAAAGCTATTTATTTAATACCTTTCAAGAGAAATGGGTGGCTTAAACAAAGTAAGCTGCATGGAGTCTATTTGTATTTGCATTTTCTTCTCTTCATATAGCTTAGCAGATTAATAAAATATGAGTGAGCCCAACTAACTTTACAGAGTAAGCTGGAACATCCCAATTCTTTTATTCTTTCCTTGTTTCTCTTCCTTTAACACTCACACCAGGGAAAAACATACACGGGGCTCGGGGCGAATTCGCCCCCGAAACGCCAAAAGGAGCCCTGGAAAACTAAAAAAGAGCCCCTGAAATTCTCATAGGGTCCAATGTAAACTGTAATACAATATAGAAAATTCTGGTGGGTGGGCTCAAAGAGTAGCCCCGGAAAAACAATAATTAATTTTTTCCCTGACTCACACCATCTTTCAATCCATCTCTAATCTTCAATAAATACTCTATTTCATATCAGCTGCTTCAGAGTTGCTCCCTGTCTCTCTCTCTCATATTCCCCCCCCCTTATTTTGCTCTGTCTCCATCTTATATTTCTACGGGCTCTCTCACTCTCTCTCTCATGCTCCATTTGATTGTCAATGCTGCATTCTTAATCCATTCATGACAGGAATTATTTGAAGCCGTATTTGATCAGCTTTTCTTCTTCAAATTGACATCACCAGTGTTTTTCCGTCATTTTTATTTGCAACTTCTCATTGCATTGCCAAGAGATGGACTTCAGTACTTATTTTCTTTTAAAAACTTTCCGCATCAAATAGCAAATTCTGATGCAACCAAAATGAGCACACCGCATGTAGAATTTTTTGCTCTTTTGTTTATCAGGGCTTTGCATCAAAAGTTATGAGGCCAAAGCTCAAAATGTGGCATTTAGTAACAAAATGGTTGATAGTCTTTCCTCCAGACCCTGTAACATGGCTTTGAAAAAAAGGCTAAATTTCCTGTTCATCTTCTATGAGATAATTTAGCTGATTCTTGTTTATGAAGAGGGAGATGCTTTCTTTTTTCTCCTCCATACAAGTGGTTTTCTTTTTCCACTTGGCTACGTGATATGCAGAAAGGCTGATAATCTTTCCTTCAGCCCATGTCATATGCATTTAACAGAATGCTAAATTTCTTGCTCATCTTCTATAAGATAATTTGGCTGATTCTTGTTCTTGAAGTTGGAGATGATTTCTCTCTCCTCCATACAAGCAGTCTTCTTTTTCTGCATGGCTACGCGGTATGCATAACAGGTTGATAGTCTTTCCTTCAGCCCATGTCATATGCACTTGACAAAAGGTTAAATTTCTTGTTCATCTTCTATGAGATAATTTGGCTGATTCTTGTTCTTGAAGTTGGAGATGCTTTCTCTCTTCTCCTCCATACGAGCAGTTTTCTTTTTCCGCGTAGCTACGCGGTATGCATTCCATACTCTCAGTGTCCCATCCCAGGATCCAGATATGTACTATGAAAAAAAAAAGAACAAGAAGAAAAGAAATAAATTACTTATGAAAAAAAAAAAAAATTCAGAGGTACATATCCAATCAGCAGCATCCAACAAATGTGTCATGTTAGAGGAATTGACCCAGACTGCATTTCTCGAAACCATCAATAGTCTAGGTCCAAGGACATCCCAGTGAAACATATTTTAATTCTACAACATACTAAAATAAAATTATGCTTAACAGGCTAAGTCAGTTATGGGTAGACAGATATTCACATACAGTGGACACTCAGTATAAAGAGATCTGATATAACAATATTCCTGATATAACAAGGTAATATTCCAGTCCCAGCTCTTCATATTCTTTGTTTCTTATCCGTGACATAACAAGATTCCTGCTACAGGAAGATAATTCTGATGGTCCCACGGACCTCATTATACTGAGTTTCCACTGGATTGCATGCACATCACCCCTCAGTCACTCCACTAGCCTTTATGTAATTTCGTTTAACAGCCAGAACGTGCTGAGCAAATTTCTATGCTACACCAACATGTATATGTAAATGAGCACTCCACAGAGTGGATTTAGTGCTATATAAGCTACATTTATTGTCATTATAATCATTACATATTGTGTATGAACTCAAGTACTGTGCCATCTCTGCAGGCATTATCACTTCGGGTTTGAATGGTTAGATCTTGTACTGCAAACTCAAGTGCGTTATTGTAGAGAGTTTTGGTATACTTGTCTGCAATCTAAACTAAAGAGATGCCAACCCTGACTTAAAAAAATCCTATTCTTTATTCTTTTAATCCTAGAATGAATGTATTTTCAGGGCGAAAATCCTTTGCTTCAAAATTTGAAATTTATTTGCCACTCTGCTTTATATCCCACATGACAAAAACTCTCCGTTTGGCAAGAGCTGACCCTATCTTTTGAAACCAAATTGTTTCTCTGTCGAGCACTCGGGAGGGGCCTTGAGCTAATAATAGCCATCCCTTATCAGAGTAGGCTTAGCATTATTACAGAACAGACGGAGAGAGAGAGAGAGAGAGAGTGAGAGTGTGTGTTGAAAATATACAACTTCACTGTTTTACCCTTGATATTTTTTTCGTTTGAAGTAATGAATAGGTGTCCGTCTATTTTCTGAGTCACATACACACACATGAAAATTATGTAAAAAAACTGAAAAATTCATTTTGCTCATAAAAATGCACTACAGTCAGAGCTGTTGATCTTATACTGCATATTACCCCAGCTGTGTCAATATAGGGGCTGGACCATGGCCTTATATGTGTCCGGCAAGCGATGTGGGGGGAATAGATGTCACCGCCACAAACCAAGATGGGGTCTGAATGTATCCCACTTGAGACCTAAAAAGTTGGGTGTCCTCTCAAACGATATTCCTAATGTAACTAAAATACAGCATTCATCATACACAGGGCTTAAACCAATTCAGTTTGATCCTCATTCTTCTACATCTAATTTCTTTATTTAAAATGATCTACAGTACAAAATACAAAGGTAGAATAAACACACATACTCCGTTGGGGGATGATGCCGTAATGAGGAACAATAAGCTGTGTGCCCAGCAAGAAGCCACACATGAATTTAGCACACGTGAAGTTTTCTAATTTCTAGTTTTTTTTTTCATGATAAAATAGAGAACGATAGAAAAAGTAATTACATCTCACTATTACCAACAGGGAACGTACAGAATGCAATGTGTTGGGTAAATTGCAGCCTAAGAAAGGTCCCAATGTGCACAATGTCAGGCATGTAATGTATTTGTCAGCAATAACCTTCTGCTGGGCACACTATAAAATATGGGTACATGCTATGAGCATGGCCCACAAGCTCGCCACTGTGTAAGTTAGGCCCACAAGCTTGACGCTAGGCAAATAAAGCCTGTGAGTTCGACACTACGTGGGCCTAATTGCCAGTGTTGAGCTCGTGGGCCTAATTTACACAGTGTTGAGCTTGTGGGCATATTTTACTTAGTGTCTAGCACGTGGGCTGTATGACTCGTGGACCTTTTGCAATGTCTAGCTCAAGGGCCATATGACTCGCGGGATGACTCCTGAAATTTGTCTTACCTGACTCCTCTCTGGTACATGGATGATTGAACGGATGGAGTCTGTGTGGCCCAAGTTCGTCTGAAGCAGCTTGTTCTTCCTTGGATTATACACTCTACAGAATAAAACATATTTTGTTTGGTTATTCATTTGTTTTACCCGACTGCTAAAGGGGCTTTCAGATATGAGGAGACAATGCGGCATCACAAAATATCTGCAACATTTTGGTGTACAAGTCAATGGGGTGTGAGGCAACAAAGAATGTCGCTGAGGTAGGACACACTTTTTTTGCTGCCTGGCTGCAAAAATATGCAAATTCCTAAAGAAGTTAACTTAAACACAAAATATGTTGTCATGAGATTGTTTGCTCAAGTTTTGACAAAGTTCTATTTTTTTTTTAGAGTTGACGTGTTATTGTGCGGTCATTAACATGAGACTGCAATGTCGCGCCATATCTGAACACTAAAAATTTTGTGGCGCCACAATGTCGCCTCATATCTGAACACCAGTGCATGCTTGAAAGTAAGCAATCAGAGGACCAACTACCTTAAGTCCTCTCTGATGGACGTGGTATTGAGGTATTATGCCTTAACAAAGGGCACCAATGGATCCATCCAATATCGAAAAGGATAGCTCTTTAGATGCCCTCACATTCAAAATTTTCACAAAAAAATAGCTTGAGTGTTTGGCCCAAACATTTGTGTGTAGTCCCACATACCCATTTCTATGTGCATGTGATTTTCAACAAGACTGAATCAATTTCCTATCATTGTGATGATTTCACAACCTCAAGAAATAGAATACTATTTATTCACTACATAGTCAACCTTTCCAATTGTTTTTCTTTGAAAATGTATCAGAATGTTTATCTTAAAAATTGGAATACACCAAGTGTAACTGACTATTGCCTTTGGGAACTTGGTGGCCTCTCATACTTTGTTTATAATATTACTGAAATCAGAGCATTCAGTTATCCAGATGTTAAGGACATTCTGATATGTAAGGCGATACAACATTTGCTCCTACGACAATTGCTTCTGTTTTAATTTCTCTGAAGACACATGTTTAGGTGAAGGGTTACGACAGGGGTTTTGGTTCAGAATAATATGAAGATAAGAGTTAAGGTTAGTTTTGGGTTTGGGGTTAGGTTTTATGTTTGGCTTAACATGCAAATTTTCCATGGGAGCAATTGTTGCTCGGGCAAATGTCATGGAACTGTAAGCTGTAACTTACTTGATGACATTGTGTACCCCTGCTACGATGCAGTGTGATACATGATCTAGACATAAAGCTGACACTGGGCCATGGGTGTTGATCACCTGTTCACACGTCATACCATCAGCACTCTGAACATGGAGAGAAGGAATAATTATTGATCCAAGATATGAGAGATATCGTGTTATTAACTCTTAATTTGCCTGCTGAATTAATTTTGAGGGAAAATTAATAACAATAGTTCTTTGGATATTTCCTATAAACTCTGCTTTCCTTAGAACAGTATTGATGCTGGTCATTATTCTATAGATATCACTTAAGCACACTAGCTGTGTTCTAGTTTCTCTGGTACAATGTTAAAGGAGAAAACTGATTATTACTATTGTTCAATTTAACCATACGATAGAGGCTGATAGTTACAGAAGCTGGCAAAGAATTAACACAAGAATAAAAAGAACCCAAACATATAGAATACACTGAATGAAATGGAACAGACATGCAAATGACTACAGCAGCAAACCACCTTATTTTATTTCTTGACTTTCATCAAAGAAGATGTAATTAGCAATCATCAACTTGTCACCTAGGCATAAGTTGGACACCACATACATGTCATACCGCAAATACAATTTGAATTTGGCATAATATGCATTTTCCATTTGGCATAGTATGTGTTGACATCTACATGTAATATGTACTACTCAAATAAGGTTCCTGTACCATGTTAATTTCAATGAAAGGGTAGTTTACTAAATTTCATAGTGTCATTCACAACTGCAGGAATAAAGCTACTACATACAGGCGATACATGTGCGTGAAAAGCTTAAAGGGGTTACAATGACTTGAAAGTGGGTTACAATATAAAACTCTTGTTATATACACCATAATCCATCGTTCATTATTGGTGCCTATCACTCTTGACAACTGGCACTTGTATCAAGCATGTGATCATGGCAACTGCCAATACTGGCTAATGCAGAGTTAAACCAGGAGAGCGTTTCATCACGTGTCTTGTCAGTGATTTTAACCGACAACGTACTGTTATAAGCTTCTGAAATCCTTGCATCTGATTGTCTAAGAGCAAATTAGTTAGTAGAAATAACTGATTAGACACGTGATGACATGCCCCCCAGATTTAACTTGGTCCTACTTCATGTGTGCATTTCATGGCAACCTACCCAGAGTCTAATGGTCCCATCTTCCGATGCAGTGATCCAGTTGTCGGTGAAGTCACTCCATCTGACCTGGGTGACCTCACCCTCATGACCTTGCAGAGTGTTTCTCAAGGTCATCTCAGACCCGACCTCGCTGAATCTCCTGATGTAGACCATCTTGTCTCCCGAGGCACAAGCAAACTCATTTCTGTAGAAACAAAGGATAAATATTATCCTTGAATACAAGTGCATCTTGCATCTCTTTGGACAGATATTGCCAAGGTATGAGCTTACCTGTCTTAGCTTCACAAAAAATACCGCCTGAAACTATACTAAGAATGATGTTTCTTGGAAGCTATCATCTTATTTTTGCAAACTGTCAATATTAGCAAGTCTCTGCTTTACAGATGTCAGGTAGTATTATTTACAAAAAATCCTGAATTAGTCAGCCACTTAAATTCATCTACAAAAAGACATGGAAGAAGAAGAGAGAAAAAAAGAAGGTCGGCTGTTATGTTTCTATTCATAAGCATTATACTTTGTCATGAACTAAAGTGTACAACTGCAAATCTTTCTCTTCGTAAAATCCTAATTTTTTGAGCAAAATATTTCTTCAGCTATGTACTAACCTGGCGTGACTGTAGTCCATGTCGATGACGATACCATCACAGGCCAGCTCCTCAACGTCCATACCATCCTCAGATACATTCCTAAATCTATCCACCAATCTACAAGAATCAAAGAAACAATAAAACAACGATGTCCGTTTCATAAAAGTGGTTAACAATAACAAGTTGCAATAATTGTTATAAGCTACTGAAATCCTGGCATCTGATTGAATGGGAGCAAATTTGTCATATAAATGTGGCAGTTGTTACTGATAACAAGTTTTATGAAATGAGGCTTAGCAACATCAATCATGATTGTTTTTTCAACTGCTATTATGATTGGTGAACCATTACTGACAAGCAGAGCTGAATATCTTTCAAGAAGAAGTGTCTAAATACCTAATAACTGACGGGAATCAATTTACACCACAAACATAAAATGCTTTAAAAGTGGCTTTACAAGTCAGCTCTGTTAAATACACAAACACATACAGACTACGCAATAAGCCAGCTTATACTTAGCTCATGTCCCAAATACGAGAGGAACCATTCTATGCTCTTAAATTAGCAAGCCTAAAGAGACAGAGGTGCCTCATGAATAGCTTTTATTTCGCCTTTTTAAAAAGACTATTTCCACCTGGGTATCATGGAATGCACAATGGGTGCCTAATTATTAGCACATATCAAGTGTAGGTGTCAGAGGGTTTTAGATTTTGTCCCGAATGACCTTTATATGTTTATATGCTCAGATTGTGTCTACGAAGTGGCTTATTCATAATCCTCTCGGCATGGTTGTATCTTGACATTTAAGTGCCAGTATCATGGAATTTGATATTTGCTGCTTCAGTTTGTCAATGGTTCTGTTGACGTTCAAGTTGTTCATAAGATGGTACAAGCACAGTTACTCTTTGATGTGATTCCAACAGTCTATGCTGATCACATTCTACAGAAATTATCCTGAGACCTACCTTCCACTCTCCAAGTCCCAGATGCATATTCTTCTATCCCAACCAGAGCTTACCTGAAGGAAACAAACGAAAATCATTACACTCATATTAATTCATAATATGCTATAATATATTTGGAGGGGCGACACAACCTTGTATCTCAAAAGGTTAAATGTTCAACAGGGACCCCAAAACATGGCTTCCTTAGCATTACAGCCAAGTGAGGTGTTAAAGTTGCAGAAGGGCATGTGAGGATTTGAAAACACATTTCAAGTGTTCCTAAGCTGTAAACTTCTGAAAAGAACTAACTTTCACCAAAAAATAAGATACAATGTTTTATCACCCCATCAAGATATATTATATCTTTCTTTGCTTGTTTAAGCCTTCCATTCTAAATTCATTCAGGTAGGTTGCTATCAAGATTGTCACTGTCTATTTGGTAATTTCATTTCACTAGCTAAACACAAATGATTTTTTTTTCAGGTGTTTGGTACAATAAGAATTAGGAAGAAGGAAAAAAGTTCAAACTGCAAGCAAGGATGAAAAGAATTAATAACAAGAAAAAGAAAAAGAATCTGGGGGTGTTTCATCAACATTTGCTGTCTGACAAGTTGTCAGATCTGACATCTTTCCTTGATTTTGATTGGCTGAGAAGCATCGTTACTATGGCAACTGTCAAATAAAACAGACTTTCTCGGATAAAACATCCGACAAGTCCTTTCATGAAACGCTCCATGAAATCCTCCATTTAAAGTGAAGGTGACTGAAGTGGGGTCTTACCAAGTATGTAGTTCCATATCCATACTGTCTGCCTACTAGGAACATGCTAGTCACACAGCTGCTGTGGCCTGATAAAACATTCTTGCAGACAAAGCCTGCTACACGGTTCGTCACTGAATCAGTCTGAAATAAGGATGAAATTGTGAGTTGGGGAGGGTGATGGGAGGGGGTAGGAAAGGTGCTTGGTGGGAGGGGTTCGGGAGGGTAGTGCGAGTGGGTAGGGTGGTGGATGTAGAAATTTGGTTAGCATTAAAAAGTAACTGCGGAGCACTTGTCAACAGAATACACAAGTATGTTGTTAAAAAACCCCAACCATACAAGAAAACAACTTCCCTGCCAAACAACTAAAATTCAGGTTAGCCCTTATTATGCAGAGAGACACACACCGTAATGTTCATGTTATTTTCTGTATTCGCTTTCTGATACACTTTCTTTTCTTAAATGGCTTCAAATCACTACCATGCAGCACTACCATATTTGGTTAGACATAAATCCTCTTTCGTCATTCTTTATTTCAGTGGAAGAATTTCAATTAAAGGCATTGGCTAACATTGTTATGATTTAAAAAAAATCTCATTTTGTTACTTAAAAATGGGATAAACATTAGGGTTATATTGTAAAAATACCAGTGTGAAAGTTTCAGAGCATAATATCCACGGGAAGTATTTTTAAATATTAGAAATGTGAACCAATGTTTGAAAAATATACGAGGGTCGGTTGCATAGACCAAACGTACGGAGTGCGCATGCGCACATGACTCAACGGACCGCACTGTGTGTATTGACGTATCACGCGGCGGAAGGCAAGTAACGGTATTTTTGAATTCGCGCAAACGGTCCTCTTAGTTCAGTGTCTCTCGAGACAAAAGCTAATAAAATCGCAGTTTGCGTCTAACTTACAGCTTTTCCTTCCAAATTATCGTTGGTTTCAGGGTTTTTGAGTATAAATACAAGTACTCATACCCATGTTTCATCTTAGTTTGAGAATTTTTTAAATCAGCTGCTCACAAAGTTAGCCAATGCCTTTAATTCTTTTTCTTCTCCTCCCCTTCTTCTTCTGCTGCCATCATTTTTGTCATCTTCTAAGAATCAAATAAATTAAATTCAAAAAAGAGTGATTACCTCTGGGTTTTCCAGTGATATCGTCTCCTCAAATTCCGATGAGTTGTCTGATTCTGAATCAGGTGAGTTGTTTGCTAGGAGGATGCGGTATTTCTTGAGGAGATCATCATTGCTCGATGGTTTCATGTTTCGTAGAGCGTTGACCGCTGCATCGTCAAAACCCCAGACGTCTGAGAAATAAACATAAGAAATTAGGGCACATGGAATGGTTAAGGGAATTCAAGAGTACGAAGGTCAAGGGATAATACAACTCTATTAAAGTCACCCTGATGAAAATAATTACATTATTCTCTTCATCTATGATAACATACTTAGACCAGACAATATAGTCAACACAATACTACAGGACTGCATTTTAAGCATTGCTTTAATACATGTACATGTTTGTGCAAAAAATGTGTTAATTGCCATAAAAAGAGAACTGATAAAAACACTTATCATCTGTGCTTGTCCAAAATCATAACTTATCCCACATGCAGCTAGCTATGCACAAACATAAAAAAGAAGAAAACAAAAGAGGACTGCCTTAATTTACATTAGGAATGACAGTGACTTTCATTGATCATTTACAAGATAACACAGTTTTCAGGATACCATCCGAGGTTTTACTCTTTAAGGGACGTGATATAACACCCTCCTGCCTTTCAGCAGACCATACATGTATATACTAGCAACCCGATACTTACAGATGTTACCATCTTCAGACCCTAGTAGTAGTAAGTCCAGTGATTCCACAAAGAGTGCTTTGAGTAGTGCTGAGTTGCTGTGTTTGTATGTTGATGTGGAACCTTGGCCAGGTTTGCTATAGGAGTAGCTACTTGGTGTATGATTGTGAGGACTTCGCACAAAGGCGCTGACAAGGGGGCGGCGTTCCTCCCGCTTCTGGTTCTTCAGCTGGGCAAGCTTAGCCTTGGCTTCTGTTAGCAGGAAGGACTCTTGGCTGGAGGTTGAAAGGGATCAATCAGCAAAAAGTATTTTCCTCAATGGTTCAATACAAGTACACTATATGTATATCCAACTTTAAATGAAGAGTATAAAGTATATGCCAAAACTGATTAATGCCATTATTGAAAATTTTAAAGTAAGTTCACCATCATATAGCACAAAATAATACTTTTCAATTGATACATTGCTCATTACAAATATACTGCTGAAGTTTGGTCAAAAGTAGCATAAATTTTCTTTGTCATTAATATATCTTTCATGATCTTTAACTGCAAATATCTCAGTATGACAAAAATGGATATATCGGTGTTCGCATTCAAACTCTTCAAATATTACTTCAATAATTAGGTCTTGCAAGTCTAAATATTCAGGAAACTTTGAGGAAAGGGAAGAGAATGTTTTCACTACATGTGTCTTCTACTATACTGCTGAAGTTATGGTCAAAAGTAGCATAAATTTTCTTTATCATTTTCCATATTTTTCATGATCTTTAACTGCAAATATCTCAATTTGACAAAAATGGATATATCGGTTTTCCCATTCAAACTCTTCAAATATTACTTCAATAATTAGGTCTTGCAAGTTTAAATATTCAGGAAACTTTGAGGAAAGGGAAGAGAATGTTTTCACTACATGTGTCTTCTACTATACTGCTGAAGTTATGGTCAAAAGTAGCATAAATTGTCTTTATCATTTACTATATTTTTCATGATCTTTAACTGCAAATATCTCAGTTTGACAAAAATGGATATATCGGTTTTCGCATTCAAACTCTTCAAATATTACTTCAATAATTAGGTCTTGCAAGTTTAAATATTCAGGAAACTTTGAGGAAAGGGAAGAGAACGTTTTCACTACATGTGTAAACAAATGTATTCATGCACTGCAGCTATCTCTGGAATGTTTCTGTCCTCATCAATGTAAAATCCCTTTCTGATGCCCTATATTCCTTCAAAATTATTTCATTTTGTATAACAATGATTTTTTTTTCCCCTGAATAACTAGGGATAAATGAGACTGAAAGTTCAATGAGAGGAATGTGAGAGATTCTTTTTACCTGTACATGAAATGATTGGTTTGCAACCTTTCCCAGTTGTTGGCATGACCGTCACTACCACCGTCAAAGTATAGAATAGGGTCTTTTCTCGCTGTAAAAACAAAGATGAATAAAACTTTTTAATATATTAATGAAAAAGACATAACAACAAGAACAATACAGCCTGCTCATAATTTATCAAACAAGGCCTCAGGGCAGGTTCATGTTTATAACAGTACATTGTATTTACAGAATTTACCAAACAATGTTCACACAGCCGAGTTTAAAAAGAAAATGTATCTTATCTTCCGGTAGGTGAGGCATTCTATGTTTTACACTGGAAACTAGTTGCGATGCCTCATATGTGAACTCCCTGTATGTGAGGCATTCCACAACATGTTCACACTTGAGCCCAATCACGATGTCTCTTATTAAGAACTTACTGTAAAGTAAGCCATTCAAAAGCATGTTTACATTTGAACCTAATTACAATGTCTCTAACTGGAACTTACTGTATGTGAGGCATTCCATGGCATGTTTACACTTGAATCCAATTATGATGCCTCTTATTAGAACTTACTGTAAGTAACACCTTCCACAGCATGTTTACAGTTCAACCTAATTGCAATGAAGTTGAACTCTACTGGAACTTACTGTATGTGAGGCATTCCACGGCATGTTTACACTTGAGAGTTGTGATGCACCCTTGGGGGTTGTACTTCCACATCAAGATGTGTCTTCTACTACTGCTTGCTAGAAGTTGAAAAATAAGAGTTAGGGAAGGGAAACATGAAGGCAGGAGGAGGCTTGCACTGCATTACTGCTTTTCTGTAACAAAGAGTCATGTATCTGACAAGAGAAATCTATAATAAATATTACAAAAGAATTTTGCCTCTTTTCACAAGAAAAAAAGGAATTTAAAACTCATTGTGCTGATTTATATTTCCTCCTTACAATTCCTAGCCTAAAGCACCATATGGTAACAAAATGAAATTGTGATTAGTTTGCTTTCTGACTTCACGGTAGTAAAAGTTAAAACTACTTGTTGACTGCAACGTACTGTATTGGTATTTAGTTCACTCTAATTTGTAACTCTTTCTTTTCACATGTTACTTTATTTCATGCTTTTATCTCATTGATCCCAGGGGTATTGCAAGTCGGAATGGGGGACCTTTAGGCCCAAATTCACAAAAAAGATGCTGAAACCATGAGGTGGTTTAAATCGCTTCCTGGGTTTGTTAAGTATATGTGCATTAAGAATCTGGTCCAATTGTATGTTTTCTTTACAAGCGTGAATGGGCAATGTGCACTCATTTAGCCTTATTTAAGTATTCTTATGGAGGTTTAACTCTTTGTGCATTGACCTGTAAATCCCCTGTGCTTTGCTTTTTTAGCAGCGAACACTAATCTGAGTTCACAGACACTCTTTTTTAGAGGGCTATAATTTTTCACCTGAAAATTTTGTAGGAAAGTGTTGTGTAGCAAACGTGTGGAGTTCTTCAAAGGCTTTCTTATCATACATGTACATCATTCATTTTATATACCGTACTAGTGTGCTTTGTTTGTATGATACTTGTTTTCCTACCACACATTACTCTAGTCTTTCCAACAAAAATTTTAGCACTAGTTGGGTAGTTCAGTGGCAGGTATTTTACATGTTTATATACTTTATAATTATAAGCTTTCTAGTGTTATTAGTGATACCAAAACCAAACCACCATAATCCATCAAGAAAAGCCCAGACAAAAGAGGGAAAAAAAAAGGGAGTGAATTTGGACTTTATCCCAGTGGCAGAGCCTTTGTGAAGTGTGCTTCCTTCACATAAGGTGCTATGACTCATTGCTCACAACAATTAATCAGACTTTCTGGGTATAATATGCTGTTCCAGCAGGGTGTATTGATATTTTTTCTTACTTGTTTATTGTAAAGATGGTGGTAAAGTGTCTCCCTCATCACTGATTTTAAAACTGAATATCTAAACTACAGGTATAAGCATATATTGCGCAAAAAATCCTTGCTCGTTAGGGGTTCCAACAGGGAAATACGTAGTTGTGCAAAAATGTGAACGAAACAAATCCATGGGTGTGCACTGGTGAGAATGAAACACATGGAGAGTTAAACCTTACCCAACCTCCATTGTGAATTTTGGCCCTTAGAAGAGGGTCAAATTACATTACTTCCAACCACCTAACTTTTATGACTTGTTATTCTTTGTACTGCAGTTTTGATAAGGCAAAGAGAATGATAATTATTGTAGAGATTGTCATGCTCTAGCGGATATGTCAATGGACTGTGGAACTTGCGGTCCCGGGTCCGAGTTCAAGTCCCGCCGTGGTGCTAATTCCTTTTGGCAAGATATGAATCTACATTTGCCACTCTCCATCGAGGAGCAAATGGGTACCTGTGAAGATTGCCGAAAGCCAATGGGACTGCCTTTGCCATTGCCCTGAATGTACACATGCGAATGGTGCAAAACGGTAGGAATGCTCTCTAAGGAGTGAAGATGGTGTACCTTTCTGTGTGGGCTGGAAATCCAGTGATCAGGCATAATAATAGTGACATTAAATGTGAATTCAAGTTCATGCAATGCGCTATATAAATGTAATTATTATTGTGGAACCAGCCGTACAATCTCTGCATACTTACCAACAGCTTGGCTTAGCTCTGGGAAATACTTCATGTGCTGCAGATGGTATTTCTCACTCTCCTCATCTTGGAATGTTCCAATGAAGTCAGAAACCTGGTAAACAAAAGAGATGAGCAATTTGTTTGTTTCCTGTTTCCATCAAATAACCATTACAATCATTATATCAATGCACTGTTTGTAAGCTGAACAATTTCAGCTTTCAAGCTGACTGTTTGATGCATTTTTACAATAAAACTTATTCAATTTCAAGTATACTATGTGAATAAGATGAGATACTGTGTGATTTCTGTTTTTCAATCTTTGGGGCAAGACAGACATATGGTCAGTGAAGTAAACACGACAACCAGTAAATACAAACCACAAACTTTAAGCTATTACTGGTAAGTGAAATGAAATGAACTTTTTTTAAGCCCACCGCACACTATATCCGAATGCGACCCGATTTTCAAACAAATGGCATTTTGCATTAAATATCAAAGTTCAAACAAGTAAACTTATCTTATTTGAAGTTCGGAATAATGATAGGAATACTAAAGTCAAAATTTTGGTTAACTACGAGCCTTGTCGTCGGAGTAAAAGCCAAATCGGCTGCAAATCGTAGCTGATCGCAAGATTGCTATGACGTCTCTACGATTTTGAACTGAATTCGCTTTTATTCCTACAGGAAGGCTCGCATTAGCCTGGAATTTCAATTTTAGTATTCATACGACTATTTGGAACTTTGATCATTAAGATTTTACATGTTTGAATGTTCATATCAAATGTTATAACAATTTTTCCCAAAATCTGATCGCAGACCGATCGTATAGTGTGCTGTGGGCTTTACATGTATGAAATTTAATATTAGTTCATTAGCACAGCTTCTCTGTTCATTTTATGCCACATGCAAAATGATAATGAAATTATCCTGATGACAGACAGTCAAGCTGTCCGAAATGTCAAGTCTTCTCTCATTACAGCCTTCTCTGGTTAGAGCCTTCTCTCCTCGTCGCCTTCTCAACTGGTTACATTCCTTTTTCAGGACTTCATCCGATCTCAAGAAAGATACACTGTTACTCTTGACTCTCTCCTACTCTATCTTGCCTTTCCATTTCTCCTCCCCCATAACTTTCTCTCTTCAAACTCACATTCCTTTCAGGATTTACCACATGGTGAACTGTAAACCTCATCAAAGTTATCAGTACCACCATGCAAACCTCCACCTTCAAGAATCATCTGATAATGAAATGGAATTCTGTTCCCCTGTGCCCCCACTTTCACCTATTACACCTTGCCAAGTATGGCAAAGAAGGATTACACTATTGTCTCTTTTGAAAGAACAAGTCACATTGCTCAAAGAGTTGTCTTACATTTTCTCCAGACTTGGGGTCATAGAGAGCAGCAACCGGTGATGTCCCTGAGGATATCCAGAGAGTTTTGTTCTTTGGTACATAGCACAGGTCAGTGATGGTTCCTAGAAAGCCGTCTAATCTATGGGTCAGCTTACCATCCTGAGACCAGATCTTGACTACCTTGTCGAATGAACCCGTCACAAGCCTGTACATGGACAACAACAGTAAATATTATACAATACAAATGAAGGACTGTATATGAGATCCCTATGGTGTATTGTTCTTAGATCATCAGTGGTCCCTGAGAAGCCTATCAGTCTGTGGGTCAAAATGCCATCTTGAAAAGAGACCTTGACCACTTTGTGCAATGACCCTATCACCAGCCTGAATGTGGACAATACTGTAAAAGTTTATATACATGTACATGTACGAAATCTATCAAGTCATGTTCTCTGGCACATGTATAGCAGACTAGGTGATTATGGTAAATTAAACATATGTTTGTAAAACCAGTCAAGGGCATGGCTTCTTTTTTGATACATGATGGTATAAGTCAATAATAATCACAATGTATAGAGATTTCATGGTGTCTTTTTTTACTTCGTCAAACTATGTATAAGGAGAGGGAAAACAGAATAGTTGTTGCCAATTTGAGGAAAGAAAGCTGATTAAAGTAATCAACGTACCATGTATTGTTTTCTGAATCTCTGATGAGTACTAGGCAAGATATACCTGCATCATGGGCCTTGGGATTGCTAAAGAAACATGAACAGAATCATGGTAATTAGTGATAAAAAAGGCAGTAAATGCATGTATGTCAGGAAAGCACAGATTAAAAGGCAATTTCAGAACAGAAAGTAGAATGAGTATCAATATGTAGTGCATCCAGCCTGAGTACATCAGTAATAGTTCTGTTTATACTTAGAAAGATTAATAGCAGCCAAATTGACTTTGGAGAGAGGTAATAATGCAGGAAAAAGAGAATGGAGAATAACGCAAGAAAAAAAAAAAGAAAAAAAAGAAAAAGCAAAACCAAGAAAACAACATTTGACCTAGAATTACTGAGGAATGATTCTACTCAACAAACCAACAGAAGGTTTCGGAATTTTCCATGCATTACTCAGGAGAATAAAAGCAGCATTTCCTTGATAAAGAGTGTTCAAAATGGTTCAAATTATAACAACTACATCTGCATTAAAATATGGCTGAAATCTGATTTTGCTTAAAATAAATGCCATTACTAACTTAAATGTGAACATCCATTCATAATCACAACTGCTCTCCCTTCTCAAAGCTGCTATTATTCACTGAGGCAAAATAAGCCGAAAACATGATTTCTAACTCACAGAATGAAATGTGCTGGCGCCAGATTCTAAACTTGAGTGCTTATATGACTTTGTGTACATAAAGAAACACAAAACTAGCTACACATATAGATTTGTGTTATTCAACAAATCTATGTGTCACTACTTTTCTAGTCTAGAGCATTTATTTTTTTCTGTGCGTGTACAGGAAGGCAAAATGATTATTATGTCTTACAACCACAAAAAAGTAAAGGAAGTAACAGCAGATTATACATTCTACTATAAAAATCTACAAACACAATCTAAAATGACAGTCTATAAAATACTCTTGCTATATACATCTACATGTCACAGAATTTAGTGTCATTGCCTGTGTGATTAAATTCACGTGTGGAGGTGTCGTGGTGTAGTGTTCTATCACTTGAATCTCAATTTAAGGGTTGAGCGTTCAGATACAAGCTTGGCACTGATGTGTTTTGACAAGACACGTGCCACTCTCACCCAGGTGCTAATTGGGTACCTGGTAGGATGCACAGGTTAGTGTGATTGGATTAGCATGTGCATACTGCCATGGCATAATCCCTCATGATGGCAGTCTCCTGTTTTCATATACCTCTTCAGTTTAATTATGCATTTGCATTTGTATACTTTAATATTATTACTGTATACCATATTTTGTACCTGGTATTTTATTTATGTAATGTTTATGTAATCATGTATTGCTTTGCATTTGTTGTTATTTGAATGCAGAAATAAAAACAAACAAACAAACAAACATAAATAAAACAACAACTGGTGACTGGCTGGAATGCACCCTAGGGAGTGGAGAATGTGTATAGCTAATGTGCAGAATTTGAATCTAATGACAGGGGCAATAATAATAACAGTGTAAGCACTTTGCTCAGCAGATTATATTACCAGTATCAACCCATAGCAGTACAGAGCTTTCTTGAGGTCTAAATTAATCATCTTCAGTCTTCAAATTGGCAGCAAAAATTTCTTTCCACGTTTACATAGCTTGAAAAACATAAATATGGATATAACATAAACCAAAATGAAATATAATTGTAAGAATTGAATCAAAAATTGCCAATTTGAACACAGAAATAGTGATTGCATATTATTCACTGCATTGCCAATTTAAAGACCTTAATGATTAATTACACTTAAACTGCTCTAATTTGAGAATTCCACACCATACAGCGATAGGAATGGGCTCAAATTTGTGCGTGTATTTTTCTCTTTCTGCTCATGTATGATATGCACTGCCTAACATTCTGGACCAGCAGATACTGCAAAAGCGTCTCCTAAAGGTGACACTGTACCTCTATGGGTTAAAGCACATTACATGTACCAGAAAGTATTATCATTATTACCTGAATGTATGCCACAAGTATGCTTGTGGATGAAAATAGGGTAAATTAGTAACTAAATATTAGTTTAAAAACATGGAATTACAATCAATGCTATGCTTGCATACCAGCATGTTAAAGCTAAAATGTTATGTATCAGTTTTCGTCAAACACTGAAAGTAGATGTCCCCCCCCCCATCTTTCTCTCCTGTTCTTGCTTCCCCCTTTCCTTCTATCTTCTTTATCTCATACTATCATTTGCTTGCTCTTGCCCCCCCCCCCTTCCTCTCACTCTTCCCCTTTTTCTTTTCCATATTCATTGAATTCATACTATGAACATGGCAGACAAAGAAAGCAGACAAAATAAACAAACCCTCATTCTACCCTTCACAATGGTTCTGGTAGTCAATAGAACATCCCTTCACTGCTATTGTCTGAAATATGTGGAAAAGGTGCCACATGCATATTCACCTGGAACTACATGATTAAACATAATAGCTATGAAGGGCTGTCCTTTTGACTACCAGAACCATTGTGAAGGGTAGAATGAGAGGTTGTTTATTTTGTTTGCTTTCTGTGTCTGCCATGTTCATAGTGTCATAAAGAGTTGCAATTTAAAATGACTAGTTTTGTTACTGTGACTACTGTAGTCTTTTACGTTTGTAATTAGTATAGAAACCTGTCAATTTAACAAACCCTTCAATATTTTGGGGTTCTAAATTGTCAAGCAAAAAGACTGGACCTTGTGGCAGTTCACAGGTTATGCCATAAATTCTACTACTACTAATGAAAAAAAAAGAAGAAGAAATGGAGTAGTAAGATTCATCAAGAGATATAAGTTAGCTGTGATAGATGTTATTTTGAAACTTTGAATTCAACCAAAGAATAAATTTTGCAAAAGCAAAAATTGGAAATTGTTTTTTGCTCCCCCCCCCCCCGATATGATGTTAAGAATTACAATTCTAGGGCCATGTCTTGATCTAAATGTAGACACGTCAGGGCATTTGAATTTCAACAACGTAACATGTAGCTTATAATGCCAAGCTTATGGTGAAATAACCAGAGTGAAACTCCAAAAGATCACTTGAAATTTACATGGTAGTGGTGGTCAATCCATGTTTATTCATTGGAATTTAAGAAAAGGTGCTTTTCAGTAACCCCTGACTAGTATATTAGAGTGGAATTAAATCATCTATGCAAAACAAAAATAAACAAAGATTAAATGATCAAGTTGAGAAAGAGGAAGAGAAAGAAGAAGAGGATGATGAAGGATAAGAAGAAGAAAGAGGAAAAGAAAGAGAAGAAAAAGAATGAATAAAGAAATATTAGAAGAGAATGACACATTCGTGAAAAAAAAATTCTGGAAATAAAAGTGATGCTTACCAGAAAACTGGATTGAGCCCCCTATTGCCCGGATAGGAAGAGGAATCGTAGATAATCAGCTTCTGATCAAATCTGTAAAAAATACAATATTACATATAGAATCTCTCTATATGTGGCAGATGCAGAATTTGGTATTTTTTCTTTCAACAGGTGATTCAGACATATGTGTACCTAAAGTCTTTGAATATGTATTAATTCTTCAGGTGACATCTTGGCAATAATGATTACCATTAATACACATGTTAAGTTAAGCTCTGCACTACCTTTTTTGTCAGGGGTTCCAGACTGAAATATTTTTGGTATTTTGCTTTTCACTGTGCCTCTCTTTACATTCACAAATTTTAGGGGTCTGGGGCCTGTTTCTGGAAATCAACGCCAAGTTAGTCATATCTTTGTCCGCCAACTACGGAGATGACTCTGATCTTGGTAAACCGTTTCACGAAGAGCATGCTAGCTAAATATATCGTGAATCGATGTTGCTATGTGACAACACATAGTCTTGATCACAATAACGCGTAATTATTTTGTAAAAGAATTTTATCAAAACTGCAATTATTTGAGTGAACTGGTGAGTGCAAAGATTAGAAATAGTAGCAAGGGGTTATAGATACAACATATTTTCAAAGAAGGCAGATTACACCAAAGAAAAAATTCTGTTTTCAGCAATTAAGTTAATTATTGTTTTGAATGTAAGATGGGTACCCCCGGGACACTAGATTTGCAAAATAAACCCTTACGTTCATGATCGGAAAAAGGAGGCAAATTAAATATTTATCCAGCGTCATGTCTTGACCAAAACGTTGATATGCATAATTTTGGTAAATTACAAGCTAAAATATGTCTCATAAATGTATTTTGTTTAAAAAATCTACGATATAAATTATCTTTGAATAAATATGGGTCTGAAATCTACAGACTATCCCTTTGACTATGCCTTGCGTGACGTGGAAGAATTGCGTTCTTTTGCGAGATTTTACAATCACGGGAGAAACCCCCTAGGAAACCTTTTTTGCAGATCGTTTCATATGAAACATCAAATATAATATTTATACATGAGCAAGGATGAATTACTGATTGCAGGAACCTTTAGAAAAGATAGATTTGAATTATTTTTTTAAAATCAATGTACCTTCCATTTTGGCCAGCCATAATCTACCAAATTAGTGGCATGTGATGGCGCTGCATATCAGCGAAAAAAGATATGGCAGGGTCAGAGGCATCATATACCTAGGGGGCAAAACCCCATTTTCAGGGTTTTTGAGAAACGGAATGCTGTAAAAGGTTGTTGGGTGTCAATGTGTTCAGGATATCATACTGCACAACTTCCAGGTGGACTACCTTGAAATTACGCTGCTGAAAAGAAATGGCGACCATTTTTCCAAAATGGCTGCCTTGTAAACTAGTATTGAACTGTTTTGAATGTAAATATTTAATAAAACATCTATTTCTCACGTATAATACATCATATTAAAGAGTATTAAATTCCCTACGCACTGATGTCACTTTCGATGGGTTTGTAGATGATTTGCATAACATTTTTGTCTCAAATATGTGAAATTTTACCTTTTTTACCCAAAATCTTTAATTGCATCAAAATACATATTTCGGCGTATTTCAATAGTCCTGATGACTAATAATGTCAGACTTTATCAAAAATTGTCCATATCTGTGGTCAATATCATATGCAAGTTTCAACTTCATCACTTATCTAACTAAAAAGTTGTAGGACTCTGAAGTTAACACTGTGATATTGACTAATTGCACAGAAATTGGTTGCTAAGGGCTACCTACTCCCTAACAACGTTGGCATCTTGCTATGTCTAGTGATCGCTATTTCCATGCAGCTTAATGATAAGATATGTGCTGTCTATTGATGTAGTTTGATCGTATTTCATTCATTTATGAATCTTAATTAGTTCCCAATGCTGTAAAAACAATGCGCATGTAGCAACTGATGTACAGATAGAAACTAGTGCAGGCTATTGGTGTATTTGGTGTATATAGAATGAGTCCTTTCTGATGGTGATAGTTATGATTTGCACTCCTACTCTTAAAAATTACAATTCAAGGTTTGGTCGCCGCCTTCTGTTACATCTCCAATCCTCTCCATCCCGCCTCACCCCCCCCCCCCCCCTCCATTCGGCATTTAAAGAGACTGGTACAATGCCTTTTAGTAATGGAAAATGATCAATGAATTAAAAACGCCTGACAATTTTTTATTCATAGTCAAATGGTTATTTGAAAAGAAATCTGTCAGTGTCTTGCAAGTAGTAAGGCAGGTCTTGCAAACATTGATTGATTGATTAGGTCACCTTGGTTACCAATAATTGCATATTCATGCTAAGAAAACTTTTGAGAATCTTTCCACTTCTTTTATTCTCTCTTGTATAAACAATTGTATTTGAAAGCAACTACAAAAAACAATAAACAAACAATACTAATAAACCCAATGTGATTTTCAACCAACCGGGACATAGTATCAAGGACTTGCGTTTACCATGTTCACCAAGTTTACAGTATAGCTTGATTTGGATTGAACTTTTTTGTGTAAGTGGACCCTTGACAGTCAATTTTTTAAGGATCTTTTGAATGCACGCAAAGAAGACATTAAAAATGAAAAAAAGGAGAGTATTAAAGGGGGCCATTAATTAATAAACTTGCAGACTTTCACACAAGTCACAAGAAAAACTCCGAAGATGAAGATCTATCTGCCTGTTACAAAAAACATTGTCTCGGTTTAACATAGGCAGAGTTTTAGGTCACGCCCTAACAAATGAGAAACTTGATTATCTGATTACTTCTTTAAACTGCCAGGATGGGGATGTGTAACTTGTTCAATACGATCAGTCATCCGCAATAGCTTCCTAGTTTTACCATCCTTAGTGCCTTAATTTGCATGGCCAGAATTCATATTTGTACAGTTGTATTAAAACTATTTTATAAAATTAATTGGATGGGGTAAATTCTAATAAAATGGGAGCAAAAAAAAAATTGTTGAGCTAGGGAAAGATTTCTTCCTTGCATGCTCTCATAATCTTCAAAGCCTATAAGGCATAAGCAGTACTGTGATGTTTTTAATATGATTTTACTCAATTTCTCGCTTTAAAATAAAAAATAAAATGGGCAGGATCATGGCTGTTGAGGAAGGAGGGGGAGGACTAGGAGTTCTGATCCCAAAATAGGAGCTTCGCTAGATATGTGTGCGGAGGTGTCACAGCCAAGGATGAAAAGGGGCAAATTTGACATTTTCATATCTATCTGCATGGGATGTTATCAATTCTATGCAGTGTTGCTTTCATGTTCTTTCTGTTCATATATTTGTTTTTATCTCTTCCTGCAAGTTTGGCAAAAATCCAATGACCTTTTATTTTATTTATTTATTTCAATTTTATTTATTCATTTATTCATTTTTGCTTAGAAAACAATCGTATCAGCTGCATAGTAAGACATTTCACAACTCAAAAGAAAATAGCGACGTTAATATCTCTTCTGAGTCAAAGCCAACTGATCTTTAGTACCTATATTTTTATTGTTTGATAGTTACTTGTATTGGTGAAACTGTAGTAAGGTTAGGTTCTGGGCAAAAAAAAGTAGGGTATTGGGGAAAAAATCCTTATTTGTAGATATCCATTTTATTCCCATCAGTTTTCATAAAACAATAGTTTGGCAAGTTTTTTTTTTGTTTTGTTTTGTTTTGTTTTGTTTTTTTTGGGGGGGAAAGGGCTCGAATCTCGCAATGGGCATGTTTTTGAGGTAGTGGGTGTGCGGGATAAGGAATGAGTTATGAACCCTACACGCTCAGAAAGTTGGTTAAGATCGTTGCCAGTTGCTTATGAACCTGTCAATTTTTCGTAAAAGAAATGTACAGTATGAAACGTAAGTGTTTTTTTCTAAACCAACGTTTGGTTGGTTCATGATAAGAACCTACCAAATGTTCATCTAGAAAATTTCTTATTTTTATAGAATAGATCTTCAACCAACCTAAAAAAAAAAAAAAAAATCTTGTTTAGCACTTGTATGCATGTCTAATTGTATTTCGCTGGTTTCCTTGACAGTACTATAAATTTAAGGCTAAATGATATGACAAGGGGGAGTGAAAGAGGGGGGAGCAAGAAGGGTAAGGAATGGGCAGATATGCTAACTATCAATGAGTTGTAGAGACTCTTTCATTTTTTGTCAATAATTCTCCATTACAACAAAGGTAATGGACGAAAGTCTCTCGCTTTTTAGTTTTTATGTGTTGGGGGAGAGGGGGAGGGGGTATGGACACATTAAGATATTAGGATGTGGTGTGGAACAACATCTGAACAATTTCTTCATGTGATAAAGTCATAGTGTCCTTGTTCTTAATGCATTATTGGACCAATAATCTAAATTTTTATAATAGTTCATGAACACACGACATACATGTAGATTGCTAGGCACAGACAACAGCAACAGCTTATTAGGATGGGGTGAGCGAAGGGGCCTAAACATGGCGCAAGGGGGGGGGGGGGTGAACGAACCGCAAAATCTATAATCTTTATGAGTTGGAATGTAAATCATAAATCATGAATACCACTTTAAGAAAGGACTCGTTCCCTGTATCATTGGACCAAATGCTGTGCTAGTTTCCATCTATGCATTATCAGTTTCTAGGCGCAGTCGCTTTTTTTAGTGCTCATTGGGAACCAATGAAGATTCATAAATGAATGAAATATGATCAAACTGCATCATTAGACATCACATGACTTATCAGTTGCATGGAAATAGTAATTACTGGTGGAAATGTCATTCTACATAGCAAAATACCAACGTTGCTAGGGAGCAGGCAGCCCTTAGCAACCAATTTCTGTGCAATTAATCCATATCACAGTGTTAACTTAGAGTCCTACAACTTTTTTGTTAGAAAAGTGATGAAGTTGAAACTTGCATATGATATTGACCATAGATATGGACAATTTTTGAGAAAGTCTGAAATTATTAGTCATCAGGACTATTGAAATACGCTGAAATATGTATTTTGATGCAATTAAGATTTTGGGAAAAAAAGGTAAAATTTCACATATTTGAGCCACAAATGTTATGCAAATCATCTTCAAACCCATCGAAAGTGACACCATTGTGTAGGGAATTTAATACTCTTTAATATGATGTATCATACGTGAAAAATAGATGTTTTATTAAATATTTACATTCAAAACAGTTCATTACTAGTTTACAAGGCAGCCATTTTGGAAAAATAGTCGCCATTTCTTTTCAGCAGCGTAATTTTAAGGTAGTCCACCTGGAAGTTGTGCAGTATGATCTCCTGAACACATTGACACCCAACAACCTTTTACAGCATTCCGTGCCCCTAAAACCTGTCTTGCCCCCTAGGAAATAAGTTCTTAGTCGGGATGTTGGCGTTGATCTTGGCAAGCACGGCTTCGTGAAACACCTAGCAGACAACTAACCAACTAGCGGCGATCTTAGCTGAGAAGTTGACTTATGACGGTTTCGAGAAACAGGCCCCTGGGCCCCATTTCATACAACTTGTTATCAGTAACAACTGCCACATTTCTTTGACAAATTTCCTCTCAGCCAATCAGATGCAAGGATTTCAGTAGCTTACAACAATTAGTCACTGCATCTTGTTATTGATAACAAATTTTTATGAAGAGGGCCCTGGACTGAAGACTTGAAGCCCTTGTCCACCAGAGCCTGGTTTGAGTCAAAATCCAGACTTTAATAGATCAGGACAAGTTTCTACCTGAATTAATGCTGAAAAGAAATCTTGAATTTCCACTAATCAGCTACCCATTATTGAACTACATGTACACCAGAGAAAGACAAAAAGAAAGAAGGAGGAGAAGAAGAAGGAGAAGGAGAAAGAGAAGGAGACAAGAAGGAAAATAACAAGGAGAAGAAAAAGAAGAAGGATAATGAGAATAAGAAGAAGAAGAAGAGAAGGGGAATCTATGGAATATCTAGTTTACTTAGTCTAATGCACTCACCCAGCTGAGTAAACTCTGGACTCCAGACAGACAATACACTTGACAATATCTGTATGTTCCTTGGAGTTGTATGAATATTTGAGATCTATAAGGTGTCCACTCTCTCGATCTGTATCAGAGACATTAAAAAGCAGGATAGATTTTACTGTACACATGGGTGGAGAGTAGAAAACATAGATAAATGTCTTGCTTAAAAGAAATTACATGAAAGCACCTCTGCAAAAGTAGCCAGATAGAATAAAACATGAAAAGAAGAGAATTAAATAAAGATTGGCATTGTGAGACTTACTCTCATCCAAGCTGAAGACCCTGATACAAGCATTGAAGCCACACACAAGCTGGTGTCTCCTCACATTTAAGGCCATGGTGTAGACAGGGGAACCAAACTGTTGAAGGAAGCAGGAAAATCAGAGCAATGCTCAAACAAGAGAATAGCTTCAGTTTCCTTCACTGCAAAGCATATCAAAATGTACTACACTACACTACTGACTGGCACAAGCTTAACCTGTTGACAATCTCCCATAGGTATAATATATGTGTCACCGAGGCTGCATTTCACGAAACCGTCATAAGTCTAAGTTCATGGACATCCCTTTGAAACGCGTGTTAATTCTACAGTATGCGTTTCAATGGGATGTCCAAGAAGTTAGACTTACATGTACGATGGTTTCATGAAATACAGCCCTGATTCCCTTAGGCAATGGGTTAAGAGCCTACAAACAGTAAAAAAAACTAAGAGAAGCACTTCTCCAAGAATAAAGAGCACATGGCTAAACTGAAGAAAGCTCAAGAAGTTGAGAAGTTGACTTACTGAGATGTGATCATGTACTGCTGCTGCTGTAGACCAAGCTATGATGGTGCCATCATTAGAAGAGGAGAACATTACCTTGGCTTCTGGCCTGTGCACAAAAAGATTCAGAGCAATGAGATTATTTGGAGATATACGCTAACATCTGTCATTATTGTTACTATTATTATTATTATTATTATTATTATTATTATCATTATTATTAGTGTTATTATTGTTATCACCATTAGCATACAACCCACCATAAGGCGAATTCAAACAATAGGTTTATTCCGTCACAATAGGGCAGGAGAGTGTTAAGGGGAAAAAAAGTGTGCATTAAGGGGAATCGAAACAATAGGTCGAGAACAAAAGAATTCCCCCTAAGGTTGCAATTATAGTTATTATTATCATTATTATTATTATTATTATTATTATTATTATTATTACCAACATGATTACTATTGTTGTTGTTATTATCATTATCTATATCATAATTAACATTATCATCATTATTATGACTATGATCATGGTGATTTTTATCATTTTCATTATCATCATCATCATTATTATTGTCATCATTATCATTAGCATTTCTATCATTATCATTGTTACATTTATTATAATTATCATTATGAAACGAGTTCAAGGATGTAGCCAATAGTGAGTGCGTATGCATGTCACATGTTCATGCTTTAATTCTACGCAACCTTCTAGCAATACATTTTTTGTGCAGCACTGTGCATTTTGTATGCATCACTTTACTTCTAGAGTGAGAGTGAGACGCACGCCATGAAATACACCTTATTTCTAGAAATCTATCACAAAAAGGATTTAATGCACTTTCTCAGGAGCGCATCACATTCTGACTAGCTGGCTACACTTGTGATGATGTCATAACATAAGAGAAAACAGATGTTGCCTCCTTGTCGGTGCGATCTGAGGAAATTTGGAGCCATTTTAACAAATTTTCCACTACAAAGTCATACTGCCGACCCATTTTATAAACCAAATAATGCGCAAATTAAAATTTTCATGTCAGTGGCGATGCAGGCATCTTGGGTATTAACAATATTATGCAAAAGCACTCGGCGCAAGTGCCTTGTGCTAGTCATACATTGTACATACCTTCGAGTGTGCTGCATCGCCACTAACACACTCACATCTGTGCATTTGTATATCATCATTTTCGTTACTAACTTTAAGTATTTGGCATCACATATGCCTGGGAAGGCAAAAGCTTGCTTAAAAATCAGAGTGACAAGCAGGACTGGTCTCCCCTCAAGGTATAACTGATTTGGATTTGTGCAAGTGTATGACTACTACTATCGAAATCCATCAATATTGCATCACAATTAGCAAACTTGCAAATGTATTTAAAATCTTGCTGTAAAATCTTATTTGCAATATCAATATGGGGAGGGGGGGGGGGGGGGTGATGCATGTGTCAAACTCATTCCACAATATATAAAAGTCTTTAAGCTATATAAAAATGACTAACTACAATTAATAGATATTGTAGCTTACCAGTACAAGAAGTCAGTGACCCAGCCTTGGTGTTCATGAGTTGAAATAGAAAGCTTGTAGCCTTCCACCTCCCACATCTTAATGTAGCCATCTGCAAGATATATACAAACACACTCTCACAAATGCTAGGTTATACTAATGCAGGTGTCAATTGTATGATGCAACTCAAAACCTACAGCAATAGTGTGTCATTTGTCTAATAATATGAATCACATTTTCTTATATAATAACGCACCCCAACATCTGACCTATGACTGACATTCATTCACTCCATTGGAGATTTCTGAGTTATATCTTGGAAGATTGTCTGCGTTTTTCCATTTCGTGATATGAAAAGCTGTTTTTCATTTCATTTTCTTTTTTCACTTACACTGTTTTCTGTCCATTTCTGTTTCATAAAATTTTGACAAGCATTCCCTACTTAGCTTCCCTTGCACTAGTCTAAAGGCCCCATTATTAGTTAGACAACAACTTTCTCTATTTTATTAGGAAAGACTTCCACATGTACCCCCACTAAAAAAAAAAAGAAGTTTAGAGACACTGTATTTTCCACTATTTTCTTCTCAACTCTTTGTTTTTCTTGACTTATACTTCGGTCTAAGTTAGATCTAGATCTAGACCTACAGAAAATATTACGCGTGGGACCGGCATTATTAGCCACAGACCCTCTCTGGCTCTAACGTTAGATCTAACTTACCTTCAAATCCAGCGACTATTTCGCGCCGCAAAGGGTGGTATCCAAGAGCAGTCACTGATCTGTGGTGTGTCTCTTTAAGGACACTCTGTTTTTCCATAGCCATCTTGTCAGTTTATGTTATTTCTCTCCATGTTCCAAAATCATAAATCCCTTTTTCTTTCACTTCAGTTCAGTCCTTTTTCAATTTTGTGTTTCTTAGCAACATGTATAACATTGATCGCAGATGGCGCACTCTGAGAGAGTTTTGGCAGTATTATTTTAATGACGATCATTGAAAAATCTGGACTTACTACGATATCTTGTAAGCCTCCTTAATTTTAGCACTGGCGGCGTAGCACGTTTTGAAGAGTGGGGGGTCAGGGGCGATGGTCAGCCTTTTTTTGGTCGATTTTATCCTTGAACTCACAATAAAGTACACACACACACCCTCATTTCACCCGCGCAGACCCTCTCACACATTATTGTTTGCGAGTGAAAAATGACCACTCTTATGGTTTTTAAGAGCATTTCAAATAAAAATTCCACGATATGACATCATTCATGATATTTTGATTAAAAAAATTACCAATAATTAATTACAATATATTTTTCCCTTAAAATGGGGGGGGGGGGGCGGGGGTTGCATATACCACCCCCTCCCGAAAAAGTGGGGGGGGGGGGGGGGGGGGGGCTCACCCTGGCATTCCCCAGGACTCATGCTCCTTGGTGTAATTCAA
>CM057162.1:8494656-8537575 GCA_029962745.1 Echinometra lucunter
GGTTGTTTCCACTAAGGCGCTAAATCTGCACAAATAGAAAACATATTCATGCAAGTAAAAAGTACTACTAATGCTGGATTTCTTTCATTCTCAATTGTTAGATGAGATGTTGATACTTGCAACGGTCAAAATTGTTGATGTGTTGAAGATGGAAAACGGTTTGAATAAATATCCTGAATTTTCCGAAAGTGGATTTACGCCTTTTGAAAATAAATGTGAATATAGTGCCCTATGGAAACACGTTAAAAAAAAAAAAAAACTCTCTTTCATACTTTCCTGATTAATTTTTTTCGTATTCATATTGAGTCATATTGAGCCATATTGAAACGTTATATGGAATAAGCCTCCAGTCCTACCGATACTTTGGTTTCGCTTAAAATGGATAAGAGCATTTTGGAAATAAGCTCGTCTCATTATGTATGTATAGATATATGAAATGTGCAATTTCAACGATATCATTGACCTCATATCTTTAAAAAAAAATTTGATTGTGCTTTTTTTTCCTGAGGAAAATTGCACCAAGATGTGTTCATGTATATAGGGTACAGGCCCTATAGATACATATATATATATATATGTATATATATATATATATATATATATATATATATATATGTGTATATATATATATATATATATATATATATATATATATATATATAACAAACCTCACAGGGAATAACTGACCACTTTGTTTTATGATCATAGCTCAAATAAGGTGTGTTGTATTGGACAAACTTTAACAGAATCTGAAAGAAAATTTAATTCCACACATTTTGACATTTCATTTGTTGAAATCGAATAAAGAATGTGAGCACAATGGCAATTCATATGCAAATAACCCCCAAAATAAAAGTTGAACCAATCCCTATCATTATGGCAGTCCTATTCACAAAATGGGTTCTGGCTGTCAACCTCTTTTCCTTATTCTCAGGCAATGTGGTACAAACAAAAACACAAAGGTGGTCTACAAACTTAATGACAGTCAAAACATGTACTAATCAAAATCCTTCCAGTGCAAGAGACAATGGATGTCCGGCAAGGAAAAGCGTTAGCGCTTAAAAGGATGGCTAAGTTGTCTGAAAATGAGATATGACATCTCGCCGGACATGCAGACAACCTAGCTCCTTTTGAGCGCTGACACTTTTCTTGCTGGACAACCATTGCCTCATGCATTTGGAATGAATTTGATCAGCACATTGACTGTCATTGATTCTATAGACAACCTCTGTGTTTTTATTCATACCGTATTGTCCGAAAACAAAGAGATGAAGCTGACAAACAAAAATCCATTCTGCGAATAAAGACTGCCATAGGGATTGCTGCAACTTTTATTCTGGGGGTATTTGCATTTGAATCGTCATTGTGCTCACAATATTTATTCGATTTCAACAAATGAAGTGTCAAAATGTTTGGAATTAAATATTCTTTCAAATTCTGTTAAAAGTTGTCCGATTTATGACACCATATTTGAGCTATGATCAAAAGACCAAGTGGTTAGTTATATTTTGTGAAGTGTGTAGTGTATATTTTTAATGTACATTGTATCTGATAGTGTTCACTGTAGAGGACTGTTGTCGTGGTGTAGTTGATACTTCACCATACTCTGGATCAAATAATTTTGCAGTTCGATTCCCCAATCGGTACTATGGTTTGGCAAAATTATTGTTATTTACTTTTACCACTTTCTATGGAAGTGGAAAAATTGACTCCTTCAGATTCCAACGCAATTAAAGTCTTTATGACAAATATCCTTGTGGGATATAAATGTGTATATGTTTTCTTTTTTCCATCACAGCTATCACGGTTATTTCGCGAGACGAACTTGATCGAATCGGTCGTTACGCTGGGCCTGCAGCTCTCCTCGCATTCTGTAAGAGGTACGGAGTGGAACAGAAGTCGTCAGAAGCCGTTGCAACCATGATAATCAATACGCTCAAACTAAAGCTAGACTCCATACACGACAGACAGACAAAATCAATTAACCCAAAACATACCCCGAGAAACGTTTTGAGAGAGCTACTTGAGAAAAAACATCCTCTGTATGGTGAGTTCCTCGGTAGTCTGCCTTTGCTACTTGAACACATTCCTCGCGATTTAGTTCGTAGGGCTTCGTTTACCTAGTTAACAGAGATTATTTACAAGAAAAAAACAAGGTTCAATTTTGCACCCTTCAAATGTAACACTGGTAGCTCCTTTATGGGTACAATTTTGCACTCTGAGAAGAATTCTGTACCTTTAACATGTTTAAGGATTCAGTGAGCTACATTTTGCACCCTCAAGGGAGCAGAGTTGTACCCTATAGGGAAGGTGCAATTTCGCACCCTTTTGAATGCAAAGTTGCCCCTTTCAGACGGGCATTACAGGGTGCAAAAAGTTCAAATGATACATCTCTGTACCTTTTGTATATAGGGTGCAAGATTGCACCCGAAAATGTGCTGCTATGCAGTGTTGCATTTAGGGTGCAAAACTGAACCCTTTTTCTTAGAGTGTTGAGTAACACTTTTAGTTTACTGAATTCGTCAAAGTTAGGTATAATGTTGGACTGTAGGTTGAAATTGATATCGTTTAGTGCCTGGGCATATGTCCTCCCCAACGTTTATCAAATGAGGCCGAAATTATTAGCACAAAGCAAAGAAACTCCTGGGAAACAATATCTGCTTTTGCACTATCACCGATTTTTAGATGACTATTTAGAATCATATTGTGGGAATATTCTTTTGTATAGTAGCATATGGTCTTTTACATGTCGGCAATTTTCGCCCGTTTGAAATGAATACTCTGTATAGTTCTTCAGCTGACGACGGGTGAAATACAACTGACTTGTAACACATTCTCTCTTCTAGCTTGTCTTCTTCCGAGGAGAAAGGAAGGCGACATCTTCAACGTAGAGCAGATCGAATTAGCGTTTCGTCTGGTTATGGCAGACGTCTACCCGTTTGCTAAAGCGCTCGGCATAAGTGACCAACTCTTAACCTGCTATAAACCGAACTTCGAACCAAAACAGTTTGGTCAAGGCACCTTCAAGATGGTACAAGAGTTGAAAACTAAATCCCGAAAGATAGGACTTGATGTCCGATTCAATATGGTCAAGGCATTGAAAAACACTGGTTTTCCTGAAGAGGCTAAGCTAATTTATTTTGGTAAGTCAGGAACCCAATATTGCCACAGAAGATATGAAGATATACTGCTAGAAAAAGTACTCTTATGAAAGCCATTGTGAGTTTCAATTTTTTGGTCTTTATTTTAGATCACCTGCAGCATTGAGTGAGATGAACTGTTTATATATAGTAGCAAATTTTGAGAACAAATGAACTGGATCAATTACCAGTGCGCATTTCATTATCATAAATGGAGTGATTACATTACCAGCAAAAGGAATGAGATTCCATGGGAAGTAATTGAAAAGGGTACTAAACAAACAACTAGAATAGGATAAACAAATGTTTACAGTAAGAATGTTGAAAGGGTACCAAACAAACAACTAGAACAGGATAAAAAAAAATTTCCAGTAAGAATGTTGATTGGGATTTATCAATATTCTTACTGTAAACATTTGTTAATCCTATTCTAGTTGTTTGTTTGGTACCCTTTCCAATTACTTCCCATGTAATCTCATTCCCTTTGTTGGTAATGTAATTACCAACAAGTTCATTTCTTTTCAAACTTTCCTACTATATATAAACAGTTCATCCCGCTCAATGCTTCAGTTCCTGAAGATGATCTAAAATAAAGATCGAAAATTTGAAACTCACAGTGGCTCTTATCGGAGTACTTTTTCTAGCAGTAAGTCAAGAACAGGCTGCAGTTTTAAAAGGACTCGTTGATGAAAAAACGGCTCAAGAATCCAACTAAATCGACAGTACCATATACTACCAGTCTCTTATAATCTGTATTGTTCACTATTGCCTTCAACCTCACCTCTTTTATCTACCTTCCTTTCGCACGGTATAGGCATTTTCTTCTTGGCTTGTATATATCCATTGTTTGTTTTGCGGGGCCATTGATCTTAGCTTCAATTTGTGTCGCAAATACACTTGCTTTATGTGATGGATGTAAAATATGCAGAGACGGTATGACATTTCTCATTTAAGTTATAAGGGTACGGCAAGCTAAGTGCTTCCAACAATATTTGTCACATTCATAAATGAACTTTCGATATCAATCATTTATAGGCCTGCCCATAAACTGACAGGATATTTACTAACAATTAATTTGTTTTTTGTCGGTAAATTTTTCAGGATTTGCAATCGGTCTTGGAGATGTAGTAGAGGTTGAGAATCGAGTTGACATGGCACAACTGGCGAAGCAACTCTCTGTTCCTGATGACATCCAAGGGATGAATCAAGACAACCAAACCAATGGCGTTGAACATCAGAAGTCCGTACTCCTTCAATGGAAAGACACTGTTCGATCTTCAACCTTCAACCAGCGCTTGGTCTTGGCCGATGCATTGTTCAACATTGGCGAGAAGCAACTTGCACTTGACATAATATCAGGTATTCTTCTATACACTTTAGAAAAAAGAAATCTTTAATAACCATAAATGCACCATCATACAATTTTTCCCCTTGCTTAAGGTGTCATTGCCCATAAACCTATCCCTCACCTGATTGCTTTCTGCAGACGTTTTTATAATCTATTAACATAGTATTATTATTAAAAGTTTCTGATCATCGCAAAGCATACATATAATAAGAAAAATTTCATGCAACAGTCATTTCAGTCGACACGTTTGTCAATCAGTTATGTCGTGGTATTCCTATATCGTACTAAACCAAACTTGAAATTCCTTGTGTGCAAATTCTATGACCAATGGAGTCTAGTATCAATAAATACTGTACTATGTTTCGACTTTGTTTCCAGGAAATCATAGAAACCGAGTGATAAACAACCCTCAGTCCGAACTGCTAGCGAAAACCATCCCGGAGGAACGACTAGGTGAACTTAGTAAAGTTCTGGGCCAGAAGGACAAAGGGGATCAAAACTGCCAGGAGGTTATTACTGCATGGGCAAGCGATGAGAAATTCTTAAGTTTTTTTGAGACGAAGCCCATGAAATTAAGTAACCAACTACTTGATGCCGGATTCTATACCTTTGCACATGAAATTATGGCAGGTAGTTTATTTGGATGAAAAGTTAACTGTAAAATACCTTCTACAGTATATTACTAAATTCTAACGTCTAATATCGAAACGGTATGCCTGAGAGATTTGCCGTGTGATATTCAACATCTTTAACATGTCTGGTTGTTATTTGCCGTTATTAAGGTGTCACATATTAGCGTATCTAGCCAACGTGTGCCCAACGTATTCGCAAATTTTGATATAGACCAATTCCACCTTCGATTTATGTATTTGGCCCTCTATCGGCGATGCGTCGGTGTGCAAGCGCGCTGACCGCGATTGGCTCTGTGTACAAAATCAATGAAAGATATGAGATATGCCCTGATATTGTTCCATTTACTTTATTCTAGATCAATTAAAAAAAGAAAGGGTACATGGCTAGCTAAGATAAGACAATGGCCATATCTGACAGATGAAGGTATGATGTATTTTTGTACTTTCGTTGCTTTTTCCCCTTAGTTGTGCCAGTACAAATTCGATCGCAGCATGGCAGCCCCACTGCTGGCACTGTTGCACTCGCGGTCCTTACGGAAACGTGTAGGGAGTACGGCTTCTCACACAAACAGGCTTCATGAGTCAAAGGCGAGTGAATTTCGCACTCGGTTAGCTTCCAATTTTTAAACTTTCTCCAATTCTTGTGGCATTTTAGCACCGCACAGCTGTTACCAGAACTTCCCTGATTATTACTCTTTGCAAACATTAAAAGAAATCTGCATATATTGGTCAAAATAGAAAAAAAAAACAAAACAAAAAAAAACAACAAACAAACGAATGTACATAACGCGCTATTGACTTGTGTACTATAAAAGTTGGGGCGCACACCGCAGTATGTCGACCCAGTGTCGACCAGTCTGCTGCCCTCTCGCGTTGTGGAATTGGTCTATACGTTCTTTTCTTGGTACAATTTTCATAGAATGATATTCATATCAACCACTTTCAGGCTCGACGTATGTAGTAGTTTTATAAACCCAAAGCTATTCAAAATTTAATCAACGTAGTAAAAAAATGCTCTTTTAAATCATTCTGATAATGATACAAATGGCAATACACGATATTTAAGGAAATTATTCGAAGAGTTGCAAACCAGTCACATGTTGCAGTGTAAATCATTATTCTGTAAGGACACATGGCACTATCATGTTTCTACGAAGCAGTGTATGGTCCTTGCTCTAATCTTTGCTACTCGGCCATGTCTGCAGCATCTCCTAGGTACAAAATGTCTTGTTCCTATCTCATGTCTACTTTGTAGGTGCCTGGCGTGGTAAAGAAGATAAGAAAGCTACACAGAAAGAAGCAGAAGACAAGGGGGGTGTGACCAGTCAGGAGCCGCCCAATGGAGACGGCACCGCAAAGGAGGAAGGTAGACAACACTGTATTTCTGAATCATATTTAGTGCAATGTATAACGTTTCAGTATCAATACATCAATCATTTAAATGTTTGAGATAATGTCTAGTACTCTCTGATGAACAGTGAATCTTCATTTTTGTTTGACTTCTGGCGGGTTTTTTGTTGGGGGCTAGGGGGAGGGGTGGGGGAGCCGGAAAGGGATGTGGTGATCGATGTGGTGATCTGTTGAAAAAATGACCACTTTCATTTCGTGGCTGATAATATTCCATTTGCCCTGAGTTAAATATGGCATGTCCAATTTTCCATGTAAATTAAATTTCACCTACATCCATCCCCCAGGGATCATATCCATTCATTCTTTTGGCAAATGTTCGACTACCGTAATATATATCTTCAGTATATGTCAGGGCAGGGTTGTATAGCACACAGGGGAGCATGGGGCAGCTGCTCCCTAGAAATTGTCAATACCTCACCTTTTTTTTTTACCTTTATTGAGAATTTCCCCAAATCCCACAAAAAATGTGCACCTGGGTAGCGTTTCATGAATAGAAGGCCTAGTATTAATTTTCACTGACTAAGTTGCTCTCAGCCAATCAACTGTGAGGATTTTCAGACGCTTATAACAGTTGTCATTGAAAATCACTGACAAAACTCCATGAAACGTTCCCCCGATCGTTCAATTTCAATTCTGAAAATGCAAAAGCCCCCACTCGGTCGTTACGCTCCCTCACTTGCGTGTTCCCTCAAATATTGAATATTGAATTCCTGCTTCAGGGTTATTGGTTTAGAGTAGACTGATGAGCATACATCCACGTAAGCTCGCACACACACACTAAAACTTCCCCACACACTTGTATTTTACACACACACACACATATATATATATATATATCGCTAAAAATTCAAAAAGGGGAACATAATATGATGATATCTACTTTAACTTTCTATGGATAAGTGAGGAATTTCGGAAATTACTCGTTAATTTATTTCTTTTTCATTGGATAAAATGATAATCAGCAATATATTTCAATAACTTCACCGAGCTTATAGAACTTTCAATTATTCTCTCTTTATTTTGCTATTCTATAGGTGCAGAGCAGGATAAAGAGGATAAGAAAATTATTGAAATAAGAGACGAAACACATCGAAAGAACACCGGAAAAGAAGGTAACAGTAAAATATAATGTGGAAGAGTGGGGTGCATTGTTTGGCATATTTGACACAAGAAAAGCACCTCAAGGAATAAAAAGAAGGAGTTGCAGAAAGACGGTTAAACACTGTCATGGTTATGACATGTGTCTTTTCGTCATTCTGAAGACCCTGTTTTTAAGAGGCGATTATGTCCCCGCAACAAATACCAGCAACATTTTATTACAAGTCTATTGGATATGAAGCGACCAAAACTGTCGCCGAGGAAGGAGACATTTTTTGTCGCCGGGCTACAAAAGCTGTGGACCAATCAAATTCTTGAAACGTTAGCGCAAAATCATGTTGTCATGAGTATGTCTGTGCAGTTTTGACAAAACCCTATTTTATTTGTGATTTGACTCGTTAATGCGTCATAAGTGGGGCAATTTTGTTCGCCATAATGAAGACTTCATATGTCCGGGGATTTGTTGCTGGAACATGTCACCATATATCTCAACACCCCTTTACCGTATTTTAAGGACTCTCTCACACGGAGATTTATTTGAACTGCGAAATTCAAATCGTGATTCAGAAGATGAGTCTAATTTCAGCAGTCAAGTACCGGACACGCGGAAACAGTTTGCAATAAAGTGGTAAACCGACAGAGTGGGTTACTTTCGGAGTCCAGCAAGGGCTTTATTCAATTCAATTCATTTCAGTTTTATTCAGTTCTAATAAAAACAACAACAACAAAAACAAAAAGACAAACAAAAACAAACAAAAAAACAACAACAATACAATCCTAACGAATAAAACAATACAGATAAGTCAAAGCAGGATAAGGTAAGAAGATAAAACACTGCAATAGATAACAATACAAAAGAATGATTGGAAGTGGGTGGCCATATATGTTTATTAAGTCCCACTCTTTTTCAAAAGTGACAAAAAATATGTAGCTAGCCAGGAAAAAATATAGTGCATTTTTTTAAATAGAAGACAACCAAAAGAAAAAAAGGTCACATCTGAACACATTATTCACCTTATCATCAAATGATAAATTCATATGATAAGAGTCAATGGAATATGTAGCACTCTTTCCATACATTTCATTTACTTATGTGCAAAAAATCTAGATTGTTGGATGATAGTCTATGACTGTGGTAGCTGATAATGTGTTCGACTCATACTTTTCAGGTGGAAGTCAGGAAAAGAACAACAACCTCACTGTTGGGGCAAGCGAAGAAGATAACGCAAGTAATAGGAAGGAAGGTAAATTGAAATGATTTGTATGGACAGAAAATACTGGTCATCATTCATCATTCATATATGTTATAGAGCGGTAAAGTGTGCCAGGTTATCCTAGAGTTCGGGAACTTGATGTATTTCAACCAGATTAAAAAGACCAAATATGTTACAATAAAGATAACAGTTACTCATAAACTAAATATGCATGTACACAGCCGATGCCAACAATTATTGTCCCAATTAGGGCATGAGAAACATCGGTTAACGCTTCCACAAAATACCATGTAACTTAACTGGTTTAAAAATTCATCTCACCTATTTTTAAATAGATGCGGAGCACGAGAAAGAGCAGCAAAAAGCAACAGACTAGAGACGATCGAGCACTCCGATTTCGAAATAAGATATAATAATGATGATGACAATTTATGAAGCTCCGCATCCATTACGCTTAATGCTCGAGGCGCATTACATTTACGCTGTATTTCTGTAGGCCCCTATTCTTGACCCAAAACAGTATATTTGAATCAGATGACATATTTTGCTGCAGTTCCCAAAACGTGCGTGACATATCAACAGAGTCGTAGTTCTTGTTACTTGTTATCTTGATGAGATGGTTAATGTTCTTTGCAAGGAATTAAAAAAAAGCTGTACTATTTACTCTTAAACATTTATGCATTTATTGCATGATGTAGTATTTTTCAGAGCACTACAATTACTTGAAATGACAATGAAACTTCTGATTTATTTTTTGTTGTTGATTGGGTTTATTGGGGTTATTGCTGAAGGTCTGTCACTCAATTAAGAAACCTTTATCTAGCACTCTATAATCCAATCTTCAGTTTTAAATATTTTGTGTAATATGTTGAAAGTTTCGTCATAGAACAGGTGTTGGGCTTTAATGAATAATAGACTGCCCCATCAAATGGAAAGTCCATTTGTAACCGGAAGTAAATTTAATATATATTCTATATATTTACTTTTTCTATTATTTCTCGCATTTTAGAGAACTGATTAAAGTATTGATATATGTATTAAAATGGCCCCAAGTCTCCTTTCCTGTTTATTTTCTGGTTTCCGTCCCTCAATTTCCTAATTCATGTCTCCCATTTTCTCAGTGCGTCCATTGTTTGATTTATGCAGAGTGGTCGAGTCAGTTATGGTTATCGGTTATGGAACATATATTAAACGCTTTTTTGAAAAAAAAAAAAAAATCCACATTCCGTAAATCTGGCCTTCGCTAACTTTGAACTAAAAAAATAAAACGTGGGATGAAAACTCATATGGTTAATATGATTAAGTCTCCTCCAACATTACGAATTTGTTTTAAGAAGAGCCACCTCTTATCACTTTCCTTTCATCGGGAACCATTTCGTCGACTTTCGTAAGTGTTGTTTAATGCTCATGCACGATGATGACTCGTACATTTGCCTACAACTTTGTGTTTTATGTCTTCTCTCGAAGAAGCCACGCAAAATACTTTTAGAAAGATGCCCTTGCGGATACTAGTTGCAAGTCGTATTATCTAAAGAAATATTACGTGGGGCATCGGTAGGTTATTTAGATAAAGAAGGTAAATGGGAAAGGGATAACTTGTCGAAGAGTTGGCTAAAAATCTGTTAAACAGGTGCAGGGGAATGAGAAGCTTTTAAAATTCTTCTATGTGCCGGAAGCTCTGTAACGGAAATAATCGAAAATTGCATAAGAAACATACATTACAACAAACGACAACAACAACAACAAAGAAGCCCAAATAGGAATACATATATTAATGTGCATCTTTAACCGATACTGATGAGATGAGCTAATATAATTAGTTTGAAACACTGAGATGTTATCACATATATCTTAATATATTATGTTAAGGTGAGCTGCAGGATATGGAGGGAGCAGTACCGACAGAAATCAACACAACTGAAATCACCAACACCATCAACGAGCAAGGTAACGCACACATACACACACACACACACACACACACACACACACACATATATATATATATATATATATATATATATATATAAATAAATGTATATTTTCTCAGTTGCTTTGATATATGCATCTATATCAATAAATACATGAGAAATTAGATGAGAAAATAATAGTAACCTAGCTTAAATAGAAGGGGGGGGGGGGGGGGTCAAAAAGGGGGACAACTCTGTCGAGTTTTTATTTGATCTACACTTCTATTGTTCTGTTTGCATATATGCAATCCGAATCTTACATATAACTTAACATCTGCATGCATAAATTCAGTGTATACAGAAACTTTTAACATGCATAATGAAATATTATGATTGTATTATAGTTATTACTGGAGTTATATTTGTCATTTTTCATAATTTCGTTGATGGTGATAATGATTGTTATTTCCATTGTTTATATCGCGCATATATCTTTCATTCTGTAGGAATGCTCTGGAAAACATATTCAATTTGGTGGACTGATGATTGAAAGAGAAAAGAGAGACACGAAGAAACACATTGAATAACCACATGACTAACATTGCAACCTTGTCTCTATATTTGCCTTTTCTTTCTACAGCTGGTAGGCCTGAAGAGTCAGTTAACAGTGGGAAAATTCGACAGTCCGAAACTCCTGTCACAGATAACGCTAATTTCGATTACTATTCAAACGATCAATCAGACATGTCGGAAGCAATAGCGAGAGCACAGGCTTTCATATGAAGTAACTAATTACAGGTAGTGGTACAATAGAAGAACAAAAAATATCCACTTTTCTGGTTTTCAATTGCTTTTTCAAATAGAAATTTTGAAATAAGATGGTTATTTATGACATATCTTTTGTTCCTTAAGAAGTGTGTTTGTTCAATTCAATTCAATTCAATTCAATTCAAATAAAACATTTATTTTCTTCCATGTCATTACATTTTTCGTAAACATAAATTCATACATAAATCAATTTGTTATAGAAAATATATAAATATGTACATATTGGGTTTAAGGAAGAAGGCGTATACCCTAAAAGCTGAGGCTTGTGGCGGGTTTGTGTGTGTGTGTGTGGGGGGGGGGAAGTGTGTACACACCATCCCCCGTCTCTGGAAAAAGTGGGGGGGGGGGAGATATATCCCCCATCCCCCGGGATTTATGCCAATCATCACAACTGTAAGTGCATTTCAAAGGAGGAAAGGCAAATAGACTATAACAGGGCAACTTAACCATCATTTACAGTTTGGATGAATATAATTGACATTCTAATAAACCTCTATATCTGATGCTCACAAAACAGTGGCATTGATGTAATAACATGTTTCATAGGCCTACAATCACAATAGCTCGAAAGAACTCGAAATTCAAATGTTTTTTTTTTTCTGCTCTTGCGAGCGCGATTGATTTCCACGATAGCGATTTTGCAGTATGATGGGGGCCCCTTGTCTTCGCACCTAACATTTCACTTGAAATTAACAGGCTTTTCATTCGGTATTCTTCTAATGACTGACCTAATCTTAATCCTCATATCCTAGAGAGTAACTGTGCCGAAAATTTCATCAAAATTTGAATGAGAACAATGTTATTTTCACAAGAATAGACGATGCTGTCATTTGGACACTAAAAAAATGGGAAGGTTCCTTTGTCTGCGCACTCATTCACTTTGTACACGCAGTTCGTGATTTTAAAATGAAAGGTGGCATTTTCGAGGCATGTGAGTAAAAATACATAAAATAAATGTTATTTACCAGTTTTCCCTCATTTTTCCGCTTATACATATCACCAAAATTCATTTGAAGATGACTGTGTTCGTTGTGTCTTTTTAAATGTTAGAATCGCGCAGACTTGGGCACTGCGTGCGCAGACAAGGGACACCAAGCCATGACTTCAATTTATTGCCCGCTATTTTACACGCAAATTTCTAATGACTTTCATCAGCGGGCAATAAATGATTTTTCGGCCCGCAGTTTATTTGGCTTCTCTAAGCGGGGCAATAGAATGTAAAAATTACATTGCCCAGATGTCTGATACGGTAAAAATATCAAATATAACACACTTTTACAATGTAGGTTTAGGGACAAAGTACTCGTACTAAGAACATGCACAATTTTACAGTGGAGGCTGGAAGAGTTGAATATTTAAATAACACGGGCTGGCCATCGCCCGAGGCGGGAGCCGAGGGTGATATGAATCTAATTTGGGATATATATATATATATATATATATATATATATATATATATATATATATATAAATATATATATAAGTCATATCTCGGAAAGGCAAGTCCATAATATTATTATTATTATTATCTACAAGACATCTTGCATAAATTCATGACAAAAATTTCTCAAAATTGTACTAAATTCCTGGTCATTGAATTCAGTAAATGTCGCAGTCGCCATCCTGAGCACCGGTGCTATTTCACATTTACGTTAATGCAAGCTCACAAGGCAAGACAAAATCATGCACAAAATTTGCATTGCGCGCAGTAATATGCAAATTTCGTCGCCCTTGATCGCGCATTTAAACCAAATTTGATTATTTTCGCAAGCTAAAACATTTCTTGCACGCAAGAAAACGTGGGATATGAAAAAAAATATGGAGCCTGGCTTACCGATTGATATGGACTTTTTTCTAAATTTGGTCGATATGATTTCAAAATTGACCTGCTCAGATGTCTTGCATAGGTGATGATAAAAGATATGTAATAGTGATGGAGCTCATGGGAGTGAAGGAAAGGATGAATACTAAATCATGCACACTTGTTTTAGTGGAGTTTGAGAACACAGAGAAATAATACTTTTCCCTAAGGGAATCAGTTAAGTGGGTGCTTTGAATAAAAAGAAAGAAGTATGCTATATCCCTTCAACATCTGGCAGTAACATACCATCGGGGAAAAATATCAACGCTTCACCAGCAGATCTTAACATTACTTCGGTAATTTGATGAGGAGGAACGAAACATTAACACGCTAGAGGGGCAAAGATCACTACATTTATGTCGAAGGTGAGAGTGAGCAGAATATGAATAACCTTCCAGGACATACACTGGTGTTACATTTCATTTGTTTCATTTGTATGTATATACTGAACGACAACTTTGGGCCCTCTTGCATAAAAAATTGAACTAAAATAAATTAACGCAACTTAATTTTCAACCCATCAGAATTGAGTATTTGGGACTTGCGTTTAATTTTTTGAGTTGTGTTTAATCGCAACTTTTTATACAAGAGGCCCTCATCCTTTCGTCATATACCTATGATATTATGTATCGTTCTGTTTTAGAATTATTATTATTTTTTAACCATTTAACAAACTTTTGATAATGATTCTTTGAAAGTATATAATAATCTTAATGCATAAACTAATCGTACGTACTTGTGAACTTTGCTTTTGATATTATAATACTGTATTTATTCAGATACCATTGCCCAATTGACAAAGACATCTGCTTGTTACTCTGTGTACAAGGTGACAGTTATACTATAAACATGTCAAACATGTCAAATATCAGCAATTACAACTGATCATCATACATTTGTAGAAATACATTTCAGAACTATTAGTGTGCTAAACATGTTCAAATAGTGATGCTCATACGAAAATAAATCAAGCCGAATGTCTTTATACTGTACATGCAGAGAAACACATGTGGCTCGGATAATAATTTTCAGATGTTCATTTGTATAATATCATTGTGAAAGGCTTGTGTTGACAAATATTTTTAATATGTTATCTTCTGGAATGTTTTGCAGATATAGATTTATGTAAGTTATTTTCGTTACATGTAAATAATTATACATTATACAAGTTAGTAAGTAATAGGATGTACAGCATATTCTAATTCCATCAATAAACAGAGGATTATTGTAGTATATAGACCAATTCGGTGTGAGTGCTGTTTTTTATGATAATTTCTAACGGGGGGGGGGGGGGGGGGCTTCAAGTATGCCTAACAAAACTAACAAAAGATGATTTATGCACTGACACAGCAACGCACCTGGCTCATTGCACAACCAATTGAATCAGTTTTTGTTCTTCTTTGCAAGCCCCCCACTTATGGCCGAGATGAGTTGCAGCGTTTTGAAACCGGATCTACACCATTTGTAGCAATTCACTGTTTGAAAATTACTCGTACGTATCATTTCATTTACATAGGTTTTCCAGGTCAAGTGTCCACTGGTTGGAACCAGTCATCCGTATAGGCAGTTCAAATGTCCATGTTGTTAAATATATGTCCACATTAAAATAATGGTGTCACTTTAGGCAGTTCAGATGTCTAGAGAGATAAGTCAAAGTCCATGTTTGTACTCAATGCACCTATAGTACATGTATTTCAAATAACCGATTAGGGAGTTAAAATGTCCATGTAAGAATTATACGTCCTTAAAGTACATGTCAAATAGCCTATTAGGGACTTCAAAAGTCACATCAGTAAATGCATTTCCAATTAGCTGGAGCAATGTCCAATCAAGGAAATCAAATGTCGTAGGCCTATAGTGATCTCAATTGTTAGTAGTGTACTTGGACCGAATATACACTGGCGTAGTTAAGGGGGAGGCACAAGGGGGTCATGGCCCCCTATTGATCGGTGAGCAAATTAAAAAAAAATATTAAAAAAATGAAATGAAACTTTCATCGAGTTCACTACACATAACTTACCCTACCCCTGCCCTGGGAAATGAAAGTAAATTGTAAATATGCCTCTTCTCATATAATTTACGCCAATACTGAATCTTAGTGTAAAGAAGATGTCGTTTTCACGCACGAATTTTCAAATATCTCCCTCTCCTTGCCCTTCATATGCTACTTCTCATATAAGTTACCCCTAATACTGCATTTTAGTGTGCAGAAAATGCTATTTTCATGCACGAATTAAAAAATATCCCTATCGTGGGAGGGAGGATACCGGAGGGGGGATTCCCCCTCCCACACCCTCAGCTTCCCCCGCCCCTCCTATATGCCATTTCTGATATAAGTTATCCCTCATACTGGATTTTTTGGTGCAGAAAATTCCATTTTCGTACACGAATTTTCAAAAATCTCATTACCGTGGATGGGATGTATACCCTCCCACACCTTCGATCCCCCGCTCGTTCGCTTCGCTCCCTCGCCTCCCCCCCTCCTGTTGAAAATTCCTGGATACGCCTTTGCGCATATAACCATTTCCTTACATACAAATTGTAGTGTTCTGTATAAGGCATACATATCACGGGACATCAAGCACAAGTGTAAAAAAAAAATCTGCTTTTTCTTGAAATGTTCGTTAACCAAACTCAGAATAGATCTTGTGAATATGACTTCCTTACATGTCACATTTCATATGGAAAAAAAAAGAAACAATTCTGGGCAGTATCTATTCTGTTACTGTAATCAATTTTGATAGTCATATATCAAATAAAAATGATACACACATGTATTTACCTTTTTCCTTTCATAAAAAAAATCAAGACACAGGTTTTTTAATTATGGGGAATATTTCTCAATCTCTTGCATTATCCTTCTTCAAACACAAATGTAAATTTGCTTTTGCACACTTTTATACACTTTGAATACTTTTACATGTACCCATTCCGATAATTTTCTTGTTATTTCAGGAATAGATGCATGCACACTTTTTTCTACAGAGAAAAAGAAATGTCAATTTTACTTTCAAGTTGTTGAGAGATTTTTTTCCACTTGTTTGCATTACCTGAGACATATCACCATCTTTGCTGTCTGCTTTAGGCCTAGTCAACAGACACATGAATTACCTATACGACATTTGTTTTACCTATGAGAGACTTGATACTCTAATTGACACAGGATTACGTAACAATTTTTATTGTGTGGATATTTGACTCCTCAGAGGGGATATTGGACTTGCTACATGGACATTTCATTTCCCTTTTCAAAACGATTTCTATTGTATCTGATTCTATTGTGTGTTGCTATTTTAATTCTCTATGGACATCTTATTTACCTGTTTGGATATTTGTTAAGCTTTAGGGGACTTTGATTTCCCTATTGACACTTGAATTACCTACTATGACATTTGATCTGATACTGCGGATACTTGACCTGGAAAACCTATATCAAAATGGTCGTTTGTTTGTACGAAGATTCCTTTCAGAATTTAAAGTCTCGTAATCCAAAGTGGAGATGTGTTAAGTATACTGACCTTGGTTTCCATTGTGTTGGAATATTTCTGTTCATAACAAAATTTCTGCTTTGTTGGTCATTTGGAACCTCAAATATAACGTCGATATGTAACCTATAGATAAGGAAAGTCGCCACACTGTGCGGATCTCAATTAACCAGTTCAATTTCAGTTCAGTTCACGTTTATTCACTGTTTTCTTTCATCATAAACATAAAATTATCAATACAACGCATAACATGATTAACAGAAATAAGTAATGACAGCAGTAATAACAATGTCTTTTCATCGATATAATCAATATTAAATAATCAATCACAGAAATGCGCATATTTGACCAAAGGCATATTAGTGAGGAAACAGTTGGACATGTTGAAAAGCAAAGCTTGTAAAACACATGCCCAATTTTAAATGTTAAAATACTTAATGTCTATTATGTATTATGATTTCGTCACAGAATCTGATCGTTCAGCATAGACTGATAGCCATAAGCTTGCACATGCAGTGTTTCGTGTTAAAGTTTGAAGTTATAATCATCTGAAATTAACTATGTGCACCTTCTTAAACACGATTACAAGTACTTGATTCAAATCGATCAGTCGTCACATGTTTAAGTTGAATTCGGCCAAGCTGGTAAAGTCGCTATGAATGACAAGTGTCATTCAGAATTCTATTTTGGTGGATGTTTTTATTGAACAAATAAAACACAAGAAGTTAGTAGTTACGTGAAAAAGGGAAATCTATTTCAGGAAAACCAAACAATGTCATGTCCAACATGTCTAAAAAGGTACAGTTTTATACCACCTTAAAAGCAAATGAAAGGCTTTATTGTTCCATAGACATAATAGATGAGGGGACCAACGACTGCTGTCCATTAAGTTTGTGTTCAATGCTGAGAATTACTTTTGAGAATACTAGCTGATTAGTGAACCTAAGAGGATTCCATATTGTATTACTGTAGAATAGAATGTATTTGGAAGACTAAAACCGTAATTAACACGTTTTATAAATGACAAAAAACAAATTAACAACTTCTATACTTGGCTTAAATACTGTGATAAGCGATAACCAGATAGATGTCCTTCCACCTATCAAAAATGATGGTTCGTCATGAAATAAACAGATTTCATTTTCGGCCCTGAAGGAAATAGCCATCATATCACTGACATAATATATGTTATTTATTGTGGGTTCTTTTCAAGTGTTCATATTATGTCAGTATCTTAAACGTGATAATAGATCGTTCTTTAATATATTCCTGTAGGCCATCACACCATCGTTCAATTATTCGTTACACAGTTTCCTCTTTAACTAGAACTAGGTTATCTCAGATTGCAGAAGACCGAGATTCCTTTTAAAACAGAGTTCATGCCATGCTTCTGCTACTGTCACAAGCAGATTGGGAGCTCATGAGTTTAAAGGCAATTATTAATCATATCATGAAAATTGAAATGAAGACTGGCATTATTGCGATTATTATGTATTCTGTCATGTGGTCATGAAAGGTATAAGATAGATTGATGTTATAGGTACCAAATAAACGTATAATCATCTCTTTTTTAGGGGACTGACGTATTCTAGAGTATTAATTGTTATGAAACACTTTTGCCACATGAGAAACATGGTGCATGCAGTGCCCACTCACCATGCGTGTTGCATGGGAAATAATTATTTCAGATAGTATAGAAACTATAGTATAGAAATATGTCTGATGTTGTTTCTTCGATGCTTTGAATTGCTTTGACATTTGTACTTTTCTGTCGATAAATCTTACCAGGCAATATTAAGTAATATTGCCTGGTAGGGGTAATATCAATACAAGTTTTATTCTTATAAAGTACAGTTGTGGTGAAGACAACCAACTTTATGTTTGGAAGTTTCTCGATCGGGAACGAATGAGTGTGAGGAAAGATAACGGAGAATGAGGACGTAGCCGGACCTAAAAAAAAAAAGCATGAAACGAAGCTTTCGGCCTATAACGGATTCTTTCAAGTTCTGAAGGAAGTATGGAAACTTATACATTTATGATGATATGTGGAGCTTATTTCCAAAAGGCGCTAAATGCATTTTTACCGAAACCAAGCTATTAGCACGTTTGTTCCATATGCGCTTTGAATAGAAAAATATTTCAGGAAATTATTCAAAAATGGGTAAAGAATAGGTATTTTCAAAAGGCGCTAAATCCATTTGAAGTGAAACAATCTTCCTTCTTCGAAACCTCAGAACCTTCCACAGTTGGAAGTACCAACATTAGTCATCTAAAAATGACAATAAAAGAAATCCTGTTTGAGTAGTAATTTTTAAAGATTTTTTTTTTCTGTATTTTTCATTTGTACCGATTTAGCGAATGTTGGAAATAATTTTTTTCTCAACAGTGGAAATCACTATGAAATATTAATATAAATAAATCTGAGAAAAAAAAAAAAAACTACTCGCACATTTTTAATTGTCATTTATGTGTTATGTTGGTATACTTCCAACTGTAAAAAAAAAGTTTTGACCTTCTGAAGAAGGAAAATTGGTTGAATAAAAATCCTCGATGAACTCGAAATCACTCAAAGTGGGTTTAGCGTCTTTTGGAAATAAGTTCTTCAAACATACATTCACCTGTTACTTTATGGTTAATCATTTCTTTTTCATTCAATGTAGCGCGCTCCTTAGGGGGGAGGGTGCAGGGAGGGGGAGTTTCCCCCCTCCCGCGCGAGGCGCGGAAGCTCCGACGTTTCTTTGAGTTGTTCCTGTCTGCTCCCGCTCTTCTTACGTTCTCTTACCTTTTTGCTTTTTTTCGCTCCTGCTTTTTTTTTCTTGTATTTTTCTTTTTTTCTTTCTTTTTTGTTGGCGTTTTAGAGGGGGCGCCCGCCCCCATCGCCCCCCCCGGCTACGTGGGTGCACTCCCATGGTATAGGAGCTTCTTGCAGTATTGACGGTTTGCAACTCTGTAAAAGAACGCTATTTGGGACTACAAACTTAAACCCTGTGTCTAGTTTTGGTAAATCTAAGAATATTCATTATCAGAGTTTGAATCCATTGCCAGATAAACAGATAAAACCAGGTGTTATATCATAAAACGCATTAGTATTGATATTATGCTTGTTTTCTGCCTTGCTGTGCATGCTATTTGTGAAATTGTGAATGCGTTACTTTACAGTAGAAAGGGAGTCTATGGAGAAATAATGAAATTCGCGTGATATCACTAATATAAAATTGAAAATAAACCATGGTTGAAATTTATTTGGGGGGGGGGGGGGCTGGCGCCCCCAAGCCCCCCCCCCCCTCCAGTACGCCAGTGATTGTCAAGCACAGTATTAATATAATGCTCACACATTCCACTGCGCCATAACAGTGAACACATTTTAGAAGAAAAGAATGTGCGACATATTTCATTTCTATACTTCACGCCTCAACGATATTCACTCCGATGTCAGGACTTGTACTTTAATTTGTATCTATTATGGTAACTTCCCAATTTGCGATTCGTTATAACCTGGTAACAGGGAATATATATCTGTTTATATCGGAACATATCGATTGTCGAGAGATTACTCTCCCTGAATGATTTTGCCGAAAAGAATATGCTAAGATTCGAGGCATCGTTGCCTATCCATGACTGGTTTCCTTAAAATCCAACTTAGGCAATTTTCTCGGAAGAAAGATAAAATCCCTTTAATGTTCTAATGTGTGGAGAGGTGCAGTCCACCGTTATCATATAAAAAATAACGGCACTAAACTGAACAGTCACACATTCATACATAAACATGACATATCTACAGGTTTATTTTTGTGTCTTTGAAAAGATAAAAATAAATGATTTACTATTTCTAGTTATTAGAAGCTTTTACAACACACCAAGAAGAACGTCTAATTTTGCACCCTTCAAATGTCATACCAGGAGCTCCTTTATGAGTGCAACGTTGCACCCCCCAAAAAGCACTTTGCGCCATTAAGGGTTCAGTGAGCTACATTTCGCACCCTTAAAGGCGCAGAGTTATACACTTTGAGGAAGGTACAAAGTTGTATCCTTTTGGATGCCAATGTTTATGCACCCTTGCACTTAAGGGTACAAATGATGATGATAATGGAAATCATTTTTATCGCGCAATTTATCTGCAGAAACTTTCAAAGAGCCCTCAATATGCCCCATATTATTTACACAAGAAAGACAAATCAACACTGAAGTGTGGTACGTGGACTGTTAGGAAAATGCTGAAGGATGAGAAACTGGAAAATGTCAAACATGAAATGACCAGAAACGACATCGCAATACTGGGTATTGCTGAAACGAGATAGAAGGAGGAGGGCGACTTTTACAGTGATGGGTTCCGTGTTATACATTCAAAGGGGAATGCGGGCCAAAGCGGAGTGGCCATAATACTGGATAGTAACACCAGTAAGTGCGTAGATAAAGTGATCAAGATTGATGATCGAATCATCATGGTAAAACTGAAAGGAGAACCAGTTGATGTGACTGTCATCCATGTTTACATGCCAATAGGAGCGAGTGATGACCAAGAGGTGGACAAGATCTATGCGTTGACCCACGGTACGCCACTGAATAAAGATCAAGAGGGCAGCAGACTGTTCGACACAGGTCGACATACTGCAGCGGTGGGCGCTCCAACTTTTATAGTACACAAGTCAATAGCGCGTTATGTACATTCGTTCGATGTTTTGTCTATTTTGACCAGTATATGCAGATTTATTTTAATATTTGCAATGAGAAATTATCAGGGAAGTTCGGGTCGCAGCTGTGCGGTTCTCAAATGCCACAAGAATTAGAGAAAGTTTAAAAATTGGAAGCTAACTGAGTGCGAAATTCACTCGCTTTTCACTCATGAAGCTTGTTTGTGTTAGAAGCCGTACTTCCTACACAGGTTTCCGTGAACAATGTGAAGGAATTGGTCGCCAGTGGGTAAAAACATCAACAGAAAGGACTTTAAAGTCAAGAAATACTATCATTATGTACTTTGGCGTAAAATTTAATGAGTGAAAACATGAATTTGTAAACAGGGTAAGATTTAGGGCTCCCGTTTACTACGGCTTCTATGCTGCAATCGAACTTTCACTGACAAAACCAAGTTGAAAAACCATCGAAAGTACAAAAATACATCATACCTTCATCCGTCAGATATGACCATTGTCTTACCTCATCTACCCATGTATCCATGCTTTATTTCATTGATCTAGAACAAAGTAAATGGAACAATATCGGGGCATATCTCATATCTTACATTCATTTTGTACACAGAACCAATCGCGGTCAGCGCGCTTGCCCACCGTAGCAATGGCTTCGCCGATAGAGGGCCAAATACATAAACCGGACGTGAAATTGGTCTATAAAGAAAGTTGGACGTATATGAAGTTCAGAGCCAGCGGAACGTCGGGGCAACAAAGGTGCCTACTCCACTTCTATTGAGCTCGAAGTCCGCTGCTCACGGGCCCGCCCCCCCCCCCCCACTCAGTGTTATTTAGGGTACGCATATGCTTGTTCCCAATTGCAAGTAACCCCCTCTCCCCCTATCTCCGGACAGCCAAAATTTCTGAAACCCCTTTCGCGGGCTATTTCGTGGGCTTTTTCGCGGGCTTTTTCCTGCCTTGTAGACCCCCTAAATCCGGAACACTGCTCAATTCATCCCCTCTCAGGTGAGCTCTCATTTCAACCCCCTATCTCAGGAAAGTTAAGGCCCCGGTTAAGACGACTTGGCGCCGTTGCAAATGATCGGAAACAACATGAGGAATAACCATTGTAGAAACACACGGATTTTTGATAGTTATATTCTGCATTTCATACCCTAAAGTCGAGGACCGAATTTATCATTTGATCGAAGCTCAAAAAGACCCCCCTTTTTAAGGAAATCTCCGGCATGTCCGGGTAAAAAGTCAAATACACCCCCCTTTTTTTTTTACAATTCTCGGGCCGGACTTTGTCGGCCGAAAGTACCCCTTACTGGAGATTTTGTGAACGCGCATGCGGTCCCGCCGACCCGGGGGGGGGGGGGGGGCGGGCTCGAAGTTGTAGGCCTACTGGGTTTGCGGTTTTAGCTACAGGTCTGCTCCTCGTTCAGCAGAAGATAAAAAAAGAAAACAAAAACAGAAGAAAAAATAAATCCAAACAATCATAATCTATTATATTGTCTTTATTCTTAACAGTAATTTGAAATAGCTTCATTTTTTTCTTTCTGTCATAGCCTTTCCAAGACTGTCCTTTCTTAAAGGAGAATGCAATCCAGACATCGGTGTGCTTCAAGTGAATGAAGAAGGACAAGAAGAGTAAACAGTGAAAGTTTGAGCAAAATCGGACAATCTGTTCTAGAGTTATGAACTTTGAAAGTTCAAGTAAATCCTTATTATGGGGATCCTTGAACTGGCAACTTTGCCAGCGTCTGTGATGTCATGTGGACAACTCCCCATTCATTTTGTACACAAAATTCAACATTTAAGAACAAAAAATCTTTTGATCTATTGTTTGTATGACATGGCTATATCATTTCTGCAAGCATTTTGGGAAGAAAAATGTTGATTCCTGACTTGAAATTTCATATAAATCAAATTAGGGCCTATGTACAAAATGAATTCAGAGTTGTCCACGATGACTTCACAGATGCTGGCAAAGTTGCCAACTCCAGGATCCCCATAACAGGGATTTACTGAAACTTTCAAAATTCATAACTCTTGAACCGATTGTCCGATTTTGCTCAAACTTTCATTGTTTACTCTTCTTGGTCACTTTTATGCACTAAGAGCACACTGATGCCTGGGTTGCATTCTCCTTTAAATCGATATGTTTGATTTCATTCGGAGGAAAAATGTGCTCTACGCCATTCTGACAAGACTGGACTGGACCTATTACGATATCTTGTAAGCCTATACTTAGTGTAATTCGAATAAGGAAGTGACAAGACAACAACAACACACAAACCACCAAACAAAACCACAACAACAAAACCCAAACACAAACACATTTCAATTAACTAATGACGTACATCTATTAAAAACAGAATGTGGGACTCCCCGGCCGATGTAATACAATTAAAACATGACAGTGATGACACTCGTGACAATTACAGTCACTATAGGCGGATCCGGCAGGATTTTGTGAAAAGAGGGAGAGCACAAATCTAAGAGAATTTTCTGACAAATAAGCGGGCAAGCAAAAAAAAATAGTAATAAGGTTATTAGGTTAATAAAAAAAATTGGGGAGGAATTAAGGAAAGTATAGGGGCCGGATGCGGCCCCATTAAATCAGCCAACTGCTTCAGTGCTTGTGCAGTTTGTGTTGGTAGAACGCATAGCCCAGCCCATATACGCAGTTGAGTTCTGTTTGAGTAGCTGCCAACTGAATTTTTATAACTTTTATTTTGCATTTTCAAGGATCATAGAAAATTCAAGATGGACACATGACGAATCATGATTGTATTGCCCTGGATCACCGATCGAGTCACGGAGAGAATTGTCGACAATTTAATCTACTGCGGAATCTGATTACTATCACGGGTATAACCTGATCCGTTGTGCTGCACATGAACTGAAAGCTTCTTAGTTGAACCTTGGACTTGCCCTACTGTGACATGCCAAATTCGTGTTTAAGGGCCATGCACTATCACATCCGCATTCGGTGATCTGAGAGTGTGCAGAGTATATATACGCGTGCCTTGCAAGTCGATTGATATTGTTTAGTTTTTTTTTTATTACAAATGCAAAGAAAGCTGAACCACCTATGGGAGTTAATATACCTAGTAAACCAAGTTGAGACATGGCCCATTTAAACCAGCACTAACCAATCAACAGAGTATAGTGGTGCGAGTGAAATCTTGAGAGTATACTCGGGCTGATCTTGAGTTTGGAATCTGTCTGGTAGAGACATGATGTAGGTTCCATCGTTCTATCACTATATTCCCAGTAAAAACATCATATGAACCAAATAACAACAACAGCAGCAGCAACCATAAAAAACAACAAAAACTAATTAAAAACAAATAAACTAACAACAACAACAACAAAACAACAAGCCAATTTATTTTCACTTAAAATGTACATTTATATGATGGGGGGGGGGGGCTTCTCTGCAAGGTGTGATTTAAAGGTATATTGTTTTCTCCTTTATTAGATGTGCGTGAGATGCGTGTCTGGGGATGTGTATGGTGTGGGTGCGTGCATGTGCGTGAATGTAATCCGTTTGTATGTATATGTCTATGTACCTTCCGTTTTCATATTCTTTCACGATTGCATAATCTCCGTTTTTAACGTTATTTTATGTAACTCATTGCCCAATTTAGTTATGTAACTACGATGCAGTGATTTTGTTGGATTCTTTTTAATAAACAATTTATCAATCAATCAATCAATCAAAACACTCCCCCCCCCCCAAAAAAAATACGGAAATGATCGTGACACATCATGCACTGGTAGTCTAGTGGGGATTTCCCCCGTACCTCTTATGACTTTATGACACAACAACGATTTGGGAGAGGAAGTCATAGGCTCACTATTTGGATCTGGCTTGTTATTTCGACGGCAGTATATTTTCGCAATATCTATGATATTCTTCATTTATTTGCAACGCTGTAACTAAATATCTGAGTTGTGAGTATTTGAACTTTTACTATGTGAGTTGTCAGTATTCCAGCTGTTTACAATATTGTGCAGTGTTGTATGTGCACACGATCATAGTCGATGGGTCGTGATCTTGCAAACACCAGCTGTGTTATAGCAATCACTCCTCTTTGAATCTCAGTGAATCAGTTCTCACGATTTTGCATGAGTCAAAACTGAATGAACGAAAGGGTCAGCTATATAGGTGCGACTATTATTTTAGTAATTCAGTCATTTTTTCTATTTTCTAGTCGCATTTTGACTAGTAATCGGTCACTATTCACTAGAAAATAGTAAGATACTCGACTAGACATACTGTTCGCACCCAGCTAACCCTTAATCTGGTCCGATTTTGACTGAATCGTATTTATAGTGCAGATAGTTGTCACTTGCACATGAATAGATATCGTGTCAGAAAATATTACTATTATTTTTAGTGGTTTGGCGTCCCCTGTGCCTGGGAGGGGAAAAGCGAATTGAATTACTGTAACCTTGAAGTCTCCTCCCGATATCACTGATTGGGGGTGTGCAGGTGGACCACATATACCGGGGTTTCCCCCTACTCTTATACGAATAGTGCAGTGGGATCTTTAAGCGCAAAGGTGGTGACTCTCCTTTACACGAGACCTCCATTTAACGTCCTATCCGAGGGACGGGGTGTTTTCCACTGCCTGCGTCTATGAAACAGGGGAGGGGCACGATAGCACATAACGTAGGCTTCAGTCATCCACCTTGGCTGGACTCGAAACCACGGTCATTTGTTTTGAAATGCAGACGCTTTACCGACTGAGCCAACTCGCTCCCAAAATATAATCATAGTGGGTTCTTGTGTAGTGCTGAAAATTGACCTTCTTAAAAATTAATTTGCATGTTTCAGGAATGCTTCGTATGACAAAGCCATTTGCCACAATTTTGACCCCTTTCTGAGATATTTTGGTGGCGAAAAGGAGGAAGTGCATGCACAAAATTTCCTGGAATACTTTGCACAGGGGAAGGAAGATGTACAGCAAAGAGAATTATTTCTGATCACGAATTTCCTTGTCAAATGCTTGCATGGCCAAAAACATTTTTTATTCATTTGTGGCAGTGTAGGCCTATTCGTTGTCATGTGCTTACTTTTGCCAAACTTGGTAGAATAGGGAAAACCGCTCTCCATGGGATAATTCAACAAAATACTTTGGAGTAGATTCCTCTCCAGATTGCTCGTGGATTCAACTCTCTATCAACCCATTGCCTACTGGTGTATACCGGGCGGCTCCTGTATTAAGTCTATGCGATTGAAGAAATTTATAGCCAGTAGTTTAAGCTCCGCAGAAGTGATTTTTTTTCCATTCTTCGGCGTGAAGAGGGCATGCCGGCTTGTTATTTTGTTGTTGTTATTGCTGTGCATTTTTGTAAAGCACCCTTGTGTATTAAAAGCTCATGGCATTTTATGAAAGTCCATGGCAATGAGATTGTCGGGTTTCTCCAGGCCATTTCCCTAAAAGGGGGGGGGGGGGGGGGGGAGTGGGTGTCTACTTGAATTTGCTAACCCGGACCTTCAGATGGACTCAAAAGGAGGAAGAGAAGAAAAAATTTGGCCAAAACAGAAATGAAATAAAATAAAAAATCGAGTACTAACAATATGATTCGGCTTTAAAAATCATTTTCCGACAGAATATTGCGAAAGGTGAAGGTGCCTGAAAGTATGTATGTGTGCACGGGTGCGCAGGTGTGTCCCATTTTGTGACCCCTAGCTTTTAGTCGAACATATTATGAACAATACCTCTTAATTGAATAAATAAGGATATGGTTAAATCTGTGCCCAAATATTTATCATCATAATGATGATCATGATCATGCATTTTCAAGTGTAATTTCCTTTTGTAATTTCCTTTTTTGGTTGTTTTAGTCATAACAATCCGATAATAACTCGCTTATTTAAAAAAAAAAAATGGAACCGTCAAAAGAGTCTATTGCAAATAGCAAACAGCAACAACACAGAAACAAATAAAAACAAAAACCAAAAACAAAAGCAAAGAAACGAACAAAAATAAAATTTTTTACCAGTGTGAGTTGTGTATATGATGATGATAACTATAATGATAATAATAATAACAATGATACTACTACTACTGCTACTACTACTACTACTACTACTAGTAGTAGTAGTAGTAGTAGTAGTAATAGTAGTAGTAGTAGTAGTAGTAGTAGTAGTAGTAGTAATAGTAGTAGTAGTAGTAGTAGTAGTAGTAGTAGTAGTAGTAGTAGTAGTAGTCAGTGGCGTAGACAGGTTCTCACACCGGGGGGGGGGGGGATGATTTGCCGTTCACGAGAAATCGAGGATCAATTTCGTATGCAGATACACACACACGCACACCGCACACACACCTACACCCGAATGCACAGCACCGTCATAAATCCACTTTGAGGAGTGGGGGGGGGGGGGGGTGATCGACCTTTTTGCCGCTTTTTTTTTCTGTCGAACTCACATTTAAGTATTAACACACGCCCTCACCCACCTGCACAGACCCCCTTGCACACATTTTGATTATTATCTTGCGAGCGATCGACGCTGGCTAGCAAAAAATTACAATTTTTCTGATTTTCAATCTCATTTTCAAATAGAAATTCTATAATATGATGAGCGAGCAAAGCAAGCGAGCCAAAAATGACCACTTTTTTGTTTTCACTTGCATTTTCAATTAAAAATACTAAGATATGATGAGCGAGCGAAGCGAGCGAGCCAAAAATAAGCATTTTTTTGTTTTTTAAATCATATTTTCAAATATAAATTCTAAAATATGATGGTTGTTTATGACAGATTAATAAAAATTTTATTAACTGATTAATTCAAATATCATTTCTTCCTTAAAAAGTGTGTGTGTGGGGGGGGGGGGGGGGAGGTATTTGTACACACCATCTCCCCTCTAAAAAAAAGTCGGGGATATATCCCCCTATCCCCCCGGGATTTACGCCAATGATGCACAGGCATAAACAGAAGATATAAGTACCGTGACAAACGAATATAGAATATGGACTGACACACATTATTGCATATTTGCATCATGCTATTTATCTTTTTTTTTTTAAATTTTGTTGTTACACCACTTCAGAAAAACTGTGACAGCGCCGAAATTACCCCAAAGTAATATAAATAAGTACATGAATCAGAATAATGATCGATATAGTTATGATAGTAATCGTCATTTCAGTCACATTAACGATGATGATGATGATGATGATGATGATAACTATTATTATCATACGCGTAATAATAATAATCATCATTATTATTATTATTATTACTATTATTATTATTATTATTATTATTATTATTATTATTATTATTATCATTATTATTATTATTGTTTATGTTGTTATTGTTGTTGTTAAAGTGATAATAATTATTATTATCATTATTGCTGTTCCTATCATGTCTAAACATGTTAATTCAGTTTAATTGTAAGCAAACATCCTTTCCTAAAACCTGAGGGAGGGGGATGATTGTACATGTCATCCCCCACCTTGAGAGGTGGGGGGGGGGGATGCATACCCCTCATTCCCCCCGCTGTCTACGCCCCTGGTAGTAGTAATGATATTCTGATTCCATAGAGCGTCTAATATATTTCTCCGATGCCTCTAAGCGCTATATACAGAAATATTATTACCCCGGTCATCGGATTCAGGCTTACCCGCACACAATGTATGCACCTTCTCCGCTCCCTGTGGAACATTCCAGCCAGGAGCCTTTTGCAGGCGCTCACAATGCTAAACAAACCACAAAAGACTTTCGCATCCTACCAGGTACCCACTTATCACCTTGGTAGAGAGTGGCAAATGTAGATTTTCTATCTTGCCAAAGGATCTAATTAGTGCCGCGGCGGGATTTATATACGCTTTGCATTTTGCCGTTTCCTAAACACGAAATTTTAGTTGTCAGTGACAGTGTTAGATTATTAGTTGCAACTTTCAATTTGATCTGGTTCATGAACACTAAGTTGTGGGAATACCAGCTGGACCTATTACAGGATGTGCCTCTTCCTATTGCATTTCCGAAAACACGTGACTTGCAATTATAGCGTGGAAATAAAGATGGTTAGGCTATGTGGGATACCTCGTATCGGACCAAAATAGTCCATTACACGTTACAGAAGCTTTCAAAGGGTGGCTCAACTAGAGATCGAGGGGAGGGTTCTACAGCGATGGGTATATATCGGGTGTCCCAGAAAAGGCGGAACGGTGGATTTTCAGTACTTTACCTTCAAAAGGTAGATAATCTTTTTACATTAGTGGGTAAAGCATCGTCTACCAAAGAAGATGATACCAAAATCATTGAACTTGGTGAAGTAATTTGTATTCTATGCCCGTTTCTTAAAATATAGTCATTTTGAAATTTTTGGCGACTGATGTGAGTAGCTTTGTGTCGAGATGGCCTTTCATAATACGATGTTTGAGGGAAGTCCATTGATGCATGTCAGCTAAAAAACGTGCCATACAAATCGCGAAAAACATGCGAAATTAGAAAAATACTGTATTTCAAGAAACAGGCATAGAATCAAAATTACTTCACCAAATTTAATGGTGTTGGTATCATTCTCTTTGGTAGCAGTTGCTTTACCTACTAAAGTAAAAAGATTATCTACTTTCTCAAAGTAAAGTACTGAAAAATCCATTTCAGTACTTTTTCTGGGGACGCCCGGTATTTAGGCACCCCTATCTTGCTTTTCGAAGCATGGGTTCCATTTGTAAATCAAACAAACATTTGGTGGAATGCTGAAAGTCGTATCACTCCTATCATGTTATGAAGGCCTCCTTCACTTGAGAAGGTGTAAAAAGTTGTTTTTTTTAAATATAAAAAAATGAGACCAAAAAGTTCACGCCCTACCTATTCCTGATCATTAATTGACTCATTCAAGGAAGCTGGAATCTGTGAATATTGGTTACCTTCTTCCCGTTGCTGATACATAACACCAGTAGCAGTTATACTAAAAAAAAAAAGAAAAAAAAAAAAGAACCGAACAAAAACACCCCCCCAAACACCCCCCCCCCCAAAAAAAAAAAAACCAAGAAGAGCAACAACTCAACAATAGTACGTTATATTTTTACAGTAAACCCCCGGTATAAACGTAGCTCATAGATCCAATAAAAACTATAGAATTTGATGTAGCGAACCTCAGGTTTTTTTTGCGTAAAATGAAATATGAAACTATGATTGTGCATAATATTGTATCATAAATAACGTAAAACACACATAAAGAGACTCCGATCCGCAGAACATAAGAAATAATCAAATGTTGAAAAAAAAAATCGAAAAAAAGCCTGTCATAATTAAGACGGTTTGCCTTTTTCCTCTTTTCAGTATTTGCTGAATGTCCGACCATGTGTGTATATACAGTGCGTCCCAGAAAAAAGGAAACCCATCTTTGGAGATAGATATTATAATAATGAGATATGATATGTTTGACACATTGACACTAGTAGGAAGAGTAAAGTCTCTTCTTTTATTTGATATCATTACACGGTAAATTGTTCACGCATGACGGCTTACGAACAATTACAACTGCTGCATGTCAGAAACGAATTGCGCAGAATAATAAAGAGCGTTTTCAAGCAGATCATGCTACCGGTTTGTTTTTATTCTTCTCATCTTTTCATTCATGTTTTTTCCCTCTTTAGATTTAGATTTATTTATTTCCACAATCTGATAAAAATACAGGTACAATAGCATAAAAAACATTCAAAACTACATTCAAACACGAATAAAAAAGGGTACATTATAAATACAGCAAATAACAGAAAGTGGTGGGATTAACAATAGGCCTCAAGACCTTTCAAAGGTCAATCCCTATAACACAATAACACAAAAGAGCTACAAAAAACGAAAACCAAAGGGGAGGGGGGGGGGGGGGGGGGAAGAGGAACGGATAGGCAAATTAATAGGAGTTCAAAAGAAAATTTCTGGATGTTTGTTTAAAAGTCAAATGACTTTGGCAAGACTTCAGGCTACTCGTAAGGCTATTCCACATACTCGGTCCCGAGTATTTAACGTTTGATCGAGAAAAATTATATTTGTAATTTGGTACATACAAGTTATCGTTCTGTCGTATATCATATACATATTTTTTCTTAATAAAACAATTACCTAAAAAGTTTGGCAAAGAGTTATGGACATATTTATACATGAATATACAGGTAGAAAATTTGTGAATATCATAGATATTCAATAATTTCTTTTCTTTAAACAAAGAATTTGAGTGAGTGTAGGGCTTAGAGCTTGTAATTATCCGTCTTGCACGCATTTGAAGAACAAAAATTCGATTTAAAAGATATTTTGCACAGTTTCCCCATACAATGTTGCAATAAATAAGGTGAGGAAAGATCATAGAAAAATATAGTTTTAAAAGAATATGAGTTGGTACAATTGCACTTACTCTACTGATTGCACCGATTGCCCTTGATATTTTACAACATATTTCATTTACATGGTAATTCCAAATAAGATGATTATCTAAAGTTACTCCCAAAAATTTAGTGGTATTTACAACTGGAATATTAGAACCATCAATTTTTACATCAATAGAATTAGTATCAATATGCTTATTCTTAATGTGGAATACCATGCACGATGTTTTATCAGTATTTAGTTTCAGCTTGTTGGCTAAAAACCACTGGCCTATCTTGCACAATTCCCCATTTAGTATTGCACAAACATTCTGTGTATCATTTCCAGTTATAAAAAAATTGCTATCATCTGCATATAATACAGAATCTAATATAGTACTAATAAAATGTAAGTCATTTATATACATAATAAAAAGCAGCGGACCTAAAACAGATCCCTGAAGAACACCAATATTAATGTTTTGTATAGGGGATGAATAACCATTTAAATGTACATACTGCCTGCGATTATAAAGATAACTTTTGAACCAATCTAAGGCAAGACCTCTGATACCGTAATATCTCATTTTCTCTATTAGAATGTCGTGATTTTTACAATCAAAAGCTTTCGATAGGTCTAAGAAAATTGCTTTTTTGTCACAGAAATCAATTAAAAACATATAGGTAGAGTAATTGGGTCTGAAACCAAATTGTTTTTTAGATATGATATCACTGTAACATAAATATGACAATAAACGTTTGTGTGTAAGTTTTTCAAATAACTTAGAAATTACAGATAGGATAAAGATTGGTCTATAGTTAGATAATACAGATTTATCCCCTTTTTTATGTATGGGTACACATTTGGCTAATTTCAGGGAACTAGGAGAAACTCCCTTATCTATTGACAAATTAAAAATACTACATAAAGGTGTGACTAAAAAATGAATAGATTTTTTCAAAACACTACAATCAATGCCATCATAACCGGGGCTTTTGTTTGGCTGAAGTTCAGACACAATTTGATTATTTCACTAGGTTGTATGCGGCTGAGAAAAAATGAATTCAACAAGTTTTGGGGTGGCAAGAACTTATCATAAGTACAGCAAGATTGTGGCAAAGTATTAATTATGTCTAATCCAATAGTTGTGAAATATTTATTAAATGAATTTGCAATTTCCTTACAATCAGATATGTTTCTGCCAAGATGATTAATATTCATATGTTGTACTGTTGCCTTTTTCTTATTCACCAGATCATTGATTACATTCCATGTTCTTCTGATATTATTCTGTACATTATAAAAACGAGTTTTATAATGCAATTGTTTACACTGCCGTATTGCACTAGTAACTTTATTTCTATATTTATTAGGTGGTCTGTCATATCATGACAGATCACCTTTTAATTTCGTCAGAATTTTCTTATTATTCTCTTTATTGGTACCCACTTTTTTGTGTAGTCGAGATCTCAGAACTGGCTCAATCATTTTTCGTCAAATTTTCAGGAATCATCAGTCATTACGAGATCTTGGATGTTTAGTCATTTTCAAGTTCATCGGGTCATCGTGACGTCATCCAGGCGCCATTTTGTAAATATCATCTCATGATCATATCTTCATAACGGAATGTCATTTTTCATTTATATTTGGCATGATGAATATTCATATCAATCTGAACAATTCCAACTTTTTAAACGCGCGCGTACGCGTACGTCCGCGCGTCAGTGCGCGCGCAAAATTTACAAATGCTCAAAATCACTCATGGATCAAACCAAAATCCATTTCAGGTCATTTTAAGCATTTCAAAAATTTCCGCGCGTAACCGACCGTGCGCGCGTATTGCGCGTGCGCAACTCCTAAATAACGTAAAAACGCCGTTTTTTTCACTTGATTTGCAATTCTAAGACATTTCTTGACCATTTCCAGGAATTTAGAATCGATTTCAACTGACCATAAGGCCGCACGCGCGCGTCGAAGTTTGAAATCTGTGCGCGCGTCTATAGGGCAAATAACGAAAAAACATGCAAAACATGCCCCTTTAAAATCCGCTATAGCTCGTTAAAAAGCATGGAGACCCCCATTTTTTTAAAAACATTTTCTGAAAGCCTATTAGTTGAAGATTCGAATTCATGAAAAAAAATTGGGGGTCGAGCTGTCGGAACGTCGTCATATTCTCATGTGAACTAAAAATTTCATTTTTTTAATTATGACGTCATATTTTTTACCTTTAATCAAGACTATCTCGCTTATTGTTGGTCGATTTTCACCGGGATTTCAGTATGTTGTAGCTGAGACAATGCTCTTATATATTAGTTGCCTTCATTTTTCATTTTGAGAACTGCATCATGGTCTAATCTTACGATAAACGGAGGCATGTCATTTTTTCACATTTTGCGTGTATTGTCTATGGGATATGACTTTTTTCTAATTCTTGATTCTACATTCCCGTCTTTTTTGAGCAACAGCTGCGTTATTTCTACTCGATTTTCGCCGAGCTTCGAATATGTGTAGCTGAGAAAATTCTCTATCTTGAGTGTGCTATTCATTTTTTTAATCAGATGTCAGGAACATATCGAAATTTCAACTGGAATATATGATTCAGGAATCCCATTTTCCATCTACGTGTTATCTCTATGGACTATATTCTGGTCCATCGGTAAAGCACTGGTCTCACATCCTCATGCTCACTGGTTCGACTCCCGGCGACGGCGGTGTCAATTTTTTTTTCTTCTTTTTTTTTTTTTAAACATTTTTTGCCTTTTAATATTACCATCTTCATCGACTACGTTTGCACATACAATTACAAACAATGCCATAACTACGTTATATTGCCTGTTATGTCTATTGCAATGCAGTGTACATAAGTTTATGTACAACCCTATTGCAAATATGATTCATGAACGTGTATTAAACCTTTAGGGCTAACTTTGCATAGTAATAAAAATCAAATCGTCCTGTTGTCTGTGATGCTAGTCTCCTTCTTAGACCTGAATATTTTTCGAGTTCATCAGGTCATCGAACATTAGATAAAGTGGTGATTAGACGGAAAATAGATTACCCAACACAAAACGTTTCAGAGCGTTCTTAGAATAAATTTATTAGGTCTGCTACATCTTCGTCTTTAATAATTGTTACAAAACATTTTTATTAGATCCGTTTCGTCTTCGACTTTATTAAACGTTCATAAAACGTTTTTATTAGGTCTGCTGGGTCTTTGTCTTTAATAAACGTTCACAAAACGTTTTCGGAACGTTCACAAAACGTTTTTATTAGGTCTGCTACGTCTTCGTCTTTAATAAACGTTCACAAAACGTTTACAAAACGTTTTTTATTAGGTCCGCTACGTCTTCGTCTTGAATAAACGTTCACAAAATAATTTCAGAACGTTCACAAAATGTTTATAAAACGTTTTTCTTAGGTCTGCTATGTCTTCGTCTTTAATAAACGTTCACAAAACGTTGTCAGAAACCTTCACAAAACGTTTACAAAACGTTTTTATTAGGTCGGCTATGTCCTCATCTTTAATAAATGTTTGCTATGTCTTCGTCTGTAATAAACGTTCGCAAAACATTTTCAGAACGTTCATAAAACGTTTACAAAACGTCTTTATTAGGTCCGCTACGTTTTAGTCCTTAGTAAAAGTTCTCAAAACGTTTTCAGAACGTTCACAAAAGTTTTTGTTTTATGTCCGCTACGTCTTCGTCTTTAAAAAACGTTGGCAAAACATTTTCAGAAGGTTCATAAATCGTTTACAAAACATTTTTATTAGGTCCGCTACGTCTTTGTCTTTAATAAACGTTCACAAAACGTTTTCAGAACATTCACAAAACGTTTTTTGTATCAGGGCTGCTTCCTCTTCGTAAAGTTTCTCTGAATGGGGATTTTAATTGGGAATGACTATAATCCTCTTGATGACCATGATAATGAGATAGTAATGTTGTTGACGGTGATACAAACCCTGATGATGAAAATGATACATAAAAGGCCAACTGTCATATACCTTTCATAATCATAGATATCATATCCATATCAAAAAGACGACAGACCACCTAATTCGTCTGATCAAATGACGAATTAAATCTCGTTATAAGTTATTTTTCTATATTCAGTTGGATTCTTTATATATTTTCGATACAAGTTATTTTTCTTCCTACACATCTTCTTTAAATCATTATTAAACCAAGGGTTTTTCTTAAATTGTCGGTCTAACTTCTCTTTGAAAGGAAAAATTGATCATATAGACTAGTTAATTTATTCATAAAAATATCAAATCTACGATCAACATCTATGATATCATATACATCATTCCAGTTAGTACACGGTAAAACTTTCAGAAAGTCAGTAACATTTTCATTATTCATAACACGTCTGTAGCACTTAGGATTAGAGTATGAAACATTGTCACAATTAATAATTGTGAAAACACTAAGATGATCACTGACATCATTAACAAGGATTCCAGTTTTTAAGACACTATCCAAGTTGTTTGTGAATATGTTATCAATAAGAGTCGCTGAAGTTTGTGTTATTCTCGTTGGGTTTAAAATCAAAGGTATACAAGAATAAGTTACTAAAAGATCAACAAAATGTTGTACTTGATAGGAATTTGTCATTAAAAGAGCAATGTTAAAAGCACCTATAAAAAAAGCATTGCTTATTTTCTCTAGTTATTGCACAAAGAGGGTCCTCTAAGTAACTAAAAAAATCAGATAAATCTTGCCCAGGGGGCCTGTACACAATGGAAAGAATAATATTTTTTTACTTTAGAATAGATCTCAATAAAGATAGTTTCTATACATTGGTTAAAAACTTCTAAGTCCTTACGGATTTTATACTTCATACCGTTTTTTTATCAAACAGCCTACATCGCCTCCTCGTTTGTCTTGTCTTCCATTACCAAGAAAACTATAATCAGGAATTTGTATTTCTTCATTATGTGCTAGCCAAGTTTCTGATAGTGCTTTACATGAAAATGGGCAAGATATGCTGGCAAGAACACTGCGAAAGTTATCAATATTTTTTTTAATGCTTCGACAGTTAAAATGTACCATGGAGAAAACTCTTTTATTTTTCAAAAGTAATTCCTTTGTTATATCATTGTATTCATTAGGAAGAACATAATTAGCATCATCAATTGTAATATTGTCAGTCATAATGTTTATATCCTGAATATCTCGTTCTGAACATGTAGAACATTCACCTGTCAATGTAGTTGAGATTTGCCTTCTACAATTAGTACATAGATTGGGATGGGAAAACATAATACAAATATAACATTAAGAACAAAACAAGTATGAAATCACTGGAGAAAAAAAAACCAAACCAAACAAACAAACGTATGGCGATGATAGTTCGATGAGAGAAAACCATTATCCCAGGATGAAAATGCTTTGTCCAAGATTCACATGGACATAAGAAATGTAAGTATATGGTTCATAGAGATTTTAAGTCATCCTCACCATGAATTACCTTGATCACTTTGTCTTTTCCTTTCATCAGTGCTATTATCCGACCATCCGTGCTCCAAGCCGACGCTATCTTCTTGTGATCCCTTGTGTGTTTTAGCAGTTCTTGGTTTCTGGTCGTGAGATCTTCAACAAGAATCATCTTTGTGCCTTTTAGGTTCCGTCTGCTAGCCAGAACCTCACGTCGTTTCCTATACGATTTGAATTTGATGATGATGCCCCGTGGGATAGTCGTACCATCTTGTTTGTGTCGCTTTGCCCCAACTCGATGACTCCTTTCGATGTCTTCCCTTTGAACGTTGACTTTCAGTGAATTACTGGCGACAGCTAAGATGACATCATCGGTGTTTTCCCCCTGCTGCTCAGGACAACCAAAGAGTCTCAAACAATTTCTTCTTGAATACTGCTCCTGTGCGTCAAGCGAGTTGCTGAGTTTCTGCACACGATATTCCTGGAATTTCAGCCTTTCTTTAAGACTGACAATCTCCTCAGTCTTTTTGTCGTTGCTCACTTGAAGTTAAAAAATATCACTTTTTTGTCTATCCACTTCCATTTGCAAGTCAGCAAGTCGTTTCTCGGCAGATGTTTCAATAAGTGAAAGGAATCCTTTGTCGGTAACAATGTCTTTTAGAATCTCCTGAACAAGTGCTGAATTATTTCCTTTTTATTAGTAACGGGTACATCCATTGTAAGCGATATAAGTTCAGTGAACTGCTGAGAACAAATTCTCTGTGTTGTCAATACTGAACAGAAAGAACAGAATAGCTGACATCAAAATGAAGATGTGGGACCATACTCAGGTACCCAAGCACTTGCAGTAAATCTTAGGATAAAGATTTCAAGAGATATTCACAAGTTATTAGAAAAATAATATGATGAAAAGCAGCTCAGATCTTTCCTGAAAGAATAAGTAGTCCAAAGGATCTTACATAGCCTTGGTTAAGCTTGACAAAGGTGGTGAAAAAAAATCTGTAGACCTGTAGACCTCCCACCCCCCGAAATTTTCAAGACTGCATTTTTGACTGATAATTTTCCAAATTCAACTAAGAGTGGGGCGCCAGAACCTTTAATTTCAAAAACGTTAAAAGCGCAATCATGACTGCCTTTGTCTCTTCGCCTGCACGTTTCTTCGAACAATTAACGTATTCTTGCGCCTCTCCCACGAAAAAGATCCTGCTACGGCACCAGATTGTTGGACTTGACGAAACATTTCGATCAGGAAACTGACGCTGGCAAGCCTGGGCAACTTGCACGCAGGCTTGCAATGCGGTTCCATTCCGTGAAAAGATCCGAAATCCTCTTTGCTCAGCTCAGGAACGCAAGTGAAAAACACACGTTTAAATCTGCATCCTCTCTAATCGAGAGATTTGATGAAAGAAACATAACAAAGAACATAAACGAAATGATAATGTATCATGCCGATCTTAGGCAAGGTTGGTGCATCCTTACAAATCGTGAACACTTATTCTGCGCAACTCGATTTTGACATTCGAATTTTAAACTCTTCTTGCTCATCAATGCGTGAAACTTTTGTTTTGTATCAGGTATCAGCAAAAGGAGGAAGAACTGAACTTTATAAAGATGCATATGATATTCCATGAATTATTCTATTCAGTCTGAAAAATAGTTGCTAATCCCGGTCTCCTTTTTTTTCTGGGACGCACTGTATTATGTAGACCTTAATGTACATGCATGCAAATGTTATCAGGAATAACACTGTGATGGTTACATGGTGATGATGCAACCATCACAACCATCACTGTGATGGTTGCATATTATATTAAGCATAAATCATTTATCAAATTAATAGTACATAAATTCTTCTTGATTTTGCTTTCACTTTCACTCTTTGCCACCCTTCTTGCTTGCTTTCAAAATATCTCTTCACTTTGTAAACCAAACAGGGTAATTGGAGAGTAAAAACTTTATGAACACAAAACAACAAGTATCATAGCGAACATCAAAGTGATAAGATTAACATTGGAAGTCATGAGGGCAGCTCATTGGACACATTTCAATTGTCGATTTCTATTACTATTTCCCTTTTTGTTGTCATGTGCACGCGCTTAACAGTTACGACGATTTACTATCACTATAAGTTAATTTATTGGTCGGTCACGGTAGCAATTCTGCCCTACTTTGACAAAAGGAAGCAAGTGACATATCAACCAAAATTTCGTTTTTTATAGTTTCATATTGTATGTAGTGTTCTCTTCCTCTGGGCCAAATTTTATGCATGAACACTCATCATGCTAAGAGATATGTTAGAAAAGACATCACAGTTTTCCATTAATTGACATCAGTGTAAACTGAAGATACATTTTGCTCTTTTACAGGAAATTTCACTTTTGTCACTTGCCGCCTTTTGTCAAAGTAGGGCAGAATTGGTGTGCACTGGTGTGTGGGTGTATGTGTTCAGGTTGGCGAAGGGTGGGTGCATAAGACCTAGGCCTACTTTGCGGATACTTATGCGAGATATTGATGTCATTAAGTCATGGTAGGCATGGTAGGGATGGGCCAGGTATCTTTTACTTTTAGCGTTTCCTTTGCCTTCTTTCTCGACCCTTTTCCCTGTCTCTCTATCTCTCCCATGTTTGTGTGTGTGTGTGTGGGGGGGGGGGGGGGGGTGGGGTGGAAAATGTGCCTCCCATAACTATGGTGGTGTTATTGTATGTGATGAATATGTTTAAGTCATATTGTACACACGTGACCTTCGGAGTGTGCATTGTTTCAAGGTTTGCGTTTCATCGATACACATTGTCGAATCATATGATATCAATACCAAATTTCATATTTTGTCGTTAAATATATTACATTAGGTATTCCATGAGGGCAAAATGCCTGTTATAACCACTCTGTTTTAGGGATTTTATAGGGTTCCATCATATAAAAAACATTTACAAATTTCAAGAACTTCACCTTTCAAAAAAATGTTTATCATGATCCTACAGATCCTGTTGAGACCAGAATGCCTTTGAACATGCTACGACAGGAAGGATTGATCATTGTCCTGGTCTTCATTACAACAATCGTCTTGATAGATTCTCGTAAGTGGTTTAATATAACCATAGACATTTAATGGTAAATTTGCTTAAATAGAAAAAAATTCAGGTTCATAATTTGTTTACCATACTTCTTCTCAAACCTTCATTGCATCACTTCACACCACTGAGCTTCATCAATTATCATTTTAAAAGTAATCAAGTACTGTGTTATGATCAGCTCAGGTTTGTGTTGGGATTAGCTTTAAGAATGTTTTATTATCTTGTTTGGTGTTATCCTTTAACGTATTTTAGTCATCGTCATGTAATAATTTTTATGATATTTTCATTTGGTCTCATTTGGAAAAAAAAAAAAAATGTAATTAGGCCTTCGAGCTGCCAGGCTGTCAGTTTTCCTCAATAAAGTCGTACGCGGCAATTTTTTTCTTAAGAGGCAAGAATATATATATATACGTATATGTATATATATATATATATATATATATATATATATATACATAATATTTGAGAGAACACACAAGCGTGGGAGCGAAGTGAAGCACTTTTAGAACTGAAATTGAAGGAACTGGTACACATTATGGGTGGAATTTCGGGAAATTCTCAATAAAAACGGTGAGGAAAAAATAGAAAAAAGTGGGGCTTTGAAAATTTCTATGGGGGCAACTGCCCCCTGACCCCTATGTGCGTACGGCCATGGAGCCATACAATTCAGTGTTTGGAAACACTGTTTTTTTTAAAGTATATTCACTATATTCAAGTTCGTATGCCTTTGCGTACTTGAAAAGCAGTATATTTTACTGAATGTACCTACCCTCTATTTTAAACAAAACTTTAATAAATAAATAAATAAATATCGGGGGGGGGGGGTCCAAGATATTTACCAGACAATGGCTAAGGATTATTTCACATGCATGCGCTTAGCTGTGAACAGTTATTATTTTCTCAGGTGATTGCTACACCTACCCACAACATATGTTATAGCCATATTCAGGAGTCTCTTACCCTCCTCTCTTTTCAACTCTTATAATGCAGGGGAGGGGAATCCCCTGGTTTTAGGTGTCATAATTTTACAAACGAAGTCCTTTGGAGCTGAATCCATTCCATAATCACTGAATCCCCTCCATACCGCACTCCACTTCTAATTGGTCGTGGAATTTCTTTTGAGAGCGTGTTATACTCCATAAAGATCGCTAAGTTTTCAAAACTTTGGTTTAGTTGCTATTCCTAAGTTCGATACTAAGGGGGGGGGGGGGGGGGGGGGGGGCAAGCCTTTGCTCATGAATACCGGGCATTCGATGTGGAATACTCTCCTTCGAGAGATTAGAAATAGCAGTTCAGTTGACAAGTTTAGAATAAATTTAAAGAGTATCTGTTTAATTGCTTTTCCCTGTCATGTCATATCCTCTCCCATTGCATTTTGTCTGTAATTTCATCTTTTGCACAAGTTGCACCTTGAGCATTCAATTATCAAATGGATTTCGTGCCTTACAAATCTTATTATGATTATTATTATTATCGTTGTTATTGTTGTTATTATGATTATTATTGTCATTATCATCATTCCACTCAAGAAATGATCAGTAATCGAACATCTGTCATTATTTCTAGAAATTCCTGAGAACCTGGTGATCGTTGATGTCAGACCAGTTTTTCTTAAAGGGTATGACGGGGTGCTAAAATGCCAGTTCAATGGAGATCCACGAGCTGTCTTCTGGCTCAAAGGTAAAGCAGGCAACCAGTGTCTGGGTTTCTGCCACTTTCTATCCTGATACGATTTGTTGCAAATTCTTATTCAGATTTGTTTTTTTTCTAAATCATTTCCTGTACTTTTTAATCTGTCTATGTTTGTACTGATTGTAAACTGAACAATTTCAGCCTTCCTGCTGCTTGTTCCTTCTTTTATTTTGAATAAACCTATGAATGAAATGAATGAATAAAAATGAATGAAGTGACTGTGTGCCGAATTAGCAAAAATCGTTTCATACATATTTCGGCAGAAAATTTTTCGTCAAGATGAAGTATGAATGTAATGAAAAGTTCAGACGAAATGTGATAATAACAGCGCATTACAAATTACATTTCATTGTGGTTGTTCAGGGCCTATATGTGTTTGAATTTGTTGATGACATTATACAGAACAGATATGAACTTATTAAGTCAGACCTGTCGTTTTGGAACATTCCTATGCCTTACGTATATTCGTTTAAGTATAAAAAGATCTTGTAAATACCTGTACATCTCGTTTTATGTGAAACTGATAATTTGTTTGACGGCGACATTTTGACACAATAATAATAACTCTTATTTACCCAGGGTAGCCACTTCAGCTATCAGCTGATCTTCCAGCGGGCCCTGCATAACATAATATGTTATTATTACCCTTTTCCATTCTATTATGCCGAGCGCCTGGCTAGAAGGCAGAAGGTCCCATTTTTGTAAGTCTTTGGTATGACTCGGCCGGGGATCGAACCCACGACCTCCCGTTCATGAGACGGACGCTCTATCAATTATTGAGCCACCATGCCCGGTGGTAACTGGGCATGGTATGTAACCGTATGTAAC
>CM057162.1:8538075-8554905 GCA_029962745.1 Echinometra lucunter
TCGTATCTGACCAAAATAGTTCGTTACACTTGACAGCAGCTTTCAAAGGGTGGCTCAACTAGAGATCGAGGGGAGGGTTTTTACAGTAATGGGTATATAGGCACATAAGGCAGGGCCGTACGCGGAACTTTTTGGGGGGAGGGGGCAAGACGCGTAATATTTTCGAAGAAGCTTTAAAGCGACGGAGCAAAGTGATCGAGCTGGTCAAGAGCCTGCTCTGAATCTTTAAAAGTGAAATGGCAGGATTTGGTGCATACTTTTCGTGGGTTTTATGGAAATTTTCAGTAAAAAAATGTAAGTTTTCAAGTTTTCATTTTTTTTTTTTTTTGGGGGGGGGGGGGGGAGGGGGGCATCGCTCCCCGCTGCGCACGGCCATATTTAAAGCAGCTTTCAAAGGGCGGCCCAACCAGGGATCGAGAAAAGGAAGGGATGTTTCATAAAAATTGTCAGCACTGACAAGTTGTCAGTCACTGACAATTCTTCTCAGCCAATCAAAACCAAGGATTTTACTGAAATAATTGTCAGTGACTGTCAATTTTCATGAAAATGGTACCAGGGGTGTTCAGGGGTAGCTATTTTCGTTTTCGAAGCATGTGTTCTAAATGTATTTGTGGATCAAACACAATAGAAATCTGGTGGAATACTGGAAACCGTTGAATAATATTCTTCTTTTAGAAAAAAAACCCCTGTTTTACTGACCTAACGTTCTGTTAAACTGTCACTCCTATCACGTTACGAATATCTCATTCACTTGAGAAGGCGTCAAAGTGTTTTTATAATCTAAAATAATGAGACCAAAAAGTTCACGCCCTACCTATTCTTGATCATGATAAAAACGTAAATGCTCGAAATGACTTAATGTCCTATATTTAGATTGATCGACCTATTCAAGGAAGCTGGAATCTGTGAATATTGCTTGCCTTCTTCCCGTTGCTGATACACAGCACCAGTAAACGTGATACTATTAAAAAACCCGAACAAAACAAACCCCAAATACCCCCAAAACATGCGAAACATATAACAAAGAAGAGCAACAACTCAAGAACAGAAAGCCATATTTTTACTGTAAAACCCGCGGTCTAAACGTAGCTTATAACTCCAATAAAAGTTATCGATTTCGATGTAGCGAACCCCAGTATCTTGTGTAAAAATGAAATTAAATCCTGGTTAAAAGAATTGTGCATAGTAAGTTGTATCACGAATAGCGTAAAACACATATTATACAGAAACTCCGATTCGCAAAACATAAGAAAAATAGAAAAAAAAAGCTTGCCATGATTATGACGGTATGTCATTTTTCGCTTAAAAAATTCAGTATCTGCTGAATGTCCGACCATGTGTGTATAGCCTATGTACATTATGTAAGCCTATATGCATGAAAACGTTACCAATGAATAACATTGTGATGGTTGCATATTATATAAACCATTTTCAAAATTAATGTGACATAAATTGTTCTTGATTTTATTTTCGCTTTCACTCTTTGCCAGCCTTCTTGCTTGCTTCAAGAGTATTTCTTCACTTTGTAACTGCATGGTTTGAGAGTCTTTAATATGTAACAATTTTACGAACACAAAACGACCAGTAGTACAACGAACATCAATGTGATAGGATTAACATTGGAAGTCATGACAAGGTACCATAGCTCACTGGACACAGTTCACTTTTCCATTTCTCATTTTGTTGTTATGTGCATGCGCTTATCAGTTAAGAGTTATTGTATTGGTGTGCACAAGTGTGTGGGTGTGTTTGTGCAGGTGGGCGAGGGGTTGGGGGCATAAGAATTACGTTGCGGATACTTATGCGAGATATTGATGTCATCATGTCATGGTGGGGATGGGCCTGTTATCCTCTCCTTTTACCGTATTTTTCCCTTTCGATCTCATCCCTTTCCCCTGTCTCTCTGTTTCTCACGTGTGTGTGTGCGTGTGGGGATAGAGCATGTGCTTCCCATAACCATGTGTTCTTTTTTTGAAAAGGGGATCCCACCTAGTTTCAATACATCTGTTTCTTTATTAGTTTGTACAGTATTGGATTTGGGTCTCCTTTGTTCTTTTCTTATGGACTTTTTAAAGACACAATGTGTGTATCGCCCTCCACAAAAAGTACAAGTTGGATAGGGAAGACTTTTTTTGTTGGGGCGGGGGGGGGGGGGGGGGGGGCTGGTGACTCAATATTTTTATAATAACTGATTTCATTATTTTTCTTCTAAGTTATATATGATTCATGTTTATATTAAATTATTGAAAAGAGTTAAAATATGAAATGTGAAATATTATATTGCTTAATTTGAAATGTTAAATTGAAATGTTAAATATTTTCTTGATGAAATCATAATAAAACAGTATGGAAAAAACAAACAAACTATAGTGTAATAACTATGGTGGTGTTAATGCATGTGATGACAATCTTTATATGTTGTATTATACACACCTGGCCTTCGCAGTGTGCATTGTTTCAAGGTTTGCGTTTCATCATAGTCATAAAATATCAGTATCAAATTTCATATTTTGCCGTTAAATATATTACATTAGGTATTCCATGATGGCAAAATGCCTGTTATAATCATTTTGCCTTCTATAGGGTTGCCTCATGTAAAAGACAATTAGATTTACATAACTTCACGTTTGAAAATGATGTTTATCTCTCTACAGTCTACAGATTCTATTCAGACGAGAATGCATTTGAAAATGCTTCAACCGGAAGGATTGATCATTGGCCTGCTCTTCATTACAACAGTCGTCTTGATAGATTCTCGTAAGTATATGTGATGATATAATGATGATAACGATTAACTATATAATGGTAAATTTAGTTTCAAAGGAAAAATTCAGGTTCAAAGTTTGTTTACCATACTTCTCAAACTTTCTTTGCATCACCTTACACCACACCACTGAGCTTCATCAATTATCATTAAAAAGTAATATCAAGTATTATGTTGTGATCAGGTTTGTGTTGGGATGACCTTTAAGAATGCCTTTTGTCTTATTTGGTATTATCGTTAAATGTAATTTAATCATCATTATGTAATAATTGTTATGATATTTCATTTGCTCTCATTTGAAAAAAAGTGAATGTAATTAGGCCCTCGAACTGGCAGGTTCTATGTTTTCCTCATTGAGCCATGTAGTTTAATTACACTGGGTTTTTTTGGCACTGTTTAGAAACACTGTTGTATGCCTATTAAGCATATTACTATCATGACTATTCAAGTTCCTATGCCTTTGCCGGATATCACAAAATGGCAAACGTATTTACCAGTACTGAGGGTTATCCACTAAAAGTCTTGTGCTTAGCTGTGAAAAGTTATTATATTTCTCAGGTGATTGGTGATGGTACACCTACCCGCAACATTGTTATAGCCATATGCATTTTCCATTGCCGTAGTTCTAAACTTGTTTGAAGGACAGCTATATGTGTTTTACTATCATTATAATCTTCACTGCCAGGGTTACCGACGTCATGATCATGTGCGGATGGTATTCATTGGTTGCACAGATATCAATTACAATGTAAAATTTTCACACTTGCAGTTATAATATTCCATGTTTATAGCATGTTTAAAGGAACTGATCAATCAAAAAGCAAGCTGTTTATGGAGACATAAATAAAGTTAAGCATTTCAATACTCATCTCCCAAAATGGCTTTCAAGGATCTTTTTCTGAAATGTAAGTGATTTGGTGAATTTCCAAAAATAAGAATTGAACAATGGGATTCAGGAAGTTGAAACGAAATCATTTAACTAGGACATGGTATTACTACAGATATTACGCTTTGATCTGCATACACGTTGCTTTACATTAATGGGTTTGCTTCTAGAGCAAATATTTAATTTACCACGCATTTTCAATGAGATCGATAGTATGAGAATTTGTTATAGCCTACTATTTTGAAGAAGTATTCGTGTGGATAGGCAGAAGTGCATTTACATTTTACTGGTATAACATGTAAAGCATGATATATGAAGTTGGTTGACAGAGTGTTCAATTTATTACATTATCATAACAATTATTATCAAAAGGTGAAACGGTCATTCCTATCAATATTTCCTTGTGATTCCTTATTTTGTTTGTCCTCTCGTTTCAGACATAAGAATGGATGAAGCATTCCTCTTTAATATGAAGTACTCATGAGCATTTCATGATAAAACTAATGGTATCTGCATGGACTAGACATTAGACTATCACAGCAGTGTATTTATCACTTTTTAGTCCTTTTAGTCGATTTTTAATGGCACCGATTTTATTCTTCCCCCATTTTATTTACGGAGCACTGAATCATAATACTATAACACACGAAATTGCGTTCCATGTCATTGCACATGCATGCGTTTAAATAGAAACGTACATTGCTTGCAGCTAGTTAGATACGGGTAACTGCTATTTTGCATATGAAAATGATATGCCGACATCGACAGACCTGTATGTTGACAGAAGAGAGAAAGAGAGAGAGAGAGAGAGAGAGAGAGAGAGAGAGAGAGAGTGTGTGTGTGAGAGAGAGAGAGAGAGAGAGAGGGTGGGGGATGGGGTGGATACACAACACTGTATGCATATACAGGGGCGTCGCTAGACTTTTTGAATGGGGGAGGGGGGGGGGGAGTGTAGAGGCCAGATTGCCGACAAATAATGCCACCGATTGCCGACGACCAACGTCGATAAATTCAACCGTATAAAGCCCATTGAGGCATGTTCAATTGTGCACCTCTATCATATTTTCCTTTTGAATTATATATTTGTTCACCTCACTTGCCGAATGTGTTTGTTTTCCGAAAACATCCTGTATCTAAATATAATACGAGCGAACGCAGCGAGCGAGGAAAAATTAACACTCTCTTTCGTACTTAAGTGATAGTTCTTCATCAAACTACATGATGGGCTTAAAGATATCTAAATTATATAACTGGTCACCTCTCTGGCCTGATTCATTCGGCTTCATAGACCATCCTAAATCTTAATATTGTACGAGAGAGCGCAGCGAGCGAGGAAAAAATCTGTTTTTCATGGTAGAAGTGACAGTTCTTTATCCAAATACACTATGGTACGAACTATGAGATATCTTACTTAAACAGGTACGTTTGGTCACCTCAGTTGTCGAATGCGTTTGCTTTCTCAAATCCATCTTGTATCTGAATATTGTACGAGCGAGCGTAGCGAGCGAGGAAAAATACACATGTACTCCTTTGCAGGATAGAAGTGAAAGTTCTTCATAAAAAAGGAATGATGTGCCTTTTAGATATCTATTTTGATTTTAGTCACCTTTCTTATCTAATTCATTTGCTTTCAAAGACTATCCTGAATATAACTATCATACGAGTGAGCGCAGTGAGCGAGGGGAAATATATATAAACTCTTTTTAATGGTAGATGATAATTCTTCATCAATATACATGTCACACCCCCACCCCCAGGACAGTTACGCCTACCGAAGTAACAAATTATGAACAGAATATGTATATATATATATATATATATACACATATTCTGTTCATAATTTGTTACTTCGGTAGGCGTATATATATATATATATATATATAACAAATTACCACAATGCTGTCTGGAAAGTAGATCAGTGTGATTTGTAAACATGATTGGACGGTTTGAATTATACAGACTGAGCCCCTCTATAGCTGTGTCTCCTACATGTCACTTTTGGAAGTGGGATAATATTATTAAGAGTTACATGAAGGCATATTCCTTTCGTCAGTATATCAATAATAGGCCGAAATTAACATGGTTTGAAGAAAGGGAATCATAAATTTCCATGAAGATCCTTGTTCTGAGTTCATAAAGGAGCATAATTCATCCACTCAGTAAAGAAAGGGGACAATCGCTGTTCTTCAAAATTATTCATGTAAACCGTCAATGCAATATCATAAGCGTATGTCAAATCAAAGAAACATTGGTACTCTACCACCGTCAGTGACTTGAGACAATGACAGAGTGTAAACATGTTAATAACCTTGCATGTACATCCAAGACGAATGTTCCCTTAATTTTCTGATTAAAATTCGTTAATTTTGAAATGACAGACCCAGTGGTGTAACTACGGGGGGGGGGGGGGGGAGGATTACGGGGGGCATGTGCCATGCCCCAATCGGCTGGCCCCCAAAAAGAAAAGAAAATAAAAAAAAAAAGAGAAAAGAGAAAAGAAAGTAGAAGGAAAGTGAAAAGAAAGGGGAAAAACAAGGAAAACAAAAATAGGAAATTAGGAAGCGCTCGCTGGCAAGTAACTTTAAAAAAGCTGATAATCACTACTATTCTTATGAAAGGAATCAGCAACTTGTGTCTCATTTCCCAGGCTACTATTCTACCACTCATAGAATGTAAGTAATATAAACACACCTGGATTTCACTCCTAGAGCGGCAAGTTCACCTAAAAATAGATACACTTTCAGTAGATAATGGCTAAGATGAAAACAAAATTCTTATTTTTTCGTTCGCTAGCTCGCTACTCTCCGTCGTTAAACCTAGAAACGACGATTTCAGGCACGGCAATCAGCTTATATCAGAAGCGATTAGAATACCATAATATTTTGGCAGTGCGGTGGTTCACAAATTTACCCCCCGCAAAAAAACAAAACAAAACAAAACAAAACAAAACAAAACAAAAGACAAACAAAGTCTGCATTGTGCTGACTAATCCATACATGTTCATATACATATTTTTTTTTTTTGTGTGTGTGTGGGGGGGGGGGGGGGATGGGGGTCGCTGACTTTGCTCGCTCGTGAAAACAGATTGGTTTCGGACGGTGAGCGAGGTACCTAAATGGAGTCACACAGGTGAGAGAATAGGGCTACAGTGTATTTTGATGACGAAATAACACTTCTACATTGAAAAAAGAATATATTTCTTCGCTCGTTGCGCTCCTTCGTTAAATAATTAATTGTTTAATGTTTTTTGAAAGCAAACGAACTGGGCGCGTGAGGTTACCAAATTTAGATGCTTCATATGCTCACAATGTAATTTACTGAAGGGTTACTATTTCTACCTCAAAAGGAGTATATTTTTCGTCGCTCGCTGCTCTCTCTGGATAAGTAGTTGTTTGATATTTTTTAAAGCAAACGAATTGGGCGAGTGTGGTGACCAAATAAAAAAGTGAAATGTTTCATATGCTCACGAATGTAATTTACTGAAGGGGTTACTACTTCTACCATCAAAAAGAGTGTGTATTTCCTCGCTCGCTCGTAATATTTAGAAACAGGGTGGTTACCGACAGCGAACATAGACAAGGGACGTGTCAAAACAATCATTGGCAGCGAGGAGACCGGATATATAATCATGGCAGTTGAGATATCATATAGGCCTATAGTCATCGATTGTTTATTTTCATAACAAACTAACACGTACTTAATTGTAAATACAGTTGTAATTATTGGCTCGCTTCGCTCGCTCGCAAAATTAAAAAAAAACAGGGTGGTATCTAGTACGTCCCTAATGATTACTGTTGTTTTATGATAGAAATTATGTACATACGTGTACTACACACACGCATGCACAACACGCACACACACCCGCACAGACCTTCAGCTCGGTGCCCCCTCAATGCGATGACCCACGGTACGCCACTGGACAGACCAGTACTTTGTTGCAGTATATGCAAATGAAACTATATAACATGTACAACAGAAGCGCCAGAATGTTCTGTATTGTTTACATAATCGTAGCAATTAATCAAAAAGCGAAAGTAACATTATGCGCTAGCTCTCATCAACATTTCACGTGATTACTTGCCCTCTGTGCAAACAACGGAATATTATCATATCATATGAATTAGTACTTTTTTTTGATATCGGCTTTAGGATGGACAGCAAACGCAATAAGCGTTTCACAATAAAACGTGCTAGAAATGAGTCTCAGCATGTAGTACATTTATTACTCTGAGATGAATTGATTTTCGTTGGTACCCGGCTCTTTCATTTTTTTTCACAGAGCTGTGTGATTTATGATATATTAGCAGGCGACATTGCTTGTATGCCTGAAAACATGCATGTTTTGAATAGAAACGCATTTGTCCTATAGCTAGCTAGTCAGCTACATGCCTAAATGCTGTTTCATTTTGCCTACTGTATGAATATAATATGCTGACATCAACCGACCTATTGAGCAAATGACCACAACACTGGGAAAGAAATCAGTGTGCTCAACACCATTACGGGACGGTTTGAATCACCGGCGTAAATTCCACTTTCAGGAGTGGGGGGGGGGGGGGGGGGCAAGGCCGTGCGCAGAATTTTTTTCCGGGGGGGGGGAAGACGTGTAAAAATTGTGAGATCGCTTTTGCATTTTTTTAAAGTGAAATTGAAGGATTTGGTGTGCACTTTTGGTGAAAAGAGTCGTGAAAATTTTCAGTAAAAAATGTAAGTTTTCAAAATTTCGGGGGGGGGGGGGAAGGGGATGATCGACTTTTTTGCCGATTTGTTTTTTTTCTGTCGAACTCACACTTAAGGATAAACACACACCCGCAGAGAACCCCTAACGCACACTTGAATTTTCATTTTGCGAGCGGGCTAAAACTTACCACTTTTCTGTTTTCAGTCGCATTTTCAAATAGAAATTCTGAAATAATTATGATGGTCGTTTATGACAGATTATCAAAGATTTTTTTTTTTTTTACTAACTTATCAATAAAAATATCATTTCTTCCTTAAATATTTTTTTTTGGGATATATCCCCCATCACCCGGGATTTACGCCAGTGGTTTAAATGATGTTGAACAGAGAACGGAACCAGCCTATGGGGAATATGAGTATTCAGAGGTCAGTGTGTTAAGAGTGTCTTGTTCATTTCGTCTATCCCTTTAAAATCTTCTTTCAGAATGGTCTGTTCAGTTAAAATATGAAAGCATTCGTCTCGGTGCATCAAGTAACGTGACCACCCTAGTAGATCTCGTGATCGGCAAAGACTTGTCATTAATGTCACTCATGTGATGTCTTCAGAAGCCTTCAGTGGCGGATCCAGTGTGTGTGTGTTGGGGGGGGGGGGCAGGAGTCTCTTAACCTCCTTTCTTTTCTAATCTTATAATGCAGGGGAGGGGAAACCCACTGGTTTTAGGTGTCATATACAAATAAAGTCATGGGTGTCGATTTGTGTTGGGGGGATGACTGTTGTCGAATATCCTCGACCGCGGAGCCGATCGGGGAAAGGATGTGTATAGGTTCAAATGTGATGGATAGATTTAATATGCAGGTGGGGGGGGGGTGGACCTGTTTTCGCTGCCCAAATCTATGTATTATTAGTCTAATCTACCGTTCCTCCAATTAATCGCAAAAAATTGTTTTTATACAATATCGCAGAGGTACATTCTCATTACTTGAATGAGAAATGTAGGGGACTTGAACCTGTACTTAGAGTATGAACCCTCCCATTTTTGCGAGCGAGCGAAGCGAGCGAGCCGAAAATTCCACTTTTTAGCTTAAAAGGAATGTTATTGTCCTCAAAGTACACTCAAGCAATATAAAAAGTTTGACCAATTCAGCATCTCGCTGGTCCAATTGTTACTTTCCTAAACCACCCTATTTCAGATATTACAAGCGAGGGAGGCGAGATAGAGGAAAACACGCTATTTTAGTGATGAAGTGTTATTTTGTTATAAAAATCCAGTATAGGTCTACATTACATATTCGAGTGAGCGCAGCGAGCGAGGAAAAAAATTACATTCTTTGAAAGCCTCAAAGATTTCTAAATAGTTTTGATCACATAATTGCCAAATATGATGCTTTATTGGTGCCTAGCTTGCCATCTAAAACCATTTTGTTGCTATATGAGCGAGCGAAGCGAGCTACCGACAGAAACCCTGTTTATTTCTAGTAAAACGTAGAATTTCCACCAAAATTAATTAGATGAATTTGGTGATGTACCAGCGAGATGTAGAAATATTATAATATTCGGACTTGTTGCTGAGGGAAAAAGAGCGCTTGACTCCTGATCTTGTTTCTATGAGCGAGCAGAGCGAGAGAGCAAGAAAGGGCTATTTTTTTAATACTGAGAACATGCAGCTAGGTTCTAGTGTACTGTTACTCCAATTCTATGATTTTAATAATGTACATTTTGTTAGCATCCCTTCCTTTCTCATATCTGGTAAGATAGGAATAGGCTACCGGTCACAGGCCATATTAATTCCATGAAAATTCTTCTGTTATGGGTCTTCTTCCCGTTCAACTCCTTGCAGTTATATTCTAACAGTACATGTATAACATTGGATAGAAAGACAGGATGCAATCAGACAATAAACCCTGATAAAAATATTAATTGGCATTGGTTAAGATAACAAAAGATATCAAATGCGAGTAGAAAAATAATAGCATACTATTGGATAGAAAGACAATATGCAAACCGATTTGCTTTCATAAAGATAATATTACAACCTCATTGGTTGAAATACTTAAAATGCGAGCGAGCGAAGCGAGTGAGCACTGAAAGCCATATTCTTTTCCCTTTCCTTTTAAAAAAATGCTTCTTTGCTTTATATTCCCTTTGTCTTTGTCTTTACCTTTTTTCGGGGATTATAGAAGGCTATGTAATTTTTCATTTTTTCATGGTGAGTTATTGGGGGGGGGGGGATGATTGTGCAGGCCATCCCCCCTGACCAAAATATTGGGGAAGGGGGATATATCCCCACATCCCCCGGGTTCGACACCCATGAATAAAGTCATTTGCAGTGAATCCACCCCATATCTTTGAATCCCCTCCATATCATTGTGCACCGCACTCCACTTCTAATTGGTCGTGGCATTTCTTTTGAGAGTGTATTATACTCCATCAAGATTGCTACGTTTTCAAAATTTTGGTTCACTTGCTATTCCTAAGTTCGATACTAAGAGGGAGGGGGGGGGGGGGGGAGGGAGCAAGCGTTTGCTCATGAATACCCGCCGGGCATTCGATGTGGAATACCCTCCTTCGAGAGATTAGAAATAGCAGTTCAGTTGACAAGTTTTACCCATTCATGGCAAGAATTATCTAAAGCCTAATTTGATCAGCTTTTATTCTTCAAATTGGCAACACCAACATTCTTATTTTATTTCTACATTTTTCTTATAAAACGTCATGTATCTGAAATGAAATGAATATAAATTGACAAAAATTATGAAAAGTAAAAAAAAAAAATTGCCAATTTGCAAGGGAAAACGGTGATTTTAAACCTTCTATCACATTGCCAATTTAAGGATTTTAATGCTTATTTTCCTTTCAAAAATATTCAGCATCAAATAACGGATATTGACGCAACCAAAATGGGCACAGTTTGTGTAGATTTTGCTCTTTCTGCTCATGTATTTGGTATGATTTTTAGGGCTTTGCATCAAAAGATATAGGACCTCTGTCATGAAAGGGTTAAAGTAATCTTAAAGAGTATCTGTTTAATTTGGCTCATAATTAATTACTTTTACCTGTCATGTCATATTCTCTCCTATTCCATTTTTTCTGTAATTTCATCTTTTTTAATTATCATCATTATTGTCATTATCATCATTCCACTCAAGAAATGATCAGTAATCGAACATCTGTCATTATTTCTAGAAATCCCTGAGGACCTGGTGATCGTTGATGTCAGACCAGTTTTTCTTAAAGGGTATGACGGGGTGCTAAAATGCCAGTTCAATGGAGATCCACGAGCTGTCTTCTGGCTCAAAGGTAAAGCAGGCAGCCAGTGTCTGGGTTTCGGCCACTCTTTATCCTGATACGATTTGTTACGAATTCTTGTCATTTTTTCAAATAACAGGACCACTTAGCATGATTATTCAGGATTGGGCATAGTAGGTTTGTAAGGTTTTTATGTATCGTTACTTGATCCCATTTTTTTCCGTATGTTCCTTCCCTTCATCCTGGCCTTTTCTCTCTTTTCTTTTTTTCATCTTCTCTACTTCTTTCCCTCTCTCCTATTTCGCCTCTCCTCTCTCTCTCTCTCCTCCTACCTTTTCCTTTCTTTGCTTACGCTCCCTGTTCTTCTCTTTTGACCTTATTTCTTTTATCCCCTCTCTCTATATTCCCTTTTCCTTCTTGCTCACTCTCTCGTGCTCTTTCCTTTTATAGCTTTTGGCATAAGGCAGTATATTTTCTTATTTATTCACATTTGTTTTTTCCTAAATCATTTCCTATACTTTTTAATCTGTCTATGTTTGTATTGATTGTAAACTGAACAATTTCAGCCTTCCAGCTGCTTGTTCTTTCTTTTATTTTGAATAAACCTATGAATGAAATGAATGAATGAAAGTGAATGAAGTGACTGTGTGCCGAATTAGCAAAAATCGTTTCATATATATTTCGGCAGAATATTTTTCGTTTTAAGATGAAGTATGAATGTAATGAAAAGTTCAGACGAAATGTGATAATAACAGCGCATTACCAATTACATTTCATTGTGGTTGTTTATAATGTGTTTAAATTTGTTGATGACATAATACAGCACAGATGTGAACTCATTAACGCAGACCTGTCGTTTTGGAACATTCCTATGCCTTACGTATATTCGTTTAAGTATAAAAAGATCTTGTAAATACCTGTACATCTCGTTTTATGTGAAAATATGATAATTTGGTTGACGGCGAGATTTTGACATTAAACCGTATGTAACTGTGATCATATTAATGTTGAATCTTTGACTAAAGTTACATGACATACAACTTCTCATCCCTTTAATCACTTGACATTGCGTCATAGGTGCTGACCTCGCAACAGGTAAAAACCTGGTCACGTGGTACCCACCTCCCCGTGGAATCAGTGGGTCGGGCTACGAGTTGGGCAAATACAATCTTACAGAAGACTTCTCACTGGTCATCCATAATACCAATGACGATGACGCAGGGCGATACATCTGCAGGATCTCTAACTTCAGAGGCATCATTCTACGGAATTTTACAAACGCAACGGTTCAAAGTAAGACTCTGTTATTGAAGGGAAAAGGGAAGGTATTAGCGGATAGTGAATCGTTTGTTACCAAAGCTCTTCCTACACTCTCAGAAGAGTTTGTTCAAAATCTTCAGGTTGGGTAAAGTATAAACCCACCAAACAAATTTGTGTAAAACATATGGGATATGCTGTTAACCAACAGTTGGTATAGGTTCATATTTTAACCAAGCACGTTTTTTCTGACAGTGTATAAGTGTTTTACTTCGGAATTAGGTCTAGTCTGAGTCGAGATGGAGTGTTGTAAGTAAGTAGGAAGTCTTTTACAGGATTATACCCTTTGAGGTTGATAATCATCGATGTGCTAATTGAGGTAAGTCCAGTATCATAAATAGGAATGTGGCATTAAACATAAGTATTTTCAGTATACGACATAAAATTTATGAATTTGATATAATTTTAATTCTCCATTCATGGGTCGGCTAGCCTTCGCTAGCTGTTTAGCCGTTTTTCAAAGGGGTCCACAAAAGATAAAAAGGAAGATTTTATAAAGCAAAACAAATAGAAATATTTTAGGCAGTCATAAAAAGTTACTAATAAAATGACAAAATAGTAGACATACTAAAACAAAAGGGAAATTACAGTTATATTTACAAAAATAAAGTTATAATTTGAAACAAAATTTGATACTTGGACAAAGATTGGAATATCACTGACAGAGGATTATTTTTGTCATTGGTCTACCAAATCATCTTTAATTGATTTGTTGGCTGTTGATTCCAAATAGTGGGCTCAGAGTATGAAATAGATTGTTTCACAAGTTTCGGGCAATGCCGACACATAAGACGTTACCTTTAGAATAAAATGATACCTGTTTTTGCAGGTAGTTTTAGTTGCATATCAGATTATTCAAAGCTTCTTGAGGGTAAATTCTTTAAACTAAATTTCTTCCAATACAATGTGGTTAAGACGAAATAAATCAGTTTAGAAATGTTCACTTAAATTGAACTCAAACAGACACGACAGGGAGATACATATCTCATTGCATTACAAAAAACTGAAACTCATCAAAGCTATAATGTAAATCGGTTGAACCTTGTGTAAGCACGTCAGTTTTACTTTACTTTTATTTACCCATTGTTTTGTATAATAGTTCTGTTCTTCAGGAAAAAGTGAAACAAAATCTATCAAGTTCGAATTTCATTTAACTTACACAACATCTTTTATTGCATATCAACACAATTTCTTTTGTTTTTTCCTGTAATACGGTGTGCAGTTCCACCCCAAAGACCATTCCCAACGATAGACACTTGCTCAACAGGTGCGTTGGAACCGTGCATCCTGACACTAGAAACAGGTGTGGACTCCACCAACCTAACATGCAGAACGATGAGTGCTACCAGTGGCCTGGTATCACTCTTTTGGACCCACGGGGGTGCGCCTGTTCCTCACCAAGCACCCCGGAGATCACCCAGTATGGATGGCGTCACAGAAGAGGTCATAGCGACTATTACTGCAACACCGGGCGACGATCCCTATGTTTGTGTCGCCACACTGTCCGCCACTACAAGCATAGAAGAAGAAACTAGCGTCACTGTAAATCCAGCTACGGTAATTCCAGCTACGGTCGTTACAACCCCAGAAGCTCTTATGACTACCAATGTCACGGGCTTCCCTCCTAATTCTGACGATAATACGACAGGTACAGTATGAAGTTGAAGATTCAGTAAATAACGTACCATGGCAGCCTTAGTATTCAGATCATCCAGACCTAGGCAGCTATTTCTAGAATATTGCGGCCTGAATGGGATAACTTATTTTATCATAATCAATTAGAGAGGCACCAAGTTTTGAAAAAAAATTGAATACAAAGTGCTGTCAGGCTTGATTCTTGCAATGCTTTACCGCTAATATTTTTTGGGGGAGGGTCATGCCATTTCAGATTGGGCGAATATGCAACATTTTTAACTGAGCACACTATTCCAAAAGTCAGCTAAATTTCGATAAGTATCATGCTTATCATGATCTATTCGTTGTATTTGTTGGCATGAAATTCTTTCTTCACATACGCAAAAATTACATTTTGTTCTAGTCATAGTTCATGTATTGAAAAAACAAACTATACTACCCATGACTTTCATGTAATCTTTAATCTTTTATTGTTTGCAGTTGTTATCATTCTTTCCGTATTTGGATGCATCCTGATCATTATCCTTATAATATTACGTAAGTTGACGTATCATTAAAACTCGGGAATATTGGTATTAAAATGATAATGTAAAATAACAATGGATTGAATGATCATTGCTAGTTATGGGCAATTTTACTTAAGTATTTGAAGGTGGCAAAATCTCCGAAAAAAGCAAGCTTTGCTTTTTCGTTCTTGTCTTCATAACTTTCAAACGGCAGGGGAAAGGGTTGGATGGAGGTTTCTTCTCTTCTGGTGGCTAGCAGAATGTAGCATCAAATAATTTGATATGCATTTGATGCAAAAGGAAAAACTGAAAATGTTTGCCTTTTAGCTATTTTCTGTTGCTACCTCAAATTTTACGATACGTTTCAACGTGTAGTAAGCCTTAAATTAGATCTTCAAGACATTCAGAAAAGTGACCACCAACATGGATATATTATCACACTTCTATATCTCTTTCAAATTAACTGCAGTCATTTTCGGGATAATTTGGAGAAGACGAAAGAGGAATTATCATCGGCTGAACTCAGGAAAGAGGAAGGATGAAGGTAAAGCCCCTTTGATTATGCACTCTGAAAATAAATCAGTTAAATGACTAGATGAATAGTTAGCTGGGTGCAACTAATACATCTAGTTATAAAAGTTACTACATTCTAGTCAAAAAACGACTAGAAAATAGTCACAAATGAACTAAAATATAGTAAAAAAAATGACTAATTTCTCAGTTGCACCCAGCTGACCCTTTCATCTCGTGATTTTTAAATGATTTGCCTTTAGAGTGTGTGATTGCCACCTTACCAGTTTGACATATTTGACCACTATGTCCAATTTCTATAGACAATTAACCTTTTCTATATACAGAAAAAAAAAAACCAGCGTAACTTGCTTGAACGCTCCCTAGTAAAAGCTCATAATGCTCAAGCGATTCCTTTGGCCTACACTATTTCTTGGCCTTAGAGCTATCATAGTTCCATCAAGGCCAAGAACAAAACCCTTAGGCCTACTTTTGATTCTAAAAAAAAAAAAATGAACATAGGAATGCAAGCCAATGCTGAGCGGGGGAAGTGAATCGTCTCGAGAAAACAAGCTTTTATTCCCTTCTTCTTGCTAGCAATTACTTGCTTGGAATATTTGAATACGCAAGCAAAAACTTTAGAATAAGTATTTGCTAGGCTTTTCTAGTTTTATCGATATGGGCCAGTGGATACAGGACCATTTCAGTAGGTTTGTAATATATATATATATATATATATATATATATATATATATATATATATATAGAGAGAGAGAGAGAGAGAGAGAGAGAAAGAGAGAGAGAGAATGTGTGAGTGTGTGCGTGAAAGAGAGAGAGGGAGACAGAAAAAGAATCAAGGAGCAAGGGATGTGAGGGTACTCATGAGTTCTCACAAGTCTTCGTAATCTTACCAGGCATGCCAGAGGGTCGGTCTGTGCATATCCAACGCTAAAACTAGCTCTGATGTTAGAAGCATCATAATCGTAATCACAGGACTAGCATGACCAATACAAGAAAACTTCTAGAATTCTGCTTAGCGGCATTCAATATTCCATCAGCTTATAAATACTGAGGAAATAAACTTTTGATCATAACAATCCTGTGATCAATGAAAACACTACCTTTTCTTTTCCATCGCTATGTTAATTAATGCAAATTGCATAAAATGATATTTTGTTTCTGTTGAACAATTGATATGAAGTATAGAAATATTTCCTATTCGTTTAAAACCGACTAAAAGTGAAGAATATTTTTTGTAGTAGACAACCGTACAAAGGCAACAAAA
>CM057162.1:8555405-8621736 GCA_029962745.1 Echinometra lucunter
AGTTCCCCTATTACTGGTTTGAATTGATTTCAAATGTGATTTATATGTAATTTGAGATTTTGGAAAAGATTACTAAAGGCGCAAATAAATTCAAAGACTCCCCATAAATTTTGGGTACTAGGCTATGCATGCTTTTGTCCCTCTAGCTGCCATAGGTTAAATACACAAAAGCAGGGAATTTGAAATTAAGTCAATTCCCCTATGATTCATCTTATATAATATAATATATGGAAGAGGTGATTAACATAAAATTTCAAACTCTGAAAATATATAATTGAACCTCGATAAGTCCAATAGAGTCTCCATAAATCCCGAATAAATCCCCGGGAATATGAATGCTTTTGCACAATTTTTTAATGTTTGTAACACTACTCGTGATACCGTTTGCTGTTATCGATGGCGCACGATATGTGGCTATACAATACGTACGCGTGCTTTATTTCGGTACTGAAAGTTCTTCGTAAATATATTCTTTGGCCTAGCCCACACGCAGTTGTGAGTGAATATATACAAGCTGTTGGTGTCAACTGCATGACTTTATAGAACTTTGATTTTGCATCATAGAAAATTCAACGTGGACACATACTGTTACGAATGTCATCAAGATTACCAACCTACTATCAGTATCAGATATTGCACTGGATTATAGACCGAGGGACGGAGAAAAAAGGTTACCAAAAGTACAGGTTGTCACTGTAATGGTACCACAGATTTAGGAAACAACCTATACCGCAGTGATAAGACCTGCTCGATTGTGCTGTATATATACATAAATTGAAAGCTTTGAACCTTGGACTTGTCCTTGTGACATCAGATATGCCAAATTCGTAAGGGCCACGCACTATCACATCCACATGCAGTGCTGGATTCAGTGAGCTGTACGAGAGTGCATGCAGGTATGCGTGCCTGTAAACTGTTACGTCAATTGTAAGTCGACTGATTTACCAACTGGTAGGCCTTTCGCTATTTTATGATAACAAAGTAAGCTAAGCCGCCCAGGCAGGAGATATCACTACCAGCAACCAGGGGCGTAACAGGTACCTGTTATCAGAGGGGGCAGAGCCCCAAATTTCCCGGTAACTAGTCTATGTCTAGAATCTGTGGCGTAGCTAGGACTGCATTTTAGGAGGACGGTGGTGCTCCACCGGCGTAAATCCAATTTGAAGAGTGGGGTATGAAAAACTTTCTTTAACGATTTTTTTCCCTGTCACACACATTTTCATAAGTATTTTGCGATAGAGCGAAGCTAGCGAGCCAAAAAATAACCACTTTTCTCGATTTTAATCGCATTTTCGGATGGATATGCTAAGATTTTGACGAGAGAGCGAAGCGAGCGATCGAGCAAAAAATAACCACTTATTTGTTTTCAATAGCATTTTCAAATAGAAATTCTGAAATATAATGGTTGTTTATGATAGATATTCAGAATGTTTACTTACTGATTAATTGAAATATATTTTCTTCCTCAAAAAGTGTATCTGCATGGGGGGGGGGGGAGGGAATTTGTACACACCATCCCCCTCTCCCCCAAGTGGGGGTGATAGATCCCCCTACCCCTGGAATTTACACCAATGTAGTGCTCCCTAGAAGGGAGGGTGCAGGGAGGGGGAGTGCGAGGAAGCTCCGACGTTTCTTTGAATTATTTGTTGTCGGTAATAAAGTCTATCTTCTGCGGCGTAACTAGGATTTCATTTTAGGAGGACGGTAGTGCTCCCTAGGGGGGAGGGTGCAGGGAGGGGGGGGGGATTTCCCCCTCCCGCGCAAAGCGCGGAAGCTCAGGCGTTTTTGCGCTGTCTGTTCCCGCTCTTCTTACGCTCTCTGCCTGTTGTGGGGTGGGGGACATATGCATGGCCAAAAATTCCCGGTAGTTAAGTCTAGAAATAGAATATGCGGAGGTGAGCCCGTACCGCGAGTTGCTTGTTGTGACGCCCTTAGCGGGTGGGTCCCAGGGTTCTGGCTTAGGGCCCCTGATGGGGGTCTACAGGAAAAGCTACTGCAGGGGAGCCCCCGAAAACTCCGGGGTTTTGGGTTTAAATTTTCCCTCATTTCTTTTGTTCCACTTTGCTTTCTTCTTTTTCCCCTCTTTTCCCTCTCTCTTCTTCTTCTTTCTCCCCTTTCTCCTTTTTCTTTCCCTTTCTCCTTTTTCTTTCCCTTTCTCCTTCTTCCTTTCCCTTTCTCCTTCTTTCTTTAACTTTCTCCTTCTTTTCCTTTCTTCTTCTTCTTTCTTTCCCTTTCTTCTTCTTCCTTTCCCTTTCTCCCTTCCATTTTCTTCCTTTCCCTTCCTTTCATTTTTTCCCGGTGGTTTGTTGGATTTTCCCGCTGAAATCCTTGGGGGGGGGCACTCTGCCCCCCTGCCCCCCCCCGGTTGTTACGCCACTGGCAGCAACCAATCAACAAATCGAGTGCTCGGAGCGCAGAACTTGGGCTGATGAAGTTTGGAAGCTGGTATAGCACGGTTATATCATAATATTCCTAGTGAAAACTTAACATGACAATTAATATAATAATAATAATAATAATAATATACATCATTTATATAGCGCTTAATACAAATGTTTCTAAGCGCTGCATATCATTACCCCGCTTTAGCACGGCTACCCTGATCAGGCGCTCGAGCATTCAAGGAATTTCTTCCTACCGGATACCAATTTACTACACCTGGGTGAAGAGAATGTAGATAAACGTCTTGCCAAAGGACGCGAGTGCTGCGGTGGGATTTGAAGTCCGGAGACTTATCCACTGAGCCACAACACCTCTATATGCAATTCATGGCTTGATAATTCAATTCAATAACAGCAACAGCAGCAGCAGCAACAAGTAACATTAATAACAAAACAAAAATAAGCAAGCAAACAAATAAAAAAACAAAACAAAACAAAACAAAACAAACTAAACCAACCAACCAAAACAAAAACAAAAACAAAAACAACAACAACAACAACAACAACAAAAAAACACCACAGCCCCAACTACACTGTAGAAACCAATAAACCATCAAAAGATAGACACAATGCGCTGATAATCTTCATGGGGATTTCCCATCGTTTGTGACACTATAATATGATCCGGGAGGGTAGGCCTACTATGTTGTAGGTTCCGCATTAAGTAAGCTAACTACTAATTAGGTGTGACTTGTAATTTTGACGGCAGTATAATTATGTTCGCCTTATCTTTGGTGTATTCTTCATGTATACGTGCAACTGAATATTTGAGTAGTGAGTATGTTAATCTTTTATAGTATCTGAGTAACATTTGTCAGTATTCAGCTGTTTGATGATTGTGCAGTGTTATGTGCACACGTTCATAGTCGATGGGCCGTTAACTTGTTAACACCAGCTTTGGTAGGCCCATTACCTAGGGGGCAAGACAGGTTTTAGGGGCACGGAATGCTGTAAAAGGTTGTTGGGTGTCATTGTGTTCAGGAGATCATACTGCACAACTTCCAGGTGGACTACCTTGAAATTACGCTGCTGATAAGAAATGGCGACCATTTTTCCAAAATGGCTGCCCTGTAAACTAGTATTGAACTGTTTTGAATGTAAATATTTGATAAAACATCTATTTTTCACGTATGATACATCATATTAAAGAGTAATAAATTCCCTACACAGTGATGTCACTTTTGATTGATTTGAAGATGATTTGCATAATATTTTGGGCTCAAATATGTGAAATCTTACTTTTTTTACCCAAAATCTTCATTGCCTCAAAATACATATTTCGGCGTATTTCAATAGTCCTGATGACTAATAATTTCAGTCTTTCTCAAAAATTGTCCATATCTATGGTCAATATCATATGCAAGTTTCAACTTCATTACTTATCGAACAAAAAAGTTGTAGAACTCTGAAGTTAAAACTGTGACATTGACTAATCGCACAGAAATTGGTTGCTAAGGGCTGCCTGCTCCCTAGCAACGTTGGCATCTTGCTATGTAGAATGACATTTCCACCAGTAATTACTATTTCCATGCAGCTGATAAGTCATGTGATGTCTAATGATGCAGTTTGATCATATTTCATTCATTTATGAATCTTCATTGGTTCCCAATGAGCACTATAAAAAGCGACCTCGCCTAGAAACTGATAATGCCTAGATGGAAACTAGCACAGCATTGGTCCAATGATACAGGGAACGAGTCCTTTCTTAAAGTGGTATTCATGATTTATGATTTACATTCTAACTCATACAGATTACAGATTGTGCGGTTCGTTCACCCCCTTTTGCGCCATGTTTAGGCCCCTTCGCTCACCCCATCCTAATAAGCTGTTGCTGTTGACTGTGCCCAGCAATCTACATGTATGTCGTGTGTTCATGAACTATTATAAAAATCTAGATTATCGGTCCAATAATGCATTAAGAACAAGGACACTATGACTTTATCACATGAAGAAATTGTTCAGATGTTGCTCCACACCACATCCTAATATCTTAATGTGTCCATACCCCCTCCCCCTCCCCCCCCCCCCCATACACATAAAAGCTAAAAAGCGAGAGACTTTCGTCCATTACCTTTGTTGTAATGGAGAATTATTGACAAACAAATGAAAGAGTCTTTACAACTCATTAATAGTTAGCATATCTGCCCATTCCTTACCCTTCTTGCTCCCCCCTCTTTCACACCCCTTTGTCATATCATTTAGCCTTAAATTTATAGTACTGTCAAGGAAACCCATTAGGATCATCGGCGAAATACAATTAGACATGCATGCAAGTGCTAAACAAGATTTAACGAAAAAAAAACCCTACCCTCTAAGAAAGGGTTGTTTTAGGTTATTGAAGATCTATTCTATAATAATAAGAATTTTCTAGATGAACATTTGGTAGGTTCTTATCATGAACCAACCAAACGCTGGTTTAGAAAAAAAAAATCACTTACGTTTCATACTGTACATTTCTTTTTACGAAAAATTGACAGGTTCATAAGCAACCGGAAATGATCTTAACCAACTTTCTGAGCGTGTAGGTTTCAGAACTCATTCCTTATCCCGCACACCCACTGTCACAAAGTGACCAGGAATTTAAATGAGGGAACAGCAATTACTACCAGACCCATAGGAACAATAGTCTCTTAGGGCAGAGTGCACGTATTGAATGGGAGAGTTATGTGAGTGATGTGTGCTGGACAGTGATACCTTGTGCAATGAGCTATGCAGAGCTGAGCAAGTATGCTTGGTGTATGTTGCATGAGTTAGCTACTGGGCAGAGCAACTTCAGCATTGGTCAAGGCAGGACCTGTGTGCTGAGTGAGTGTGAGAGGAGATAGGATGCGCAGCAATTAACTTCATATTTTTGGTGCCATCTTCTTCGAAAATCTGGGCAAAGCAGGCCAGGAGAAGACTCCTCTACAGCTCCCATCATGATTTTGAGACCACAGACAGGCAGCTGGGTTCCAGGACATATCTTGTCCTATACCACTGAGATGGGATCCTCCGTCTACTAGACGAGCTACGTGTAACGTCACCGAGTTCGACAGAGCGTCGATGACGACTACGTCGATGACATCGAGCCCGAAAGCAACTGTTATCTCGAGCACCCATGGTCATTCTGTCACAAGTCTACGTGCGGTTCGCTATAAAGACTCACCTGAAGCACAGAGCGATAGAATGTAAGGGCTGTCCATAGGGTTGAGAACAGTCGCGAACACATAATTTACAGTTTATCAAATAGTCCGGAAATATTGCACGTGCTATGTAAACCCAAGTATTTTGATTAGTTGAGCTCAAGTTTTGTATTTTTGGATATTTGCAGTACTGCTGTACCAAAAGGGGGTAATTTTATTTCTTACAGAAGAAATGGAAGATTTGTTAACCTTTTGTATTTATATAGTCAATATTTCCTTTTATGATGTGAAAGTCATTTATCACTGGAATACATCATATTGCATGAGTCATGTAAAGCTATTTCATTGACATATGAAGTGAATATATTGTTGAAGAATGTAGGTTGAATTTATGAGATTATACTCAGTGTGAATATTGAAGAGTTGAAGAAAAGAAGGAGATACATTAAAATCACAAGAGTTGATTAATATAATGGCAATGAATCTCGAGTAATTTTTTCTTTGTGTATTCCTAACCAACAATCCTATATCACAGAACAGTACTTATCGCCAGACTTTGCAAAACAGTGCATTGATCTGACAAATTGGCGACCGCGAAGGGACTTTCTCTTTTGATAGGTACAGTTAAAATGTATAGAAGTTGGTTTCGAATGTAGAATTTGTAAACTGAATTAACTTGTTTGTATTTTGTCTTTTCTCCTTAGAGAATAACATTGCATGTCAGGGCTACTGGAGCTGAGAGGAGTTTTCACCCTAGGCCTGTGGACTAGACTGCTTACCCAATTTTCATAGGTTGGTCAGAGCGCTGCAAACTGTTGGTATGGATCGGGATAAATTCATAGAACAGGGGAAATCGTTTGGTCTTAGTGGGGATGATCTGAAGGTGTATGTTGATGACTGTGTGAAAGAAGCACGAGAGGAAAGGGCTGAAGCAAGAGCTGCTGCTAGTGAAGCGAGAGCTGCTGAAACTGAAGCTAAAAGGTTAGAGTCAGAGTTACTCGCACAACAGATTAGATTAGAGGAGCTTAGGAGAGAGAGTGGAAGTACTTCGCGATCTGGTCCTAAAGTAAATATTCCTCCCATTCCACCTTTTCAGGATGGTAAGGATGATATTGATAGCTACCTTTGTCGTTTCGAAAGACATGCCTCTAGTGTTGGGTGGAATTCTGATGATCTGGCCTTAGCTTTATCTGCTTTGTTAACAGGGAAAGCACTTCAGATTGTTTCTAGACTTACAGTTTCTGAGGCTAAAGATTATAGTGCAGTAAAAACCGCCTTATTGAAGGGTTATGATTTAACTGAGGAAGGTTATAGGTTGAAGTTTCGACATGCAAAAATCCAATCGGGAGAAAGTTATGTTCAATTCGCATCTAGAATTGAAAAGTATTTTGATAGATGGCTAGAACTTAGCTGTTATGATGATGATATTGTTGGTGTCAAGAGTCTCATACTACAAGAGCAAGTGCTAGATACATGTAACAAAGAGTTGTTAATGTTCGTTAAAGAACGTCAACCTTCGAATTTGCAGAATCTTTTGAAACTTGCAGATCAGTATAGAGATGCTCATGCAGACCCAAGGATACGCAGGATGAGAGATAGACCATCTACAGGAACCCAGCTGTCTGATGGAAACAGTTCAAAGAGTCGGGGACAGGAGAGTCAGCCTTCTGGTGACAAGGCTGGACCAAAGTCAAGTCAAGGGACAGAGAAGACATGCTACCTTTGCAAGAAGGCTGGACATCTTTCCTGGAACTGCCCCCAGAAGAAGAAGAAACCAGAGAAAGGAGCAAGCCTATGTGTTGCTGGACCTGTCAGCGAATCAGCAGAAACAGGAACAGACAACGTTGAGACAGGAAAGACTGGCCTGCAACGTTCCTTCTCTACAGAGAATGAGGAAGGTATGTGTCTAATCGTAGATAAATCTTCGGTCATAGCAAGGAATCTCACCGAAGACAGGATGAGTGTCAAGTTAGCCGACGGGGATACCTTGCCACTGTTGTCTGCAGCGGCATGTGGAGTACGACAGGATGGACTCCGGGTCTGCAGAGGTGTCGTCAATGGTACCCTAGTGGACGTGCTACGGGACACAGGCTGTTCTACGGTGGTGGTGAGACGAGATTTGGTGCGGGAAGACCAATTTTGTAAAGAAGAAAAAACTTGTGTATTAATTGACAGGACTGTTCGATCTTTTCAAGTTGCTATTTTACAGATTGATACACCCTACTTCACAGGCGAGGTAGAGGCACTCTGTGTGAAGGATCCAGTCTACGACTTGGTGCTAGGACAAGTGTCAGGAGTGAGGAAATCGGACGACCCGGATCCTGACTGGACACCACAGAATCATCAGGCGAATGCAGTGGAAACGAGGGAACAAAAGAGGCAAGCATCACGGGCTAGGCCACCCCTTGCTGTACCCAAGCCATTCGATGACGCGGTGACTGTCGACGATTTGATCAAAGCCCAAGCAGAGGACGAGTCATTGTCAACCCCAAGAAAGTGTGCAGACACCGGCGAAAAGAAGACAAGTCGGCAAGGTAACTCTTCTCGTTTTTTCTACAGAAGGGGAGTGCTACACAGAGAATACGTAGACACCAAACCGGGAGCCGACCCAGTCTTACAAGTAGTCGTGCCTACCAAGTACAGAGACCAGGTGATGAGACTGGCGCATGAGTCCATTCTGGCTGGACACCTCGGTGTGAAGAAGACACTGGAGAAGATACTCCTACATTTCTTCTGGCCAGCAATGCATGCCGATGTTGACCGATACTGCCGTTCATGTGAACCTTGTCAGCGAACTATGCCGAAGGGTAAGGTCAGTAAAGTTCCGCTTGGTTCAACCCCCCTTATTGACGAGCCTTTTCGTAGAGTTGCGATGGACTTAGTCGGACCAATCGAACCTGCTACCAGCAAGGGAAACAGATTCATCTTGACTGTCATGGATTATGCTACAAGATATCCAGAGGCAGTGGCTCTTCGGAGGATAGATACCCAGACTGTAGCAGAGGCATTGGTCGACATCTACTCGCGAGTTGGCATCCCACGTGAAGTTCTGACGGACAAAGGCAGTCAGTTCACATCGAACTTGATGAAGGAAGTAAGTAGACTTCTTTCGATCCGGCAGATGACGACAACACCGTATCACCCAGCGTGTAACGGATTAATTGAGAGATTCAATGGGACTCTAAAATCGATGCTTAGGAAAATGTGCGAGGAGAGACCCAAGGACTGGGATCGTTACCTTAACCCTCTACTTTTCGCATACAGGGAATCGATTCAAGAGAGCACAGGATTTTCGCCTTTTGAACTTTTGTATGGCCGTTCTGTTCGTGGACCACTAGCCATTCTCCAAGAGCTTTGGACAGGCAATGCAGTCGAACCAGAGACGAAGACTACTTATCAGTACGTCTTGGACCTCAAAGACCGACTAGAGGCAACCTGCAAAGTAGCACAGGAGAATCTGAGCAAGGCTGCAGATCGATACAGAAAGCAGTACAACAAGAAGGCGAAGATGAGAAAGTTCGAGATTGGCGATGAAGTTCTCCTTCTTCTACCAACCGACAACAACAAGTTGTTAATGCAATGGCGAGGGTCCATACCAGGTAGTAGAGAAGGTTGGACAGATGGACTACAGACTGGACATAGAAGGAAACATCAAGACTTTTCATGCTAATCTCCTTAAGAAATTCTTCCGGAGAGAGGACCATGTTGGCGTCTTGGATGTGGTGTGTACATCTGTCGTCGATGATACCATGGATGAGGAATCTGAAGAGAAACCAGCTGTGCGCAGGGATCTACTCCAGCTTCCGTCCCTCACCCAGTCGGAGAACATCGATGATGTACGGATCAGTCCACATCTGACCCAAGATCAGCATGACAGAGTTAACACCCTTCTTCAGGAGTTTGAAGATACCTTGACTGATTACCAGGAAGAACAAACCTCGGGCAACATGACATAAAGCTGACAGATAAGGAGCCAATCAAGTGCAAGCCTTACCCTTTACCTCATGCACTACGAGAGGAAGTGAAGAAAGAAGTTCGAAAGATGATCGATCTCGACATAGTAGAGCCTTCATCCTCACCGTATGCATCCCCAGTTGTCATGGTGAAAAAGAAGGATGGTACAGTACGGTTTTGTTGCGACTACCGTAAACTCAACCAAGTCACAGTGACAGACGCAGAACCCATCCCAGACCCAGAGGAGATCTTCAGTAAATTGGCCAGTGACAGATTTTTCACGAAGATAGACCTGACGAAAGGTTACTGGCAAGTGCCACTAACTGACGAAGCAAAGCCACTCACAGCTTTTGTGACACCGGACGGCCTTTTTCAGTTCAAGGCTATGCCTTTTGGTTTGGTAAATGCTCCGGCAAGCTTTAGCCGAATCATGCGTGATTTGTTGCGTGGATTAGACAATGTTGATAACTTTATTGATGATATTCTCATCCACACAGCCACTTTTGATGAGCACCTCAACACCCTCAGGAATGTGTTGGAGAGATTGAAGGCAGCCAACCTGAAGGCTAGACCAACCAAGTGTGTCATCGGTTGCGAGAACATAGAATTCTTAGGACATCGAGTAGGACATGGTGAGCTACGACCAGTCCCAGAGAAAGTGGAAGCGATCAAGAGTGCACCCAAACCAAGAACCAAGAAACAGATGCGCTCGTTTCTTGGCCTCGTCGGTTATTATCGACGGTTTATCCCCAACTTTGCCGCACTAGCAGCTCCGTTGACGGACAGAACCAAGAAAGGCGAACCATTACAGGTAAAATGGGGACCATCTGAGGAGAGTGCATTCACTACTCTCAAGCAGAAGCTAGCGGAGGAACCAATTCTTCACCTGCCAGATCTGAGTCGATCTTTTATTCTAAGGACAGACGCATCCGACGTGGGACTTGGAGCAATACTCCTTCAAGACGTCGATGGGAAAAGGTTCCCAATTGCATACGCTAGTAGAAAACTGCTCCCGAGAGAACAACGATATGCAGTTATGGAGCGCGAGTGTCTCGCCGTTGTCTGGGGTATCCAGAAATTTGAGCCCTACTTGTATGGAACTCATTTTCATCTCGAAACAGACCATCAGCCGCTCACCTGCATCGCAAAGTCTAAAGTAGCAAATGGGAGGATCTTGAGATGGGCCTTGGCTCTACAACCTTACCGATTCTCGATCACTGCTATAAAGAGTAGTGAGAACGTAGGAGCTGATTATCTTAGCAGAATCCCAGATTCTGAAGGTAGTTAAATGTAGACGCAGGAACAGGACAGACTGACAAGTTGATTTTTTTTTATTATTATTAATTTGAATTTTGTTTTGTTTCTACAGTTTTGAAAAAGTCACTCTTAGCTATCAAAATTATATATTTATTCAAGTTAAAGATATAATTATTCTTTTAAGGAGGGGGAGAATGTCACAAAGTGACCAGGAATTTAAATGAGGGAACAGCAATTACTACCAGACCCATAGGAACAATAGTCTCTTAGGGCAGAGTGCACGTATTGAATGGGAGAGTTATGTGAGTGATGTGTGCTGGACAGTGATACCTTGTGCAATGAGCTATGCAGAGCTGAGCAAGTATGCTTGGTGTATGTTGCATGAGTTAGCTACTGGGCAGAGCAACTTCAGCATTGGTCAAGGCAGGACCTGTGTGCTGAGTGAGTGTGAGAGGAGATAGGATGCGCAGCAATTAACTTCATATTTTTGGTGCCATCTTCTTCGAAAATCTGGGCAAAGCAGGCCAGGAGAAGACTCCTCTACAGCTCCCATCATGATTTTGAGACCACAGACAGGCAGCTGGGTTCCAGGACATATCTTGTCCTATACCACTGAGATGGGATCCTCCGTCTACTAGACGAGCTACGTGTAACGTCACCGAGTTCGACAGAGCGTCGATGACGACTACGTCGATGACATCGAGCCCGAAAGCAACTGTTATCTCGAGCACCCATGGTCATTCTGTCACAAGTCTACGTGCGGTTCGCTATAAAGACTCACCTGAAGCACAGAGCGATAGAATGTAAGGGCTGTCCATAGGGTTGAGAACAGTCGCGAACACATAATTTACAGTTTATCAAATAGTCCGGAAATATTGCACGTGCTATGTAAACCCAAGTATTTTGATTAGTTGAGCTCAAGTTTTGTATTTTTGGATATTTGCAGTACTGCTGTACCAAAAGGGGGTAATTTTATTTCTTACAGAAGAAATGGAAGATTTGTTAACCTTTTGTATTTATATAGTCAATATTTCCTTTTATGATGTGAAAGTCATTTATCACTGGAATACATCATATTGCATGAGTCATGTAAAGCTATTTCATTGACATATGAAGTGAATATATTGTTGAAGAATGTAGGTTGAATTTATGAGATTATACTCAGTGTGAATATTGAAGAGTTGAAGAAAAGAAGGAGATACATTAAAATCACAAGAGTTGATTAATATAATGGCAATGAATCTCGAGTAATTTTTTTCTTTGTGTATTCCTAACCAACAATCCTATATCACAGAACAGTACTTATCGCCAGACTTTGCAAAACAGTGCATTGATCTGACACCCACTACCTCAAAAACATGCCCATTTCGAGATTCGAGCCCCCCCCAAAGTTGCCAAACTATTGTTTTATGAAAATTGATGGGAAGAAAAAGGATATCTACAAAGGATTTTCCCCCCAATACCCTACTCTTTTTGCCCATAAGCTAACCTTACTATAGTTTCACCAATACAGGTAACTATGTGTACTAGTATGCTATATGGTCCAAATATAATTGCAATGGCTATCAAACAATAAAAATATAGGTACTAAAGATCAGTTGACTTTGACTCAGAAGAGATAATAACGTCGTTATTTTCTTTTGAGTTGTGAAATGTCTTACTATCCAGCTGAAATGATGTTTTCTAAGCAAAAATAAATAAATGAATAAATAAAATTGAAATAAATAAATAAAATAAAAGGTTATTGGATTTTTGCCATACCTGCAGGAAGGGATAAAAACAAATATACGAACAGAAAGAACATGAAAGTAACACTGCATAGAATTGATAACATCCCATGCAGATAGATATGAAAATGTCAAATTTGCCCTTTTTCATCCTTGGCTGTGACACCGATCGGCACACATATCTAGCGAAGCTCCTATTTTGGGATCAGAACTTCTAGTCCTCCTCCTCCTTCCTCAACAGCCATGATCCTGCTCATTTTTTTTTTATTTTAAAGCGAGAAATTGATTAAAATTATATTAAAAACATCACAGTACTGCTTATGCCTTACAGGCTTTGAAGATTATGAGAGCATTCAAGGAAGAAATCTTTCCCTAGCTCATCATTTTTTTTTTTTTTTGCTCCCATATTATTAGAATTTACCCCATCCATTTATTCTTATAAACTAGTTTTAATACAACTGTACAAATTTGAATTCTGACCATGCAAATTAAGGCACTAAGCATGGTAAAACTAGGAAGCTATTGGGGATGACTGATCATATTGAACAAGTTACAACTTCCTCATCCTGGCAGTTTAAAGAAGTAATCAGATAATCAAGTTTCTCATTTGTTAGGGCGTGACCTAAAACTCTGCCTGTGTTAAACCGAGACAATTTTTTTTTTGTAGCAGGGAGATAGATCTTCATCTCCGGAGTTTTTCTTGTGACTTGTGTGAAAGTCTGCAAGTTCATTAATTAATGGCCCCCTTTAATACTCTCCGGTTTTTTATTTTTAATGTCTTCTTTGCGTGCATTCAAAAGATCCTTTAAAAACTGACTGTCAAGGATCCACTTACACAAAAGAGTTCCATCCAAATCAAGCTATACTGTAAACTTGGTGAACATGGTAAACGCAAAGTCCTTGATACTCTGTCCCGGTTGGTTGAAAGTCACATTGGGTTTATAAGCATGATAAGTATTGTTCGGTTTTTTGTTTTTTGTAGTTGCTTTCAAATACAATTTTTTATACAAGAGGGAATAAAAGAAGTGGAAAGATTCTTAAAAGATTTCTTAGCATGAATATGCAATTATTGGAAACCACAGTGACCTAATCAATCAATCAATGTTTGCAAGGTTTCCTCTGGTTCCCCTCTACCAATAATCTTTTACTACTCTATGGATACCTGCCTTACTACTTGCAAGACACTGACAGATTTCTTTTCAGATAACCATTTGACTGTGAATAAAATTTGTCTGGCCTTTTTAATTCATTGATCATTTTCCATTACTATAAGGCATTGTACCAGTCTCTTTAAATGCCGAATGGGGGGGGGGGGGGGGGGGGGGGGGGGGTGAGGCGGGATGGAGAGGAGTGGAGATGTAACAGAAGGCGGCGACCAAACCTTGAATTGTAAAGTTTAAGAGTAGGAGTGCAAATCATGACTATCACAATCAGATAGGGCTCATTCTATATACACCAAATACACCAATAGCCTGCACTAGTTTCTATCTGTACATCAGTTGCTACAGGCGCATTGTTTTTATAGCATTGGGAACTAATTAAGATTCACAAATGAATGAAATACGATCGAGCTGCATCAATAGACAGCATATATCTCATCATTAAGCTGCATGGAAATTGCGATCACTAGACATAGCAAGATGCCAACGTTGCTAGGGAGCAGGCAGCCCTTAGCAACCAATTTCTGTGCAATTAGTCAATATCACAGTGTTAACTTCAGAGTCCTACAAATTTTTTTGTTAGATAAGTGATGAAGTTGAAACTTGCATATGATATTGACCATAGATATGGACAAATTTTGAGAAAGATTGGAATTATTAGTCATCATGACTGTTGAAATAGGCCGAAATATGTATTTTGGTGCAATTAAGATTTCGGGTAAAAATTGTAAAATTTCGCATATTTGAGCCAAGAAAGATATGCAAATCATCTTCAAATCCATCGAAAGTGACATCACTGTGTAGGGAATTTAATACTCTTTAATATGATGTATCATACGTGAAAAATAGATGTTTTATCAAATATTTACATTCAAAACAGTTCAATACTAGTTTACAGGGCAGCCATTTTGGAAAAATGGTCGCCATTTCTTTTCAGCAGCGTAATTTCAAGGTAGTCCACCTGGAAGTTGTGCAGTATGAACTCCTGAACACAATGACACCCATCAACCTTTTACAGCATTCCGTGTCTCAAAAACCCTGAAAATGAGGGTTTGCCCCCTAGGTACATAACACTTCTCTTCTTGGTTCTCAAGATTCAGCATTCTGAGTCAAAACTGCATGAATTAAAGGGTCAGCTGGGTGCGATTATTATAATAATTTCTAACTATTTTTCAGTCATTTTGGACTAATTTCTAGTCGTATTTTGACTAGTAGTCAGTCAGCTTTTGACAAGAATATAGTAAAATACTCGACAAGACATAATAATAGTTGCACCCAGCTGACACTCATCTAGTCCGATTTTGATTGAATCGTTTTTAGAGTGCAGATAGTTGTAACTTGTACATGAATAGATACATGTATCTGCATTTCTAGATTTCTCCAGATTTCTAGTGGATTCACCTCCAAATCAACCTACTGTCTAAGTACTGGTACCATGCGACTGAAGAAATTCACACCAATAGGTTAAAAGTTCCACAGAAGTGATTTTTTTCCGTTCTTCTACGTTATCTTATAGGGGGGGGGGGGGGGGGCGGAAGTGGGTGTCTACTTGAATTTGCTGACCGGACCTTCAGGGCACCGTTTCATGAAAGTTGTCAGTTCTGACAAGTTGTCAGAGTCCGACAAGTTCAGTAAAGTCCTTGGTTTTCATTGGATGAGAAGCACTGCGCACTGACTGTTACTATGGCAACTGTCAGAGTCTGACAACTTTTATGAAATGGTTCCCAGATGAACTCAAAAGGAGGAATATTAGAAAAAAAATCAGGCAAAAGATAAATGAAAAAAAAAATCAACTACGGTACTAACAATCTGATTCTGCTTTGAAACTCATTTTCCGACAGTATTGTGAAATGGGAGGGTGCGTGAAGCTATGTGTGAGGATGCGCGCGTGTGGAGGGGGGGGGGGGGGGGGGGGGGGGGTCGTCACGTACCTCTTTTGACCCATAGCTTTTAATCGAACATATTATGAACAATATCTCTTAACTGAATAAATAAGGATGTAGTTATATCTGCGCCCAAACATTTATCATTATCACGATGATCATAATCATTTTCAAGTGTAATTTCCTTTTTGGTAGTTTTATTGTCATAACAATTGGATAATAACTCGCTTGTTGAAAATAGAACCATATCAAAAGAGTCTATCGCACATAGCAAACAACAACAAGAACACACCACACGCACTCACGCACACACACACACACACACAAACCAAAACAAAAGCAAAAAACGAACAAAAATGAAAATTGTTACTCTTGGAGTTATGTATATAATGATGATGACGATGATGATGATAATAATAATAATAATAATAATAATAATAATAGTAATAATAATGATAATGATAATAACAATTACAATAGTAGTAATAATATTCTTATTTTATACAGCGCCTAACACATCTCAAAAATGTATGCACCTTTTCCACTCCCTGTGGAACATTCCAGCCAGCAGCATTTTGCAGGCGCTCACAATTAATGCTAAACATTAAATGACAATACTTTCGCATCGTACTAGGTAGGCCTTCCCACTTAACACCTTCGTAGAGAGTGACAAATCAAAGTAGATTTATATCTTGTTAAATGATATATTAGTGCCGCGGCGGGATTTAAAAATGAATTCGCTTTGCAAATTGCCGTCTCATATGACGAGAAATTTTAATTGTCAGTGCCAGTGTTATAGTATTATTAGCAACATTCAGTTTGATCTGGGTCATGATTGATCACGAGTTTATTTGTGGGAATACCGGCTGGGTCTATTACCGGATGTAGCTTTTCCTATTGCAACACGGAAAACATGTGACTTGCAATATGTGAAAGAAAGATTGTTAGTCTTTGAAGGAATCCTCGTATCTGACCAAAATAGTTCATTACACTTTACAGCAGCTTTCAAAGGGTGGCTCAACTAGAGATCGAGGGGAGGGTTTTACTGTAATGGGTATATAGGCACATAAGGCAGGGCCGTACGCAGAAGTTTTTTTCGGGGAGCGGGCAAGACGCGAAATATTTTCGAAGAAGCTTAAAAGTGACGGAACAAAGTGATTGAGCTGGTCAGGAGGCTGCTTTTAAGTCTTTAAAAGTGAAATGGCTGGATTTGGTGCATACTTTTCGTGGGTTTTATGAAAATTTTCAGTAAAAAAATGTGAGTTTTCAAGTTTTCAAATTTCTGGGTGGCATCGCCCCCTGCCCCCCCTCCCCGCTTCGCACGGCCATGTTTAAAGCAGCTTTCAAAGGGCGGCTCAACCAGGGATCGAGAAAAGGAAGGGGTGTTCAGGGGACCGTTTTATAAAAATTGTCGGCACTGACAAGTTGTCAGTCACTGACAGTTCTTCTCAGCCAATCAAAACCGAGGATTTTACTGAAATAATTGTCAGTGACTGTCAATTTTCATGAAATGGTACCAGGGGTTTTCAGGGGTGGTTATTTTCGTTTTCGAAGCATGTGTTCTAAATGTATTTGTGGATCAAACACAATAGAAATCTGGTGGAAGACTGGAAACCGTTAAATAATATTCTTCTTTTAGAAAAAACCTGTTTTACTGACCCGACGTTCTATTAAACTATCACTCCTATCACATTACGAAGATCTCATTCACTTGAGAAGGCGTCCAAGTGTTTCTATAATCTAAAATAATGAGACCAAAAAGTTCACGCTCTATCTATTCCTGATCATGATGAAAACCTAAATGCTCAAAATGACTTAATGTCCTATATTTAGATTGATCGACCTATTCAAGGAAGCTGGAATCTGTGAATATTGCTTCCTTCTTCCCGTTGCTGATACACAACACCAGTAAACGTGATACTATTTAAAAAAACCCGAACAAAGCAAACCCCAAATACCCCCAAAACATGCAAAACATAAGACAAGAAGAGCAATAACTCAATAACAGAAAGCTATATTTTTACTGTAAAACCCGTGGTCTAAACGTACCTTATAACTCCAATAAAAGTTATCGATTTCGATGTAGCGAACCCCAGTTTCTTGTGTAAAAATGAAATTAAAAGCTGGTTAAATGACTGTGCATAATAAGTTGTATCACGAATAGGGTAAAACACATATCATACAGAAACTCCGATCCGCAAACCATAAGAAAAATAGAAAAAAAAAGCTTGCCATAATTATGACGGTTTGCCATTTTTCGCTTTTCAGTATTTGCTGAATGTTCGACCATGTGTGTATAGCCTACATTATGTAAGCCTATATGCATGAAAACGTTATCAATGAATAACATCGTGATGGTTGCATATCATATTACCATAATTCATTTATCAAAATTAATGTGACATAAATTCTTCTTGATTTTATTTTCGCTTTCACTCTTTGCCACACTTCTTGCTTGCTTGCAGAGTATTTCTTCACTTTGTAACTGCATGGTTTGAGAGTCTTTAATATGTAACAATTTTACGAACACAAAACGACCAGTAGTACAGCGAACATCAATGTGATAGGATTAACATTGGAAGTCATGAAAAGGTACCATAGCTCACTGGACACAGTTCAATTTTCCATTTCTCTTTTTGTTATTATGTACATGCGCTTATCAGTTAAGAGTTATTGTATTGGTGTGCACAGGTGTGTGGGTGTGTTTGTACAGGTGGGCGAGGGGTTGGGGGCATGAGAATTACTTTGCGGATACTTATGCGAGATATTAATGTCATCATGTCATGGTGGGGATGGGCTGTTATCTTCTCCTTTTACCGTTTTTTTCCCCATTCGATCTCATCCCTTTTCCCTGTCTCTCTGTCTCTCACGTGTGTGTGCGTGTGTGTGTGTGCGTGTAGGGGATAGAGCATGTGCTTCCCATTACAATGTGTTCTTTTTTTTGAAAAGGGGATCCGACCTACTTTCAATACATCTATTTCTTGATTAGTTTGTACAGTATTGGACTTGGGTCTCCTTTGTTCTTTTCTTGTGGACTTTTTAAAGACACAATATGTGTGTATTGCCCTCCACGAAAATTACAAGTTGGATAGGGAAGACTTTTTTTCTTGGGGCGGGGGGGGGGGGGTGACTCAACATTTTTATAGTAACTGAGTTCATTATTTTTTCTTCTAAGTTATATATGATTCATGTTTATATTAAATTATTGAAAAGAGTTAAAATATGAAATGTGAAATATTATATTGTTTAATTTGAAATGTTAAATTGAAATGTTATATATGTTGTTGATGAAATCATGATAAAAAAGTATGGAAAAAATATAGTATAATAACTATGGTGGTGTTAATACATGTGATGAAAATCTTCATGTTGTATTATACACACCTGGCCTTCGGAGTGTGCATTGTTTCAACGTTTGAGTTTCATCATAGTCATAAAATATCAGTATCAAATTTCATATTTTGCCGTTAAATATATTACATTAGGTATTCCATGATGGCAAAATGCCTGTTATAATCACTTTGCCTTCTAAAGGGTTGCCTCATGTAAAAGACAATTAGATTTACATAACTTCACGTTTGAAAATGATGTTTATCTCTCTACAGTCTACAGATTCTATTCAGATGAGAATGCATTTGAAAATGCTACACCCAGAAGGATTGATCATTGGCCTGCTCTTCATTACAACAGCCGTCTTGATAGATTCTCGTAAGTACATGTGATGATATAATGATGATAACGATAAACTATATAATGGTAACTTTAGTTTCAAAGGAAAAATTCAGGTTCAAAGTTTGTTTACCATACTTCTCAAACTTTCTTTGCATCACCTTACACCACACCACTGAGCTTCATCAATTATCATTAAAAAGTAATATCAAGTATTGTGTTGTGATCAGGTTTGTGTTGGGATTACCTTTAAGAATGCCTTTTGTCTTATTTGGTATGATCGTTAAATGCAATTTAATCATCATTATGTAATAATTTTGTGATATTTCATTTGCTCTCATTTGAAAAAGTGAATGTAATTAGGCCCTCGAGCTGGCAGGTTCTATGTTTTCCTCATTGAGCCATGTATATAGTTTAATTACATTTGGGGTTTTTTGGGCACTGTTTGGAAACACTGTTGTATGCCTATTAAGCATATTACTATCATGACTATTCAAGTTCCTATGCCTTTGCCGGATATCACAAAATGGCAAACGTATTTACCAGTGCTGAGGGTTATTCCACTAAAAGTCTTTTGCTTAGCTGTGACAAGTTATTACATTTCTCAGGTGATTGGTAATGGTACACCTACCCGCAACATTTTTATAGCCATGTTCATTTTCCATGTTCGAAGGACAGCTATATGTGTTTTACTATCATTATAATCTTCACTGCCAGGGTTACCGACGTCATGATCATCTTCGGATGGTATTCATTGGTTGCACAGATATCAATTGCAATGTAAAATCTTCACACTTGCAGTTATAATATTCCACGTTTATAGCATGTTTAAAGGAATTGATCAATCAAAAAGCAAGCTGTTTATAGAGACATGAATAAAGTTAAACATTTCAATATTCATCTCCCAAAATGGCTTTCAAGGATCTTTATCTGAAATGTAAGTGATTTGGTGAATTTCCAAAAATAAGAATTGAGCAATGGGATTCAGGAAGTTGAAACGAAATCATTTAACTAGGACATGGCATTACTACAGATATTACACTTTGATCTGCATACACGTTGCTTTACATTAATGGGTTTGCTTCTAGAGCAAATATTTAATTTACCACGCATTTTCAGTGAGATCGATAGTATGAGAATTTGTTATAGCCTACTATTTTGAAGAAGTATTCGTGTGGATAGGCAGAAGTGCATTTACATTTTACTGGTATAACATGTAAAGCATGATATATGAAGTTGGTTGGAGAGAGTGTTCAATTTATTACATTTATCATAACAATTATTATCAAAAGGTGAAACGGTCATTCCTATCAGTATTTCCGTGTGATTCCTTATTTTGTTTGTCCTCTCGTTTCAGACATAAGAATGGATGAAGCATTCCTCTTTAATATGAAGTACTCATGAGCATTTCATGATAAAACTAATGGTATCTGCATGTACTAGACATTAGACTATCACAGCAGTGTATTTATCACTTAAGTCCTTTTAGTCGATTTTTAATGGCACCGATTTTATTCTTCCCCCATTTTCTTTACGGAGCACTGAATCATAATACTATAACACACGAAATTGCGTTCCATGTCATTGCACATGCATGCGTTTAAATAGAAACGTACATTGCTTGCAGAGCTAGTTAGATACGGGTAACTGCTATTTTGCATATGAAAATGATATGCCGACATCGACAGACCTGTATGTTGACTTTTATAGAAGCCAGCTGTGTCGGTATGAAGACATAAAATCAACAGTGAAGATAAGGAAAGAAAAGAAGAGAAAGAGAAATAGAAAGAGAGAGAGAGAGAGAGAGAGAGAGGGTGGGGGGGGGGGATGGGGTGGATACACAACACTGTATGCATATACAGGGGCGTCGCTAGACTTTCTGAATGGGGGAGGGGGGGGGGGGGAGTGTAGAGGCCAGATTGCCGACAAATAATGCCACCGATTGCCGACGACCAACGTCGATAAATTCAACCGTATAAAGCCATTTGAGGCATGTTCAATAATTGTGCATCTCTGTCATATTTTCCTTTTGAATTATATATTCACCTCACTTGCCGAATGTGTTTGTTTTCCGAAAACATCCTGTATCTAAATATAATACGAGCGAACGCAGCGAGCGAGGAAAAATTTACACTCTCTTTCGTACTTAAGTGATAGTTCTTCATCAAAATACATGATGGGCTTAAAGATATCTAAATTATATAACTGGTCACCTCTCTGGCCTGATTCATTCGGCTTCATAGACCATCCTAAATCTTAATATTATACGAGAGAGCGCAGCGAGCGAGGAAAAAATCTGTTTTTCATGGTAGAAGTGACATTTCTTTATCCAAATACACTATGGTACGAACTATGAGATATCTTACTTAAACAGGTACGTTTGGTCACCTCAGTTGTCGAATGCGTGTGCTTTCTCAAATCCATCTTGTATCTGAATATTGTACGAGCGAGCGTAGCGAGCGAGGAAAAATACGCATGTACTCCTTTGCAGGATAGAAGTGAAAGTTCTTCATAAAAAAAGGAATGATGGGCCTTTTAGATATCTATTTTGATTTTAGTCACCTTTCTTATCTAATTCATTTGCTTTCAAAGACTATCCTGAATATAACTATCATACGAGTGAGCGCAGTGAGCGAGGGGAAATGTGGTGACCAAATAAAAAGGTGAAATGTTTCATATGCTCACGAATGTAATTTACTGAAGGGGTTACTACTTCTACCATCAAAAAGAGTGTGTATTTCCTCGCTCGCTCGTAATATTTAGAAACAGGGTGGTTACCGACAGCGAACATAGACAAGGGACGTGTCAAAACAATCATTGGCAGCGAGGAGACCGGATATATAATCATGGCAGTTGAGATATCATATAGGCCTATAGTCATCGATTGTTTATTTTCATAACAAACTAACACGTACTTCATTGTAAATAAAGTTGTAATTATTGGCTCGCTTCGCTCGCTCGCAAAATTAAAAAAAAACAAGGTGGTATCTAGTACGTCCCTAATGACACCCTGTTTAAAGATTACTGTTGTTTTATGATAGAAATAACATTATATGTACATACGTGTACTACACACACGCATGCACAACACGCACACACACCCGCACGGACCTTCAGCTCGGTGCCCCCTCAATGCGATGACCCACGGTACGCCACTGGACAGACCAGTACTTTGTTGCAGTATATGCAAATGAAACTATATAACATGTACAACAGAAGCGCCAGAATGTTCTGTATTGTTTACATAATCGTAGCAATTAATCAAAAAGCGAAAGTAACATTATGCGCTAGCTCTCATCAACATTTCACGTGATTACTTGCCCTCTGTGCAAACAACGGAATATTATCATATCATATGAATTAGTACTTTTTTTGATATCGGCTTTAGGATGGACAGCAAAAGCAATAAGCGTTTCACAATAACACTAATCACTCTGGGCTAGAAATGAGTCTATCTCAGCATGTAGTACATTTATTACTCTGAGATGAATTGATTTTCGTTGGTACCCGGCTCTTTCATTTTTTTTCACAGAGCTGTGTGATTTATGATATATTAGCACGCGACATTGCTTGTATGCCTGAAAACATGCATGTTTGGAATAGAAACGCATTTGTCCTATAGCTAGCTAGTCAGCTACATGCCTAAATGCTGTTTCATTTTGCCTACTGTATGAATATGATATGCTGACATCAACCGACTTATTGAGCAAATTACCACAACACTGGGAAAGAAATCAGTGTGCACAACACCATTACGGGACGGTTTGAATCACCGGCGTAAATTCCACTTTGAGGAGTGGGGGGGGGGGGGGGGGGGGGGGGGGGGGGGCAAGACGTGTACAAACTATGAGCTCGCTTTTGCAGTTTTAAAAAGTGAAATTGAAGGATTTGGTGTGCACTTTTGGTTAAAGAGTCGTGAAAATTTTCAGTAAAAATTGTAAGTTTTCAAAATTTCGGGGGGGGGGGGAGGGTGGGGGCAACTGCCCTCTGCCCCCCCCCCCCGCTGCGTACGGCCATTGGGGGGGGGGGGATGGGGATGATCGACTTTTTTGCCGATTTTTTTTTTCTGTCGAACTCACACTTAAGTATAAACACACACTCGCACAGACCCTGTAACACGCACTTAACACACAATTTTCATTTTGCGAGCGGGCTTAAAATAACCACTTTTCTGTTTTCAATCGCATTTTCAAATAGAAATTCTAAAATATGGTCGTTTATGACAGATTATCAAAGATTTTTTTACTAACCTATCAATTAAAATACCATTTCTTCCTTAAAAATGGGGGGGGGGGGGGGGATATATCACCCATTCCCCGGGATTCACGCTAGTGGTTTGAATGAGCTTGAACAGAGAACGGAACTAGGCTTAATACTTACGTTAACCTATGGGGAATATGACTATTCAGAGGTCAGAGGGTTAAGGGTGTCTTGTTCATTTTGTCTATCCCTTTCAAATCTTCGTCTCGGTGCATGAAGTAACGTGACCGCCCTAGTAGATCTGGTGATCGGCAAAGACTTGTCATTAATGTCACTCATGTGATGTCTTCAGAAGCTTTCAGTGGCGGATTCAGTGTGTGTGTGTGTGTTGGGGGGGGGGGGAGGGCAGGAGTCTCTTAACCTCCTTTCTTTTCTAATCTTATAATGCTGGGGAGGGGAAACCCTGTTTATTTCTAGTAAAACGTAGAATTTCCACCAAAATAAATTAGATGAATTTTGTGATGTACCAGCGAGATGTAGAAATATTACAATATTCGGACTTGTTGCTGAGGGAAGAAGAGCGCTTGACTCTTTATCTTGTTTCTTTGAGCGAGCAGAGCGAAAGAGACAGAAAGGGCTTTTTTTTAATACTGAGAACATGCAGCTAGGTTCTGGTGTACTGTTACTCCAGTTCTATGATTTTAATACTGTACATTTTATTAGCATCCGTTCCTTTCTCATATCTGCTAAGATAGGAATAGGCTGCCGGTCATAGGCCATATCAATTCCATGAAAATTCTTCTGTTGTGGGTCTTCTTCCCGTCCAACTCCTTGCAGTTATATTTTAACAGTACATGTATAATATTGGATAGAAAGACAGGATGCAAATCAGACATAAACCCTATAAAAAATATTAATTGGCATTGGTTAAGATAAAAGATATTAAATGCGAGTAGAACAATAGAAGCATACTATTTGATAGAAAGACAATATGCAAACCGATTTGCTTTCATAAAGATAATATTACAGCCTCATTGGTTGAAATACTTAAAATGCGAGCGAGCGAAGCGAGCGAGCGCTGAAAGCCAGTTTCTTTTCCTTTTCCTTTCAAAAAATTGCTTCTTTGCTCTTTATTCTCTTTGTCTTTACTTTTTTCGGGGATTATAGGAGGCTATGTAATTTTTCATTTTTTCATGATGAGTTATGGGGGGGGGGGGGGGGGGGGTTGATTGTGCAGGCCATCCCCCCTGACCAAAATATTGGGGGGGGGGGATATATCCCCACATCCCCCGGGATCGACAACCATGAATAAAGTCCTTTGCAGTGAATCCACTCCATAATCTTTGAATCCCCTCCATATCATTGTGCACCGCAGTCCACTTCTAATTGTTCGTGGCATTTCTTTTGAGAAGTGTATTATACTCCATTAAGATTGCTACGTTTTCAAAACTTTGGTTCACTTACTATTCCTAAGTTCGATACTAAGAGGGAGGGGGGGGGGGGAGCAAGCTTTTGCTCATGAATCCCGGCCGTGCATTCGATGTGGAATACCCTCCTTCGAGAGATTAGAAATAGCAATTCAGTTGACAAGTTTAAAGTAATCTCAAAGAGTATCTGTTTAATTTGCCTCACAATTAATTACTTTTCCCTGTCATGTCATATCCTCTCCTATTGCATTTTGTCTGTAATTTCATCTTTTGTTATAATCATCATTGTCATTATCATCTTTCCGCTCAGGAAATTATCAATAATCGAACATCTGTCATTATTTCTAGAAATCCCTAAGGACCTGGTGATCATTGATGTCAAACCGGTTTTTCTTAAAGGGTATGACGGGGTGCTGAAATGCCAGTTCAATGGAGATCCACGAGCTGTCTTCTGGCTCAAAGGTAAAGCAGGCAGCCAGTGTCTGGGTTTCTGCCACTCTCTATCCTTATACGACTTGTTGCAAATTCTTGTCATTTAAAAAAAAAAATAACAGTACCACTTAGCATGATCAGTCAGGGTTAGGGCATTGTAGTTTTGTAAGGTTTTCTGTATCGTGACTTGATCCCATTTTCCCCCTATGTTCCCTCTCTTCATCCTGGCCTTTTCTCTCTTTTTTTTCTTCTCTACTCCTTTCCCTCTCTCCTATTTCCCTTCTCTTCTCCTCTCTCCTCCCCCTTTTTCCCTTCTTTGCTTACGCTCCCTGTTCTTCTCTTTTGACAGTATTTCTCTTATCCCCTCTCTCCATATTCCCTTTTCCTCCTTTAACTTCTTGCTCACTCTCTCGTGTTCTTTCATTTTATAGCTTTTGGCATAAGGTATTATATTTTCTTATTTATTCAGATTTGTTTTTTTAAAAATCATCTCCTGTACTTTTTAATCTGTCTATGTTTGTATTGATTGTAAACTGAACAATTTCAGCCTTCCAGCTGCTTGTTCTTTCTTTTATTTTGAATAAACCTATGAATGAAATGAATGAATGAAAGTGAATGAAAGGACTGTGTGCCGAATTAGCAAAAATCGTTTCATGTATATTTCGGCAGAAAATTTTTCGTCAAAATGAAGTATGAATGTAATGAAAAGTTCAGACGAAATGTGATAATAACAGCGCATTACCAATTACATTTCATTGTGGTTGTTTATATGTGTTTAAATTTGTTGATAACATGATACAGCACAGATATGAACTTATTAAGTCAGACCCGTCGTGTTGGAACATTCCTATGCCTTACGTATATTCGTTTAAGTATAAAAAGATCTTGTAAATACCTGTACATCTCGTTTTATGTGAAAATGATGATAATTTGGTTGAGGCGAGATTTTGACATTAAACCGTATGTAACTGTGATCATATTGATATTGAATCTTTGACTAAAGTTACATGACATACGACTTCTCATCCCTTTAATCACTTGACATTGCGTCATAGGTGTTGACCTGGCAACAGGTACCAACCTGGTCACGTGGTACCCACCTCCCCGTGGAATCAGTGGGTCGGGCTACAAGTCGGGCAAGTACAATCTTACGGAAGACTTCTCACTGGTCATCCATGATGTGAATGACGATGACGCAGGGCGATACATCTGCAGGATCTCTAACTTCGGAGGCATCATTCTACGGAATTTTACAAACGCAACGGTTCAAAGTAAGACTCTGTTATTGAAGGGAGAAAGGAAGGTATTAGCGGATAGTGAATCGTTTGTTACCAAAGCTCTTCCTACACTCTCAGAAGAGTTTGTTAAAAATCTTCAGGTTGGTTAAAGTATAAACCCACCAAACAAATTTGTATAAAACATATGGGATATTTTGTTAACCAACAGCTGGTATAGGTTCATATTTTAACCAACCACTTTTTTTCTGACAGTGCATAAGTGTTTTACTTCGGAATTAGTCCTAGTCTGATTCGAGATGGAGTGTTGTAAGTAAGTAGAAAGTCTTTTACAGGATTATACCCTTTGAGGTTGATAATCATCGATGTGCTCATTGAGGTTAGTCCAGTATCATAAAAAAGGAATGTGGCATTAAACATAAGTATTTTCAGTATACGACATAAAATTTATGAATTTGATATGACTTTAATTCTCCACTCATGGGTCGGCTAGCCCTCGCTAGCTGTTGAGCCGCTTTTCAAAGGGTTCCACAAAAGATAAAAAGGAAGGTTTTATAAAGCAAAGCAAATAGAAATATTTTAAGCAGTCATAAAAAGTTACTAAGAAAATGACAAAATAGTAGACATACTAAAACAAAAGGGAAATTACAGTTATATTTACAAAAATGAAGTTATAATTTGAAACAAAATTTAATTTGATACTTGGACATAGATTGGAATATCACTGACAGAGGATTATTTTTGTCATTTGTCATTGGCGCATACAACAATGTACAATCATTTTTAATTGATTTGTTGGCTATTGATTCCAAATAGTGGGCTCAGAGTATGAAATAGATTGTTTCACAAGTTTCGGGCAATGCCGACACATAAGACGATACCTTTAGAATAAACTTTTTTGCAGGTAGTTTTAGTTGCATATCAGATTTTTCAAAGCTTCTTGAGGGTAAATTTTTTAAAGTAAATTTCTTCCAATACAATGTGGTTAAGACGAAATAAATCAGTTCAGAAATGTTCACTTAAATTGAACTCAAACAGACACGACAGGGAGATACGTATCACATTGCATTACCAAAAAAAAAACAAAAAAAAAACCAAAAACTAAAACTCATCAATTGAACCTTGTGTAAGCGCTTCAGTTTGACTTTACTTTAATTTATCCATTATTTTGTATAATAGTTCTGTTCTTCTGGAAAAAGGGAAACAAAATCTATCAAGTTCGAATTTTATTTAACTTACACGACATCTTTGATTGCATATCAACACAATTTCTTTTGTGTTTTTTTTGCTGTAATACGTTCTGCAGTTCCACCCCAAAGACCATTCCCAACGATAGACACTTGCTCAACAGGTGCGTTAGAACCGTGCATCCTGACACTAGAAACAGGTGTGGATTTCACTAACCTAACATGCAGAACGATGGGTGCTACCAGTGGCCTGGTATCACTCTTTTGGACCCACGGGGGTGCGCCTGTTCCTCACCACGAATCCCGGAAATCACCCAGTATGGATGGCGTCACAGAAGAGGTCATAGCGACTATTGCTGCAACACCGAGCGACGATTCCTATGTTTGTGTCGCCACACTGTCCGCCACTACAAGCATAGAAGAAGAAACTAGCGTCACTGTAAATCCAGCTATGTTCGTTACAACCCCTGAAGCTTTTATGACTACAAACGCCACGAGGTCCCTTCCTGATCCTGATGGCAATAAGGCCATTTTTATTGCAGGTAAGGTCAGAAGAAAAACAAAATGAAAAATACGAAGTGGAAAAAGAAAACAGAGAACACTAGAGAAGGAGAAGATTTAAAAAAAAAAAGAGATAATAAGAAGAAGAAAAGCGCAGAATTTTCTATGTGAATTATCTTTAAGTTTTGGAAGATGTAATGGATATAGGTAATATAGATCCACCATGATATTCTGTTCAAGATGCCTAGAATAAAATGGAATTATTCGTTGTAAACATTCCATGTTTATTCATTCAACCAAAAATATCCATTTAAAACACTACCTATTTCCACTTACATGGTAACGTGTATTAAAGTATGGTAGGTGTAAATTGTTAGTATTTTTAAGCGATATTGTTGGGTTGAATAAAATGTCATTTAAATGCCCGGACTAGGATATCAACTAATTAATGCAAATGTATTTCATTTGGCATGTTTAGTTCGTAGCGTGACCTATCACACAGTTTTAAGCATGATGATATCATTAGCGTTACTCTATCTTTTTCTGCACCCACTACCAGTCATATCCATCATTGTCATCGTTGTCATTATAGTGGTCATTGTAGGCCTATACATTATGCGGATGAAAAAGAAGAGGGACGGATACCGTAACTTAAGGCGGTATCAGCTTATGGACAAAGGTAAATATAGTTAGTGTGATATCTTTGGCGTAACCAGGAATTTTCAACAGGGGGGGGGGGGGCTAAGACGAGGGAGCGAAGCGACCGCGGGGGGGGGGGGGGGGGAGAGGGAGAGGGAGAGGATGTGGGAGGGGGATATCCCACCACATTAACAGTAGCAGCATAAGTGCTAATTTGATAAAGCATATTCTTTGAAAGCTGTAAAATAAATGACACTATTATTAAATGCATTTTAATTGTTTGCGACGTAAGAAAAAGGTGGAGGGGCTTTAGTTTGTGTATTTATCTTGCTAAAGGTTGGCTACCAGGGTTTCTTATGGGGTGTTGCAAGAAAGTTGCAATCAATTGCAAATAATTGCTAATTTTGACACAACCATTCTGATTGGCTTAGGGTCTGCCCTTTTAAGAAGACATGCATGCAACAATGATTTTGATTGGCCAGTGACAATAAGTTGCAACTTGCAATCGATTGCAACTTTCTTGCAACACCCCATTAGTCTTTTAGTTGAGCGGCGAGTTGGGTGTCCCCCCCAAAAAAAAAAAAAAAAAAAAATCCATGGCTGAACAAAAATAAGATTTAGCCGTCTCCATGTTTGCGTGTCCTATGTTTAAAGTTGGTTCATACAGCAATGATGTTATAATGATTCTATTTATGCAGGGAAGATATCTGATTATGAGTTGAAGAAACTTGTCGAAATGTTAGAGATTGGTTCTCTGAGTCTCATTGTAAGTGAGCTGATGGGAGAATCCATCGATTCCACTAAGGAAACACTGAAAGAGGATTTACATCAAAAGTTATGCGAGTGGAAGGGGAAAAGCTCTGGCTATGCCAATCTACTGTATTGCGCCGTGGAGAAACATGATCTTGAAAAGGAACTTCACATAATGGAAGGTATTTCTTTGTCAAAAAAAAACATCACTTTTCTGTAAGATATTGGTCACAAGACCAGTTAAATAGACTTTTGCATGAATGTACGTGTATCTACAATGCCACCTAAGGAGAAATAAATTGCAAATTTATCATATTTCTACTGTCTATCATGGGTGCAAGTGTATAAATCCATGGAGAGTTTAATATGGGGCTGTACGCAGAAATTCCGTGGGAGGGAAAGGCAAGAATACGTAAAAAGTTTAAAGTAACACACAGCTATAGGGAGAGAAGCGACCGAGCAGATACAAGGGCGCTTTTGCGTTTTTAGAATTGAAATTGAAGGTTCCGGAACACATTTTCGTGTAATTTGTAAAGTTTTCTATAAAAAAGTAAGTACTTTTTTTTTTTTCTTTGGGGGGGGGGGGTAAACTGCCTCCCTTTTCCCTTCCCCCACTGCGTACGGCTGGAATGGTTTGATGTACAGCGCGTACCCCAAAAATTGTCCCTCTGATTGAGCGCTAAATTAATTCTAAAATATAATATGAGTCCCAATTTGATCTTCATATCTTGAAAGCCCATTCCATCTTGTAACTTAAGAGAAAATTTCATTGGTCTCGCATCATTGGTTTTGAACAGAGAGTCTATCATGTACTGTGCATTTCAGCCCATTCCAAGTTTGCAGTGCTCCAATTTTCTGCACGGTCTTTATGTTTTCAATCAACTGTAGTGTTTTTGCCTTCTCTGCTCCCTTCCATTTTAAAGTTATGTTTAACAGAGAACATTTTGTAGATGTTTGGACTTTCATCATCAGTGGTGTCCAAGAGTGAAGCACATCTACCGACTCTCATAGTGCAAAATCTTGGATAGGAAGGAGGACCATCCAGGTTAAAGTTTGCTGTCTCCTTCCCAGGCAGCCACTCTGGGCATGCTGGGAGGCTTTTACTAAACACTCGGGCCACGGCGCGGCGCGGCGCGCTGGAAAACACTCGGGCCGCGGCTCGCGGAGCCAATTTTTTTTTAATGGTGTCTTCAAATCGGCCCACGCGATGGGAAAATTTTATTGAAAATCATCGATTTCTTTACAACCCTTTTTCAATGTTGTCTTCAAGGTCAAGGCGGGTGCGAGGGGAAATCTACTTAAAAAAATAAAAAGTTGAAAGTTTTTCTTCATTAACTGATAGAATATAGTTCTTCAACATGTGCATGTACATCTTAGATATTTTCTCTCCCTTCATTTCCGCCTTCATTTCTCTTTAAGTGTAGATTAATTTTATATTCTTCTGCAATTCATCTTTTCCCCATCTATCCTCATTTTAATGGTGCATTTTACCGCAATTTCCATAAGATCAATGATATTCTCTGTTTCTGTATTTCTTATCCTTTTTTACCCTTATATAATGTGTTCTTTGTTTCCCACAATTCTTTTTGTCTAATTTCCATCCATCCTTATAATTTTTATCCTGTTCAGTTTTATCAACTTTATTTTCATATGTCAGTCTTTAACAACAAAATTCTACATTTTATTCTATCCCTTTATTTACCTTCTCTTTTTCTATCATGTGATTTCGCAAAAAAAAAAAAAAAATCTTTATCACTTTTAACCTGGCCAATAGTCTTTCAATTTTACACTTTTACTCCTATCATTCCATACTATTCATTTCTTTCATTGTTTTGTATTCCTCTCTAATATTAATTTCCCACAGTTCATCTTCGCACTCGTTCCATTCTTCCTCGTTTCCACTATTCCCTTCCTTGCAGGCTTACAGTTTCTCTAAAGTTCAGTTTATCTACCTCGTGTTCTTTCTTTCGTATTGTCAATCCTAATTCTTGTCTTCTTATTTTTCTATCAGTTAATGAAGGGCAACTTTCAACTTTTTTCGTGTAGTAGATTTCCTCTCGCACCCGCCTTGAAAACAACATTGAAAAAGGGTTGTAAAGAAATTGATAATTTTCAATAACATTTTTTCACCGTGTAGGCCGATTTGAAGACACTATAAAAAAAAAATTGGCTCAGCGAGCCGCGCGACCCGTGTGTTTTCCAGCGCGCCGCGCCGCGACGCGACCCGAGTGTTTAGTAAAAGCCCTCTGGGAGTATGTTTCTTGTCTGTTATCATTGACTTTCTGTTGTATATCTTCATGTATTTCGTATTGTTTTGAAATGGCCAAATAAAGAATAATAATAATAATGATAATAATGATAATAATAATAATAATAATAATAATAATAATGATAATAATTATAATACTTCTGATAATAATAGTATTAAAAATAATGATAATAATAATGATAATAATAATGATAATGATAATGATATTACTACTACTACTACTAATAATCAGGGGCGTAGACAGCGGGGGGGGGGGTGTGGGGATGAGGGGTATGCATCCCCCACCTTGTGAGGTGGGGGGTGACATGTACAATCATCCCCTCAGGTTTTAGGCAAGGATGTTTGCTTACAATTAAACTGAGTTAACATGTTTAGAAATGATAGGAACAGCAATAATGATAATGATTATTATTATTATAACAATAACAACAACAATAATAATAATAATGATAATGATAATAATTAGTAATGTATTATTATTATTATGCCTATGATAATAATAATAGTTATCATCATCATCATCATCGTTAATGTGACTGAAATGACGATTTCTATCGTTATTCTGATTTCTGTAGTTATTTATATTACTTTTGGGTGATTTTGACGCTGTCATAGTGTTTCTGAAGTGGTGTAACAACAAAATAAATAAAGAGATAAATAGTGTGATGCAAATATGCAATAATGTGTGTCAGTCCATATTCTATATTTGTTTATCACGGTGCGTATATCTTCTATTTATGTCTGTGCATAGTTGATGTAAATCCCAGGGGGATGGGTGATATATCCCCCACATTTTTGAGAGGGGGGATGGCGTGTACAAATATCTCCCCATTTTTAAAGGAAGAAATGATATTTAAATTAATCTTTAATGAAATTATTAATAAGCTGTCATAAACAACCATCATATGTTAGAATTTCTATTTGAAAATGCGATTTAAAACCAGAAAAGCGCTTATTTTTGGCTCACTCATCCTATTTTAGAATTTTTGTTTGAAATTGCGACGGAAAACCAGAAGAGTGGTTATTTTTGGCTCGCTCGCTTGGCTCGCTCATAATATTATAGAATTTCTATTTGAAAATGCGATTGAAAACCAGACAAGTGATAATTTTTGATAAAAAGATAAAAATTGAAATGTGTGTAAGGGGGTCTTTGCAGGTGCGTGTGCGTGTGTGTGTATCTGTAAAAAAAATTGATCCTTGATTTCTCGTGAACGGCAAATCATCCCCCAGGTGTAAGAACCTGTCTACGCCACTGATAATTATGATAATAAGAATAAACTAATAATAATAATAATAATAATAATAAATAATAATCATAAAACTTTTCTTGAGACAATAAAGAAAAAGAAATATGAATAGGTGTTCTGAGCTCTGCGAGTTCATGACTTATGAAATTTACACAAAATGCTACCGGATAAATCAAAACAAGGTTTTAAGATTCATGTAAGAGCTTCAGCAGTGTTAAGCAAGGAAATAAATATTTAAGAAATGAGCAGGTGTCCAGCTCAATGAGAAATTTAAATTCAGAAATTAAAGTAAGAATGAAATGAATAGATTTTTGTTCCTTTCATATCTTGTATTTCTTTCATAGTTAATTTATGTTGGTGGAAAATTTGGTCACCTTTTAGTTAATTTGACATTGACTTCAATATGGTTGGTCAACAGCTTACTGCCCGTCAAAGGGCTTTGCTTGTCTTAAAGTATGAACAACCGCACAGCCTGCTTACCACTCAACGTGCATTTCAAAGGCGATACCTCGATCAACCACCACCATGAGGAACTACCTGAGGTATCAAGAGTTTGGTACCTTTGAAATGCATGCTGAGTGGCATACAAGGAGGCTGTACACTTGCTCATGCTTTTCATATTATTATTATTATTATTATTATTATTATCATTATTATTATTATTATTATTATTATCATTATCATTATTATTACAATTATTATTATTCCTTATTTGGCCATTTCAAAACAATACAAAATACATGAAGATATACAACAGAAAGTCAATGATAACAGACAAGAAACATACTCCCAGAGTGGCTGCCTGGGAAGGAGACAGCAAACTTTAACCTGGATGGTCCTCCTTCCTATCCAAGATTTTGCACTATGAGAGTTGGTAGATGTGCTTCACTCTTGGACACCACTGATGATGAAAGTCCGAAAGTCCACAAAATGTTCTCTGTTAAACAAAACTTTAAAATGAAAGGGAGCAGAGAAGGCAAAAACACTACAATTGATTGAAAACATAAAGACCGTGCAGAAAATTGGAGCACTGCAAACTTGGAATGGACTGAAATGCATTGCTTTTACATAACAGACTCTCTGTTCAAAACGAATGATGTGAGGCCGATGAAATTTTCTCATAAGTTGCAGGATTAAATAGGCTTTCAAGATATGAAGATCGAATTGGGACTCATATTATATTTTAGAATTAATTTAGCGCTCAATAAGAGGTACATTTTTGTGGGACGCGCTGTACTTGACATAAAGCGCGAAAGGTGATTATTAATCATTTTTAGGTGTTTTTAATGATTTCTTTCAGCGTTCCTTGCAAACGAAAATGATGAGGTTTCCGATCAAGACTTGGAACACATATGCTGGCACGTCAAGAGCTGCAGGGAGACGGTGAAACCCATATTAAGATCGTTAAAATTTCCATTCAAAAACACTGATAAGGTTGCAAAAAACAACCAATTCTTAGCTTCATCCAGGTGTAAAGAAATTTGGGAGGACCTCAATCTGATGAAGAATTGGCAAGCACAGTCAGTCGAGGAAGCGTACCAAGATGAAGATGAAGACAGTGACGAGACAGTAACATTTCATACAAAGTCAGAAAAGCTAGATATCAAAGGTGAACACAAAAAACAATTGCCATCAAACCAGATGATCAAACTCTGTCGTGCCCTTGAGAAAGCCGGGAAGGCAACAGGCAACAGCGATGGCGGAGTTTATCTTCAGCTCTCAAAAACATTTTATGAGAGTAAGTTAATTCATGCTATAAAAAGTAATGCGAAATTTGTTTTGAAATGTATTTCCAGAAAAAGAAATATAAAGTGAAGCACAAATACAGACAGAGGCAAGAGGCAAGTAGAGAATGCCCTCCATATTGACAGCAGGCCTAATGCTGTCAGTACATGGTTTGCCTTTATTCACTGATGCCATATTTATCGCTACCTTGTTATATCATTGAACCGATCAACATGACCTGTTATGGCGGGTAATTTTAGTTTACATTGCCGAATTTCCTTCTTGGATTGGTATAGATTTTACAAGACATTCATCATGTTCATGATGTAGAGTATCCTTCTCTCTATGATTCTCCTTTAAATTTTATCCCCCATCCCCCCTTCTACCTGCCCACATGTCATATTATATATATTCATGATATTAGTTATTATACATATTTGTATGTTAAGATATATGAGTGATTTTTTTTTTTTTTTTTTTTTTTTGGGGGGGGGGGGGGGGGGGAAACGTCTTCATCAAGTTAACAGAGCTTCCATTCAAGCGCTAAAACCCAGGGGAATGAGCTTTAGCCCACGTCGGTCATGCTGCATGGAATAATCTATCTTTAGTTATTAGGAACTGCAGTTCCCCGGACTAAAAAAATGTTCTCCGGATTAAAAAACTGTCTAAAAACCTACTTATTTGATGCTTCTCATTGATTTTTTTTTTGTTTTTCTTGTATTTCTACTCTCTACTTTCATTTCTTTCTCTTACACTGCCCCTAGAGCACTCCTACGGAGTTGATTTGACGCTTTATGAATCTTATTAATTATTATTATTATTATTATTATTATCATCATCATCATCATTATAATTATTACCATTGTTATTATGATTATTACTATTATCATTATCATTATTATCATTAGTAAAAAATCAACAATTTTCTTACCCGGTCGCTACGCTAATTAGATGCAATGTTTCTCAGTTTTTAAACATTCGGTCTATCATCTATGAAAGATGGGGCAGATACGTGCTTCATGAGGGGGGGGGGTGGTGCGGCGAGATTTTTGCTCCCCCCCCTGAAACAATACGATTTGCGGTGAGCGGCGATCAGCTTAAAAGTGCAGGTTAATTCTAACATCTAAAGTTTCTCACATTGTCTCTACATTCACGGCACGTGCAGATAAAAGTCCTGTTTATTAACTGTCTAACAGTGGCGACAACAGAAAGGGACAAACTTCCTCCCTATTAAACGGGACAGGGGGAATAAGTATGAATACACACCCTCACCCACACCCCTTACACACATTTGATTTTTATTTTGCGAGCGAGTGAAGCGTGCGAGCCAAAGATAACCGCTTTTCTGGTTTTAATTTGCATTTTCAAATATGGACTTCAAAATATGATGGTCGTTTTTGACAAATTAACAGAAGATTTTTAAACTGACTAATTAAAAAGTGTGTGGGGATATTTGTACACGCCATCTCCCCCTCCCGAAAAAAGTGGGGGTGATATATTCCCCCATCCCCGGGATTTATGCACTGTATGTGTTTTCTATCGCAGAATATCGCATGCATGCAGTACCTTTTTGAAAGTGATGTCACTTTTTATGAAGACATTTTCCAAATACTACACTATTTGTAAAATCACGTCACAATGCGCAAAATCTATACGCGAAAATTTTAGCGGGCATACGAGAGCTCGAGTGCGCACAATGGGCAACTCTCACGGTGTCACTGCTACTTCGTTTCTCGATTTCGGATCGCTTTGAAGTTATCCGTATTAGTGCCATGGAATTTTCGATAAAACATAAATCTGAAATTAAGAATATGAGCACAAGACCACAATAACTGGCATGAGGGAATAAAAAGTCAGCTATTGTAAATTTGATTCTATGATAAAAACATTTGATGCAAAATATTAAACAAATATACTCCGCCACAATTTCGAATTTCTGTATTATATTAGTACTATTTCGGGGCCACATTTTCTCCATAGTTTAAACCAGAAACTTTCAAGGCGAAGTATAACTGTATTCTATTCCGAGGCGTATGAATAGCTAAGAATGGAAAGAAAGGAATTTGATAAAATTTAGATTGAATCATATTCATCAAATTGCAGTTCGAGATGAGTACAAGAGCGAAATCACAGACGAAGTCTTGAAGCAGTATTCCCTCAGTATCACCAAAAGACACTGTCAGAGACTTGGAAACAGCTTGAGACTTCGTGAGCGAGATATTGATGCCAAGAATGAAGAAGACCTCACTGTGATGTTCCGGACAGATATAATGCTCAAAGATTGGGTGTTGCATCAGAGGTGCAGTAACTACGAAATCAGGTGCAAGCTGAGAACAACAGCAGAACAATGTAACCGTCAGGACATAGCAGGTATCTTCGAATTATAAAATGACAATACCTGGCTTATAGTAAGTTAAGATTATTGTGAAGGATTTTACACCCCTCAGAAAATAGTGGTATTCCTGCACCCTGGAATCCAGAAATTTCAACTAGAGCCTCTCAGTCAGTCAGGGAAACTCCCTACTTCCCTTGAGAGGAAGTAAATCTCGGAAAGTGGACTTATTACGTGGCATTACGTAATCGCCGAGGATTCCTCCTCTGAGCGAGACTGTGTGTGTATACCGTTGAACAAAAATCATATAAAATAACCAACATGTGGTATCATCTTTGTATGCAAATATTTGAAAGAAAATTAAATTTCTGGCATGTATTCGAGGCAACAAAATCCGCTGCCATGTTGGTTATTTTATATGATTTTTTTTTGAACTGTAGACACAAACGGATCATTCACTTTGTACAGTCTCGCTCAGCGGAGGGATCCTCGGCGATTACGAAATGCTGCTTAATAACTCTACTTTCAGGGATTATGGCCTCTCCCGGGAAGTCGAGAGTTTCCCTGACTGTCAGTGCATGATGTGCCCAGGGCTACGGAAAATCACCATTTATTATTATATCTTTGGTCCGTATTATTTTATTCATTTTATGTTATGCACTGCATTTTTATGTTTATATGATTGAAAAGTGACAATGAATCTGAATCTGAATAGATCCCAATAAAATTTTGAGATTTCTTCCACAGATCTTTTCATCAGCAAAGATCAGAGTGAAATAATGTCATCCAATGCGACACTGCCATCCTCTCTGACATTTACGAACGAAAAGCAGAGACCAGAAGCCGGTGCACCAGAAAGCAGTGAGTACCGTCATAACTATATATATACTGAGTGTCTCAGAAAAAAAAAAAGTTGACAGTTTTGAAAAGTCTCCCAAATAAGAAATAAGGAACATTTTGGAAGATTTTTATACATAGAGATGGCTGACTTTCTCTTCTATCAAATGACACCAAAGAGTCAGAAAATATTTTATGCATGAGTAAGTGCTGGCCACATATGTTTGGGTGTCGACCCCCACTGAAAAAAAACAAAACCCCCCCCCCAAAAAAAAAATAACCAACAATGTTCCGCAGCCCATAAGCTCTGTCAATAACATGGAGTGGCAAGTCTTCCTTGACTGTGCCAGTATGCTCCAGTACTGGAATGGAGGTCAGACTCTGCTTTAATGTATGGAAAAGCCTCGCAGTCATACATCTTCAGTTTTGTAGGTATTTAACTGGTACTGATTTCTTAATGTAACTAATCCTTTTTTGTAAGTCAAGAAACTAATTCTGAACAAAAATACAAAAATAAATGCCCATGATGCGGTAATAGATCAAAGACTGCATTTCATAAGGAACTGTTGTTACATCTATAATATATGCAATATGTGATATGTGCACTAATTTCCATCCGCTGTTTTTATTTTTAATTTATATGAAGATAAACACGAAAATCATGAAAACAGTACTTCTTCGCATTATGTGCCACGGGATGACCTCAGGGACACGGAAAGTGCTCAACCAACAGACAACGAGGCCGCATCTGAAGTCAGCTATGGTATGTAGAAAATCTTGGTCTTATATTCATACTTACTATGAGAATAGACATGTTGTGGGTGTGCGTGTGTGAGGGTGTGTGTGTGTGTGTGCGTGAAAATGTACAATGAAACAAAACATGATGTTTTTTTCCATTGTTTTGTTCAACAAATAGTAGTTAAAGGGTTAAAATTGTTAAATTTAAGAATTTGGAATTGTTAGACTAGTGGTAAGTCGTAGATTACCATGAAATCTCGTATAAGCAAGACTTAAGTCAAAGATATTTTTTTTCAGTACCGCTCCCCTATCACATACAGCGATTACAGGTTGATATATTGGTGTGTTCTTAATTACTTTGTTATAAGCATTTCTGAAGTTCATTATAGAAGTAAACTTAAGTTTAAGTTGATTTGATAATTCTCTGATTTGTTTTATCAGGTTCAAGCTCTTGATTTCTGTGACCCCTCCATTAATTGTTAAACTCTAGTGCCTCTTCTATGTTCGTTGTTTCTTCATTGCGAGAATGAAAATGACATTTGCTTATCTTCTTATCAATTTAATCCTGGTCCTTAAGACGAAGTTAATCTGGAATTTCATGTTAAAAGATAATATGGTACAACCTCTGAACAATTGGGCAGGAATTGGTCAAGTTCTCTGGTTCAAACGCTATAAGATTTATCAATAACATTATAGGCTTACCCACATCTATGTTTATGTATTACCAGATTTTTTCTTGCAAGTTTATATAACCATATTCCGTTCTTGTATAGCGCATATCACGGTATCATCTAACGTCTCTATGCGCTTCCAAAGGACTATATTCTCTTATCATCAGACACATACATATGTTTCACTTATATGTTTAAATTATGGATGAGAGTGGGCTGTGGACAGACACATTTAGCAAAACATCTGTCCCCCAATAATTTGTCCTTAACAGTCTGGATTTCATTCAATTCATTTGGAGTACTTTCAGTATTAACTCTTAACTGGTGTCCTCAGGGAATCAGAACTTTATTCTGGTTTTTACCACTCCATAAATAATTCATTTGAGTTATACTTTTCCGAACAGTCAAATATCAACATATTGTCTGACGTAAAGTGCAGTAGAACACTTCTATTGCATGCGGTTCCGTGAAATTCGCTCCGGCGACAATTGTTCCTATGGAAATTCTGCGCAATAAGCCAGGCGTAAAACCAAGCCCAAACCTGACTCTATAACCTTATTCCTCATCCTCACATTATTGTGAACCAAAATCCCTATCTCAGCCCTAACGCTATGTCTTGGAGAAATGAAGATAGGAGTAATACTGGTGCAGGAGCAAGTGTCGTTTCATTATTGCAGCCATTGTGTTATCAACAATTCTACATCAAGAGATGGCCATCCCAAAGACCACAGTCAGGACGTTCTACTAAATATGGGACTAACTCATGTGACAGTTTGATAATACTGCAAATTTCTGAAAATATTTCTGGAACTGAACGTACTTATACCGCCATTTGCCAGAAAGTTATCAGGGTGAGATTTCTATTGATTCGGATGGGTAGGATGGATATTGAAATAGATACCCAAGTTCAGCTAAGTATGGACTTGACAGCGACCAACACCTTTCACATCGTTTTGTTATGCCAATTTACATAATTGACCACAAGAAAATGTGAAAGCATCAATCGAAATGCTTCGAGTCCCATCGCGGCTTTAGTAATCTACACTTGTCATTCTCCACCTAGGTGGAAAGTAAATTTGCTCATGTTCCTAAACATCCAAAATCCTCATAACGTGTAGCTTTTTGATATATTTTTCTTACAGTCACAGCTATTTCGCGAGAAGAACTTAGTCGTATAGGTCGTTACGCCGGGACAGATACTCTTATTGCTTTTCTGAGAAAGTACGGCGTTGGAGAAGTTCCCGAACAGCAGTCACGAGAAGGGAAAGAACTGCTTTTTGAAATCAAGATAATCAATACACTCAAACCAAAGATAGATTCCGTACATGACAGAATTCATAGAGAGACAAAATTGATAAACTCAGAAGATACCCCGAGAAACGTTCTGAGACAGCTTCTTGAGGATAAACAACCTAAATGGGGTGAGTCCCTCAGTGATCCAACGTTTTGCTCCAGGAAGGCATGCCTTGAGATTTGTATCGTCAAAGATTAAGAATAAGGGTTTTCATAAGGTATACATTTTTTAAATGGATGTTTCAGTTTAAGAAAATGGTCAGAGTTAGGTATAAGTGTTGGGCTAAGGATTGATTTCGTTTAGTGCAGGAACTTCAACATTCAAGGTCTGTCACCGGGGTATGTGTCGATCCTTCGAGCGTTACCTCACGTTTATCAAATTAGATCGAAATTATCAGCACTAGTCAAAATATTTTCTTTCATAAAACTCATAGAAACTCCTAGAAAAGGTTAAAATTGATTTGTCTTCGTTTGCACTGAGAGGATAGTTTTTGACGATTGTTTAGATTATGCTTCGAGAATATTCTTTTTGTAAAGTAGCACGTGATCGTTAGTATGGTGGTCATTTTAGTCTGCTTTTTTATGAATGGTCGAATAAGTGATGATTATGATAATGAAAACAACAACAACAACAATAATAATAATAATAATGATAATAATAACACTAATAAAAATGATAGGTAAGTAGAATATGATTTACCTCATATTGTACTGTTCACGACGACGGGTGAAGTACAACTAACTGGTAACACATTCTCTTCCAGCTTGTCTTCTTCCTAGGGGAAAAGAAGAGATCATATACAACGTAGAACTAATCGAATTAGCCTTTCGTCTAATTATGTCAGACGTCTACCCATTTGCTGAATCTCTCGGCATAAGCGACCAACTCCTAACCCAATACAAGCCGAACCTCGGGCGTACCAATCTTGGTCAAGGGACCGTTCGGATGATAAAAACTGATGACCGATTCGAAATGGTCAAAATGTTGAAACAGGCAGGTTATCTTGAAGAGGCAAAGGCAATATATTTTGGTAAGCCAAGAACCTAGTTTGCAATGTCATAAGGACTGTCATAAACAAAAACATCACGGATGCAGCAAAAAGGACATGACATGCTCCTTCTTTCATCTGTATTCTGAATCGTGGATGTCAACTTTCTCTGTTGCACTTATCTTTTTTGGGTATCATTATAATCAGAGTTAATATTTTATGCAGATGTTTGCTGTGCAAAACCATTGATCGTGCTGATTTTAAGGCCGATTTGCCTTGTAAATGCATCTTTATGGAAACTTTGTATTCAAATGTGTAGAGAGGGTATGAAAAGACTTTGCTGCGTTGAAGTTGCGATGAGTGCACCTGAAGCAATGTGTTTCCTGTAGTTATCCTGCTATTGTCATTCACTGACAATTTAAATCGACAATCCATTACATAACTGCCTAACAAGAAATTATGAAATTTTATTAACAGTTGTTTTGTTTTCCTTTGGCAAATATTCTAGGATTTGAAATCGGCCTTGGAGATGTGGTAGAAGTCGAAAATCGAGTTGACATGGCGCAACTGGCGCAACAACTCTCTGTTCCTGAAGACATCCAAGGGATGAATCAGGACAACCAAACCAATGGCGTTGAACATCAGAAGTCCGTACTCCTTCAATGGAAAGGCACTGTTCGTTCTTCAACCTTCAACCAGCGCTTGGTCTTGGCCGATGCATTGTTCAACATGGACGAGGAGCACCTTGCCCTTGCACTTGACATAATATCAGGTATTTTTGTTCACACTTTAGAAAAACAAATCTTTATTGAAAACAAATTCACCTTCATACAAGTTTCTAGTCACTTTGTTTTTATTATTTCTTATAATCAATGTCAAATTGATAATTTTTAAATATTGTAATCTAATGTAACTTAACAATTTATAAAGCATAAATGATAATAATAATAATAATAATAATAATAATAAAAAAAAACGTTTCTGATCATCGCAAAGAATGGATACGACTAGACAAAGTTCATGCAGCAATCTTTTCAGGCCAAACGTATACTGTATGTAGTTGTATTTCTAAGTGAACATTTAGTACAAAAAACTAAATTCCAATTGAGCAAATAATGCTATGACAAATGGAATCTGTTATTGATAGGTATACTATATACTATGTTTCGACTTTTTTCCAGGAAAATATAGGAAGCGAAAGATAACCAACCCTCAGTCCGAACTGCTAGCAAACACCATCCCGGAGGGGCGACTGTCTGAACTTAGTAAAGTTTTGGGCGTGAAGGCCAAAGGGGGTCATAACTGCCAGGATGTTATTACTGCTTGGGCAAGCGACGAGAAATTCTTCAAATTCATGGACAAGCCCATAACACTAAGCAACGAGCTCCTTGCTGCCGGGTTTTATGACTTTGCACAGGAAATTGCTGCAGGTAAATCGTTAGGATAAAAATTGAAGTTTAAATGCCCTTCTCCAGTATATTACATGTACTAACAATCTGTCATCTAATATCGAAGCGTTGCGGCAGGTAAAACGTAGGATAAATATTGAAGTTTAAAATGTCCTTCTCCAATATATTTCATGTACTAACATTCTGACATCTAATATCGAAGCGTTATGCGCGATAGATGTACTGTGTGATATTTACATGTACTCTGCAACATCTCTTATGTTAATATTTTTGAGCTCTTGTGTCTAATGTTGTAGGTGCCTGGCGAAGTAAAGAAGACAGAGAAGATAAAGCTGCACAGAAACAGGAGAAAGGCACAGGGGATGCGACCACTAAGGAGCCTTTTGATGAAGTCACCACCGCTAACAAGCAAGGTAGACAAGACCGCATTATTTATTTTTTAAGAATCATAATGTAATGTTTTAATAAGATGTTTAACTCTGTTGAACAGAGAATCTTCGCTTTTTGTCTGACTTCTAGTGCGTTTCTTTTTTCTTTTTTTTGGGGGGGGGGGGTGGGGGACAGGAAAGGGGATGTTGTGATACTCTATTGAAAAATAACCACCTTCATTTCATGGCTGATAAGATTCCATTTGCCATTCGTTAGATATGTCATGTCAAATTACCCTTGAAGGTCTCCTTACCAATTTTCCATGAAAAATTAAGTCTCGCCTGTCTCCATGGAAATTTGTATGTCTATTCATTCTTTAAAGTTGCTAGATGTTGACTACCCTCATATATGTTCATATATATGAGGCAATTCAGAGAATAATAGCGTAGCATGAATCAAAGTTCCCCAGAGCTGTCCTACCATTTTGGAAATTTTTTCAAAGGCTGAAAAAATGTCTCCACCTGGAATCGAACCCGGGCCTTTTGCTATGAACGCCAATGCCTTAACCACTAGACCACAGAGACAGGCCAGTGGTTTCGGTGACTCCAAATTCGGGGAAGGTGAATTCGTGGGCAAAGTGAATTCGTGGGGATACCGTACATCAGCGCGCGCGCACGCATGCTCGCAAATTAGTGACAGTTTAAAACGACCAGCAGCTGGTCTACATCGAGAGCTACGTCAGCTTCATTCCATTTATTTTCTTTCACTGTGTACTAAAATGAAGCACTGCACAAGTTTTGCAAGGGGACATCTTCCTTTATATATATATATATATATATATATATATATATATATATATATACATACAATATCTATGTATGTTTGTTATATTTGAGCCATATTTGAATAAATTTAACAAGCTTATGAGGTACGGTTGTTGTCTCTTTATTTTGCTATTTCATGTAGGTGCAGAGCAGGATAAAGGAGATAATGAAATTGGGGGAAAAGACGCAAAAGACAAGACACTCCAAGAGAACACTGGAAGAGAAGGTAAGAGCAAAACATAATGTTGAAGGATGGGGGAGGTGGAGTTGTAGGGGTGGGCATGTATGGCACGAGAAAGGCACCTAGAGGAATAAAAAGCTGTTTATTCAGAAATAAGGTAAACACTGATAATGGTTATAATTATGTGCCTCTTCGTTAGTATGACGTCTCTGTTTCTTTTTTTTTTACTGTTACCTGCGGGTTTCCCTTATATGGAATCGATCATTTACCTTATTGTGTTACTGATCATCATGAATGTGTTTTCCTTTTTTACAGACGCAGTGGATGTTAAGGAGAACAAGACAGACTTAAAGACAGTAGCAAAGGACGGTGAAACCGTGGAAACTGTAGAAAACGATGGAGGCAAAACTATCGAGGAAGGTGAAAACAAATAAATCTTCTTTTCATTAAAATCTTAAGAACTCTCTCACACGAAGACGTAATTATTCATCCTGCAAATTTCAAATAGGGAGTAGGAACATATTTCTTAATATTTCAAAAGTCAAGTTCCGGAAACTTTTGCAATAAGTTGGTGAGATATCCGAAAGAGTACGTTTCTTTCGGAGAGCAGCAAGGGCTTAATAGGTCCCAGTCTGTTTTGAAAGCGACAAAGATATGGCAAGGAAGAAAAAAATATACCGGTATTGCATTTTTTAAAAATAAGAAAAAAATCGAAAGAAAATTATTATTCTCCCATTTTCATTTCTTTCAGTAATGGCAAGCTTTCGGCCAACATGGCCTTCATCAGGTCCGAACAGATTATTTTGATATCATTTCTATGTGTATATTATTTTGCCTGTTCGTTTCTTATCTGTTCAGACCTGATGAAGGCCATGTTGGCCGAAAGCTTGCCATTACAATAAAAGGGCATGATCGAGAGCTACGTCAGCTTCGTTCCATTTATTTTCTTTCACTGTGTACTAAAATGAAGCACTGCACACGGTCCTCTTCCTTTGAATATATATATGTTTATTTGTTATATTTGAACCATATAAGTATGACGTCTCTGTTTTTTTTTTTTTGCTGTTACCTGCGGGTTTCCCTTATATGGAATCGATCATTTACCTTATGGTGTTACTGATCATTATGAATGTGTTTTCCTTTTTTTTATAGGCGCAGGGGATGTTAAGGAGAACAAGACAGACTTAAAGACAGTAGCAAAAGACGCTTACGTGGAAACTGTAGAAAACGATGGAGGTAAAACTAACGAGGAAGGTGAAAACAAATAAATCTTCTTTCATTAAAATCTCAAGAACTCTCTCACACGAAGACGTAATTATGCATCCTGCAAATTTCAAATAGGGAGTGGGAACATATTTCTTAAATATTTCAAAAGTCAAGTTCCGGAAACTTTTGCAATAAATTGGTGAGATATCCGAAAGAGTACGTTTCTTCCGGAGAGCAGCAAGGGCTTAATAGGTCCCAGTCTGTTTTGAAAGCCACAAAGAATATAGCACGGAAGAAAAAATATACAGGTATTGCATTTTTTCAAAAATAAGAAAATAAAACGAAAGAAAACAAGAGAAATGGGTCACATATTTACCAATTCTCTACCTTACCATTTACTTATAAATTCATTTTATCAGGATAGTCGATGGAATCGATATGTAGCACTCTTTCCATTCCTTAGATTTACATAAAAGTCTATGCAAAAAAAATCAGATTGTTGGAGCGATGTGTGTGTATGCCTACTGTAGTTAATAATGTATACGACTTATACTTTTAAGGGGAAAGTCAGGAAAAGAACAACACCAACAACGTCACTGTTGACGCAACCGCAGATGATAACGCAAGTACTAGGGATGAAGGTAACGTGAAATGATTTGTATGGACAAAAATACTCGTCATCATTCACCATTAATATATTTCACAAAAATGGTAACATTTTTCAGGTTATAAAGTTCATGATGTGGATGTATTTTAGCCCAATGAAAAAGACCGAAATGTTAAAATTAAGATTACAGTTAATCATAAATTAAGTATGCATTCACAAAAAAAAGGTGGTAACAATGCTAAAATTATCCCCATTAGGGAATCAGAAAAATGATTATCCTTTCACAAAATACACGTAGCTCACCTGGGTTGAATATATACTCACATAATTTCAAAAATAGATGCCGAGCACGAGAAACAACAGAAAAATGCAACAGGGGACGAAGGTTATCTCGATATTGATTCGTATTGAAGTATCAAAATCAAATGGGGAATGAAAGAACAGCATATTTCCTTTGAACTAAAGGGTTTAGCCATCTCCATTTGAATGGTCATTGTAGTTGTAAAACCTTACGATTTTTTTTTTATTTGGCTTCCAATTTTGGAGTCTAAGCACTTTGATGAGAAGAAGTCCCTCTCCCTAAATTATTTTCCCTTTCCTTTTGTTGGGAACCATTTTGCCGACTTTCTTCAGTGTTGTGTAATGCTAATGCACTATGACGACTCGTACACTTGCCACGCAAAATATTTTTAGGGGGACACAATTTTTTGGATGTTAATTGTAAGTCGTATTTTCACGAGAAATATTACGCGGGGCATTGCTAAGTTATTTAGATAGGGAAAGTGAAGGGGAAAGGGGATATCCGGCCTAACTTGTCGAAGAATTGGCTAAAATAATCTTGCAGACAGGCATAAGGGAATGAGAAGCTTTTAAAATTGTTCTATGTGCCCAACGCTCTGCAACGAAGATATTCGAATATTTTACATAAAAAACATACATGACAAACAAAAAAGCCCCCCAACAAATGTACAGATAACAGGTTGAAACACTGAAATATTTTCACATATTCCTATATCTTAATGTATTATGCTAAGGTGAGCTGCAGGATTTGAAGGAGGATGGAGCGAACCGAGAGAAATGAACACAACTGAGACGGCCCACACCATAAACGAGCAGGGTAACACACACACACACACACACACACACGCATATATGTAGTTATATATATATATATATATATATATATATATATATATATATACGTGAGACAAAGAAGGGTAAGGTACAAGATGAGGCAGGTCTGGACCACAAGATTGATACGCTTTCGGCTCTAGGCCTTCATCAGATTTATTTGCTATGTAAATCAAAACAAAATGAAACAAAATAAATAAAACAAATTATAACAAATTATAATGATGAGCAACTTGACAGGCAACACAATGGAATCAAGATGATTATAAATAAAGCAACATGATCATGATTAACGCACAGGAAAATAAAAATAAATGAAAGTTTCAAATCAATCGGAATAAGAAAGTGGTATGATTCAACGAAATAAGGAAAATGAAAATTAACATGTAGTACGCAATTACCTGACTCAACGGTCGTAGCAAAAGTAGTGTGGGTATAGTTTGTAAGAGAATGTTCTGTGGAATGAGCAGGTATGTTCATAATGTACAGAGGGCGCGTGGTATAAAAAGAATTCGTTGGACCGGAACATCTAGGCAAGGTGAATGATACAGAGATAGTAGTGAGAACGGAACCACTGGCGGGTAACAGCACTTAATGTGTACACTATTTGAAAAGAGAAAGAGAAAGAGAGAGAGAGAGAGAGAGGGGGGGGGGGGGGGGGGGGGGGAGAGGAGAGAGAGGGGAAAAGACAGGGGAGAAAGAAAACACGTAACATAATGCGCAAATTGGTACAGAAAATACTACGCCTGCCCTGGTACATAAAATGTACACATACAATTATGCAAAAAATGAAATATGTCTGTATGATAATCCTTATACATATGGAATCATATGGCAGCTAAACATACATGTATGTATGCTTATACATGGACATGGGAGAGAGAGAGAGAGAGGGAGAGAGAGAGAGAGAGAGAGAGAGGGGGGGGGGGGGAAATGGGAGGGGGAGAAAAAGTATGCGCAAGAGGGTAACAAGCACATTTGCACTGATGTGTGGACATAAATATATTATGCACCTGAATGGATATATATGTAAAAAAAAAAAAAAAAAAAAAAAAAAAATTGTACATGAAGTACATGTATACGAAAACATAACACACATAATACGTGGACGTACATACTTTCACATGATTATACATGAATGATGTGTATATTATCTATGTGTAAAAGCATCACCTATCCACACGTACTTTCGTGTCAATACCAAGTGTGCCTACCTCCGGAAGACTTGGTGGGGGGGGGAAGTAGACAAAAAGGGGGTTAGAGAATACAGGGAGTGATTAGTAAGGAGGGGTGGAGGTGGGGGGGGGGGGGGTTGAAGTTGACCTCAGGCATTTATTCATCTTCATTGATCCCATTGCGTTAATCATGATCATGTTGCTTTATTTATAATCATCTTGATTCCGTTTTGTTGCCTGTCAAGTTGCTCATCATTATGATTTGTTATAATTTGTTTTATTTATTTTGTTTCATTTTGTTTTGATTCAAATAGCAAATAAATAGCATCTTAAAATAGAAAGAGAAAGAGAAAAGAGAGAGAGAGAGAGAGGGGGGGGGGGGGGAGAGGGAGAGAGAGAGAGAGAGAGAGAGAGCGAAATAAGGAGAGGGAGGTGAAAAGACGGGAGAAAGAAAACACGTAACATAATACGCAAATTGGTACAGAAAATACTACGCCTGCCCTGGTACATATAATGTACACATACAATTATGCACAAAATGGAATATGTCTGTATGATAATCTTTATACCCATGGAATCATATGGCAGCAAAACATACATGTATGTATGCTTATACATGGACGTGGGAGAGAGAGGAAGAGAGGGAGAGAGAGAAAGGGAGATGGGAGAGAGAGAGAGAGAGAGAGGGGGGGGGGAGGGGAGAAAGGGGGAGTGAGAGAAAAAGTATGTGCACGAGGGTAAGCAAGCACATGTTCATTGATGTGTGCTCTTAAATATATATTGTGCACCTGAATGGATATACCTGTTTAAAAAAAAACATAATAAAAAATAAAAAAACTTGTACATTTGTACATGAAGTACATGTATACGAAAACACAACACACATAATACGTGGACGTACGTACTTTCACATGATTATACACGAATGATGTGTATATTATCTATGTGTAAAAAGCATCGCCTATCCACACGTACTTTCGTGTTAATACCAAGTGTGCCTACCGCCCGAAGACTTGATGGGGGAAGAGAATACAGGGAGTGATTAGTAAGGATGGGTAGAGGTGGGGGGGGGGGGGGGGGTCGGGGTGAAGTTGACCCCAGGCATTTATTCTTCTACATTGATGCCATTGCGTTAATCATGATAATGTTGCTTTATTTATAATCATCTTGATTCCGTTTTGTTGCCTGTCAAGTTGCTCATCATTGTAATTTGTTATAATTTGTTTGATTTATTTTGTTTCATTTTGTTTTGATTCACATAGCAAATAAATCTGATGAAGGCCTAGAGCCGAAAGCTTATCAATCTTGAGGTCCAGACCTGCGTCATCTTGTACCTTACCCTTCTTTATCTCACGTATATACATATAAAATGGTACAACCGGCTGGTACATACATCCAAACCTCTCTCGCTATGTAGTTTTTATATATATATATATATATATATATATATATATTTATTTATATCGTATCAGGACAACTCCCCGGAGGACAACTCCCCCGGGGACGACTCCCACCTGACAACTCCCCCGGAGGACAACACCTCCCCCCTCCCGAGGACAACACCTCCCCCCCCCCCCGAGGACAACTCCCCCGGAGGACAAAATCCCCCGAGGACAACTCCCCCCGAGGACAACTCCCCGGAGGACATCTCTCCCCCCTTTAAGGACAAAATTACGGATGAAAATTTATTTTTATGACAACGCCTTGCTCATGAGGAACTGTAAAATAAATCTTTCTCTTTTTTCAATCAAACTTAAGTAATTAATTCAGTATTTTTTCAGAATTAAAACTCTCCCGGAGGAGAACAGCTCCTTGGGGATGACAAACGGGGATGGGCGAGGGGTAAAGGGTTGTTACTCGTTTAATAAGGTTTACGGTGATTTGTCGCTCTAACTGCTAACCTTTTGGAGAAATTTCCACCCTTTTGCTCCCAATTTTGCGCCAAAGTACACATTCAAGAAAAAAAAAAAATGCTAGTAATGGGTACGCTTTTCCGCCCAAGGGTGTTGGGTTTGGCAGCTTCAGCGGCACACTCCCACCAGAACCAAATCTTATCATCAGAAGAGAGAAAAGAAAGGAATAAAATGAAGAAAGGAAACTGAGGAACCTAAGTAGGAAGCTACAAAAGTAGAGAACGATGTATCTAGTCGTAGTCTTCAGGAAAAGGGGGAGATGGGGCACAATCAAGCTTAAGTCACTTCGCTCGATGAGCAGCCTTGATTGGGTGCCTCTCTTTAAAAAAAAATGTAAATGCACAATTTTCAGGCGAGATATCATATAAAAAAAATCTTACTTCAGGGGAGTGGTCAACCACCCCCCTCCCGAGATCCGGTATCCGCCTTTTAGTTAAACTCACTGACTATAAATGGAAATATATTGTAAAACCTTAACGGACTGAATGCACATATTCTTCATTTCATTTTTGGTAAAGGACTTGTGCTTCTACATATTTAGCGTCCAGCGAGCATGTGCGAGTATCATAGAATTATTTGCGCTAAAAGCTCATGAAAACATTAATTATAAAGTACCTCATTCAAGAGTAAAAGATAAACAAAAAGGAAAAGTCATCGTCAGATTCTTATGATTTACAAATTTGGACACATATTTAGCTTTGATATCTAAATTTGCTGATGAAATTAATCATTAGTATCATAGAATTTTTCTTTGCGCTGAAACCACATGAAAACATTAATTATAAAGTACCTCATTCAAGAGTAAAAGATAAAAAGGAAAAGTCATCGTTAGATTCTTATGATATGACAAATTTGGACACATATTGAGCTTTGATATCTAAATTCGCTGATGAAATTAATCATTTTTTTTCTAACTTGGAATATCTACATACAGCTGACCTGAAAGCTAGAGATTTATGTCTTTGTTCTTATTGTTTTTTCTTTTTATATAGAGCCTAGAGAAATCTTTCATTCATAAAGCTTCGAGAAAACTTTAGTTTACTTATGAAAAAATTACACCAATCCAGTGCATTTTTTTCAGATATTTGATTCCATGTTTGCGTACAAAAATAAACAAACATCAAACATGATATGACGATTGCAACTATGTTTGGTGAAACTTTGGCTTACTAATAAAACTTATTAACCAATGTGTTTTATACAACATCAGATGTATTAGTTTGAGAATGGAAAACAACAATCATATAAAACAAACATACATTATAGTGGGTGCAAAAGTTTGATAAAAAAATCCCTACGAGATTTTGTTTTTAAGTATTTATTTTCTTGAAAAAAAAACCCGTTAACAAAACAAGTGAAATCATTTCAAACATTATGTCAGAGATGCAAATATTTATGTTACACTATCATCATCATTGAATGTAACATCATAGAGAAGAACTGTTTTATACTTATCCAAAAACTGGCATTTCACACCTGGACGATTTATGTATGTGTAGGTGTGTGTGAGGCCTTAATTCAACCTTTATTATCCTTTATATTTTTCTAAATACAATATATCTTATAGTTTCAACTTTTCTACTCTGACACCAGTGGCGGCACCAGGATTTTCAAAGTGGGGGGCAAATGGAGGGCAAAAGAAAATGTTGGGGGGCAGGGGCAGTCAAAAAATCGAGTGCGAAGCGCCAGTTTTAGTGGCCCCCAATAAACATTTTTTGTTACACTTGATATAGACAGAAATTTTTGTAAAATCAGGTAATGCTTAATGGAGCATAGTTATTGATCAAAACTAGATCATGAATTAAACATTTACTTATATGTAATCTTAAGGCGTAGACCTATTCTACTTTTACATTTTTGTATCACATCAGAAAAAAATGCATGCAGCAAAACAAACAGCATTGTCAATGTATGCAAGGTAATAATGTAAAAAAAAAAGAAAAATGCTAACCAAATAATTGCAAAACAACTTGCCTACATATTTTCCAAGCACATGTAAAGTTACTGACATCTGTAGGCTTATACTTATATTTCTACTTGAGCGTTATCCTGGTCGTTGGGTATCTCATGATGAATCTGTCAACCACCTCTTCCAGGTCGATAGCAAGAGCTCTTTCTCGGTGGACACTTATTACCGCGAGTCTTTTGAGCCTGCTGTTAGTCATGTTGGCTCTGAGATGATTTTTGATGAGCTTGAGTTTACTGAAGGTTCTTTCACAAGAAGCTGTACTTACTGGGATGATTGCAGCTATTTTCACCAACTTGTGCAGTTCTTCAAAGGCCATAGTAATGGGCTTCAGGTGTTCCGCGACATCAATCAAAGTTTCTAGTTTGGTGTCAGACCTTCCAATCATTCTCTTGACAAGTCTCATTTCATTTTTGATGTCCTCAAGATTGAGTGTATAGTGCACTGCAAGAGGCTTGACAGTTTCGAAGTCCAGAAACTTATGAGACTTAGGATCCAGAGCTGCAAGTGAACGAAAGATCTGCAGATTTTCGTTGCTAAATCTTCTATTTAATTCACCGAAGAACAGATCCACTGTAGGATTAAGTATTGCTATTTTCAAGCTAGCTGCTATTTTCAAGCTAGCTGCGTGACACTTTGTCACGCTTTCCGAGCTTAGACAGAACTACAAAGTCATCCATTGTTGATGGTGCACTGGTTTGTCTGCGTTTATTGCTACATTTAAGTCCATTTTCCTTTGCTAGTGTAAGTGATTCACTGAAGTAGCTATCAGCTTTGGTATCCGATCTGAAAGTACCCAAGTCTTCTAGTAATGACTCTATCAGATCTGCCGCACGTAGATAATCCAAAATGACACTCTGTAGTGTATCTGATGCAGATTTGGCAGAACTGAGGACTTCGTCCATGAGGAGCATGCAGTATATGAATGTTTGGTCCAGTTGGGACAGGAGTCATCTTGCATTCAATGCACGCTCACGGTTATCATCATGTGTGTCTGTGTGTTTGAGGAACTCAACAAAGCAGTGAAATCGCTTGCGAATGGCACCAACGGCTCAAACTTGAGATGCCCATCTCGTGTCAGACATCCCTTTAAACTCCACAGGTTGCTCATATGGGTACATCTTTTGCTGCCATCTTATCCACGGCTCATGTATATGTGAGCCACTCAAAAAATTGTAGGGTGATTGGAGAACAGCGAAAAAGTCAGCAACTGGTACTACGGACTTGACTGTCTCTACAATCACTAGATTTAAACGATGGGCGAAACAGTGGACATACAACGCCTGTGGAATCTTACGACGGATCCTTTCTTGTACACCTGACAGCTTTCCACTCATGACATTTGCACCGTCATAGCCTTGCCCAACAAGGTAATTGACGTCGATGCCGAGAGATTTTAATTCGTCTAAAATGCTCCCTGAGAGTGACGCAGCATCGAGGCCGTCGGCGCATCTGAATCCCATGAACTCCTCATGGACTTCTTCATCATAAAGATAACGTATGACGAAACTCATCTGCTCCTGTTTGGACAGATCTTTTGTCTCATCAACAAGGACTGCAAAGTACTTGCACTGTCCAATTTCCTCTTTAATCTTATCTAAGATAATGTCACATAGAATGTCTAATAGGGCATTTTGGATGCTGTGATGTGTATACTTAGCGTTTCCAGCTGCCTCTATCAACTTCTCATGTATGTCATACTTCTTGAGGAAGTTCAAAATTTCTAGAAAGTTGCCACAGTTGTTCTCTGGCCCTTCCTCATGTTCATTATGTCCCCTTTGGGTTCTGAACCGCAGCAATCGCAGAGTATCTGCCATGATTTTTATGTACTCTCTGTTGCGTTGTACAAGTTGACGGTTGGCCTCACTGATGTGATCCATCACTGTTTTCTTTTGTTGCTTAGATTCTAGGTAAGCTTTGTATTTGGCTGCACTGTTCACATGATCTTCTGAGCTTTGTGCTTTACCAACTTGTTGTTCTTTGCTGATTCCCCTGTGCACTTTTTCCATGTGTGAAATCCATCGGTAGTAAAAGCTTTCTCAGCACATTCTCCAACAGAAAAATGTCGGCACACATAACAGTAGACTTTGTTCTCACTGGCGGCAAATTCCATCCAGGGATATGCATTGTACCATTCTGGTCTAAATTTCCTTCCATTACTTTTCTGGAAGTTGAAGTGCTCAGTTCGTCGGACAGGTTGGACAGGTCCAGCTTGACTCGAAAAGATGTCAAAATCCGACTTCGCCATTAAGTAACATTTTCAAGTGTTTGCTCTTGCACAGCTTTGCATTTATATATATTATATATTTATATATATTTATATTCCGTTAAGGTTTTATTTTCATTTATATTCAGTGAGTTTAACGAAGGGGCGGTTACCGGATCTTGGGGGAGGGGGGTATTTGACCTCTCCCCTAAAGAGCAATTTATTTTATTTGATATCTTGCCTAAAATTGTGCGTTTAGGAAAAAAAGATCGGGACCCAATCACGGCTGCTGATCGAGCGAAGAGATCATGGCCTATTTCCCCTTTTCCTGAATACTACGACTACATACACCATTCTCTACTTTTGTAGCTTCCTACTTAGGTTCCTCACTTTCCTTTCTTCATTTTTAATCCTTTCTGATGATCAAATTTGGTTCCGATGGGAGTGTGCCGCTGAAGCTGCCAAACCCAACACTCTTGGACTGAAAAGCGTACCCATTACTAGAGTTTTTATTTTCTTGAATATGTACTTCAATATGGGTACGATAAAATGGGAGCAAAAGGGTGCAATTTTTTTCAAAAAAAGTTAGCAATCAGAGAGAAAAATTACCGCATACCTTATAAAACGAGTAACAACCCTCTACCCCTTTCCTATCCCCGTTTGTTATCCTCTAGGAGCTGCTCTCCTCCGGGAAAGTTGTAATAAAAATACTTGATCACTTACTTAAATTTGATTTAAAAAAGAAAAAAAAGAAAGAAAGAAAGAAAGATTTTACGGCTCATCAAGTGCCAGGCGTGGTAGAAAAAAAAATAAATTTTCCTCATGTCATTAATCTTGTCCTCAAAGGAGAGGGGGGGGGGGATGTCCTCCGGGGGAGTTGTCAGATGGGAGTCGTTTCCGGGGAAGCTGTCCTGCTGGGGATTTGTCCTCCGAGGGATTTGTCCTCGGGGGAGTTGTCCTCCGGGGGAGTTGTCCTCCGGGCAAGTTGTCCTAAGGGGGAGATGTCCTCTGGAGGAGTTTTCCTCCGGGGGAGCTGTCCTTTGTAAGGGCATAGAAAATCTATTCTGTATGAAAATTACTTTATGATGATGATGATGATGATGATACATGTCTTGTCTTGTCCTCCGGGGGAGTTGTCAAATGGGAGTCGTTCCCGGGGAAGCTGTCCTGCTGGGGATTTGTCCTCCGGGGGATTTGTGCTCGGGGGAATTGTCCTCCGGGGGACTCAACCTCCGGGGGAGATGTCCTTCGGGGGAGTTGTCCTCCGGGCGAGTTGTCCTCCAAGGGAGATGTCCTCTGGGGGAGTTGTCCTCCGGGGGACTCGTCCTCTGGGGGAGATGTCCTTCGGGGGACTTGTCCTCCGGGGGAGCTGTCCTCTTTAAGGGCATAGAAAATCTATTCTGTATGAAAATTACTTTATGATGATGATAATGATGATACATGTCATTAATCTTGTCCTCCGGGGGAGTTGTCAGATGGGAGTCGTTCCCCGGAAGTTGTCCTGATGGGGATATGTCCTCCGGAGGAGTTGTCCTAGAACAAATTGTAACGAACTGTAGATATGGCACCCTTATGGCGAACGTGTTATTCATTGCTTCAGAAATCTTGAAGGGCATAGAAAATCTATTCTGTATGAAAAATTACTTTATGATAATGATGATGATGATGATTATCATTTTTACTAGGTCTACTTCTATTTTCACTAGAGTATTTTTACCATTATCATATTATAGTTATCATAGGAGTTATCATATTTATCATTCTTCATAAATTTCGTTGAAGATGATTATGACTGATATTTCCATTGTTTATATCGGGCATATAAGATTAAAAAATAATATCTATCTTTCATGCTGAAGGAGTGCTTAGGAAAATATATTCAAATCGGTGGACTAATGATTAACCAGTTAACGGAGAAAAGAGAGATATGCAGAAACACATGAAAAACCACATTACTAACACTGTATCCTTAACCTTGTGTTGATACATTTATTTTACCTTTTCTTTCTACAGGTGATAGGCCTGAAGAGTCAGATAAGCACAAGAGTGGGCCGGATCGACACTCCGAAACTCCTATCACAGATAATGCCAGTATCGAAGGCTGTTCCTACAGTAAAGCAAAAGCAATAGTGAGATCATAGGTATTCTTGTGAAGTAACTAAATAGTGGTGCAATAGACGGCGTGGGAGTTAATAAGCACAGGAATAATATCAAATAAAACACAATTGTACAATGCCGGTTTAGGGACTAGCAAAGTACTCGTAGTAAAACATACACACTTTTACATTGGAGGCTGGAAGAGTTGGCAATTGAATAATTTTAAAAGGAACGTAATAGTTCAGTATTCTTCAAGTCATTGGAGGAAGGGATTAATACCCAAATATGCACAAAGTGGAGTTTGAGTTTGCCTTTAGCAAAGAATTGATACTATCCGCCAAGGGAATCAGTGAAGTTTGTGTCTAGAATAGAAACTAAGAAATATCCTATATCCCTCCATCATCTAACACCAACAAAACATCGGGGAAAAACATTACCTCACCAGCAGGGCTTTATATTACATCGCCGGTAATTTGATGAGGATGAACGAAACATTAATACGCCAGGGGCAAAGATCACTACATTTACGTCGAAGGTGAGAGTGAGAGGGGATCTCTTGCAATGTCCATTCCCCTTGCAGAATATGATCAGCCTTCCAAGATATGAAGTGGAGTTATATTTCATTTGATTCAGTTAATATGTATATACTGAACGACAACTTTGAAGAGTAGCTGATAATTTTTTTTGGTCACTATTATTTTTTGGGCCCCCTTGCATTAAAAAGTTGCGATTAAACGCAACTCGAAAAATTAAACGCAACTTGATTTTCAACCCATCAGATTCGAGTATTTGGGACTTGCGTTTAATTGCAACTTTTTATGCAAGAGGCCCTGGTCCTTTCGTCACATACCTATGATTATATATGTGGGCTTATGTATCGTTCTGTTTTAGAATTCTTTATTTTTTATTTTAACCATTTAACAAACTTTGATAATGATTCTTTGAAAGATATATCATAATCTTAATGCATAAAATAATCGTGCATACTTGTGAACTTTGCTTTTTGTTTTCATATTGTAATACCGGATGTTAATTTAGACACTATTGCCTATTTGATAAAGGCATCTGCCTGTTGCTCTATCGATAAGATGACAGTTATGCTTTAGACTTGTTAAACATGTTAAATATCAGCAATTACAAATGATCGCCATACATTTGTAGATTTATAATTCAGTACTATTAGCATGATTAGAGTGTTCAAATAATGATACTCATACGAAAATAAATCAAACCGAATTTTTTTAAACTGTACATGCAGAAAAATTCATGTGACTCGGATAATATTTTTCAGATGTCCATTAATTTGTATAATATCATTATGAAAGACTTGTGTTGATCTATAATTTAAAATTTGGTATGCCTATCTTCTGAAATTGTTCGCAGATATAACTTCATGCAAGTTATTTTCGTTACATATGTGTAATTATCATCTTTACAAGACATCTGAGCAGGTCAATTTTTAAATCATATCGACCCAATTTAGAGAAAAGTCCATATTAGTCATTGTCAATCAGAAAGCCAAGCCCATATTTCCCATATCACACGTTTTTTTTTTTTTTTTTTTTTGCGTACAAGAAATTTTGAGCCTGCGCAAACAATCAAACTTGGTTTAAATGCGCGATCGAATGCGATGAAATATGCATATTACTGTGCGTAATGGAGTACCGAAGTGTGATGTCATCAATTTTTTTATTTTTTATTTTTTATTTTTTTGCATTTGAGCATTTTCATGACTGTATTCCGGCAGAGCATGATAAAAAACCTGAACACATCAAATTTGACGTGAATCGGTTGACAGTGGCTCAAGGTATGGCCACATGAATGCCTAATTATCCCCACTGAAATTAGTGTAAATTGGCCTGGTTTAGAACTGTTTAGAACCAGGCCAATTTACACTGAATTCAATGGGGGCAAGGTAGGTAGGTATTCATGTGACCTCATATCGAGTCTCCATCAGTCGATTCCAATAAAATTTGGGCTGTGGATGTTTTTCATCATGCTCCATCGACAAATGGTATCAGAAATTCGGAAATTCCAAAAAAAGTTTTTTGTGATGTCATCGCTTCGGTGCTCTATGGAAATCACTGAAAATAATGTCAAGAAAAAACAAACAAACAAACAAAAAACAAAAGAAAAAAAACAGAAGGCATTGTGAGTACATGTGTAATCAATTTTTATTTTTGTCATGAATTTGCTCAAGGTGTTTTGTAGATAATAATAACAATAGGGACTCGCCTTTTCGAGATATGGTTTTTATATATTGTCCTCATTAGATTCAGATCTAATGTGGGCAATATATATCATATCTCTATCAAGGCCAGTCCATATTATGTAAGTATTTATACATTATACAAGTTAGTAAGTAATAGAATGTATAGCATATTCTCATTCTATATCTATACATAGGATCATTGTGGTGTATACCATTCGTAGCAATTCAGTGTTTGAAAATTACTCCTAAGTATCATTTAATTTATAGCAGAATGGTCACTAGTTTGCACTAACATTCCTTTCGGAATTTAATGTTTCCTAATCCTAGGTAGAGTTTCTGTAAAGTACATTGATCTTGGTTTCTGTTCTGATGGAATATTTCTGTTCGTAACGAATTTCTTTTGTCATCTGGAACCTCAAATATAACGTCGATATGTAACCTCATAAGGAAAGTTGCCACACTGTGCATATCTCAGTTAATCAGTTCACTTTTATTCACTGTTTTCAGTCATCATAAACATAAAATTTTCAGTACAGTGCATAACAGAATTAACAGAAATAAGTAATGACAGCAATAATAACAATGTCTTTTCATCGATATAATCAATATTTATTAATTAATCACAGAAATGCACATATTTGACCCAAAGCATAATTGTGAGAAAACAGTTGGACATGCTGAAAAGCAAAGCTTGTAAGACACATGCCCAATAACTTAAATGTTAAGATACCTCATATATCTATAAGTATTATGTTTTCGCATCAGAGTCTGATAGCTCACCATAGCCATTAGCTTGCACAGTGTTTGGTGATAAAGTTTGAAGTTATACTCATCTGAAATGAACTATCTGCATCTTTTAAAAACACGATTACAAGTACTTTATTTACATCGATCAGTCGTCACTGGTTTAAGTTGAATTCGGCCAAGCTAGTCCACTAGTTATGAATCCCAAGAGTCTTTCAGAATCCTATTTTGGGGGATGATTTTATAGAACAAATAAAACAAACGAAGTTAGTAGTTACGTGAAAAAGGGAAATCTATTTCAGGAAAAGCAAACAATGTCATTTCTAACATGTCTAAGAAACGTGCAGTTTTATACCACCTTAAATGCATCTGGAAGGCTTTGTTCTTCCAGAGACATAATAGATGAGGGGACCAGTATCTGTTGTCCATTAAGTTTGTGTTCAATGCTGAGAATTACTTTTGCAAATACTAGCTGACAAGTGAACCTAAGATGATTCCACACTGTATTACTGCAGAATAGAATTTATTTGGATGACTAAAACTGTAATTAACACGTTTTTATATGTGACAATAACAAAGTAACAATTGCTATATTTGGCTTAAATACTGTGATCAGTGATAATCAGTTCCGTTCCACTTATCAGAAGAGATGTGGTTCGCTATGGAGTAACAAACAAATTTCATTTTCGGCCTTGAAGGAAATAGCCATCATTTTATTGACATTTCTTGTGGGTTTTTTTGCAAGTGTTCATGTCTTTTGATAGTATTTTAAACGTGATTATAGTATATTCCTGGAGGCTGTAAGAAGCTTATTTAAACCCTTCATAGAGGTGTAGAGGTGTTGTGGATCAGTGGATAAGTCTCCGGACTTTGAACCACAGGGTCCGAGGTTCAAATCCCATCGCAGCACTCACGTCCTTTGGCAAGACGTTTATCTACATTTGTCACTCTCCACCCAGGTATAGTAAATGGGTACCCGGTAGGAAGAAATTCCTTGAATGCTCGAGCACCTGATCAGGGTAGCCGTGCTAAAGCCGGGGTAATGATATGCAGCGCTTAGAAACATTTGTATTAGGCGCTATATAAATGTTGCATATTATTATTATTTTATTAGCAAATAGGAGAGCCTACATGGATGGGTAACTCCCATTCACTCCCTGATTTGTTTATGAATAGGCCAAACTTAGCTGCTAGAACAGGCAGTCCCTCACTGTGTTTGATAGATATTGTGTGTACTGCACAGGGCAGTGCTTGCAGCGATTGTTCAGCAGACTGCAGCAAGCAAGCATAGGGTGCAGCAGCACCTTGCAGCAGCTCCTTGGCTGGTAAAGCCACCATTTTGGTGCCACGCCTTGAATATGTGGAGTGGCATGTAAGCCAGCAGTGGTTGGTCCATTGGTTTGAGTCCAAGGTCCAAGCTGTAAGTTGATGTTTTATGTCATATTCCATAAGAAAGTCTTAATAACAATATTGAGAAACTGAGAGGTTTTCCAAGTTGTTTAAGATATGAACATGATTACTTAATAATTGCAACTTGAAGTATATACCAGTCTTTAAGTAGAAGTTGAAGATGTCAAACATTATGTCATACATATTTTCAAAAAAATAAACCAAACTAATTCTATATACAGGTGTGTATCTTTACGTATGCCATGAACTGATTGTTTTTGATGAAGTGACATAACTACTTCAATATACATGCCTTTAAGGGGATGAGGTATTTTATTCTTAAGGGAGACATCAAGTTAGTATATTAGAGATGTCATTATGTGAAAGCTTGTAATTTGGTTTCGGTATGGACCGAGAAGATTAGTGATTTTATATAAGACGGTTTTTCATCTGTTCCAAACAATACATTTATGTACTCGAGAGCAAGTGCATGTTGAAGTAGGTGAAAGGGTAATATCCTTTACTTTTATTGTATCCAGCATAAGCTTATAGCGTTTGATATGGAAGAAAAGCTATGGACTAAAGACTGTTAATCCTTGCGTATTTTCTTCCCAGTCGGCCATTTCCCATGTTTTCCACGTTTCCCCGTTTTGGGCGTCTCGCCTGTTTCTCCAGTTCTCCAGTTTTACTGGCTTTGTCCCGTTCCCGGTTATCTGGTTTCTTCGCTCTACCGGTTCTCCCGTTTCTCGTGCTTCCGAGTCTTCCCGCATCTTCATTCTTCGTTCACCGTGTTGGAGCTCATCTGTATCCAGCTTCTTCAGCGTGTAATGAAGAATCATCTTGGACATTGACATTTGACGTCTGATACCCTGTGATGAGCGAACGCTTGTAGAGACAGACATTGAACTACATCCCCATAATACAAAGTCGGTATACTATCTTCATGATCATTAATCCAGTGATTAATGTTTTTTACACTGGAAAGGTATCTCATTATTCATTTACTTCAGATTATTCAGGTGATACTAAAGTGAAGCAGATTGTCTATCTTCAAATGTGATATTTATCTTATGACAGCTTGTAAGCCTCTATCAAAGCAATATTTTGCATTATAATAAATCTGATGTGACTGGAAATGTACATTCGTTTTATAGTATAATTCTTGGGTGGTCAAAAAGCCTGATTAGACGAATAAGTCAAGTTCACATCAAACACATTGTGACCCGCAATGTGACATTGGCCATCGCACCATCGTTCAATTATTCGTTAAATCAATATACAAGTTTCCTCTTTAGCTAGAACTAAGTTATCTCAGATTGCACTGAGAAGACCGAGATTCCTACTGTCATAAGCAGATTGGGAGTTTATGAGTTTAAAGGCAACTGTTAATTATATCATGAAATTTGAAATGAAGACTGGCATTATTGCGATTATTATGTATTCCGTCTTCTGGTCTTGAAAGGTATAAGATAGATTGATGTTATAGGTACCAAATAAACGTATAATCATCTCTTTTTAGGGGACTGACGTATTCCAGAGTATTAATTGTTATGAAACACTTTTGCCACGTGAGAAACATGGTGCATGCAGTGCCCACTCACAACGCGTGTTGATTGGGAAATAATTATTTCAGAAAGTATGGAAACTATAGTATAGAAATATGTCTGATGTTGTTTCTTCGATGCTATGAATTGCTTTGACATTTGTACTTTTCTGTCGATAAGTCTTACCAGGCAATATTAAGTAATATTGCCTGGTAGAGGTAATATCAATACAAGTTTTATTCTTATAAAGTACAGTTGTGGTTTCTCGATCGGGAACGAATGATTGTGAGGAAAGATAACGGAGAATGAGGACGTAGCCGGACCTAAAAAAAAAAAAATCATCAGACGAAGCTTTCGACCTATAACGGATTCTTTCAAGTTCTGAAGGAAGTATGGAAACTTATACATTTATGATGATATGTGGAGCTTATTTCCAAAAGGCGCTAAATGCATCTTCACCGAAACCAAGCTATTAGCACGTTTGTTCCATATGCGCTTTGAATAGAAAAATATCTCAGGAAATTATTCAAAAAATGGGTAAAGAAAAGGTATTTTCAAAAGACGCTAAATCCATTTGAAGTGAAACAATCTTCCTTCTTCGAAACATCAGAAACCTTTCACAGTTGGAAGTACCAACACTAGTCACCTAAAAATGAGCATAAAAGAAATCCTGTATGAGTAGTAATTTTTAAAGATATTTTTTCTGTATTTTTCATTTGTACCGATTTAGCGAATGTTGGAAATAATTTTTTTCTCAACAATGGACATCAGTATAAAATATATAAATAAATCTGAGAGAGAGAAAAAAACCGACTCGCTTATTTTTAATTCTCATTTATGTGTTATGTTGGTATACTTCCAACTGTGAAAAAAAGTTTTGACCTTCTGAAGAAGGAAAATTGGTTGAATAAAAATCCTCGATGTACTCGAAATCACTCAAAGTGGGTTTAGCGCCTTTTGGAAAAAAGTTCTCCATACATACATTCGCCTGTTACTTTATGGTTAATCATTTTTTTGTTCATTTATGGTTCAACGAATTTAAGAAATGGTACGAGTATTGCTCGGATCAGTTATGAGAAAAGAGTAAGTACAACGAAAATTAATGTAGTAAATTTGTTCTTTCCTCATTTCAGCAGAACAATACTTATAATATTCCATAAATTACTTTAAAATTTACATTAGAAAGTGTGACCATAGATATATCTTTTTCTAATGATTATTTGTCTCGACCATGTCGACAGTCTGTGATGTAGCTAAGGGGCAAGGAAGGCAACCCCGCATCGAATGGCGGAGGAACAAAGAGAGAGAGAGAAAAAGAAAAAGAAAAAGAAAAAGAAAAGAGAAAGTGGAAATATAATGAGAAAAGGATGCTGAAAACCCCCTTCTACGAACCGTCGGGGGTAGAGTACCTACATAAAGAGAGTAGCGACATAGACGTCCTACTTCTTGGGAAACAAAATGGCGTTCAAATTCTTTCTATTTCGAACACCCGTTTGCTTATCGGAATTGAATAGAAATGTTGCGTAACAGGGAAACAAAATGGCGTTCAAATCTTGGGTTGTCGCTACTCTCTTTATGTAGGTACTCTAGTCGGGGGGAGGTGGTAGTGCCCTCATCGTTTTGTTATCCTCAACACATCATGTAATTTGGAAGTAAAGACAAAATCAGATATGTGGAACCAGGGCCGTACGCAGAAATTTTTTTCGGGGGGGGGGGGGCAAACGTGTACAAATTTTCGATGAAGGCACTTGTGCATTTTCAAAAGTGAAATTGAAGGATTTGGTGCCCACTTTTCGTGAATTTTGTGAAATTTTCAGTAAATAATGTAAATTTTCAAAAGTAGGGGGGGGGCAACTTCTCCCCACCCCCGCCCCCCCCACTGCGTACCGACCATGTGTGGTGCAAACTCCGATGAAGACACCCCCCGATCAAAGACTGAAGAACTTTTCTTGAGAATATTTACTTGTCAGAAGATTATGTAGTAATAATGTAACATCCCATTTGATTCTAAGGAAATTGTGAAATTGTGAAATAGTGGTGAAGGCTTTTGCTTCTCATACAAGAGGTCCTGGGTTTAATTTTTCACCCAGTGCTTACATCCTTGGCATGGACAATGTGTTTTGCTCACATGTGTTCCTCTCACCCATGTGTATTAAATGGGCACCTGTTTTTGCTGGGGTAAAGGCCTTTAGAGCAGTAGTCATGTGGCCACCTTGAATAAATGAAACCCAATTATTATGATTATTATTGGTGCACTTTTTCCTTTTAAGGTAAAATCATTTCCCTCTCTTCGGCTCCTCACCGTTTCTATATTTTACACTGTAAAAACAGGTTGCCTAAAATCTTTGAGGCGGTTTCTATATGAACCGACCAACTGTTGGTTAAAGAAATTTGTACATAAAACACATTGGGATTTTTTTAACCCACAGTTGGTCGGTTCATATAGTAACCAACCCGGTGATTTTAACCAACCTTTTTTTACAGTGTAGAGCGTTGTCCCAAACCATATTCTTCAGCTTGAAGTCACTGGTCACCTTGATTCTTCCTCACACCACCGGCGTAAATCCATTCTGAGGAGTGGGGGGGGGGGGGGGTGATGATTGACTTTTTGACGATTTTTTTTCTGTCGATCTAACACTTAAGTATAAGCACACACCCTCACTGACCCCCACAGACCCCCTTACACACATTTTAATATTTATTTTGCGAGCGAGCGAAGCGAGCGAGCCAAAAATAACCACTTTTTTGGTTTTCAATCGCATTTTCAAATAGAAATTCTAAAATATGATGGTTGTTTATGACAGATATTCAAAGATTTTTACTAACAGATTAATTAAAATATGTTTTCTTTCTTAAAAAGTGGGGGGGGGGGGATATTTGTACACGCCATCCCCCCCTCTCCAAAAAGTGGGGGGGGGGGGGATATATCCCCCCCATCCCCCCGGGATTTACGCCAGTGCCTCACACGCACGCATTTAACATATGTGTCTATCCCGGCGGGGGTGGGGGAAGTACCCCCAATATTTCATGCGGGGGGGGGGGGGTTGGCCTGTATTATCACCCCGAATAATTCATCGTTACAAAGAACATAATAAAAATATTGAATGATAATGACGACGAAGAGGAAGACATGGAGGATGAGGATGATGATAATGATAATGATGGTGATGATGACGACGGTGATGATAATCATTGGTATGGTTACGATTGACAGCGTCATTTTTTTTTCTTTTTGATTATAGGCTATAATTCGTTCCTTCCGGGATGGTGGTCTACGTATAAATAAAGTCAGTAGAATTTTCACAATGGGGAACGGGGTTTAATACACCATTCTTCTTGCTCTTGGTCACAACTTAAAAGACAGTGCTGCGATTCAGAAATAAGGTTTTTAAAAGGATTATTCTTATATCAACTGAGGAAAAGATTATTAAACTGATACAACATTTGGCAGGCACTCGAAAGGGAGGCGTCACGTGACCAAAATAACGGCACTTAACTGAACACCCACACATTCATACATAAACGTGATAAATCTAGAAGTTTATTTTTGTGTGTTTGAAAAGATGAAAAATGATTTACTATTTCTAGTTATTAGAAGCTTTTACAACACACCAAGAAAAAAGTCTAATTTTGCACCCTTCAAATGTAATACCAGGAGCTACCAGGGTTCAGT